>CM046875.1:100063708-101263708 GCA_025667525.1 Glebionis coronaria
CTTTCTAAGACGCTCTCGCTAGCAGGGAATCTAGTTCAGCAAGGTCCATAGGGTGAGCTCGCTTGAAGTTGGGGCGCGTCTGGTGGTATCGTATATAAGATCACACGGCTGCTTTTAGGAGCGATCTGTTCATCCAACTTGAAATATCGTAAGTAAGAGAAGAAGAAGAATCTGACGCCCGAAATTCCCATGTCTTTCTTGGTTGGACCAACCGGCGAAATCCGTCTTCCTGAATTGGAAGAGCAAGAACAAGTCTCTCCATTTTTTTGGGGGAGCAGAGCAGTCAAGGAATGAAACAGATCAAATGATTGTTCTAGAATGGCTATTTCTCACAATTGCTCCTTGTGATGCAGCGGAACCATGGCAATTAGGATCTCAAGACGCAGCAACACCTATGATGCAAGGAATAATAGACTTACATCACGATATCTTTTTCTTCCTCATTCTGATTTTGGTTTTCGTATCACGGATCTTGGTTCGCGCTTTATGGCATTTCCAAAAAGAAAAAAATCCAATCCCACAAAGGATTGTTCATGGAACTACTATCGAGATTCTTCGGACCATATTTCCTAGTATCATCCCGATGTTCATTGCTATACCATCATTTGCTCTCTTATACTCAATGGACGAGGTAGTAGTAAATCCAGCCATTACTATCAAAGCTATTGGACATCAATGGTATCGGAGTGCGCCTCTTCACGAGGGTGATTTAAGTGCAACGAAATGCCTTAAGAATATGGTTCGCGAAGCATCTGGCTTACCGGTAATCTCCCATTCCCGCCGTCGAGAGACTTAAATAACTATAGCATGCCAGAAACGTAGAGTTGAGATGGTTAGACCTATACCCCGAAATGCTCCCAGCATAGAAGCCTATGGTTCCATCTTGTTGTTGCTGGAGGTACACATCCCTCTTCTCGGTGTGGAGCGATATACGAGAAATAGATGCTCAGCCTGAAATGTCCGATAATGGCGCTGAAGTAGTGAATCTATCGGCACCATAGCTGTGGCATACAACTTTGGACCTAACGGCCGGCCCAGTAACCTTTCAGAATGAGGGATCCCTGTTGGCAACAACCACGGTAGTAGTTGTGGAACTATTGTGCGCCGGGAGAGGACAACCTCTTGTTCCTGCTCCTCTTTCTTTGCTTCGGGGACGGAGGTCCTACGGTAGGTAACAACAGGTACAAGCAACTTGACCGAAAGGGACCAGCGCTTCTACTCTTCCACCGAGGAGCCGTTCGCAGCGAGAAGCAAGGGATGTCGTGAACGGTGGGAGGTCACAGAGAATTTACCTATTCATAGAGTGATACTATGATCGATACAGGATATAGACTATCTCTTTCTTTATTCGATTCTTTTTCTGAAAAAAAAGAACGGTGACTCAACTTCTCAGCTAGTGTTGGGGGTGGGACTTGTTGGCATAATGCAAGCTGGAACGTGGGAATTTGAGGTCTCATGAACTACTACTAAAAACCTACTTTTTTTCTTTTTGGACAAACGATATCTGGTTAGGTCTATGGATGGATCCAGATCTACGGGCCGGCCGGCCCCGGCCGATGAGCATAGGGAATCTATACTCGAGCGTTCAACTGGGCCCCTGACAGGATAGGTGAGGAATCACTCTTGATCTTTTTTATTGGGGCTACAACTTCTCCGAGCCGACTAGCATCCCTTTCCACTGCGCATTTATCGAACAAAGAAGACGACTATAGTATCGAATTCGCTTTCCATGGTGAACTGGTTGCCCCATACCTTCTGCCTGTCTCATATGTGCGGAACCAGGTCTTTTTCGGTTCTAGACCCCCCCCCCCCCCCCCCCCCCCCGATTACATAGGGTAGGTAGGACTGGGTGGGAAAGGGTTCCCTGTTGCCAATAAACTTTCCCCGGCCTTCGATTCCCCTTACTCATAAAGGGTCTTACGTTCGGTACTAACTAAAGAAAAAGAGTCTTCTTTCTAAGAGTAGGCGTGGAGAGCTTTTTGCGGGGAAACTTGCAAGTACAGTTTGGGGGGAGACGGGCGTCGACCCAACCTTATGAGTATTCGGACTATAACTCCGATGAACAGTCACTCACTTTTGACAGTTATACGATTCCAGAAGATGATCTAGAATTGGGTCAATTACGTTTATTAGAAGTCGACAATCGAGTGGTTGTACCAGCCAAAAGTCATCTACGTATTATTGTAACATCTGCTGATGTACTTCATAGTTGGGATGTACCTTCCTCAGGTATCAAATGTGATGTTGTACCTGGTCGTTTAAATCAAATCTCTATTTCGGTACAACGAGAAGGAGTTTACTATGGTCAGTGCAGTGAGATTTGTGGAACTAATCATGCCTTTATGCATGCGCCCGGAAAGATAGGCCGACTGCTGAGCCCACTCTGGCTCAGCCAAACCACCCTGGGTGCGAGCCACCCGAGAAGCAAGTTATTACAGCGAGCGGCTGGAGCAGTATCGAGCCGAGGAGCAAGGCAGTAGATAAGATAGAAGAAGGGGTTAGGCTCCCGGTGGAGCAGAGGATACGGTTAGGATAACGAACTTGAAACGCGGAGCCCGAGCGCCCGGCGAGCGAGTGGTTAGTGGCCAATAGCGCCCTAGTTGATGGCATTCCTCTCTGCGGCTGGCACTCGAGGAACCACGGGGCACTCCATACAGAGCAAACAAGTCTTAGGGATGAGACGCCCGCGCAAGGACCTCAATTTTCAATAGGAGGTTGAACCAAGGACCTATGGAAGACGGGGCTAGCCCGTCCCCATGGGCAACGCAACAGTGTCCTGAGGGAGGAGTTTAGAGGCCTTATAGTAGCACGGACTTCTTTTTCTTTCTAGGTCATGCGAAGGGGGCCAGTACAAGATCGTACTGTTCCTCTACAAAGACAACAGACGCTCTCAACGGCTAGGCACCACTCTCTTTCTGAGTTATTCCAGCTTCTTCATGATTTTGTGCCGCGGTGAACAAACAAAACAAAAAAGAGGGCCATCTCAGCGGAAGGAGAAGGACCTGCAACGGCAGAGACTACTGACCCTATTCTTGTTCCTAGCTGTCTTTTACGAGTCCGGAAAGCCTCCTCAGAGGGATACTCAAAATCGAATAGAGAAGGGTGGGCAGGGCTCCCACAAGAGCCTCCCCCTCTTCTCGGTCAAGATAGATGGGAAGGAGGCCTATCAAGGCCATAAACAGTCTCTTTATTTATGTACGTACACCTTTGTTTCAGGTTGGGTCCGCCCTTCCTCCTGCTAATCCGGTCATTTCCGAACCTGTCTTTCTCATCCCATTCAATGGAGGACTTTTCAATTCTTGCGATTCCCAGCCCCCCTTAGCTTATTATTTTATATATATCTATATATATTATTTATAAAGGGCTCCGCTCGGCTAAATGGTCTCAGTGATCTCTTTCTTCGCTTCGATAGGCCGATACGGCGCTCTGCGTGGTTATATTCATACATGTTCTGACTCGCCGGTCATTATGGATCGAGTGGCATGGCGGGGCAAAAGAAGGCGGAAGCAACTACGAAGCTTCGTAGACTCGACAAGTCGCTCCGCTTATAGAATATAATGAAGCAAGCTAGCAACTCTCCTAGTAGCGAAGGAAAGGGTCAGGAAAGGAGCAGAGAAGGGGTTAGATTTCACCTATGATCAGATTTTTTCGTCGTGTTGTTAACGTTGTTGAAAGCTCATTACTTATTTAAGTAGGCCTCGCCTTTCGGAGCTGCTCCCAGCTCACACTATGGTGGAGGAGGTGCCGTGAAGATCTAGGAGTGTGAGCAGTACGAGCTGAAAGGCTCCCATACTGTTTGGAGGGCAAGGGGCATAGATGCCAAACAAACCTGACCCCTGTCTATCGTCGTAGAAGCTGTTCCTAGGAAAGATTATGGTTCTCGGGTATCCAATAAATTAATCCCCCAAAGCGGGGAATCTTAAGCGGAAATGAAATGGTAGGGTGAGGGAAAAGAAAAGGGGGGAAGCAACTCAATTTAAGGCTTCGCTCCCAGATCGCTTCGTGAGCTCATTTAGTAGACAGCGAGTGTGCGCCCCTTTAGAGAAGAGATAGGGGCGAGTACTACACGAGCTCGTAAGTAAAGTACGGAACGAGCCTTGTCTACGAAGTAGAGCGAACTCGTCTTGCTTGCTTTTGGCGAAGCTTCTCGCACTGGATAATAGTCATGGCAGGAATACGACGTTTTAGGTCGACCACTACACTACATAGAAGCGATAGGGAAGCCAAGCCGTATAAAGGCGAGCAGCCCTTATAGCAATAACAAACGGCCTACTTATAGCCCTTCCCAATTTCTAGTAGTAAAGTTTAAGTAGGATAACCCCCTCTCTATTCTTCTCTTCATGTATATGGGCTGTCTGCCCCGTCCCGAATAGACGAACAGGAACAAGCTAAAGAAGCGAGAGAGATTTGAGATTCCGTAAGTAAATGATACTTTCAGTTTTGTCGAAAGGAAGGACCAAAATGCCTAAACAAGACAAGAACCAACTATATTCTTAACACAAACAGGTCCTCCCTCTAGCACACGGGGATCAGCCCTACGCACCGGGGACGAAGCGTAGAGGTCACTTTAGCTTGTTGTACCAGAGTGGTTCATCGTCAAAAGAACAACAATGGCTTGTAGCATTTCCTATTGATTTGTCTAGGGGATGGGATGTAAAAGAAGGCTTTATCGTCTAAAGGCAGGGGTGAGCTTTCTCACTATACCTCACTCTTCTTTTATCACGCCTGGTTTCTGATTCCTGTTTCGTAAATTTCGTACGTAGACAGTTAGTTGCTCTGACTAGTTTTTTAGTGCAAAAAAGGACCAACGACAACCCTATCCTAAAGGAGAAGAAGGAGTAGGAGCAGAGCGGAGAATATTTTTTGATTCCAGCCGAGAAGACTAGTAAAAGGAAGGATCAAGAATGTTATATATTTCAGGAGCTAGATCAGTTGCCGATGAACAAGTCAGAATTGCCTCAACAAAAATAGATGGAATTGGGCCTAAAAAAGCCATTCTGGTTCGTTATCGATTAGGTATCAGTGGGAACATAAAGATAAAAGAATTAACTAAGTATCAGATCGACCAAATTGAACAAATGATAGGTCAAGATCATGTTGTTCATTGGGAATTGAAGAGGGGAGAACGAGCAGACATCGAACGATTAATTTCTATTTCTTGTTATCGTGGAATTCGTCATCAAGATGGATCACCCTTACGCGGTCAACGAACTCATACTAATGCTAGGACTTGTCGCAAGCAAATTCGGAAATAAAAGAAGTCTACCGAAAGCCTTGGTACTTGTCTGATCAATCACACTGATAGCTTCAATAGTTCACTGAAATTTTGATTTGAGGATTTCACCGGTTACTAATCCAGTATTGGTATAGTAGGCCTCCTTGGCCACTCCACTAGTGGCTCGGCTTCGTTCTTGAAGCTACTACTTACGCCTCTCTAGGCTTCGCTATCGCTCATGACTGGTATATGGATCTCTCTATCTAGTGGTGGCCTTCTAGAAGCTTCGCCAGAAGCGACTAGTCGCTTCCTGAATGCCCCTTTCCTTCGCTACTAGGAGAGTCGCTAGCTTGCTTGCATTCTAGAAATGGTAGCTTCCGCGCCCTTCCTTCCTACTGAAATAGATGTGAATGATCGTGACAGCTCTCAAAATCCTATTCAGTCTGATTAGATATGTCACTGAAAGAAAGTGATTTGTTCCCTCTCTTTTTTTTAGGATCCCGAGGAGGGGCCGGCCCATCCTAACATCATTTATGAGGAGCCGGACAAGCCTCCTCCTCAGATAAAGATGTCTCCGACGCCACTCTCCCGGCAATCAAAACTTTCTCTATTTATATTTTTGTTTTTTGGCGGGTTCGGTCAGGAGGGACAAAAGAGGGAAGCTTTCTATCAGTCAAAAGCAGATACCGCCCCCATGCTCCTACGGTCCACTTACCGAGGAATAGAAAGGAAGGACCCAGGGTCAGAGCAAGTTGGGTTGGGGTATAAAGCCGTAAGCGCGGTGGAGGGTGACAAAGGACGTGCTCGTACGGTTCATATAAGGAAATTAAAAAGTCATTGATTGTTGGGAACTTTCACTCCTCTATATTCGAAATATGCCTTTCTAGGAGCATTACGATCTGCAGCTCAAATGGTCTCTTATGAAGTCTCTATTGGTCTTATTCTTATTGTGCGCCTTGTGAGCGCGTTTGGATCCGTGAAGGAAATCGCTCGGATGTTCCCCTAACCCAACCCGGGAACAAAACGGAGGGAACCGCAGCAAGGGAATGTCCGCGTCTCATCGCAAGGCTCATTTTGAGTTGTGGGTCATAGGGCGGGCAATGTTTTCTGATCAGGGGCTGAGGCACAAGGGTCCTAGTACTATCCAGGTGCGAAGAAGCCCGGAGGTGACTGCAATAAGCAGAAATCTCACTCACCGGCCTAAACGACGAGCAAAAACTCGAACGTGAGAGCAAGGGATCACCCAACGAATGGACGAGCTCAAAGGGGGGAGGAAAGAGGGGGGCAAGAACCATGTTTTCAGAGAATTGGCGGTCCGAATCTTATCTGAACTGCGAGAATAACTGACAAAGCCTTGCCATAAGGGGTCATTCTCCAAACGGGACGGGACCAAGCCTTTAGGTTGTTAAAGTAGGTTAGGTGACAGATCGGCCATAGGAGTACTCTGGGATATAAACCAGGGTAACAAAAGTGGAGCATACAGCGATGCCGCCCGTTTTCATTTCGTGGGAGTCCCCGGTAGAGGAAAGGGCTGTAGGTGATGGCGCGTTCTGCTTCTTATCTAGAGAGGGGCGCTGAAATCCTTTCTATGGGCTCGTACTTAGTAGCCTTATTTCACTTACAGCTATCTAAGACATTCAGGGGCTGTGTAACTGCTGTTAGAACGAGGATGTCGAAAAGTGAAGATTCGTTATGTGCCAGGTCATGGTGATATGCTGGATTGGATAAAGGGTTGTTTCGTCGATAGCATTATCTGATGTGGGATGCGTAGTAGCTGTTGTCACAGTAGGGGTCCCTAAGGCGGTAATTGTCCATAGCGTTGATTGCTCTCCTTGTTCTGCTCTCATATAAATAGCTTGAACCACCTTTCGCTAACCTATTGGGTAGCCAGAAGAGTGAGTTTGTATGTCTTTTCCTGGCTTTCTCACTAGGCAAATAATCAAGTCGATGCTCATATAACTGCATTTTGATACTCTCACTTTTCCCTTCGTAGAGCAGATCATGAACTGAAAAAGTGATAGCTTATATAACTGCATTTTGATACTTTTTTGAAGACGAGAAAGAGTTAGCAAAAGCACTTTTCATCTTCGTCATTTCGGGGGATGGGGGTGCTACCCTATCTCTCGAGTAGTAAGAGTATGTGAAGCCTCCTACTACTAAACAAAATAAGTATACTACTTCGTAAGGTGCCAGCCAGTTAGTTATACCCTTTCAATCAAAAAGTTGAGTAAGTCAGTTTTCTCTTTCGCTTTCAATAAAGAAGTAAGAAAGTTCGACCTTTGTCGGCTAGCTAGGAAGGCTAAAAGCTAAAAGCAAAGTCCCCGTAACTGCCTGCGAATGAAGAGCGTTCCATTTCACTCGGGAAACTCCAAGAGAGGCCGATGAAAGAGCCGACCTCGGATACGGAAGGAAGGTATGGAGATGGTGCTGCTAGAACCAAGGTGCGTAGACCCAAACCAAAAGCCCTATTATACCACGTCTGCTCTAATCGGATTGAACTTTTTTTCCAAAACGGAGAGCACAAGGTTGCTTTGGTTCGTAGCGCAATCAAGCAAGTCGCAAAGAGGTCAGCAAAGAGGTCAGCGATAGGGGAGGTGCTACTAGTTGGCTTGGTTCTTCCTTAATAGCAAACTCAGTAGCAAGAAATTTCCTCACTTTAATGAGGAAGAGTGTAAGATTACTGAAGGAGGTCATCAATTTTGAGAGTTTGCTTTTACACGAAAACATCCGACCTATACTATAAGTCGTCCGCCTACCTTTCTGATCTCCTTTCCTTGTAGAGCAATATCTTTCCCTATTAGGTCTTCCTTTCAGCCTAGCTAGTTTAGATTCCCTCTTATTTAACAGAAGAGATATATCTCCCTCAATTGCTCTCTGTGTGCAATATACCTTCAATTCTACTAGTGCTATAATACCTCTCTATTTAGGTTGTGAGGGATATACTAAGATCATTCAAGCTATAAGAAAGAGGATCCTTCATGCAAAAGCGCTTCTTTAGAAGAGGGCTTATGCTCGATTGTAGAAAGTCGAACTCCCACAGCCAGTAAAGTGAGACTGATTGTTATCAACTGGATTCTTTAGCTGCTACCTTCTTTTTTAGTATATGGTCGTGACTCCACTTTAGTAGAAGGTCTACCTCCGGATCTGTTATTGTCCATGTCATAGCCGTTGCTTCTGCTGGATCAATAGGATCCCAATCTTTCTTTCCTAGGTATACTAGCCCTGTTCAGTAACTGAAGCTACTTGTTCTCTTTCACTACACCAAACCCAAACGCATACAGTTGATTCCACATGTACCATGGGTTATCCTATCAGCTTGACTTTTCATTGCTTTGGGAGTGACACATTTCATGTCATATCCTGCTAGAGTGAGGAACCGCCGAGCAGCTCTCCCTATGAGTATAGTATAGCTCGAGACATTCAGTGTTTGATTGGGTCACATCTTGTCACAATATGAACTGTGAAAGACATGAAGTAGTGACGCAACTTCTGAGTAACAAAGACTAATGTGAGGCAGTGACCTTCCACAACTGAGTACCCTGTCCCCGGACCTGTGATCACTCGGCTCAAGTAGTCTACTAGGCATTCCTTCCTTTCGCAATGCCCCACCAGAAGTCGAAGTGAGATAAAGCTGCAAAGGATTGGCTGAATATTGATCCAGTTTAGGCAGCTTTCAGTCTCTATAAACTTGATGGAATATCTCTGACACAAGGAAAAAGACTTGCATCAATCAATGGCATGAAGGAGTTGAATCGGGAACAGAAAGACTTTCAAAGCCAAAGCAAAGGCATTCATTTAGCAGGAGTTTACGCTGCAAAGACGATTCGTGCTAGCTCTTTCTCTTCTTTAACTAGTTACATGAATAATTGGGCTAGTTTACTAAGCTTTCAGTCTACATAAATTTCATTCAATATTGATTACACTCCTTCTCCTACTGCTTCTCCTTATACCCACTAATGTTATTCTTTGTCCTACCTTGACTATTGGGAAATTTCCATTCGAGAAAGAGATGTACGAATAAAAGAGCAAAGCTGACTCGACCGGACGGTAGAGGTTGTTTAAGAATCGAGATAGGCACCGTGAAAGAAAGAACTTCGCTAGCTTACCCCACGTAGCAGTCCTAGTAAATACCTATGCTTTATAGAATAGGGCCTTTTAGGATATGATTACAATGCTTCAGTTGTCATTGATCAAGAAGGAAATCAAAAAGGAAGTCGATTTTTTGGTGCGATTACCGGGGAATTGAGACAGTTTAATTTGACTAAAAGACTTTCATTAGCTCCTTAGGTATTATAAGATGAGACCATGAATCGTGTGAGACCCCCAAAATCTGACATGGAACAACTAGGCAACGAGGGGGTAACACGTCATAGTATAAGAAACAATGAATTACAGTTGACACAAAGCTGACATAATAAAAGCATATATATCACATCATAAATGATCAGAGTTTTAAACATAGGTCCCATAGTTTTACATGCGGAAAGATATATTATTTCATCATGATTTATAACATAAAGTTGCCCAAAAGATATAATAAATTTCTGACAGTTTATACTAAAACCAGTCTTTTAAAAGTATCACATTAATCTCCAAGCTGCGATAATATCCTGCGGGCTCCCATCCAAGCAAAGCTAAGTAATAATACCTGAGATTAAACATGTAAAATCGTCAACACAAAGTTGAGTGAAATTCATAGGTTTAGCAATAAAGGTGTGGAACACAAGCATTCTTTTGTAAAACAAGTAAATAGAGAAAATGGTTATGATCATTAACCATAGTCTGAAACCAATATTATTGTTGTTTAGCTCATGAACCGAAGCTTAACTGAAAGTAAGTTCCTCTAGGGAGTATTCAGCCTAAATACTCAAGTATAAACAAATGTAAGTGCGTCAAGGTAATCGGGACGGGGATTGTCAATCCCGATGGATCCACCCACAACATTCGCGCTTAGCGCAAAGCATACGGGACAATTAACGGTTCATGATCAAGAGAGGAAACTTAAGGATATTAACTATAAGCAATAATATCAATGAAAACTGTTGGAAAGCATACAAGTCTGAATAGCATACAAGTTCTGAATAGCATACAGTTTTTAAATGGATGTGTTCCACCATGTAAAATCTCACCCCGCGTTTAGAAACAATGTACAAGTAGTAAAAGGGGCTATGAACTCACCTTTAGTAAGTAATCACAAGGTAAAAGGGGCTGATCAAAAAGGAGTCTTCACGGACCTATGCAATGGTGACGCGTAATAAGAATGCGTTCAATGAAGCAATAACGTTTTAGAAGTGGTGGGACATAGTATGACTAGGTAACTTGCGTGCGATGGCGAGACCTAAGCTTAAGTTAAAATTTTGACCCAACACCTTGAACCTACTGTAATAACCTAATATCAACCTTGTATGATGGTCCAAGCATTTATGTGTGGGTTCCGAACACGTTTAAGACTCGGTTTGAAAAACCAAAACAAGGGACTGCATTCAGTTTTCTGAAAAAGGCTGTGAAGATTTCGTCATATCTAAAAATCTATAATAGTACAGGAGGTGAAATTTCTTGACATATATAGGTATTTCTCTTACCTTTAAAAGTTGGGAAATAACAGCCCTAGAACTATTTTCAATCAACGGGAAATGCATTTTTAGTGACAGACTATCAAAACAGAAAGTTGTAAACGTCTTTCGTACTTTACGGTAGATTAAGCATAAATCCCAATCGGTAAAAGATTTTGACACGAAACCAACAAGAGAAGTTTTATTATACTAGACGAGTACCCGCGTATAGCGGCGGAAATTGTCTAGCAACAGATAATTAACACGATGCGATATTGTGGTAAGTGTTTCGGTGAAGTTCAAAATATAACGTCAAAAGATTAAACTTTTATTTCAAAGCGTTGTAACATGTTATAATTCAAAATATCTTATAAGTATGTTTCAATTGGATGAAAGGGTGCCATTTGTTTAATTAACGAAAGTTTATATCTTTTTTAATGAATAAGATTTGCATGTAATAGTTTTTAATGGGACCCACATTTTTCAAGCATTCAACATTTTCAACTTTCAACCAAAGGGATACACCATTTATAATGTAATATAAATATACATTAGTGGGACCCACATTTTTCCAGCATTCAACATTTTCAACTTTCAACCACAGGATACACCCTTTATAATGTAGTATAGATATAGATTAGTGGGACCCACATTTTTCAACCATTCAACATTTTCAACTTTCAACCAAAGGGATACACCCTTTATAATGTAGTATAGATATAGATTAGTGGGACCCATATTTTTCAACCATTCAACATTTTCAACTTTCAACCAAAGGGATACACCCTTTATAATGCAGTATAGATATAGATTAGTGGGACCTATATTTTTCAACCATTCAACATTTTCAACTTTCAACCAAAGGGATACACCATTTATAATGTAGTATAGATATATATTAGTAGGACCTACATTTTTCAACCATTCAACATTTTCAACTTTCAATCAAAGGGATACACCCTTTATAATGTACTATAGATATACATTAGTGGGACCCACATTTTTCAACCATTCAATATTTTTAACTTTCAACCAAAGGGATACACCCTTTATAATGTAGTATAGATATAGATTAGTGGGACCCACATTTTTCAACCATTCAATATTTTCAACTTTCAACCAAAGGGATACACCCTTTATAATGTAGTATAGATATTGATTAGTGGGACCCATATTTTTCAACTATTCAACATTTTCAACTTTCAACCAAAGGGATACACCCTTTATAATGTAGTATATAGATATAGATTAGTGGGACCCACATTTTTCAACCATTCAACATTTTTAACTTTCAACCAAAGGGATACACCCTTTATAATGTAGTATAGATATATATTAGTGGGACCTACATTTTTCAACCATTCAACATTTTCAACTTTCAACCAAAGGGATACACCCTTTATAATGTAGTATAGATATAGATTAGTGGGACCCATATTTTTCAACCATTCAACATTTTCAACTTTCAACCAAAGGGATACACCCTTTATAATGTAGTATAGATATAGATTAGTGGGACCCACATTTTTCAACCATTCAACATTTTCAACTTTCAACCAAAGGGATACACCCTTTATGATGTAGTATAAATATAGATTAGTGGGACCCATATTTTTCAACTATTCAACATTTTCAACTTTCAACCAAAGGGATACACCCTTTATAATGTAGTATAGATATAGATTAGTGGGACCCACATTTTTCAACCATTCAACATTTTTAACTTTCAACCAAAGGGATACACCCTTTATAATGTAGTATAGATTTGTAGCTACTGTAAAAAGTCATAAAATCATAAATTAATCCTTTTTACCCAAGTCAATTTGCCCACGTTTTAAGCATAACATTCAGATTTGACCTAGTTTAGTAAAACGACCGTTTCGGACTCATCCGGACACTTCCCGTTTCCATCCCACTCAACACATACTAATCACATCAATGGGTATCCATTTTTCAAATAAAAACAAGGTCATATGTTTAAGAAAATTTTGCCATGACCTGTTTGTTTCTGTGGTGATTTCCATACTACAAAAATAACTCCATTTAGCTACCTAACCTCAATCAAGCAACACTTAGGCTATACCAAATCGCCACGCAAGTGTCCTAAGTCCTAATATGCCCTAAGTATCTATAATCTCAGTGGGTTTCACCCAAGGAATTCAAAATTCATGAATAAAAAGAATCAAAGTACTAGTAACATCAAAACTAAAATGCTAGGAGTGACTATACCTTCATAACAAGTAGGAATTAATCCAAACACACAAATTAAACAATTCCCCCTCCTTGATCCTTAGAAATTTTGTGGCCCTTAGCCACGTGTTAAGTCAATCACGGTACTCAGCAATTGAGTAGAAATAATGTAGTGAGACGATCACCGACGATATGGATGCCCGGGGAAAACACGAAAACCGCAACCTATCACAATAAGGCGCGCGTTAAGACTCGAACTCAATATCGATATATATACCAAATATAACATGACTCAAATGTTTTCAAAATATACACGTTTCAAAACCATTGACACGAATCAAAAGAATCCATTTATCCAACGTTACTCGTTATAACACTTGAACACTTGAAAATGACTCGTCATACGACGCCAACTCAACGCAAGTCAAACTATCATTTACCCTTATTTGGACCAGTAGCTAAGTCATTGATATAATGACTAAGCACTTGAGTAAGTCACCATATCCGATGGTGAACACTCAAACTCACGTAACACAAGCATTTGAACTACGTGTCCAAAATAAAAATCAGCAAGTACACCCCGAATGTACACACGGATCTACCCTATCTAGACATGTCCGTTTTACATGAAAATTGGTTTCAAGGTCACTTATAACCTGTATAAGACCTCACAAAAATTTGAGCTAAATTTCACACTTTAAAATCCATCAGCTCGACACTTTACTCGACTCCAAATTTTAGGACAGATTTGTGCACTTGTTTTGTAACACCGTTTGGACCACTTTAAAAATACTATCTCGACAATCCGTCTTTTGAAACCACTACTAGACTCATCAAACTCAGTTTGTAAACTTTGAAAATCAGTAATATCAACTATCTAACCAAGCCTAAAGTCCCCGAGAGTCGACCCAAAATCAGCCACAATTTCGGATTGTGCCGACTTGCGTCTCCCGGTACACGAAAACTAAAACTAGCATAACTTTTGACTCGTAATGAGTTATAGGCTCTATCTTATACCGAAACGAGCGTCTCGGAAAACTCTACAACAATTTCAAATCATCTCAGTCTTTCACAGACCTTAAACCCACGAAACAATCTGTTTAAAGCTGCTGTCCCAAATTACCTTTTTAGAAAACATGACAAACCAATTTTCCCACCAAAGCTAATCATTCCCATACCTCTAGGATCACTATACTATCATACCCATCAACCAAACACTCCTAAAAACACTTGTATGAAAAATCTAACAAAAACCAAAGATTAAAAACAAGACTTTTAAGGATCAAAACATGATAATCTTACCAAATATAACATATGCAAGATGATTAAATCATCATTCAATCATGAAATCAAAAGTTCTTGAAATCTTGATGCATGTGTGAAATTTTTGTATAGATGGAATCATCTTAAGATTTAGAACATGGGTCTATGTTTAGATTTTTATAAAACATGAGAAATTTTGATGATTTTGGGTGTTTTTATGGTGAAGGTGACGGCAAGGTAGAGTAGGGTGGGAGAGAATTAGAGTTTAATTTTTTTTTTACATTTGTATGTATGTGTTTTTGTTGTAAAGAAATTTGTTTTTATATGGTGGTAGTGGAGGGACCAATATTGCCAAGTTTAAAACCTGTGGACTTAAAAACAATTAAAAGTTTTAAAGGGTAGAAAATGGTTATTGGTAAATATTAAAAATATTTACGGGGATCGGGTTTCGTAAAAATAATTTTCAAAAGTTACAATGCATCGTAAAAATGATTATACGATTTCTCGACACGACTTAATACGTAATTAAAACGACATCATCGAAAATATTAATTATCGAAACAATCGATAAGTAAACGTAAAATTTTGGGCATCCGTCGGTATCGCGATCACTAGGAATTCTCGTTGTACATTGATTTGAATAAACTCGTTGTAAAACGCACACGGGTGATTTTAAATCAAAAACATTGATTTAAAATAAATATGGAAAAATAAAATGAAAATTTATAATTCCATACAAAGTATTTATCGATGATCCGAAAAATACTTAAAAAAAAGTATAATTGAAAAATCTCAGGATTTACATATAGCAATACAAGAAAACGTAATACGTTGGAAAAATTCAAGAAGCACGAATAAAAAGAATAAAATAATGTTGAGAAAGTACGGGTTCTCACAGTCTTTCCCCCTAAAGGAACTCTGGTCCCCAGAGTTCTCCTGAAAACAGTAGAAGATGCAAACAAGAGGAGGTACAAAGTGTAGAACAAAATTCATTGCTTCCCAGGTAAACTTCTGTACCATGACGAATCTTAACGGTTAGAATTCACTATGCTTCAGTTTCTTAACTCCTTTTCGTATAACTTTTCAGTCTTGGATTAGGATAACGATCTTTCAATACGAAGATACATTGAGAGATAGAGTTGTTGGAAATACGTGCGATAAACTAACAAGAATGAACACAAGAATCGCTTAAACAGGCAAAGTGCGATAAAATGAACCAAGATTGTAAATCAACAAGGGGTCGCAAATCGTGCAACTGTAAAACGTGAAAAATCTTAAAACGTAAGAATCTATTTACAAGAGAAATAGAAGGGAAAAATGAATAACATATGATCGTTTAAAATACAAGTTGTCACAATCAGTTTTCTAGGATTTTGGTATTACTTTAAAACTCAGTTTATGTATTTCCTTGATTAAAAGAAAATTTCACAAGGTGTAGTGATTTAAAATCAAACTATCTATATTTAGGGAGTAAGCTGTTGCTATATCTTTTTCTTGATCAGGATTTTTAAAGCAAAAGTAGAACAGTTCAAGATAGTTATCCTGATCGGCTTAAGAACTTTTGGATGACTGTATTAAATTATCGTTAAAACACGGGTTTATCGTCACCATTAGAGTAAATTCATATTTTTTTCCAAGTTATTTTGAATAATTGTTAGAAATTATAAATTAATTTAAATAATTTCATTAGGTTGACAATAAAGTATGATATAATCAAATACTTTAAAAGATACAGCTTGATATCTTTTGAAACATTAGGTAAATTTACCAAAGAGGATATATAGATCCGATACTTAACTTGAAGCAGTTATTTTGGTAATTTAAACATTTGATAAAATGTATAAAGTGTTCTTAAAAATTAATAATAATTTTTTTAGAAATTTAAGAAAGTGTTTAAGATATCAAACGATAAACACGTAACAGTTTCTGGTTTTCAAAAGGTGAAAAGACAGCAACGAATGTGAATCATATAAAGGTCAACAATCTGTATGCGAGCAATATACAAAGGAATAAGATGGAAGTCGTATCAATTCTTAACAAACGTGGTAGAATAGTCACGTCAATAATAAAAATAATAAGAAACAATGATTATAGCAAGATTAATTCACGAGTGCGGTTGGCGTCACCAATAACGGCTTATTAAGTTCTCGGTGGTCGAAATACGATCGAAAGGGAAAAGCCACACAACAATTTTCGAATCAAAGAAAATTCTTAAGAATTCAATTGAGAGAAGTTCCAGTAAGATGAACAACATTAGCAATGAAAGGCGAAATCAACACATGATTCACACGAATGAAATTTCAAGACGATAGTATCTTAACACATATCATGGCAATTACACGTAATCATCGTTCACGTCCAGTCATAAATCACTAATCGCGTCTAGAGACGTTTCGAAGGTCTACCAAAATAGATAGAGATGGTCAATCGATGTAGGAGCATAGCAACGTTAAAACTTTCAAGTCGGGTATCTATGGTAAGAATTTAGGCAAATGGTAACGAAAATTGTATCATGAGGATGATGAGGTAACAAGTAAAGCAAGGATCGTTGAGTAAAGAAATATGTGCTTGAGGCATGTATTTTGTTCAAGAAAAGATAAGGGTTCATAGGTGTATGTCGCAAACTGTTTTCACTCGCACAAGAAGTAAAAGTTTTCAAAACTTATATTTATCTAACTTTTTAAGAAGCATAATTAAAAAGTTGATTCTTAGTTAAATATTTAAGGTGACTACTATTTGGCCTTGCATGGCTCCTTCTAAATTAGGCATAGGTGATCAGGTCATGCATAATTTAGGACTAGCAATGCGATGCTCAGCTTCGTCAACCAATATTACATATCATATAATTTAAAATATGCATATAATGCCATTTGTAAAAACAGAAATCAAAATAGTTTATGAAACTATTTGCTAATAAGTTACTGGCTAACTGTTTTAAATCGAAAATTCGTATAGTTACAAGGGTTCTTTATAAGATCGTATTAGAACAATTTGTGAAAATACATTGTAAAATTAATATAAGTTAATTTTATAAGATAGCATTCAATTATTTAAGAAAGCCCAAATGAAACCTTTTTTAAAATGATTCGTAAACCAGACCAGTTTGAGTTGTATGGTAACATGACAATAGTTTATAAAGTAGCGAGTGGGTTACAAGAGGGAAGTAAGGAGTAGTTCAATACAACCAATAAAATGGTTACAAGGTGATTAGGTTTCAAGAGGTTTAGCCGAAATCGTCAGGAGACACGTGTCAAGATGATAACAAACGATATGAAAGCAAGATCTTCAAATCTTGATCCAATTCAGTGGTACGATCGAAGCAATGAAAGAAAATAGAATGAAAAATAAGTCATAAACAAAAGAAAGGAATAAGGAATCTGTATGTGCACATCGTAATTTATTTGACAAAAATACACTTTTAAGAAAGTAAGGTATCAGTTAACAAATAGTACAATCACACTGAAAAGTTTCTATATTAGGAAGTTACCGAATTTCAAAAGTTCAAGAGATATGTACATGTATGACCGAACACAAAGTTACTATTTCATACTTATTCAAACGCAATCCTTGTTTTTAGTTTGCAAAATATCATTAGTTAAAGTTTTGCGAGCTCAACGAACTCAAAAACTCTTCGATCCATGTTTTTAACTTTTATTAGTTTTGACCTTTGGGTTTGACTAGACCAATTAACTCACTAAACGATATTCTAAGACTCAAAGTCTAATGCATTTCGATGTAAAACAATGTTTTGAACAACTTTCTAGTTTTACCCGAGACTTGAAACGGAATAAAAATGGACAAAAATGTCCTTGCATTAAATCTGTTAACAAAATGATATTTTAGCATTATTCAGAAAATAACTTCTTAGATTTTACAATCTCAAATGAGCGTAACTTGCTCGATTTTAAAGTTTATTAGTCAAATTTTATGTCCTAAACGGACGTCTCAACATGTAGAAATATATATATTTTTATGTCTAAAGTTATAAGAATATTTTCTCGACACTGTTAAACTTCCCGTAAATTTTCTGTACAAAGTATATTTTTCGACACAGTTTGAAATTAAATCCAAATTTCATGATAACTCAAAATTAATGTACACATAGGACTTGTGGATTCCATAAAGACGAAAGAAGGTAAACTGTATAATTAGTCATGTAAAGAAAACACAGTATAGAAATGGTTCAAGAATGCCAACGATAATCGGAGACATAAAAAAAACGACGCATATCATCCGTGTCTTCGGCTGCAAGATGCAATGCAGAAAGGTCTCTTGGTGGCATGATTTCCAAAATCACAAGATATATCGAGAAAGAAACGGGACAATAACAAGTGGCATTCCTGGAGCGAGGAGGTTCAATGAAAAGGGAGGATACAAGTAGGATCGTATTCCAAACAATCATCACATAATAAATGACGATTATGTGTTCAAGGTACAACGGATGTTCTAAGTTGAAATCGAAACGTAGAATGGTCAATGAAGTAAGATGTAATCCATGTACAAGTGTCGCGTAAAACGGTGGCGTAAAGGTAAATCAAGATTATGAAAACCCACAATATTATTCAGCATTGATTCAACGAATTCTTCGAGATGTGAGACTCACACGATGTCCTTTAGTCTTTCTAGGAGACACATTGAGCTACACAATGGCCTATAGACTAGACATTCAATTATGAATGGTCAGAAAGAAAATATGCGTATCTAAGTAGATATTTTAAGGGAAATAAACAATGAAAGCAACACACATGGTAGTAGAATGAAAATCAGAAGTTCATCGAAAACAACACTTATTCAATCCCGAACAATGGTATCGCGAGAGTATGCACAACACGTATCAGCGAGTCAAGAAAAACAGACGGTTTAAACCGAACGAGCATATAAAGTCAGTCGTATCACGCATAAATGAAATAGCAATAGTACTCAGAAAAATGAGTATGAAAAGTTGGCAGCATACGCGCTCTGAATACAAGTATGTAACGTCATAACGATATAATATCATTGCAATAAGATCAATTCACAAGAACAAGAATTCAAGAAATACAGTATACGCAGATGTAATCACAGTAACATTCAATGATAATTCATGAAGCACATAGGCTTTGAAAAGACATAGTAATTATCGTCATTAGCGTAAAGTAATATTTCAAAATGAAATCAAGAGATGAAATACTACAACGATAATTAAAATTAAATAATAAGGATTAGAGAGTTACCCGCGAAGATATCGAGCAGCAATGGCAAATTCTGTGTTTGACACTTAGAAACAATAAAATATTTGAACTTTCGGTTATAGACTAAGTTTTGAAAAACGACTCAGTTCCCTATAACCATCGCTCTGATACCAATCTGTGAGACCCCCAAAATCTGACATGGACCAACTAGGCAACGAGGGGGTAACACGTCATAGTACAAGAAACAATGAATTACAGTTGACACAAAGCTGACATAATAAAAGCATATATATCACATCATAAATGATCAGAGTTTTAAACATAGGTCCCATGGTTTTACATGCGGAAAGATATATTATTTCATCATGATTTATAACATAAAGTTGCCCAAAAGATATAATAAATTTCTGACAGTTTATATTAAAACCAGTCTTTTAAAAGTATCGCATAAATCTCCAAGCTGCGATAATATCCTGCGGGCTCCCATCCAAGCAAAGCTAAGTAATAATACCTGAGATTAAACATGTAAAATCGTCAACACAAAGTTGAGTGAAATTCATATGTTTAGCAATAAAGGTGTGGAACACAAGCATTCTTTTGTAAAACAAGTAAATAGAGAAAATGGTTATGATCATTAACCATAGTCTGAAACCAATATTATTGCTGTTTAGTTCATGAACCGAAGCTTAACTCAAAGTAAGTTTCTCTAGGGAGTATTCAGCCTAAATACTCAATTATAAACAAATGTAAGTGCGTCAAGGTAATCGGGACGGGGATTGTCAATCTCGATGGATCCACCCACAACATTCGCGCTTAGCGCAAAGCATACGGGACAATTAAAGGTTCATGATCAAGAGAGGAAACTTAAGGCTATTAACTATAAGCAATAATATCAATGAAAACTGTTGGAAAGCATACAAGTCTGAATAGCATACAAGTTCTGAATAGCATACAGTTTTTAAATGGATGTGTTCCACCATGTAAAATCTCACCCCGCGTTTAGAAACAATGTACAAGTAGTAAAAGGGGCTATGAACTCACCTTTAGTAAGTAATCACAAGGTAAAACGGGCTGAGCAAAAAGAAGTCTTCACGGACCTATGCAATGGTGACGCGTAATAAGAATGCGTTCAATGAAGCAATAACGTTTTAGAAGTGGTGGGACATAGTATGACTAGGTAACTTGCGTGCGATGGCGAGACCTAAGCTTAAGTTAAAATTTTGACCCAACACCTTGAACCTACTGTAATAACCTAATATCAATCTTGTATGATGGTCCAAGCATTTATGTGTGGGTTCCGAACACGTTTAAGACTCGGTTTGAAAAACCAAAACAAGGGACTGCATTCAGTTTTCTGAAAAAGGCTGTAAAGATTTGGTCATATCTAAAAATCTATAATAGTACAGGAGGTGAAATTTCTTGACATGTATAGGTATTTCTCTTACCTTTAAAAGTTGGGAAAGAAGAGCCCTAGAACTATTTTCAATCAACGGGAAATGCACTTTTAGTGACAGACTATCAAAACATAAAGTTGTAAACGTCTTTCGTACCTTACGGTAGATTAAGCATAAATCCCAATCGGTAAAAGATTTTGACACGAAACCATAAAGAGAAGTTTTATTATATTTGTAGCTACTGTAAAAAGTCATAAAATCAAAAATTAATCCTTTTTACCCAAGTCAATTTACCCAGTTTTAAGCATAACATTCAGATTTGACCTAGTTTAGTAAAACGACCGTTTCGGACTCATCCGGACACTTCCCGTTTCCATCCAACTCAACACATACTAATCACATCAGTGGGTATCTATTTTTCAAATAAAAACAAGGTCATATGTTTAAGAAAATTTTGCCATGACCTGTTTGTTTCTGTGGTGATTTCCATACTACAAAAACAACTCCATTTAGCTTAACCTCAATCAAGCAACACTTAGGCTATACCAAATCGCCACGCAAGTGTCCTAAGTCCTAATATGCCCTAAGTATCTATAATCTCAGTGGGTTTCACCCAAGGAATTCAAAATTCATGAATAAAAAGAATCAAAGTACTAGTAACATCAAAACTAAAATGCTAGGAGTGACTATACCTTCATAACAAGTAGGAATTAATCCAAACACGCAAATTAAACAATTCCTCCTCCTTGATCCTTAGAAATTTCGTGGCCCTTAGCCACGTGTTAAGTCAATCACGGTACTCAGCAATTGAGTAGAAATAATGTAGTGAGACGATCACCGACGATATGGATGCCCGGGGAAAACACGAAAACCGCAACCTATCACAATAAGGCGCGCGTTAAGACTCGAACTCAATATCGATATATATACCAAATATAACATGACTCAAATGTTTTCAAAGTATACACGTTTCAAAACCATGGACACGAATCAAAAGAATCCATTTATCCAACGTTACTCGTTATAACACTTGAACACTTGAAAATGACTCGTCATACGACGCCAAGTCAACACAAGTCAAACTATCCTTTACCCTTATTTGGACCAATAGCTAAGTCATTTATATAATGACTAAGCACTTGAGTAAGTCACCATGTCCGATGGTGAACACTCAAACTCACGCAACACAAGCATTTGAACTACATGTCCAAAATAAAAATCAGCAAGTACACTCTGAATGTACACACGGATCTACCCTATCTAGACATGTCCGTTTTACATGAAAATTGGTTTCAAGGTCACTTATAACCTGTATAAGACCTCACAAAAATTTGAGCTAAATTTCACACTTTAAAATCCATCAGCTCGACACTTTAATCGACTCCAAATTTTAGGACAGATTTGTGCACTTGTAATGTAACACCGTTTGGACCACTTTAAAAATACTATCTCGACAATCCGTCTTTTGAAACCACTACTATACTCATCAAACTCAGTTTGTAAACTTTGAAAATCAGTAGTATCAACTATCTAACCAAGCCTAAAGTCCCCGAGAGTCGACCCAAAATCAGCCACAATTTCGGATTGTGCCGACTTGCGTCTCCCGGTACACGAAAACTAAAACTAGCATAACTTTTGACTCGTAATGAGTTATAGGCTCTATCTTATACTGAAACGAGCGTCTCGGAAAACTCTACAACAATTTCAAATAATCTCAGTCTATCACAGACCTTAAACCCACGAAACAATCTGTTTAAAGCTGTTGTCCCAAATTACCTTTTTAGAAAACATGACAAACCAATTTTCCCACCAAAGCTAATCATTCCCATACCTCTAGGATCACTATACTATCATACCCATCAACCAAACACTCCTAAAAACACTTGTATGAAAAATCTAATTAAAACCAAAGATTAAAAACAAGACTTTTAAGGATCAAAACATGATAATCTTACCAAATATAACATATGCAAGATGATTAAATCATCATACAATCATGAAATCAAAAGTTCTTGAAATCTTGATGCATGTGTGAAATTTTTGTATAGATGGAATCATCTTAAGATTTAGAACATGGGTCTATGTTTAGATTTTTATAAAACATGAGAAATTTTGATGATTTTGGGTGTTTTTATGGTGAAGGTGACGGCAAGGTAGAGTAGGGTGGGAGAGAATTAGAGTTTAATTTTTTTTTTACATTTGTATGTATGTGTTTTTGTTGTAAAGAAATTTGTTTTTATATGGTGGTAGTGGAGGGACCAATATTGCCAAGTTTAAAACTTGTGGACTTAAAAATAATTAATAGTTTTAAAGGGTAGAAAATGGTTATTGGTAAATATTAAAAATATTTACGGGGCTCGGGTTTCGTAAAAATACTTTTCAAAAGTTACAATGCATCGTAAAAATGATTATACGATTTCTCGACACGACTTAATACGTAATTAAAACGACATCATCGAAAATATTAATTATCGAAACAATCGATAAGTAAACGTAAAATTTTGGGCATCCGTCGGTATCACGATCACTAGGAATTCTCGTTGTACATTGATTTGAATAAACTCGTTGTAAAACGCACACGGGTGATTTTAAATCAAAAACATTGATTTAAAATAAATATGGAAAAATAAAATGAAAATTTATAATTCCATACAAAGTATTTATCGATGATCAGAAAAATACTTAAAAAAGTATAATTTAAAAATCTCAGGATTTACATATAGCAATACAAGAAAACGTAATACGTTGGAAAAATTCAAGAAGCACGAATAAAAAGAATAAAATAATGTTGGGAAAGTACGGGTTCTCACAAATCGAAGCAGATCAAAACATTCAGCTGTCGATAGACACACTTTGCCGGAACGTCGACCGCAAACGAAGGATAGCCAGGCCCCGGTTCCCAGGGTTAGGGTATTCCCTATTATGTTATGAGCCTACTCAGATCAGAACTAGTTTATTCTCTTTCGCCTATCGGCCGGCCGGCTTTAAGCAACCTTCGCATTTCCTGCTGAGATCCCAAGTCTCCAAGTAGGCCCTCTTGGCCACCCACGACCTTGGCTTTTTAGAGAATCCCGCTCCTGTCTCGTAGGACTTGTAGCTCGGCAGTCCACCGGGTGGGTTTTTTTATCCTTCCAGTTTCGAGTGTATTCTTGGATACTTATAGCGGCCCATAGGCACGAGATGTACCTTGTGTGTGTGTGGGGGGGGGACCTATTGACATAGTCCTTTCAGGCAGTGGCCGTTTAGTCATGGTCCATTGGATGGTCGGTGCAAGGCCAGAAATTGGAACACATTGATTCCGCTCGTTCCCGTACTTCGCTTCAGGGCCTGTCCCTCGGTGTGGTCAGTACTCCATACTGTCGGGCAGCGAAGCTTACACTTGTTTACTAATTATGACGGTTCGCAAGGGCCTCGTTCCTCCTCCCTTTTCTGCTCACTCGTAGGGGTCCGGACCCCACAAAGGGGGAGGGAGTCGACTGAACATCTCAGCCATTGGCGGGAATTTCGCCCGCATCCGATCCCCAATTCTTGTTCACCCCGGATGATCGTGTTGGGTGAATTGTGACCTCGTACAATCGTGCTGGGTGAGCAACAGCCGCTTCGTCACAGTACTTACTTATGGGCTAACAGGTCACACTTTGGCCAAGTATCCTACAAAGAGACTCCCGAGAGCCAGAAGTATTAAAGGAATGGCCATAGGAATGGGCGCATCATGACCTCGTAAGATGTCTCGCCCGAATGAATTAGTTGGTCCTAGAAATGTTAGAAAAAGTGAACGAAAAGAGTAATAAGAAGTGAAAAGGACAGAGACACTTCCCAACCAGAAAGCAAAGTTCCCATTGATGGTATACTTAGTGTAAGCGAGCTCTAAGATCACATCTTTGGAATAAAATCCAGTTGGAAAAGGAAATCCAATTAGAGATAAGTTGCCCATGAGCATCATGGCATAGGTAAAAGGGAATGAGGAGGCAAGCCCCCCCATCTTCCACATATCTTGCTCATCCGACATGGCATGAATCACCGAACCTGCACTCAGGAATAGTAATGCTTTGAAAAAGGCGTGATTCATTAAGTGAAAGACGCTAACCGAATAGTTAGAGATGCCGCAAGCAAATATCATATAGCCTAATTGACTGCAAGTTGAATAAGCTATGACCCTCTTTAGATCGTTCTGTAATATTCCAGTGGTTGCCTCAAGGAATGACGTCATAGCTCCTGCAAAAGTAATAACAATCAAAGCCGTAGGTGGGTATTCAAATAAAGGGGAGCACCTTGCTATCATGAAAACGCCAGCTGTTACCATAGTAGCTGCATGAATCAAAGCGGATACTGGAGTGGGACCCTCCATTGCATCGGGTGACCAAGTATGCGATCCTATCTGTGCAGATTTCCCAGCAGCACCAATAAGAAGTAAAATACAAATAAGAGTTATGGCATTCAATCTCATATTGAGAGAAATCCAAGAATTGCTGGGGACACTAGCACAAGCAAAAATGGTGGAAAAGTCTACTATTTGAAAGAGAGTAAAACAACCCGAAATCCCAGGAGCTAATCCAAAATCACCTACTCGATTGACAAGCATAGCTTTTATAGCTGCTTTATCTGCCTGAAGTCGTGTAAACCAGAAATGAATTAACAAATATGAAGCAAGACCTACTCCCTCCCATCCTAGGAATAATTGAAGAGAGTTATCTCTAGTCACCAACAATGGCATAAAAAAAGTAGGAATGGATAAATAACACATAAATCGGGGGCTAGGCGGATCCTCAGACATATATGAAATGGAATAAAGATGGACCAAGCTACTTATGGATGTAACCACAATTAACATCACTACGGTCGGGCTATCGAACACGGGGTCAGAAGTGAATTACGATTCGGACCAATCTGCGTATCGAGCGAGCTCCCTTTGCATGCAATGATGTGGTGGTGAACCTCTCATTCTAATTCAGTGCTCTTCGAACCGTGCGGGAAGGTTTCCCATCACACGGCTCATCAACTTGATCTCCCGGGGGAACCGTATGTCCGAACAGACCTGTAAAAAGAGGTAAGGTCTCGCTTTCCTTTTCCACTCAAGTGTACGGCATCCGTCGTGCTTAGGCCCCTTCTTCCCTTCCCTAATAAAAGAGTCCACCCGCCTGCCTAGTAGTCTCAAATAAGGCGTGCGGGCCTGCCCCTTTTTTTAGTAGGTGATTCACTACCGAAGCTAAGAAAAGGCTAGATCAAGAAAAGGGGGTACTACGAGCCCTCTGCCCCACGCATCTAACCAGTTCACGTGGTTCACCAGTTCCACCGATTAGACCCTTAGAGTGATTCAGTCGATACAGAGGTGCGCTTGATGTGGGGGGTGTGTTGTCCCTATTGGGCTGGGCCCTTCCCCATAAGGCCCCACCGTCGGGGCATAAGCGCCCTCTTGCTACCCATATGCGAGGCGCCGTCTTAGCCTTCCCTGACCAGGATCGCTCCCACACCTATAGCATTCGTGACCGGCCTCCTCAACTGTGTATCGATCGAAAGACGGGGCGGCACAGCCCCCAACCAAGGGAGTGGTTACGTCCAGTATGTCCCCCTTATTCCCGACATGCTATGATGCCCCGGGGTGGGTAGGAGCGGGTCGAGTCCGTATCGCCGCGGAGCAACAGCCGCGTCCGGATCTGATCTATCTACTCGGCAATTCATCCGGTGACTTCACGGTCGCCAAAGAAGCCCCAAAAAGCATCAAACATTTCCGATGAGATCCATGGAGCTATTCTTAGATAGCAAGCACTAGCTCCTGGTGCGACTTCATAAAAAGCAATCAAAGATTAGATCGAAGAGAATGAAACGCACGTAGTGGTCATTATAGCGGTTCCTTCTGATCCTAGAAAACGTCCGAAAAAACCTGTTACGGAACTACCGAGCAGGGGCAAAAATATGATAAGTAGATACATAATTTCGAGTGTGATCAGACAACCAAAAATCAGACAATGACACAGCGGCCTGTGATTCAGGATTGATCGACGCCCGAGGAACGCTCGATCGAATGAATGAGTCACAAGGTGTAAGCCCCAACGACAAAATAACCTAGGCGCGGAGCATTTTCGGGGGCTAGCCTCCTTCCTTCTTACTTGACTTACAATTCGACTCTTTTTTTCTTTAATTTGAATCATTTCCTCTTTATCGCCATTATTCTGTTTAAGAACTGCGCCCCCTTGCCTCCGGTGGCTATTTGACTAAGGCTGGAAAGAGGTGCTTGCTTTATGAAACTGAAACCTTCGTTCTTTGATTCTTTGATCGGAATACGGATGAGATCAGAAAGGCCATCATTGGGGCAAACGATGAAATAGCTTCGGTTAGAGCAAAGCCCAAAATAGCATAACCAAATGATTGTTTAGCCAATGATGGATTACGAGCCACGGAATGAATCGAGGAACTAAGGACTTTCCAATACCGATAGCAGCTCCCGCTGAAGCAATTGTAGCAGCTCTGACCCCTATTAGTTTTGCACCTTCTAACATCTCGAGTTGATAATTCTCCTCATGCTTTTTCTTTT
This sequence comes from Glebionis coronaria, assembly GCA_025667525.1. Classification (NCBI taxonomy): domain Eukaryota; kingdom Viridiplantae; phylum Streptophyta; class Magnoliopsida; order Asterales; family Asteraceae; genus Glebionis; species Glebionis coronaria. The sequence continues at coordinate 100,091,026 of CM046875.1, forward strand.
TCATTCGAGATGGACCCTTTCAAATTCGACTCTAAGCATTTTGCAATATAGTAGGCTGTTGACTACCAGAAAGCCTATTGGTTTCTACTTCGTCGTAAAGATACCCTATTTTTGCGTTCCACAAAGCAGTACTATCAAAGATTCAATCCTACCATTGCTTATGTGATAACCTTGGTGAGCTATTCATTATATATCATTTATTAAGGAGGTTTCTGAGTATTACCAAACTTTCTTTTGGCCAGAGGTTCTCTTTTTTTTCCTATCTTCCCGGTTTAATTTTCAATAAGGTCTTTTATTTTTTTCCAAATGGGACTCCTTTGATTTCCAATATTCATAAAAGCCCTCTTTATATGTTTCAGACGAAGAGCATGGGTGTCAAATTCGTATATATCGGCGAAGTAGGACGTCACCCCCCTTTCTATATCATCTTTCGACGGAATCTTACTCCCAAGGTGTCCGCCTTCATATCGAGTCTGAACGCGGTCTATAATTTTTTGGATTCGGGTTTCGCAAGTTCTCGCGTGCTTCTCAGCGAATCGCATCTCCCGAGATTCATCAAATGCGGGTTGGCGCACCCTTTCTCGAGGAGCCCTTTGCGAGACTTCGCCAACCTCCTGGGCTGGCTCGTCTGTACAAATGAACACTGAATTGTCCGAAGGGGCCGGTGGTGGATTGAACCCTTCTATTCCCCCGCCCGAAGCATGAATAAAATGCGCGACTGCGCTGTACAGTTCATTCATAAAAAGAGAAATAATAAGAAATCCACAAAATGGAAAAAATATTATATATATAAAAAGCGTATCAGTATATAAAATCTTACCGAAATATTTGGGATTGGGAACAGTTGAAGCATTTTCAGCTTCCAAAAGAAAAGAGAAACATGTAAAGAACTCGTTATTGTAAGTTCCCTGTTCCAAACATTTCCTTCAAGTAGACGAAAAGTTTTAAATTTGAATGAAGGCATTCCTCTCTCACATGCATTTGCAACAGATTCTTACTAAGACCGGTAATCCCCATAGACACGGCCATTCTCGGCATCTTCACTATTGCCCCTCTTCTCAAAGCCCTTCGAGAGATTCAAGACCCCCCTTAAATAAAGTAAAGGCAGCTGATCCCGATTTTTCTTTATTCAACTACCTTGACCATCTTCTGAAGTTCTAAATAATCTACTGATCAAAGGCTGTAAGGACGGGCTGCTCTACATTCAGTCACATCACAGTGACCCGCGAAGCGATCTTATTCTAGTTGCGGGACGAAATCCGACAGCCAATTGCCGGCTCTGAATAACCAGCCTAGCAAGAAGCTCAATTCTTCTATAACATAACGGGGCGGGGTTGCGCGCGAGCCGAGTGACGTAGGTGCACAAGAGTGCTTCGCGCCACAACCATCTCTTTTTTATAGGTTCTACGGACCGATGCCTGCTACTTCATCTGGGAGAAAATAATCATAGATATGCCGGTCATTAGAAGGAAGAACCACCATAAAAAGATTCCTCGTGTATCATCTGTAGCAAAATTATGAACGGGAGCTAGCAATCCGGACCGTATTGAAAAGGTTCCTGAGACACAGCATGGAAAAGTAACAATATTCAGAAACGAGGTCCAAGAATGAAGAAGGGGTAGAATTACTGAATGAATACGAGCTGTAGCTAATACCCGAGGCATAAAAGAAGCATTTTCCACGGGATCCCGAAACCACCAGCCACCCCGACCTAATTCATGATGAGCCCACCAACTTCCTGGCAAAATGCCTACGGTTAAAAACCACCGACATGTCAAGATCAAAATTCGAATTGGTTCCTGGTCCTGGTCAGAGACCACTGTGTTCGCGCCGGCGTTCCAACAAAAAAGCGAAGTAGTGGTCTCTTTCTTTCCATTACGAACGACACGCTTCGCCTGCTCCCTCCCCGTGTCCACTAGCGCTCCTCTCCAGAGCGAAGAGAAGGCGAAACACCGCCGAAGCAACATAAGCAGGCTTCTATTGCTACGTAACAATAGAGCATGATAGCCTTTTGCGCCCACATGTTTGAATTTGAGGGTAAAGAGCTTGCTTGTTCTACGGGATCCGACGCATCCAGCAGAGCGAAAGAGCCCTCCATTCTTTTCGGCGTCATCCTTTCGCATTGGCGGCGAGTGGAGTGCCAAAATCCCATTCATCATTTTTGATCTACATAAGCCAAAGCCCATAGCACTGGCGACGGCTCCGGCATAAATGCAAGGAGGATGTATAGCTGATATAGGATCTTGTGGAACATGATTTGATTCTGCAAGCGGTTCGGTACGAACGAAGAAATTTCGAACAAAAGGGTCGGAACTCGCCGGTAGGAAAGGAGAGAAAAACAAAGCAATGCCAAGAGCTCCGTCAATCCGATGTTCATCGATAGACGAAGCTCTCTCTTTATCATCTCGCGCCAGATGCAACAAAGGATGAGTCCTTTTTCCTTCTCGCGAACGAAGTTCAGAATCAACAAGGGTCGAGATATTCCCGCCCTCTGGACAGGAATAATTATGTTTATTACAATAATGATATTACTATTATTATATTAAATATTTTATTGTTTACTAATTAATATATTATTAATATTATTTAGTTTGTATAACAGTTTTCAGTTTTATTCTTATTATTAATATTAAGTTGTATTATAGTCATTATTATTTATTATTACTATTATCTAGGGTTTTAAAAGAACTGAACGTTCAGCGAATTGTTCACCGTTCGTACGACGGAAAACTTGTTTATGTTCGTTTATTTAATAAATGAACGAACACGAACAAAATTTTTAATCTGTTTAGTTAAATGTACGAACATAAACAACTGTTTCAGTCGTTCATTTGCAGTCATGAACGGTCGGTCAAGTTCATTTGATTATGTTCAGTTAGTTTGTTCGTTTAAGCTTAATTATTTTCGTTCGATTAACTTTCATAATATTAAAAAGAAGTTAATAAGTTATATTATGAATATTTGAAGTACCTTTAACAATAAGATAAATTATATATTATGTATTCCAAACATCATATAGATCATTTAAAGTAACGATTATAGTTTTACGATCATTGATGTCTGTTTTCGTGTACATGTAATTGTTTACATTCATTTATGTTCGTTTACATTTATTCATATTTGTTTATGTTCGTTCAGCTTATTGATAAACAAATTGAATAAGTTCAAATATAAGAAAACGAAAATTGACAACAAATTTGGTTCAATTAAGCATTTGCGTCCGTTTATTTGTTCGACTACATATATTTGTTCGTTTATTTGGTCTGATTTTTTTTAGAACGACAAATGTTAGTGGTTAGTGGGTCAAGTCGTGCAATGACAGTTTATTTGGTCTGATTTATTTACTAATTTTAATATTTTTTTTAATTACATTACGTCGTGTACCAACTAAACGCATTGATATATTACATCAATTATAACTACAAATAAATTTTGATTTCAACACATTTTAACTCGTAAGTTGAGTTATTTTGCATCATTTTTCTTACTTACAAACAAGGGGACTAATCTTAACCATTTTTTATATAAGATTAAATCTTATTAAAAAAACACGGAGAGGTTATTTTTGTTAAAATATAAAAAAATTGTAAAAGAGCGACCGAAAGACTAAAAGTGTAAATTTGACTAAAAATATTTATCAATAGTGATATCTAACTAGTGATAAAAACAATAAAATATCACTAGTGATAACTCAATGAAATAACACAATGAAATATCACCAGTGATATTTGATAAACATAGTGATAGTGTAATATTACCAATGATATTCATTATTTTATTACTAGTGATAATTTTTTGTTTTTTTTTCACTAGTAAAATATCATTGTGATAAAAATCAGTTGGAAAAATTTACAACTTTAGTCCCTCTGTCCGATTTTTAAAACTTTTATATTAAACCAAAATAAATGGGAAAAATTTATCTTTTTTAAGGAGAAAAACTAGATTACAATTGAACCTTTATCTTTAACCTATATTACAATGTTAAAAATTGTTCTTACAGATCACAATCCCTTTCAAAATATATTGCGGATTAAACGCGCGTTTAAATTTAATCTGTGCATTCAAACAATCAAACAATTGAAGTAGAATGTCTATCAATAAATAGCCCCATTTTTATAAGCAGCAGAAGTATTTATATACCCATGAGGAACGACTCGTAATCCGGTAACATTCTATCACTGTGATTTAATATTATTAAATAAATGAACCCCACTTTTAGTTGTTTTTGTCTCCTAGTAGGAAGCCAGAAATAAGGCACTAAAAAATTTGCAGAGAAAGTTGTTTGGGGCGGCCATGGCAGCATGCAATTGCAAAGTCAGAGACTACTTTTTATATGGGTGCTACTATACATACCACTTGGCCCACATAAAAAGAATCAAAAGTACACTATTTGTGTACTTTTTGCCCCCTTATAATTTTCTGGACAGTTTTTTTATCAGTTTCTGTTTCGTATTTTTGTCAGTTTAACAGTTTTGACCTGTTAAACTTTATTTTTTTAATTCCGTATTTTCCGTTTCACAGTTTTATAACAAAACCAAAATTATAAAAATAAAAAAAAAATAAAAAAAAATACAAAAATACAAAAAAACAGGGGGGGTATGGATGGGAGTTTTGGGGGGTCTGTATAACCTGACCCTTTTATATTGGTTCGATCGGACCGGTCGATCATGCTTCTCCACTTTTGTCAAGCCAACACTTGGTCAACATCTTAAATATTGATGCACATAATAAAACACCAGTTTATGGTTTTGAACTTTGATGCAATAGAAAAATGTGTGTACGTACTACGTAGTAAAAAAATTTTACCTCGAAAGGCACCAATGATTGAGGTCCTCAATGAGTTCCAGTAGATGACTATCGTTGATTTAACACTTATGAACTTGATCAGATATATATTAAATATACCTCGTGTGTTAGATATAGACTTGATATGTATTACGGTAGGTAATTCCGTAATTCCCATTTATACCATATCAAATTATGTTCAAACAAATGATTGGAATGTTAATTGCTCTCAGCCTCTCAATCTTCGTAACAGTATGTGGTACTCGTAATAGAAAGCATTGCTTGCTTAAGAGTGCTCAACTCGTTATATCATTTAATTTTAAAGCAAAAGGTTATACGGTTGGTTGATATGCTATAATGCCGACGGATTACGTTGGATAATACTGGAAATGGTGTAAACAATATCAAGAACAATCACAATACACTAAATCTGCACTCAACCAACCACTTCTTTAGTGCAGTTATAAATCAGTTTGTACAATACAAACAAGTTCTTAATCGAATGCTTATTATATAAAAAATAATCCTCACTGTGTCAATCTTATCAGCTCACAACAAATTTCTCTACACTCAAACAAACACGACAATCAATTCAGATGATTGATATGAACTACAAGAACAAAGATTAACAATCGTAACTGAACGATTGAACAAAAATAACTAAACAAGAGATCAAAACCAACCGTGTGTAAAAGTGATCAGATAATGGAGAAATTTGTAAAACCCTAGCTGAAATGAACACGAACCGAATCAGCTGAAAGGAGCTTATATACATCTCCAAGTTATACTTCAGCACTTCAACTTTCTATTTCTTGCTAAACATAACAATCCAACTTTCCTCAGCCCAAACAAGTTCCACACTTTTGCAACTCTAGTCCCTGTAATTATGAAAACACAAAACACAAAAAGCACAAACCAAGTATATTTTGAACATCCTCCCTCAAGTTTTCCCAAGAAAAACTTGAACTCGGGAAAACATATTAACCAAGCCAAGTTTCTTGCACAACTTAAAATGCTGCACAATACCAAGACATTTGGTAAAGATATCAACATGTTGATCCTTAGTATTGATCTTAAAAGTTTTGATCACACCTGCTGACACTTTCTCTCTAACCAAATGAACATATAACTCAAAATGTTTAGTTCTCTCATGAAATACAGGAATTGCAGCTATCTGAATAGCAAAACTACTATCACAATGCAAATCAACATGATATAAAGACTAAATACCACGACTGTGCAACAAACTGCGCAACCATACAAATTCACAAGTGGTAGAAGTCATACTTTTATATTCTGCCTATGTAGAACTTCTAGAAATAGTATTTTGCTACTTACTTTTCCAAGAAATTAAGGAATCTCTCAAGAATACACAAAAACCAGTAACACCTCCTTGTTCTAAGAGGTTTAGCTCAATCATCATCTGAAAAAGCTTTAAGCTTTAAATCAGATGCACTGTTGAGCTGAATTCCTAAGACAGGTTCATGTTTTAAGTACCTCAATATTCTTAAAGCAGCCTTAAAGTGAGATTACAAAGGCTTATGTATATGCTGACTTAAACAATGAAGAACATAACTAATATCAAGCCTTGTATTAGTGAGATAGATCAACTTTCTCACAAGCTTCTAATAGTTAGTAAAATAGTCAATATATTTTTCTTTATCATACTCCTCACAACTATTTTCTTGAAATGGTGTTTCAGCAGGTTTAGCTGCAAGAAGCCCATACTCATGCAACAACTCCATACAATATTTTTTTTGAGTCATACAAACACTACTTTTATTTCTTGGAACCTCAATACCCAGAAAATATTTTAATTCACCGAGATCCTTAATCAATAAATTTATTTTCAAAAACTCTTTAAAGTTTCCAATTAAAGTCTCATCATTCTCAGTAATGATAATATCATCAACATATACAAGCAAAGAAACAAACAAAGGTCCATATTTGTTAACATATAAAGAATAGTAAAATTTACATTGCTCAAAGTCATGCTCAACCAAGTCAGTGGTTAACTTTGCATTCCGCTATCCCGAGGCTTGCTTTAGACCATAACGAAACTTATTAAGCTTGCAGACTTTGTTTGAAACACCCGCTCCGATAAAGAGACAAGTATCACATTCTGGGGTTATATCAGAAACACGTATAATAGAAGTCTTATTTATTAAAACATAAAAACCACAAAGTTATTCTTCAAAAGAAAAGAAATCCCAAACATGAGGGTCCGAAACGCAAAAAACTGCTGAAATATGAAAATGTCTTCAAGATTTATTAAATACACACGGGTGACTCTAAAGGTAGTTCTATAATAAAATACTCTCACTTCCCAGCCTCCCGCGTAATACCTGCTGCAGGAAAAAGGAAATACGACTGAGCTAACGCTCAATGAACATATATAATATAAAGGTAATAAAGGGAACAAGAGATATAATAAAATCCTGCGAATCAAAAGTCATACGGAGTATAGAGAAATAAAGGAGTAAGAGTCATCAAATATTAGAAACAACAATAAAAAGAAATGCTCACGAGCCCACATAATGCTTATACATGATACATGCATAAACCTAGTCACATAATATCACATAATCATATAATCATAAGTGTACATAGGAAGCAACTCCTAATGTACCAAATGTGAAATAGGGTGTATTGCACACACACACACCAATCACTAATCAAAACAAAACATAGTACATAGGATGCATCCATACGCCCCCTTACAAAACAAAGTCATATGTGTACACTAGGTCGATGACTAGCGCGCACACACATATAATAGCGTAATAAATGTGCGCCAAAAGGGAATGTCGTGGACCAATCACACTGCCACTGATAGTGTCACGTCATTGATGTATCAATGACATGGTCATGGTACCTCCATGACTATTTACAAATAGCGCGCGCAAAGGAAAACACAAACAACAAATTTTAAATAGTTTACAAGGGCAACGAACAAATGACTAATAGATGCATACGACATAAATGAACAATGGAGATAACAAGCTCATGAAATTCAGAATCATAACATGGGGAACATAGCAATGGCATCAAGGGACTGAACAAAATAGGCTAAAAGTAAAGAGGATGGTCCCTGCGAAAAGGACAAAACATCTTTACCTTAACGAATGCGCTTGAGGAGGTCGAACACAAACGATAAAGGAATTGACACGCGTCACCAGATCTACAAAAATATGTTTTTACATATCAGTAACTATAAATAGACCCTAAATACTTAAGTTTCCATAATTAGATAGGTGACATTACTTAAATCAAATGTTTCAATATTTATGATTTTTCACTTTATTTTAGGTAATTTACACTACTTACAAGCTGATGGAGGCCCAAGTATTGAAGAACGGGCTGACTTGTTTCTTGAGGCCGGAGTTCGCGTGACGAAGAGGGATTTAGTAAAATAGGCATAACTTTTGCATCTTAAGTCTGTTTTTAGCCTGTGACCTGTCAAAACGTCCGTAAAAGGAGGCGGATGATGTTGTAACCACCGTTTAGCTGGTTACGGATTTTTATGGCCCAAAAATCCTTTTTACTATCAGTTTTTTTACATATTTATGTTTTTTTTTCACTTTTAGTTGAACTTTGTCTTTGGGCTACGGTTGCCCGTTGGATTTTTAGGGTTTTTGTTTGTTTGTTGTTATTACATAATGAATCTGTTGTAATCCTAGCAAGACAGTTTGCTTTTTAATAAAATTTACACTATTGGCCGTTGTGTTGTCGTGTTTTTACGCTAATAATCGGTATTCATCAAAATCAACAATTATCTGAAGGAATTGTTTCTGGTATTCATTAGAATCAACAGATCCAATTTATTTATCTTTGTTTTTAGTCTACATAAGTTGGTATCAAGAGGCAAAGTTCCTTATCAAGATGCCTCCAAGGAAAGCTAAGAGTATTTAGGAAGTGAATCAACAGGAATTTGAGCAGCGTATGATGGACAGAATGGAGGAGAGACTCGAGCAATTTGATGATCAATTGACTGACCAAATAAACAATTTGATGAACAATAGGATGCCTCGTAATCGCCGTTATGAGGATGAAGATGCATATTTGCTAGAAAACCCATTTGGTGATGGTTCGTCTGCTGATGAACAATCAGTAGGGCGGCGAATGAGAGATCGAAGGGGGAATAATGATAGGCGTTGGGATACTGGAATGAGGCTTAATATTCCTGAGTTTAATGGGGATACTTTGAAGACTTATGAGTTTATTGATTGGCTTGTATCTATTGAAGAAGTATTTAAATTAAAGAAGTTCCAGAAAACAAGAGCGTTTTGTTGATCGCTACCGAGCTACATGGTAGGGCATCCGCGCGGTGGCAACAATTGAAGTTGACGAAGGACAAAGTTGGGAAGTCAAAGATTACAAGTTGGAAGAAGATGAAGAAGGTCATGAGGTAAAATTATATACCTCATAACTACCAGCGAATGATGTACCAGCGGTAACAAAATCTGAAACAGGGGGCCAAGTCTGTTGAGGATTATACCACCGAATTTTACCAACTAATTGCAAGGAATGACATTCAAGAGAAAGAAGATCAACTTGTCTCTCGATACATTGGTGGGCTAAGAGTCCAAATCATGGATTCTGCTAACATGTTTGATCCATTGACACTTTCTAAAGCATATTAGCGTGCATTAACTTTTGAGAAGCAGAACTAAGGAGTTTCTTATTCAATAAAGGTGCTACTGGTTCGGGTAACACGACATCTCGTTTTACTCCCAATCAGGCTAAGGCAGTTGGTGGTAATACCGGACCAGTACCTAGATCGACTGGTAGTAGCGGGTTGAAGTGTTTTAATTATGGTGAACCTGGTCATCTGCAGTCGGAGTGTAAGAAGGCTGGGAAGAGGCAGTTATTTATTAAGCCCGAGGAAGATGATGATGTGGCTTATGATGATTACGAGGGAGACGCAGTATATGATGCAGAACATGAGTATGAGGAGGAGTATGTGTGTGGAGATGTGGGGCTGAATTTGGTGGTAAGGCGCTCCTTCTTAACATCTAAAGCTGATGGTGATGATTGGCTCAAACACAACATCTTTCAGTCAACTTGTACCATTATGGGTAAGGTTTGCACTTTTATATGTGATTCAGGTAGTTGTGATAATTTGATAGCTGAAGAACCAGTCTAGAAATTAGGGTTGAAAACTAAAAATCGTCCCAAACCTTATAAGTTAAAGTGGCTTAAAGGGTGGGGAGATAACAGTTTCCAAGCGTGTCTAAGTTCCGTTTTTCTGTAGTATTAACTAATAAGGATAATCTTTGGTGTGATGTGATACCTACGGATGCTTGTCACTTATTGTTTGGTAGACCTTGGGAGTATGATCGTGATGTAACTCACCATAGGAGAACTAATACTTATAGTTTCTTGTTTAGGGGTGTGAAGATTACTCTAATGCCAAATAAACCCAAGGAAGTAGTTAATAAACCCACTGGTACTTTACTAATTCTTTTGTAGTTCGAAGACGATTTAGGGGTGGGAGGTGATGTTTTTGTACTAATAGGAAAGGAGGTTTCTGAAGACGGTGAAGTTCCTGAAGCCATGATCCCTTTACTTGAGTAATTCTCTTATGTTTTCCCTAATGAATTACCCGATGGTTTGCCACCATTGCGTGACATACAACATCATATTGATCTAGAGCCTCAAAGTTGCCTAATGTGACAACCGTGGTTTTGAGGTTCGTCACTTGGTCTTATTTTAAGGTTAATTTATGTGTGACTATGTGATTTGCGTGTTTACATGTTATTTTGCGTGAACGAGGTTGGTGTGGATATCATTTATGGGTATAAACTATAAAGTACTCATAAGTAAATCGAGGAACGGTTATTTCATGTTCATGAGCTCACAAATTAGTGACTATGAAATGAAATGGTGTTATATTGGTGTTTTACGTATACGTATAAGTATTATAGTAAATCATATTTTCTTTTTATGACTTGGGGTTTAGCATTTAGAGGTCTCGGGTAAGGTGTTTAGTCATGTGAGTATTTTTCGGGATGGTTTTAAGTCATTTAGGACTTAGTTATAAAGTGTATTTCAAAATTTAAGATTTTTTTTAAACTGTATATTTTACGTTTTTTTCAGTATACGCGTAAAATTGACTAATTTTACGGTTTTAAGGTTTCAGAGACTTTAGGAGATGAAATAAATTAAGGTGTTATTAATAACATAATAATAAGTAATGAAAAGAAAAAAATAAAAAAAATATATGTTAAAGTCGGTTTAGGCCGATTAAAAAGAAAGAAAATGGAAAAAAAAGGAAAAAAGGGAACCGGGCTTTTGTAATGGGCCAAGGACTTGTTAGGAAATTATATAAAGTTTTTTTATTAACTAAAAACACATCATAATCCCTTGGAGATCAATCTTAAGTCAAAATCAATGGAGTCTATTTAGGGTTCTTCATTAATTTTTCTTCTTTCAAAAATTCTAAGGTAAAATCTTCAATACACTTTTTAATTAAATTGTTTCTAATTCTCTTACAATCAATACATGATGGATCTAGGGTTAAGTTAATTATTAATTCTGTATTATAATGGTATAAACATGATTATATTAATTAGAGATAATAATTATACATGGTGATGGTAATTAATTAAGCTAATTGTGTTAAATTCGTTTTAAAAATTGGGCAAAATTTTATGTCACTTGTTTTGATCATATCTAGAGTTCTACAAACCCTTATTTTGCGATCCAAGCATCCCTGAATAGGTATTTGAAGTGGCTTTCAAATGCAATAAACGAGAACTAAATTGTAGGTCGGGAGGTGGGTCAAATACAGGTTAAACAGTCGGAGGTCAAAACAGTTTTGAAATCAGTCGGGTTTAATTTAATGTTTTAAGGTGATTGGGGTACTTAGGAGTACACTTGATCCCTCTAATGAGCATGGTAGTTGGTTTATATATTAAATAAGGGACCTGAAGGGTGGCTAATCAAATGGGTTAGGGTAAGACCCCCTAATCATAACAAACTTTTTGTATGTTCAAAATCGGTAATATGCGGATAGGCAGAAGTATATATATATATATATATATATATATATATATATATATATATATATATATATATATATATATATATATATATATATATATATATATATATATATATATATATATATATATATATATATATATATATATATATATATATATATATATATATATATATATATATATATATATATATATATATATATATATATATATATATATATATATATATATATATATATATATATATATATATATATATATATATATATATATATATATATATATATATATATATATATATATATATATATATATATATATATATATATATATATATATATATATATATATATATATATATGTATATATATATATATATATATATATATATATATATATATATATATATATATCTATATATATATATATATATATATATATATATATATATATATATATATATATATATATATATATAGATATATATCGGGGCATTAACATTAGCTTTAAGGTTGGGGAAAAAGGGAGGATTTAGCTGACATATGTAAGGGCATAGGTTTTCCTTTACAGAGATCATGGGTATGGTTAGGTGGGAGTTTGGCTTATAGTTTGGAGACCTATAAACCGGGACTGTTTTGGGTAAAATGTTAACGAGACGGGTTATGAAGTAAACTAAGTTAAGGGATTTATAGAGGGGTGTAATGAGATGATTAGAGCATATAAATGAGGTATATATATGGGAGAAGGTTAGATGTCCATCATGGGTTGATGAGCCATATTAGTGTTTGGTTCATGTTTTGATTGTGTGCTTTTGTTTGTTAGCTTTTTGCTAGTGCACGGATTTTTGGAGAAGCTCAATCAGGTGAGTTTCATAGGCCCATATCTTTTAATGATTTTCACTTCCAGATGAGATGGAAGAGACACTGTATGGTTTTGTAACTAATGTTGTGAATGTTTTTATGGTTTGTGATAGACTTGTGTGTGCACTTATGTGATTAACTGCTATGTGATTCTTGATTGTGTTTATGATTTGGATCGGGAGACACGTACCGTCTCAATTATTGTGGTTTGACTTGGTACTAAGGGGATGTTAACAAGGTGGGGCCTTGGGGAGGTACATAGATGTGTGAGCATTTATGAGACCAATGGATAATGACAAGGCGGGGCCTTGGGATTGGTACATATGTGTATGGGCGCCTATGGTACCATGGTGTTTGGTAAGGCTGGGAGCCTTGGATTTGGTTTGGAATGATTGATCTTGAATGTTAGTTGTTAATGCATACTTGTAGCACATTGTCCATATGTTTAGTGGTTTATGGTTGTTCACAGCTTATTATAATCTATTTTCGGTTGGAGTCTAAACCTATGACTCTCACCAACATTATGTTGACGTGTTTTAGTGTCTCTTTCAGGTGATAAAGTGGTTAAGCGTGAGAACATATGTGGCTAGGATTGGAGTCGCGTAGGAATGCATTTAGAAGGAGATCCCCGTTCCTTCTTAGTTTATTTTTCTGTTTGTTTCAATAAGTGATACTATGAACCTATATGTTGATTTGTTTGTGTTATTTGTTTGTCTTGTGTAAGAGGTAGGACTGTTACCTACTTACCTAGACTCCTGCATTGATAAGATATTGTCATGACATTTATGTCACCTTTTATGACATTTCTAATTCATATAGTTCTCTCTATGGACACGCTAATGTTGTGATGATATCCATGCGTCGCATCCCATATTCCGCCATGGTGGGGTGTGACAGAATGGTATCAGAGCCAGGTTATAGAGAATTAGGTTGCCTAGTCTAGTAACCTAGTCTATAGCTTAAAGGTCCCTACATATAAGCGTCATAGGAGTATGTGTGCATTTTATATTAATTAAAGTTTTTTGGATGTTATTGGTTTTTACTTGCGATGTTTGTTAAGTTTTGACTAGTATGGGTTGAACCATAGTAGTTCATACTTAGCCACATGTTATTTTCTTTTCGGGGTGTGACTAGTGCTGGTTGAACCATAATCATCCACACTAGTCATTGTCGTATTTTGCTTAAATTGTACATTATAGTACATAATTTGGTACATGGTAGTTTCTATCTTTTGTTGGGTTATTTTATGTACCTGAGGTATAGTATTTTTCTTTTGATGTTTAAGTCATGTTCCCTAAGAATCATGTGGTGGTTCGAGTTATTAGGAGTAGGTGGATATGAAGGATTTTAAGCTGTTTCCGCTCTTATGCGCGACATGAATTATAACTGATTATGTTTTCGTTTTGGGTTTAGTCTATGCTGTTTTAGCTAGACTATGGATTTATGTATTTCAAGAGTTTGACTATGTTATTTTAATGGATGGAGTTTTGAACTTTTTTTGGTTATGTGGTTATGAGCTTATGTGAGTAGATGGATATATGTGTTATGTGTTGTATTAATTCTTATAAGTGTCATCATAGGAAGGAGTGCATTGGGGAAGGGTAATTGTATAAGTATGGTGGCCAACATAGTTATACAAGTACCACAATTTCAATGGATTCCTAAGTATGATTTCATGAAAGAGGGTTAGTACATGCTTGTATAGTAGATGTTAGACGGATTTAAGTATATGTATCCCGATATGCCTATATATGTATGATCCCCTACAATTATCGATTGTATCCTTAGGAGGGTGGCTAGCTCGCTTTTTTTATATTAAACCTCCGTTGTAGCGTATTCTTTGAGTTTCGTATTTCACGTGTACGTTTTAAAATGGTGTTATTGGTTTTAAGTTTATTGAATTAACTTGGGATTTCTTTTGAGATAATGAAATCTTTTGTGTTGGGTCTTAAATTTCTTTTGGTCGGTATATATTGAAAAAAAAGGGACTTGGAAATCTACTATAGAGTTAGATAGTTGCTTGTATTCGGTAAAATAAGGGTAAGGTGTTGGAGTCGTGTTTGAAACAAGATGTAACATAAGATTTTTTTTAATCAACACTTATTTATTTCAAATTCTAAAAGACTTTCTTTAAAATAAAGCGAAATAAAATTTCTTTCTACTTAAATAGTTTATATAAGTGAGCTTAATCAATATACGTCATTTATAATTATTTATGAAAGACTAAACAAAGTTCATGAAAATTTCACATACATTTATTTCTTTTCATTTAAAAAGGATTACGTTAATTACTAAGAGGATTCTTTAGTTTTTTTTAAAAACAACTAGTATAAAACTGTTTTGGTCATAACTTGTTCGTTTTTAAAGCTTTTTGGGTGATTCAAAAGCCTAAAATTATGTACTCGGAATGTACTTTTCAAATATTTGGTATGTATAGTCATGGGGTATGTAACACCCCATTTTGATAATGGAAAGTCACGCGTAATTATGGCGTGTCATCAAAGCATACAAGGATAAATGTCTAAACATTACATGACCATAAAAGGAAAATACCGGAATCAAACATCCGTAGTCCAAAAGTAAGCTCATCACCCACAAACATAAGTACTGTAAATGAAAGGACTAAACAATGTCCATGGCAAGAGTATCAAAGTAAAGATAATGCATAAAGTAAAGAAAGGCTAAAGCTTCCAGTCCATATGCACGTACGCTTAAAGTCTACGAGCGTCCATGAGTACCTGCCGTTTTGGGAACATAGAAAAGGAAAACGGATGAGCAATACGCTCAGTGCACGGATGTACAATTAAACATGAATAGTATAAGCATATAAGCATATAACAGCGGAAGAAACTAAGTCTCGAAAAACCTGGTTAAGTCTTGGTAAAACTGGTTTTATAGTTTGAAAAGCCTTATGTTTATCTTATAAAAACTGGTTTAACATATTCTACCATTAGCCAATATAGGTCATGAAAATCCACCGTGCATGAATACTTGGAGGGGTGACCTCATCATGCAAATTAGAGGGGCTGCCTCTAATTTAATATACTGGTTTTGGTAGGAGGGATCAGCTCCTTGTGAAGGATGCAAGGCACACACCACATTCACACTGAGTAATCTGCTGAAAACATGTAACTAGGATGCACCCATACGCCCCACATGATAAATATAATAATATGGCCAAAAGCTGAAGGGACGCCACGAGCAATCACTCCGCCGTGGGGAAGTCATAACACCAGTGCCTCTAATGTTATGGTTATGGTACCGCCATAACTAGGTGAAACTGGTCATGCATGTATATGGCTATAGGTATTCTAAATTAAACATAAGCAAATCAAACGTATAAAATTATACTACGGGAAAACAGTTGGCTGCATACGGGGAATCCTAATAAGGAAAGAATGTCCATACTGAAAGGACGGTAATCCGTACCTTATGTCCAGTGAACGAAGAAGACGAACTGAGGAGAGTCCTACTTCGGTATCACTAATGCTACATAAATGCATACATGTATAAGTATCGGATTACTAAATACGTAACTGGTTTTATGTCATGTCTTAGCTTATTTTATACGTTCATGTCATGTTTTACTGTTTTAAGCTTTAAACTGTGTTTATCTTATATTCTGTCTATCCTTATTAAGTATTACTAGTATTTCATGTATTATTATACTTACTGAGTAATAATAAGTAACTTTCTAAAAATAGCAGGTTTCCTAAAATAGAAAGTTTCCAAAAATAGAAAGTTACCAAAAATAGAAAGTTTCCAAAAATAGAAAGTTTCCAAAAATAAAAAGTTTCCAAAAATAGAAAGTTTCCAAAAATAGAATTACTGCTTAAAATAGATAAGTTTCTAAAAATAGAAAGTTTCCATAAATAGATTAGCTGCCTTAATTAAATAAGTTTCTAAAAACAGAAAGTTTCCATAATTAGATATAAGCTGGTTAAATAAGCTAAGTATATAAGCTTAAGTGTTTTCTGATTATTTCTCTAAGTCATATTGATATAAGGTATAGTTTATTAATTATAACATGTAATTTAAATAAACTATAGGTTAAAAGTATTTAATTAAATATATCATGTTTTTAATTAAATAAAGTTAAATACTTAGGTTAAAACATGTATTATTAACTATTAATAATATAACCTAAGTCATGTTAATTAATTAATTATAACCATGGTTTTTAATAATTAATTAATTATAAAGTCAAGAAAAATATACATACTTAGGTTAAAATTCCATGATCTAATAATTAAATTATAACCTAAGTCATGTTTATTAAATTAATCATGTCATATTTTATTAATTTAATTTTTAACATATGATTATTAAAAACATAACCTTAACACAAACTATGAACCGGATCGTGACTAAAAACCATGAACCGGACTCGAAATCAACACCATACCCCGAACCACTTCGGGGTTCTCCCTTGTTTGCTGCTGCCGTGGGACCCACACCACCAAACCGAGACTATGAGGTCTCGGTGGTGGTCCATAAGCCAAACCAAGACCCCTTGGGGGTTCGGTTTAGGCGCCGACCACAACAAACACCCCTAAATCCTTCGTTTTAATTTACCCCATAACCGTTTACATGTTTAATTTATGTTTTTAATTAGCTTTTTAAAAACATCATGTTCTTATTTAATTTATTAAATGAAAACATAAAAGAAAAGGATTAAAAAGGTATACCGAATAAGTGGATCAAACGAGGATGAACACACATGAACACTTGCACTAAATTCAAGATCAAAAATCAAACAAACACCCCCTTTTCTTGTGTTTATAAGCGACGGCCACAATGAGAGGACAAGGAGAAGGAGAAAAACTTTTTAGCTTTTTGATTAATTTACTGTAAAGTGAAAAATGAAAAAAAAGATTTACCTTAACCCCCCTTGTTAGTAAAATTTGATGGGCTTGGCCCATCTCTTGGTGTAGCCGCGGGTAGGGGGCCCCACATGGGGTACCCGTACCTTTTCTCGAGTCTAATTATTTTATTGTTCGTTCGTGTTTAGTCGTGTTCGTGTTTTATGTGTTCTCGTTAAATATTAACCGTGACTTAATATATTTATTCGTGTTCGTAATAAATATATATACGTAATTAATATTAGCTCGCGATTAAATTACGTTCATGATTTCATGATCGCATGTTCGTGATTAATTATTGTTTAAATAATTATTCTGTGTTCGTACGTAATAAATACTTATCGTGTTCTAACACGTACGTAATACGTAAAATTCTAACACGTGAATGTAATCATACTATAAAAGGAAAGTTTTAATCTAGTACGTACGATCTTAAGGGTACTATTCATGGTAAAATCATGCGGGTTTTACAACTCTCCCCCCCTAAAAAGAATAATTCGTCTCCGAATTATAGATAAAGTAAACTGGAAAAGAAGAACATACCCGAATTCAAAATATGAAATGAGGGTAAGAAGCCCGGATAGATTCCTCTGTTTCCCAAGTGGCTTCCCGCTCGGTATGATCCCTCCAAAGGATTTTGACGAATGGAATCGTCTTCCTTCTCATGACTCGTTCTTGTCTGTCAAGAACTCGTTTGGGTTCTTCTATGAAGGTGAGATCTTCACGTATCTGTTCCAGTGGATACTGAACCATGTGAAGGGGGTGATACTGGTATCCTCTGAGTAAGGACACATGAAACACACTGTGTACATGCGAAAACTGCGGAGGTAACGCTAACCGGTAAGATACTTCACCGACTCGTTCAATGATATCAAACGGTCCGATGAAACGAGGACTGAGCTTCCCTTTAATCCCGAAGCGCCTAACACCACGTGCCGGCAAAACCTTAAGGAAGACGTGATCTCCTACGTTAAAATGTATGTCCCTACGATGCTTATCGGGTAACTCTTCTGACGTGACCGTGCTTCCTGAAGTTTCTGCTTAGCTACTGCGATCCTTTCATTGGTCATCTCTATGATTTCTGGTCCTTCAAGTGTTCGCTCGCCAACCTGATCCCAGCAAATTGGGGCGCGACACTTTCTGCCATACAACATCTCGAAAGGAGCACACTTGATACTTGCTTTCCAACTGTTGTTGTATGCAAACTCCACCAAACGAATGTAATCGTCCCAATCACCCGTTCATTCCAATGCACATGACCTCAACATGTCTTCCAATGTCTGAATCGTTAGCTCTGACTGTCCGTCCGTTTGTGGATGAAAAGCCGTGCTAAGCTTAAGTTGTGTACCCCAAGCTTTCTGCAGACTCTTCCAAAATCGCGAAGTGAAACGAGGATCTCTGTCTGAGACGATGCTGGATGGAGCACCGTGGAGTCTCACGATCTCTCTTCTATACGTATCGGCGAGTTTACTTACCGGATCTTCCTTGCGGATCGGTAAGAAATGAGCTGATTTGGTAAGTCGATCTACGATAACCCAAATTGCATCATGCTTCCTCTTGGTAGGCGGAAGACCAGTAACAAAATCCATGGTGATTTTGTCCCACTTCCACTCTGTAATATCCAACGGTTGAAGGAGACCGCCTGATCGCTGATGCTCGATCTTAACCTGCTGGCAGGTAAGACATTTGGAGACGTAAGTGGCCACATCCTGTTTCATACCACTCCACCAAAAGTACTGCTTGATGTCATGGTACATCTTAGTCGAACCAGGATGTATAGAGAATGAGGAGCTATGAGCTTCAGCTAACAAAGCTTCCCGGAGTTCTTGATCATCAGGAACACAAAGTCTCGTGCCCTGCCATACAATACCATCTGCATCTACTATGAATTCCGTCTGTTTCTCCAAGTTCTGAATTATCGCCCAGATTTCTCCATCATCCTTCTGAGCTTCCTTGATCTTAGAGAGTAACTCGGGTTCTACTCTAAGATTAGCCCAGTAACCATGTTGTCCACATACCATGATCTCTATGTCTAGTCGCTCCAAGTCTCTTATGATTTCCTCCTCAATTTTAATGTCGTTGATCATTCCGGACTTCCTGCTAAGAGCATCTGCTACTACATTTGCCTTTCCGGGATGATACTGTAGATTAATGTCATAATCCTTCAACAGCTCTAACCATCTTTTCTGCCTCATGTTCAATTCACGTTGAGTGAAGATATACTTCAAGCTCTTGTGGTCCGTGAAAATGTCACATGATTCTCCATATAAGTAGTGCCTCCATATCTTCAATGCAAACACGACTGCAGCAAGTTCCAAGTCATGCGTAGGGTAATTTTTTTCATAAGGCTTAGGCTGCCGTGAAGCATACGCGATCACTTTCCCATATTGCATGAGAACACAACCAAGTGCCTTCCCCGATGCATCACTATAGATTTGAAATCCACCCGTACCATATGGGAGAGTAAGAATAGGTGCAGATACTAGCTTCAACTTCAGGTCTTCAAAGCTCTTCTCTCGTTCTTCAGTCCAGACGAATTTCTCCCCTTTCCGCATCAGTTTGGTCAATGGTAGTGCTAAGCGGGAAAAGTTCTCCACGAACCTACGGTAATAGCCAGCTAAGCCTAAGAAACTGCGGACTTCCATCGCTGATGTCAGCCTCGGCCACTTAGCGATGGCCTCAACCTTTGCTGGATCCATAGTGATTCCTTCTGCTGATACAATGTGACCTAAGAATGCCACCTTGTCTAAGCAGAACTCACACTTGGAGAATTTAGCATACAACTGCTTCTGGCGAAGAATCTGTAGTACTGTACGAAAATGGTCTTCGTGTTCCTCCTTGGACTTTGAGAAAATCAGGATGTCATCGATGAAGACAATGAAAAACTTGTACAGAAATTCATGGAAGATTCTGTTCATTAAATCCATGAACACTGCTGGAGCATTTGTCAGGCCGAATGGCATAACTACAAACTCGTAGTGGCCATAGCGGGTACGAAAAGCAGTCTTGGTGATGTCCTGCTCCTTAACCCATAGCTGATGGTAGCCTGACCTAAGATCAATCTTGGAGAAGTGTTTGGCCCCTTGGAGTTGGTCAAACAGATCGTCTATACGCGGCAGTGGATACCTATTCCGGATAGTAATCTTGTTGAGCTCGTGATAGTCTATGCAAAGACGCATACTGCCGTCCTTCTTCTTAACAAATAAGACCGGTGCGCCCCACGGAGATGCGCTCGGTCGAATGAAACCTCGTTCTAGAAGTTCTTGCAGTTGATCCTTCAGCTCCTTCAGCTCTATGGGAGCCATGCGATAAGGAGCCTTGGAGATTGGTTCAGCTCCTGGAATAAGCTCGATATTGAATTCCACTTCTCGTACATGTGGTATTCCCGGAAGTTCTGCTGGAAATACATCTTGGAATTCTGACACTATTGGCTGATCCTGAATTGATGGAGATTCAGCATCCATGTCGTGAACCGTAGCTAGATAACCCTCGCAGCCATGTGACAGTAGTGCACGCGCTTGCAGGGTAGATATGATTTGTACAGACCGTCCGGGTAGGAACCCGTTATGAATGTACTCTGGTGCATTAACATCACCGAAGATAACTCGATATGAATGGAAGTCTATGGTAGCATGATGCTTGGATAGCCAATCCATGCCTAAAATCATGTCGAAGTCATTCATGTCCAGCGGAAGTGCGTCAACAGGACGAATCTTATCGTCAAATTCTAGGGGAAGACTCTTGTATACATGGGTGATTAATACAGAGTCCCTCGAAGGCGTGGAAATAGTAAGTCTATTCTCTAGTGGCATGGGGAGCATCCTAATGTTCTTAGCATAAGCAATAGAAATGACCGAGTGAGTAGCACCCATATCGAAAACAACACACGCATCTTGACCATACATATACAAGATTCCAGTGATGGTACCTGTAGACTTGTTGGCCTGGTCTCGAGATGTCGTGTAGACACGTCCAGTGGTAGGAGGCGGCTTGGTATCAACATGTCCCGATGTGCCCTCCATCGCACCCTTACGGCAATCCTTCATGATATGGCCAGGAAGACCACACTTGAAGCATGCGTCAGTGTTACGACGACATGACCCTGGGTGCCTACGATGGCAAGTAGAGCAAAGAGGATGAGTATATCCTCCAGCAGGTGCTCTGGCTGGCTGAGGACCTGATAAAACATTTTACATACGACATGATAATAGGGTACAAAGGACAATGCGGATAATCGTAAGATTGAATACCAGTGATAGCTGGACGGCTAGGCTGTGAACCTCTCTGGTTCAGGTCCCTACCGTTTCCATGGTTCCTGGTAGAAGATTCGATATAGTGTTAGAATATGAGTTATAACATGAAATCATAAGAAAAATGCATAAGTATTAGGACCTGCTGCCGTTGGAGTGTCCAGCGTTGTTACGGTAATTATCATTACCGCCACGCTTATTCGTAGCAGAACGGTCGTTAGTCTGACCGTTTCCCTTGGGCTGATGAGGCTGCTGCTGAGTAGTCGGCTAAGACCGGTCCCTAGTTTTCTGCCTGGAAGATACAATTTAAAGAGATGAATAATTGACATATATGGAAAGAATACGGATTGGTCACCGCTTGGATGCGAATTTTTTACCTCTTGTCGGGTCTCTCAGCTTCCCCGAACTCATCTCTCTCCTGCAGCATCTCCAGTTTACGTGCCGCATCGGCCACTTGTGCTATAGTGTTGAACGTAGCACACACCAGATTGTTTGAGACCGATGTACGAAGAGCCCACCTAAAGTGGTGTGCCTGCTCATCAGGAGTACCTGCTGTTGCACCAAGGAAACCAGCTAAGCGAAGAAAGCACTGCATAAACTCATTGCTATTCTCCCCATCTCTCTGTCGGATCCCATGGTATTCCCTCTTGAGCTTGTCTTGCTCAGCCTTGGGAAAGAACTCCTCCATCACCCTATCTTTGAATTGAGCCCATGTCAAACCAGCCACCCAATCGTCACCTCCCTCAGACTGCATCAACGCTAACCACCAATTTAACACATCGCCTTCGAACCGGTAGCATGCCAACCTCGCCTTGAACACGGGGTCACAACCCATAGCATTGAAAATCTTCTCGATATGAGCCAACCAGCTTTCAGCATCACTGGGGTTATCTGTTTTCTCAAAAGCTCGAGGACGGAGCTTGTTGAATCTCTCCAGCCATACTGCCAATGTCACTAGAGGAGGAGGAGGAGGTGCTTGGTTATGCTGATGATTGTTGGCAGCTTGAACCTCAGCCCTGATGTCATTCCTCAGTTGAGGAAGCAAAGCTTGCATTGCAGCTTGGATTGCAGCATTGAGTTGTTCCTGTTCGCGTGTGAGAACCATCTGACAGTATAACATAAAACATATGATTAACAGATCAAAACATAAAATAAATATACATGAAAAAAATTTATACCAATAAATCTAGAGAAAAATTTTATGCAAGAAAATTTGTGTATGAATGCATGATGCAGTTTTATGAAAACTTTTGTATGCTCGAGAGTGAACGCCTATGGTCAGTTCACCCAAAATAAAAGACATGGCGAGGGGACGCCTATGGGTCGGTCCCAAATTTAAAAGTTTTGATAAAACACATGCGACTAAATAGGGTCAGTCCTGTACCAACCATTACTTAGTCATAAACCTGCGACAATGACATATATATGTATGAATAAAAATGATGAATGCATGAAAAACGACTGTCAGTTCTAGGAAGACCATAGTGACTACCCACTAATCACAGGTCATATTTTGAGAGCCTACAGGTCGAAGCCTAGGCTCTGATACCATAATTGTAACACCCCATTTTGATAATGGAATGTCACGCGTAATTATAGCGTGTCATCAAAGCATACAAGGATAAATGTCTAAACATTACATGACCATAAAAGGAAAATACCGGAATCAAACATCGGTAGTCCAAAAGTAAGCTCATCACACACAAACATAAGTACTGTAAATGAAAGGACTAAACAATGTCCATGGCAAGAGTATCAAAGTAAAGATAATGCATAAAGTAAAGAAAGGCTAGAAAGCTTCCAGTCCATATGCACGTACGCTTAAAGTCTACGAGCGTCCCTGAGTACCTGCCGTTTTGGGAACATAGAAAAGGAAAACGGTTGAGCAATACGCTCATTGCACGGATGCACAATAAAGCATGAATAGTATAAGCATATAAGCATATAACAGCGGAAGAAACTAAGTCCTGAAAAACCCGGTTAAGTCTTGGTAAAACTGGTTTTATAGTTTGAAAAGCCTTATGTTTATCTTATAAAAACTGTTTAACATATTCTACCATTAGCCAATATAGGTCATGAAAATCCACCGTGCATGAATACTTGGAGGGGTGACCTCATCATGCATTTTAACGGGGCTGTCTCTAATTTAATATACTGGTTTAGGTAGGAGGGATCAGCTCCTTGTGAAGGATGCAAGGCACACACCACATTCACACTGAGTAATCTGCTGAAAACATGTAACTAGGATGCACCCATACGCCCCACATGATAAATATAATAATATGGCCAAAAGCTGAAGGGACACCACGAGCAATCACTCTGCCGTGGGGAAGTCATAAGACCAGTGCCTCTAATGTTATGGTTATGGTACCTCCATAACTAGGTGAAACTGGTCATGCGTGTATATGGCTATAGGTATTCTAAGTTAAACATAAGCAAATCAAACGTATAAACTTATACTACGGGAAAACAGTTGGCTGCATAAAGGGAATCCTAATAAGGAAAGAATGTCCATACTGAAAGGAAGGGAATTCGTACCTTATGTCCAGTGAACGAAGAAGATGAACTAAGGAGAGTCCTACTTCGGTATCACTAATGCTACATAAATACATACGTGTATAAGTATCTGATTACTAAATACGTAACTGGTTTTATGTCATGTCTTAGCTTATTTTATATGTTCATGTCATGTTTTACTGTTTTAAGCTTTATATTGTGTTTATCTTATATTCTGTCTATCCTGATTAAGTATTACTAGTATTTCATTTATTATTATACTTACTGAGTAATAATATGTAACTTTCTAAAAATAGCAGGTTTCCTAAAATAGAAAGTTTCCAAAAATAGAAAGTTACCAAAAATAGAAAGTTTCCAAAAATAGAAAGTTTCCAAAAATAGAAAGTTTTCAAAAATATAAAGTTTCCAAAAATAGAAAGTTTCAAAAAATAGAAAGTTTCAAAAAATAGAATTACTGCTTAAAATAGATAAGTTTCTAAAAATAGAAAGTTTCCATAAATAGATTAGCTGCCTTAATTAAATAAGTTTCTAAAAATAGAAAGTTTCTATAATTAGATATAAGCTGTTTAAATAAGCTAAGTATATAAGCTTAAGTGTTTTCTGATTATTTCTCTAAGTCATATTGATATAAGGTATACTTTATTAATTATTACATGTAATTTAAATAAACTATAGGTTAAAAGTATTTAATTAAATATATCATGTTTTTAATAAAATAAAGTTAAATACTTAGGTTAAAACATGTATTATTAACTATTAATAATATAACCTAAGTCATGTTAATTAATTAATTATAACCATGGTTTTTAATAATTAATTAATTATAAAGTCTAGAAAAATATAAATACTTAGGTTAAAATTCCATGATCTAATAACTAAATTATAACCCAAGTCATGTTTATTAAATTAATCATGTCATGTTTTATTAATTTAATTTTTAACATATGATTATTAAAAACATAACCTTAACATAAACCATGAACCGGATCGTGACTAGAAACCATGAACCGGACTCGAAATCAACACCATACCGCGAACCACTTCGGGGTTCTCCCCTGTTTGCTGCTGTCGTGGGACCCACACCACCAAACCGAGACCATGAGGTCTCGGTGGTGGTCCATAAGACAAACCGATACCCCTTGGGGGTTCGGTTTAGGCTCCGGTTAAAAAAAACACCCCTAAATCCTTCGTTTTGATTTATCCCATAACCATTTACATGTTTAATTTATGTTTTTAATTAGCTTTTTAAAAACATCATGTTCTTATTTAATTTATTAAATGAAAACATAAAAGAAAAGGATTAAAAAGGTATACCGAATGCGTGGATCAAACGAGGATGAACACACACGAACACTTGCACTAAATTCAAGATCAAAAATCAAACAAACACCCCCTTTCTTGTGTTTATAAGCAGCGGCCACAAGGAGAGGACAAGGAGAAGGAGAAAAACTTTTTAGGTTTTTGATTAATTTACTGTAAAGTGAAAAATGAAAAAAAAAGATTTACCTTAACCCCCCTTGTTAGTAAATTTTTATGGGCTTGGCCCATCTCTTGGTGTAGCCGCGGGTAGGGGGCCCACATGGGGTACCCGTACCTTTTCTCGAGTCTAATTATTTTAGTGTTCGTTCGTGTTTAGTCGTGTTCGTTTTTTATGTGTTCTCGTTAAATATTAACCGTGACTTAATATATTTATTCGTGTTCGTAATAAATATATATACGTAATTAATATTAGCTCATGATTAAATTACGTTCATGATTTCATGATCGCATGTTCGTGATTAATTATTGTTTAAATAATTATTCTGTGTTCGTACGTAATAAATACTTATCGTGTTCTAAAACGTACGTAATACGTAAAATTCTAACACGTGAACGTAATCATACTATAAAAGGAAAGTTTTAATCTAGTACGTACGATCTTAAGGGTACTATTCATGGTAAAAGCATGCGGGTTTTACAGGGTGTCAGTAGCTTGATCGAAATTTTGGTACAAGTGACGGGTTCAAGGTTGAGTTTTGAATAGTAGTTTTTTTATGATTTGGGATGCACGGGATACCTAGTCTTTGATTTGAAGGTTGTTTGTAGATTGTTTGAGGTACATAGATGTGGTGAGGAAAGAAAAAAAATATTCTTTTGGAAAAGTCGATCTTGTACACGGTTTAAATAATATGTCGCGGGGCATAAGATGTTTTGGTTGCCATTAAGTGTTTCTTGGATCATTTTTCGTTGTCATGAGTCATTTGAATTGGTACATGTTTGAGTTTTCCTTTTGAGTTTTCGTGGTTTTGGTCTGTTTTAACTCGTGCACGTGAAATGTCGTTAGTTATCCGTGGGTTTGATTCGTTGATCGTATCTAGTGGATTCAAGATGTAGTTTTGGGTTCATATTGATTGGGAGCGTTGAGGTAGACATATTCAAGACTTGGTCGCGCCTACACGATTAAGTAGGTGGCCCTGAGAGAATGGTCGGAATGCCCTTAGTGGGGATGAAAGAGTTAAAAGTTTGTAAACGAACTAATGTGGTCATGAGGTCTCTTAGGAGTGCCAAGGGAGATGAATAGAGATTTGTATAATGTATGGATATTGGCAAAAGTAACGCGCCATAGAGAGTGTTGGAAGGGGATATAATACCTCAAAGGTATTTATGATTGTTCGTAAGGCATGTAAGTTTTCCGAAAATTTCCTGAGATTTAGTAGGTTTGCCTATTACTATGAGGTAGAACCATAAATAGAGCAAGTAGGAGAAGTGAGAGGAGTTGTAGTTAGTGCCTTTCCAAGGAAATTGTTGATGGAATGATTTTAAGAGCAAGAGTTGTTAGAAATTGCAACGGATGCAAGGTAAAGTTTGAGTTGTTTAGTAGTAGATTGGCTGTGAAAAGCGGTTGAGTGGTCTGATAAGAGGAATTATTGGTCTTTTAGAATACGCGTAGATTTTCGCGAGTAGAAACGAGGTAGAAATTTATTCGTATTGCTTCTAAGAGAGGGTGCAAGAAGGACGTAGTTGAAACTGCTAATGATGTTGTATGAACGCTTTGGGTTTACGGTTATGATTTTGGCTGCGCCGAGGCGCTAGCAGTTTTCATGGAGTCAATGAACCGGGGGTGCATGACAATATATAAACGAGTTGTCATCGGGAGCATCGACGACATCTTGATCTACTCAAATTTAAGAAGGAGAGTGAGGCAAATTATGAGTTGGTTTTGGAGTTGTTAGTAAAGGGAATTATACGTGAGATTTTCAAGTGTGAGTTTTAGAATTAAGTTGGCCAGGACGAGTAGTCAGAGATGATGGAATATCATGGAACCAGCAAGGGGCAAAGTGAAGAAGGGTGAGGAAGCGTTTTGGAGGCTGAAGAGGTGGATTAGATAATGAGTCTTGGAATTATCGGAAGGACTGGATGAATTCGCGAAGCATGACGATACGTGGAGCAAGGATTTGGATGTGTACGAGAACGACAAAGAAAGGCGGTTGTTTATACGTTGTGGGAACTAAAGATTTTGAAGAACTAGATAGACTTTAGTGGAGCTGGATTGTTATATCTGCCTAGAATGCTAGAGGCATTTGGGGTACGAGACGTAGAGAATGATCTATACAGATCATGAACGTCTCCAACACATATTTAATCATCTTGATTGAACATTTGGAAAAGGTGATGGGTGGAGTTAAGTGATGAAAGAAAATTGCAAGGCCAAGTACCATCTGGGAAAGGCAAGCATGGTTGATGAGACATGGAATAAGAAGAATGAAGTGAAGCTGAGACGAACTTGAACTATATGGATGACGTATTAGGGTGGTTTGGATGAAGGATGTAGGTTGCACGAGTTGAGTTGTCTAAAGCAGAGAACGCGTCAACATGTATGTTGCGTGGCTTGGACAATCATATGGAGAAAAGGGACGTAGACTATACTTCCTACATAGATAGGAGTAGCTTAGAAAGGGCGATGTAAGGACGAAGTTGGTGAAAGGGATACATAATGGGGTAGAGGAATAAGTACGACGAGAGTTGGGTGATAGTCGTTAGACTGACTATTTCATCTCATATTTCAAGAGGAATGAGAAGTCATGTAGTTGAGAAGTTGGAAGGATTGCGTACGGATGTGATGGAATAGAGGGTTTTGCGTAAAAGTTAGCCTAATATGTATGGAATGACTTATGATAGATTATGGCAAGGGAAGAAACGACGGGAAGCAAGCGTAGTGTACCGTTGATAGACTAATGTTTGGTATGAGCATACTATAGGGGTAATTGAGAAAGACGCCTAGAGCATTGGCGTGAGATTTGGAGATAGTTGGAGAACGCATTATATTAGGAATAATTCTCCTACAAAGAGAGAGTCACCGGTGAGAGGGGCATATTCCCTATTGATGAGGATGTAAGGAATAAAGGAGGAATCACCTAAATTATAGGCTGAAGACGGGATATAAGATGGCATGGAATTTAAGATTGTGGAGAGACAAGCGAAAAGTAGTATGGAGGAAGAATGATTTGAGGGAGCAAGAGGTTGTGAAGATAGTGGGGTGATATTTAAGAGAAACCGTTAGAGCAAGAGGTTAGTAGTCACGAACAATGGAACGTCCACCTAGAGAAAAGGTGTAACACATGTTAGTATAAAGGATGGTTAGTTACTTGGTGCCGAGCATGGGAAAGCAAGGATGAGGTGGTGGTTATGACATGTTTCTTGTGAATATTATGGGAAGCTTTTGGTTATGCAATCCTGCATATACCATTGGATGTGTTTAAGGTTAGGAGAACTTCCGAATGATGGAAAATCCGTAGAGGATAGAAGCCGTTAGGTATGGTGATAGGAATTGTAGTAGAAACTGCTGGAGTTAATTCATAGGAGATGAGGTGGATCACCGTTACAGTGGGATGAAGTTAGAAGCGGCCAACGTATTGGACCGGAGGTGGATCGGAAAACTATGGAGGTGGTGGCAGTGACTAAGTAGAGGTTGAAAATAGCAAAGAACCGACAAGAGAGCTATGCGGACAAGAGGCGTAAGCCGTTGAGATTTGAGATAAAGTTATGCTAAAGGTTTCACCATGGAAAGGGGTGATGCGGTTTGGAAAGAAAAGAGAAGTTAGTACCTAGATTTGTGGGTCCATTTGAAATCCTTGAAAGGATTGGGCTAGTGGCGTATAGGTTGAGATTACCGGAGGAATTGAGTAGTGTGCATGACGTATTTCATGTATCAAACTTGAGGAAATGCTTAGCAAGAACTGACTTGCAAGTACCGTTAGATGATATTAGTATGGATACGAGTCTTCGTTTTATCGAAGAGCCGATAGAGATTTTGGGTCGTGAAGCTAGGACGTTGGATAAAAAGGGTAATATACCGTAGTTATGGGTAGATGGAATTTGGAACGTGGACTAGAGTTCACATGGGAACGGGAAGGATTTATGAGGAGCAAGTATCCTCAGCTAATTGATAATGACGATCCTAAGGAGTAAATCTCGGGACGAGATTTCTATTAGGAGGGAGTGATGTGACAACCGTGGTTTTGAGGTTCGTCACTTGGTCTTATTTTAAGGTTAATTTATGTGTGACTATGTGATTTGCGTGTTTACATGTTATTTTGCGTGAACGAGGTTGGTGTGGATATCGTTTATGGGTATAAAGTACTCATAAGTAAATCGAGGAACGGTTATTTCATGTTCATGAGCTCACAAATTAGTGACTATGAAATGAAATGGTGCTATTTTGGTGTTTTACGTATACGTATAAGTATTATAGTAAATCTTATTTTTTTTTTACGATTTGGGGTTTAGCATTTAGAGGTCTCGGGTAAGGTGTTTAGTCATGTGAGTATTTTTTGGGATGGTTTTAAGTCATTTAGGACTTAGTTATAAAGTTTATTTCAAAATTTAAGATTTTTTTAAAACTGTATATTTTACGTTTTTTCGGTATACGCGTAAAATTGACTAGTTTTACGGTTTTAAGGTTTCAGAGGCTTTAGGAGCTGAAATAAATTAAGGTAAATTAAGGTATTATTAATAACATAATAATAAGTAATAAAAAGAAAAAAAAATATATGTTAAAGTCGGTTTAGGCCGATTAAAAAGAAAGAAAATGGAAAAAAAGGAAAAAAGGGAACCGGGCTTTTGTAATGGGCCAAGGACTTGTTAGGAAATTATATAAAGACTTTTTATTAACTAAAAACACATCATAATACCCTGGAGATCAAGCTTAAGTCGAAATCAATGGAGTCATATTAGGGTTCTTCATTAATCTTTCTTCTTTCAAAAATTCTAAGGTAAAATCTGCAATACAATTTTTAATTAAATTGTTTTTAATTCTCTTACAATCAATACATGATGGATCTAGGGTTAAGTTAATTATGAATTCTGTATTATAATGGTATAAACATGATTAGATTAATTAGAGATAATAATTATACATGGTGATGGTAATTAATTAAGCTAATTGTGTTAAATTCGTTTTTAAAAACTGGGCAAAATTTTATGTCACTTGTTTTGATCATATCTAGAATTATACAAACCCTTATTTTCCGATCCAAGCATCCCTGAATAGGTATTTGAAGTGGCTTTCAAATGCAAGAAACGAGAACTAAATTGAAGGTAGGGAGGTGGGTCAAATATAGGTTAAACAGTCGGAGGTCAAAACAGTTTTGAAATCAGTCGGGTTTAATTTAATGTTTTAAGGTGATTGGGGTACTTAGGAGTACACTTGAGCCCTCTAATGAGCATGGTAGTTTGTTTATATATTAAATAAGAGACCTGAAGGGTGGCTAAGCAAATGGGTTAGGGTAAGACCCCCTAATCATAACAAACTTTTTGTATGTCCAAAATCGGTAATATGCGGATAGGCAGAAGTATATATATATATATATATATATATATATATATATATATATATATATATATATATATATATATATATATATATATATATATATATATATATATATATATAGAGTTAGGATCAAATAAGAAGATTAAGTAAAATAAGAAGAATGAGAAGAATGAGAAGAAACCACAGCCGTACATTTCAGATGCACCTACAAAAACTAGTGCATCTCCCCTTAAATTTCTCTTTCCTTTGTGGAATTTGTTGTCAAGAATTCTTCTTATTCTTCTCATTTTATTTTTTCTTCTTACTGGATCTCTACTATATATATATATATATATATATATATATATATATATATATATATATATATATATATATATATATATATATATATATATATATATATATATACATACATATATATATATATATATATATATATATATATATATATATATATATATATATATATATATATATATATATATATATATATATATATATATATATATATATATATATATATATATATATATATATATATATATATATGTATATATATATATATATATATATATATATATATATATATATATATATATATATATATATATATATATATATATATATATATATATATATATATATATATATATATATATATATATATATATATCGGGGCCTTAACAGTAGCTTTAAGGTTGGGGCAAAAGGGAGGAGTTAGCTGACATATGTAAGGGCATAGGGTTTCCTTTACAGAGATAATGGGTATGGTTAGGTGGGAGTTTGGCTTATAGTTTGGAGACCGAAAAACCGGGACTGTTTTGGGTAAAATGTTAACGAAACGGGTTATGAAGTAAACTAAGTTAAGGGCTTTATAGAGGGGTGTAATGAGATGCTTAGAGCATATAAATGAGGTATATATATGGGAGAAGGTTAGATGTCCATCATGGGTTGATGAGCCATCTTAGTGTTTGGTTCATGTTTTTATTGTGTGCTTTTGTTTGTTAGCTTTTTGCTAGTGTGTGGATTTTTGGAGAAGCTCAATCAGGTGAGTTTCATAGTCCCATATCTTTTAATGATTTTCACTTTCAGATGGGATGGAAGAGACACTGTATGGTTTTTTAACTAATGCTGTGAATGTTTTTATGGTTTATGATGGACTTGTGTGTGCACTTACGTGATTAACTGCTATGTGATTCTTGATTGTGTTTATGATTTGGATCGGGGGACACGTATCGTCTCAGTTATTGTGGTTTGACTTGGTACCAAGGGGATGTTGACAACGCGGGGCCTTGGGGAGGTACATAGATGTGTGAGCATTTATAGGACCAATGGATAATGACAAGGCGGGGCCTTGGGATTGGTACATATGTATATGGGCGCCTATGGTACCATGGTGTTTGGTAAGGCTGGGAGCCTTGGATTTGGTTTAGAATGATTGATCTTGAATGTTAGTTGTTAATGCATACTTGTAGCACATTGTCCATATGTTTAGTGGTTTATGGTTGTTCACAGCTTATTATAATCTATTTTCGGTTGGAGTCTAAACCTATGACTCTCACCAACATTATGTTGACGTGTTTTAGTGTCTCTTTCAGGTGATAAAGTGGTTAAGCGTGAGAACATATGTGGCTAGGATTGGAGTCGCGTAGGAATGCATTTAGAAGGAGATCCTCGTTCCTTCTTATTTTATTTTTCTGTTTGTTTCAATAAGTGATACTATGAACCTATATGTTGATTTGTTTGTGTTATTTGTTTGTCTTGGGTAAGAGGTAGGACTGTTACCTACTTACCTAGACTCCTGCATTGATGAGATATTGTCATGACATTTGTGTCACCTTTTATGACATTTCTAATTCATATAGTTCTCTCTATGGACACGCTATTGTTGTGATGATATCCATGCGCCGCGTCCCATATTCTACCATGGTGGGGTGTGACACCTAACAGGCCACATTATAGGATGAGCCCGGGAGAACATGAGGAGTTGCGCAGGCAGGTTGAGGAGCTGGTTTCCAAGGGTCATGTTCACGAGAGTATGACCCCGTGTGCTTTTCCTGCCCTATTGACTCTAAACAAGGATGATACATGGCGTATGCGTGTTGATAGTTGAGCCATCAACAAGATTACTGTCAGAAACATATCTGTAGTTGTTGATCCCAAACATAGATTGATTAGCTTTGTGTTAACGAGATTGAATCAAGTTTAACACGTAGAGAAACTTTGTTGTTATGAACTATCCAAGTGTTATGCGGAATTAACACTTAGAATAAAGAACAAGTAAAACATTTAAACCAAACTTTCACTTTTTATTGATAATCGAACTTGCTTACAATGAAAGTTGAATACTAAATAATGTATATAAACTACAAACCCTACGACCTCCTTTTATAACATAAGGAGTTGTGTACAAAGGATAACCTATCAACTAATCTAGGTAAAGATAAATATAGAAAATACAATATCGAGTATATCTTTACTTCAAATAATAAACGTGTTGACTAAGTATTCCTATCAGTGGTTGGACTTCTTCTTGTCAGCGCTTGGATATCTCTTGTCAATTCTTGATTTGTCAGTGCTTGATTTCTTCTTGTCAGCGTCCAATTTACTCTTGTCAGCGTCTGAGTGACTTAGCTCATTTTATTCCCAACAATCCTCCCCTAAACTTGATATTTACTCTAGTAATCAAGTTTCTGAATAAAAACTAAGTACAAGGAGGATTCTTACAAATACAAATTACTTGTTAATTAGATAATAAACAAATCTAGTTAAATCTTTGCCAACATCACTAGTATAATCCATTTCTAACTGTGTAGACACCATCTTCTTCAAAACATCCTTGGACATAGGATATTGAGCATCCACAAGAATATACTCTGAAAACTTTATAGTGCTTAGATGGTAAACACCAGCTGCTGAGTGTAGACGCAATTGTAATCCACTGATATCATCCAGATCCAACCATATTGGATCTGCTTCATCTGGTTGAATCATCCTTTTGAAGGATGTCCAGATCTTTATTCCATTGACTGAAGTAGGTGCTTCAGCCTCATACTTGCTCTTTATCAAGTTCCAAAGATCTACCAAGTCTTCTCTATCCAGGCTTGCAAATAATGAAATCAATGAAGTAAAAGTATGTACCTTCTTGCCATATTTGGTGATCATCCAGAACCCACTTGCAAATTCTTAATAGTTAACTATTGGGTTTCTAAAATCCAAGGGTAATACCTGTAACACTCTCAATTTTCGTATCGGTACAGCGGAAGGGTCTTTAGAGTGTTACGGGATAGCACAATAACTCTAATCATAGACAACACATAAAAATGGTTGTACAATGTTCAACATACATTCATTCGAGAAAAAGTTTTAAATTGTACAACAGGTCGCAAATTATACCGGTCATTAAGTTTACAAAACATAGATCGAATGAACATTTTTAATATTATGTGGGCCATCAGAGTCGATCTCCATCCGGATTACCTTCAAGCACCTGAGATAAAAACATG
Source organism: Glebionis coronaria (assembly GCA_025667525.1). NCBI lineage: Eukaryota > Viridiplantae > Streptophyta > Magnoliopsida > Asterales > Asteraceae > Glebionis > Glebionis coronaria. Next base: position 100,125,624 of record CM046875.1, read on the forward strand.
CAAAAATCATATCAGCGAATGCCGAGTGAATTCATAGAGTTTAATAAAAACCGTTATATAAAACAATCGTTAAAATCAGAACACAAGTATAATATCGGAAGTAAGTCCATGTATTGCTAGTCAGGCAATATATATATCAAGCATACATCTTAAACCGTCCATGAGACCGTAGCCTCAATATTACCATAATAGGTAATATTTTCATCGTTATTAGCGTCGTTATTGGATTACATTATATATAGGATACATTTTATTGGATTTGGATTATTACTAGCCGCATGACATTGGTACCTTACTATGAAAACAGCGGGCCGCGAACCCGACAAACAATTTGCCCATCTAAGTTAGCGTGTCGTCACAAAAATCACGCTATGGAATCTTCTCATACATAAATTCGCTTACCAATCAATGTGGTACGACGGGGATCAACCGTCAAGGCGCGAACTGGGGTGATCGTCCCCAAATAGTACTATCAAATGCATAAGCGTCTACCAAATCCCGGTAGTTTACAATTCATGCTAATGTGACTTTAAGTAACATAACCTAACTACTAATAATCCTTTTTGTCTCGTTTATAGGGTCATAGCATCATTCGGGTCCATATCATTAAGCATACCATCGGGACTACTTGTGTTCTATTTTTATCAAAATCTAGCATGTTATCTCCCTCGCGGGTTTACGAATCATTTTATAAAACATTTAAAAGAGTGCGAGGCTATGAACTCACGTTGATAATGAAAGGCGGATTATCGGCTACGGGCGTGCTTCGGTCACAGAAACTTATATAAATAATAATCGGTCTTAGACTCATGTCCAATGACTTTTATCAAAATAACAATATACATACGATGATTTTGTACATATGATGATGATCAAGTGGGTTTATATATCCTTGTTTACTCATTTTAGTGTTTACGTTTTGGTAACTTTTACTAGTTTACTAGTTTTACCTATTTACCAATTTTAAGTCCAATAAGCCTATTATAAGTTCTTTAACTTGTTTTAATCCATTTTATACTTATATTATCAGTATATATACTTTCCATGTTGGGCCCAAATGGATTAAGCCCAATAAGTTCTTTTTATAAGTGTTTAACTTATTTAGTCCAATTATTAGTCCAATATGCTTAGTTAGCTCGTTAATGTCCGTATGTCCTATAGTTCGGGTTTTATCGGTTTTTAATTGTATTAGATACTTATATATCAGTATATGACTTTTAAAAACTTTACATTAGACGGGTTTGACCGTCTAAGTTTTAATTGGCGAAAAACGTTAATTTTACGGTAATAGCCGAAAAAGTCGTAAAAATCAAGTTTATAGTTTTTATTACTTATAAGTATTATTCCACTACCATTTTTATAATTTATCCATTTATTTAACCTTTTACATATTTATATAAATAAATTTCAGAAGTTAGTGGGTTTTTATTTTACATTTTATACAATAAAATTTGAGTGCTTATATAATAATAATAAACATTAATTCTCAAAATCTGATTTTTATTTTCATGTTCACCATTTTTATCATATCTAGAGTTCTATAATGAATTAGAATCTCATTTTTGGTTGGCATGATCTTCATATTATGTGCTACATTTAACTTAGTTATAGCTACTGCTCATTTTAAGTTTATCTATGCTTAACAGTCCCTACAAAACAGCTTATTCAGATTAGCACACTTATTTTGTTTTGATCATATCTCACTCATTATAATGATTCCATTGCATGGAAAACTCTCACATGTGTGTAACATCTTGTACTTACTGTAAATGGATTCTACCATGCAAGTTTATCAGTTCAAGTTTTAGTTACATACTGTTTTTATACAGCCAACTAAAGAAGCATGATTTTAGCCTTATTTCTCATGGTTATTAACCTTTTTAAGCATATTTATCAACACTTGATCCCCACACAACATTTTTATCATCATATATTCATCATACTCATATACAATAAGAAAGAAAATACATTTGTTCTTTACAAAAATAACAAGATAAAATGGAGAGGATGATCTTCTTTACCAACCAAGTGTATATCTTATTTTTGGAAGACAAGAACTTGTTGAACACCAAAAGTAACTCCAAGATCATCAAACACCAAGAACATAAGTTGAGAAATCAGCCCTAGGACACAAGCAAATCACCTCCTTTGTTGTTAAAATGACCACCAAATGATCAAGGCTTCAAGATAACTCCATGATAGAGCTAGATAACATGTATTTCATGGCTTGAAAAGATCAAAAGGGGTGTTTGTTCTTCAAAAGTGGACGGCAATGGTGAAGGTTTTGAGAGAGTTTGAAGTTGTTTGCATGAGTGTAAAATGGTATGAATGAGTATCTAGTGGTTTTGAGTGAATGGAAAGCTTAAAGTGTAAGCTTAGCTTACACTTGTTAAATAACAAGTTAACAAGATGCCACATATTGATGTGGTGTCTTGTTGTGCCGTCCCATGGTGCTAGTGGGGTGGGATAATGTATTTTGTCCCACCTCACTAATTTACGGGCATCCCTCGATTCTAGTTTTCTCAATTTGCGTGCCCTCGGGTCGTTTCACGAAAAACGTTTTTATAAATTATGAATCAACGTTACAAAACGAATCCAATAAAAATTGTCTCATCAAAAACGGAGTTCAAAAACGTAAATACGTAATCCTAAGGTTTCCGGTTTAGTCGTAAAGGACGCTAAATTATGCACGTAAGCCCAAATTTAAATCCGTAAATTGTGAGTTCGTCAACCAACACAAAAATAAGTTTCAAAATATTATACGAGAAAATATCTCACTACCTGAAAATGTTAGATTGTCACAGCTTTTCCTCCTAAAAGGGATCAACGTCCTCGTGATCCATTTCATTTGGATGTCCGTTTCTTATTGAAATCGAAGAGGTGTGGATATTTCTTCCACATTTCATCCTCTCGTTCCCAAGTATACTCCGGTCCATGCTTTGAATTCCATCGGATCTTGACAATAGGTATCCGACTTTGTTTCAGTTGCTTTACCTCACGATCCATAACCTCTACGGGCTCTTCGATAAAATGCAACTTCCCATCTATTCGAAACTTACCTAACGAAACTTTCTCATCACTCATTGCTAGACATTTCTTCAGATTAGATACATGGAATGTGTTGTGAACACCATGAAGTTCTGGGGGTAACTCTAGTTTGTAAGCCACCGGACCTACTCTAGATAAAATCTTAAAGGGTCCAATATAACGGGGATTCAATTTCCCTCGTTTTCCAAATCTTATAACGCCTTTCCATGCCGATACTTTCAACATTACTTGGTCACCCACTTTAAACTCCATTGGCTTCCGTCGCACATCCGCGTAACTTTTCTGTCTACTACGGGCAGTCAACAACCTATTCTTAATCTAAACTATCATCTCCGTAGTCTCCCGGATCAATTCCGGTCCCGTGAGCTGGGTATCCCCAACTTCACTCCAACATACAGGAGATCTAAACTTCCTACCATACAAAGCTTCAAACGGTGCAGCCTTAATACTAGAATGGTAACTATTGTTATACGAAAACTCTGCTAACGGCAAATGTTTATCCCAATTCTTACCAAAGTCTAACACACAAGCTCTCAACATATCTTCTAGTGTTTGTATCGTCCTTTCACTCTGCCCATCAGTCTGGGGGTGATAAGCAGTGCTCATGTCGAGATTCGTTCCCAAAGATCTTTGGAGAGATTTCCAAAAATTCGATGCGAATCTAGGATCTCGATCTGAAATGATCGATACAGGCACTCCATGCTTTCATACAACATTCTCAAGGTATATACGAGTCAGCTTCTCCAGTGAGAACTGCTCTTTAACCGGAATGAAGTGTGTTGATTTGGTCAGTCTGTCGACAATAACCCAAATCGAGTTGTTTCCAGATGATGTTCTAGGAAGCTTGGTGATAAAGTCCATCGTAATTCGCTCCCACTTCCATTCAGGAATCTTTGGCTGTTGAAGTAGTCCTGATGGCTTTTGATGTTCAGCTTTAACTCTAGCACAAGTCAAGCATTGCAGAACATACATAGCTATGTCAGCTTTCATATTCGGCCACCAGTACAACTTCTTCAAATCATAGTACATCTTATCAGATCCCGGATGAATGGAATACTTAGATTTATGGGATTCTAACATAATCAAGTCTCTTAAGCCTCCAAACTTAGGTATCCACATACGATCTCTTAAGCATTTCACTCTATCAGCTCTAACCTCTAAAGGATCTCCTTCTCCTCGGAACCCTTCATTAACAAAATTCTCCTTCTTACAAGCTTCTATTTGCGCATTTCTAATTTGCTCAGGCAAATTATTGTGCACGGTCAAGACTAGAGAACGTAACCTGATCGGCTCTCTATCTTTCCTACTTAACGCATCGGCAACAACATTGGCTTTTCCTGGGTGATATTTTATATCACAATCATAATCACTTAACAACTCTATCCACCTTCGTTGCCTCATGTCCAATTCCTTCTGGTCGAGAATATACTGTAGGCTTTTGTGATCGGTGAATACCGTACACTTGGTGCCATACAGATAATGTCTCCACAACCTAAGAGCAAAGACTACAGCTCCTAACTCAAGATCATGAGTAGTATAATTCTCCTCATTCTTCCTTAATTGCCTAGAAGCATAAGCTATCACTTTCTCTCGCTGCATCAAAACAGCTCCATAGCCTCTAAGAGATGCATCACAATACACTACAAAATCTTCACTCCCATCGGGTAATGATAAGATTGGCGCACTACATAATTTTTGCTTCAATGTCTGAAATGCTCCATATTTATCACTTCCCCAAACGAAAGGTTTATTCTTCTGGGTAAGCTTAGTCAAGGGTTTAGCTATCAAAGAAAACTCTTTAATGAATCGCTGATAATAGCCAGCCAATCCTAAGAACTGTCGCACTTCCGTTGGCGTTGTCGGTGTAGACCAATTCTTAATAGCTTCAACCTTTGCAGGATCAACATGAATTCCATCTTTGTTAATCACATGACCAAGAAATTGCACAGAATCTAACCAGAAATCACACTTCGAAAACTTAGCATACAACTTTTCATCCTTCAACAAATTCAAAACAATCCTTAAATGTTCTCTATGTTCATCTTCATTCTTAGAATAGATTACAATATCGTCAATAAACACAATCACAAATTTATCCAAGTAGGACTTGCACACTCGATTCATTAAATCCATGATATCCGCAGGTGCGTTAGTTAACCCAAATGGCATTACTTGAAATTCATAGTGTCGATAACGAGTTCTAAATGCAGTTATAGGAATATCTTCTTCACGGACGCGAAGTTGGTGATATCCTGACCGCAAATCTATCTTAGAATACACACTAGATCCTTGCAGTTGATCAAACAAATCATCAATACTAGGTAAAGGATATCGATTTTTAATTGTCAACTTATTCAGTTCCCTATAATCAATGCACATACGGAAAGATCCATCCTTCTTCTTAACGAACAAGACTGGAGCTCCCCAAGGCGACGAGCTCGGTCGAATAAAACCTTTATCAGACAACTCCTTAAGTTGCTCAGATAACTCCTTTAATTCAGAAGGGGCTAATCGGTAAGGCGCACGAGCCACCGGTGCAGCACCAGGAATTAAATCGATTCGAAACTGTACTTGCCTTATCGGTGGAAGTCCGGGTAAATCTTTAGGAAATACCTCAGGAAATTCACAAATAATAGGTACATCTTTCAATCGTTTCTCCCTAGACTCATTCCCGGTCACTTGAGCTAAGAATAACTCACAACCGTTCCTGATGTACTTTTGGACTTTAATACATGAAACGATTTTCAAACGGGATTCACCTGGACTACCATCAATTACTAACGTCCTATTTCTAAGAGGAATCTTAACCTTCTTCTCTCCACATAAAATAGTAGCATTATTCAACGACAACCAATCCATACCAATAATAATATCAAAACTACCTAATTCTATCAACATCAAATCAATCGGAAATGAATGGTTTAGGAGATTTAGAGAGCATCCTTCTAATAGCTTTTTAGTTTTCACTAATTTGCCATCAGCCAATTCCACCTCGTAACTGGTACTTATCTCAACAGGTTCAATGTCAATAAGGGCACTAAATTTAGTGGATACAAAGCTCCTATCAGCACCCGAATCAAATAAAGCAACAGCATAATGATTGTTGAGTAAAAACGTACCGGTAACGACATTCGGATCCTCTTTCTTCACCTCAATTGTTCCAAGTTCATAGATACCACCCTGGGGGTTTCTTCCAGGTACAATCGCTTTCAACTTGGGGCCTTCCGATTTCCTATGACCTTCTTGATTACAGTTGAAGCAAATGGTTCCCTTCTTACACCTTTCAACCTTGTGTCCAAGCTTTCCGCAATTTCGGCACTTCCAGCAGTCGCCAGCATGCCTCTTGTTGCCACACTTAGGACATCTATCATCGTTGCGCGGTGTGTTGTAGGTAAGAGCATTTGCACTCCCCTTTCTCTGGTTCTGACGGCGATTGAAATTCTTCCTATTATCACCTCTATCTACACGATCACCGTCTCCCTTTCTTTTCTCACCAACACGGGCTTCATCTTCCCTATCCTGAATTATCTGTCCAATGAGTTGGTAAGCCATTCGAACAGCATCATCAATGGTCAGTGGTTTCGATGATGTCACGTCCCCCCGGATATTCCTGGTCAACCCTTTAATATATTGCTCAATTCGGATCTCTTCGGGTTCTACCAATCGAGGACATAGCAAGGCCAACTCATGGAATCAGTTCGTGTAACTATCAGTGTCCACACCCTTCATTCTCAAATGAATCAACTCTTGTTCTAACCTAATGATCACACTACGAGGACAAAACTCCAAAGTCATCCACTTCTTAATTTCAGCCCAAGGAGTAGCATTAGCAGCATCAAGACCCATGAAAGCAATTCTCCCGTTCCACCAAGTCAACGCACGACCTTTAAGAGTAGCCATAGCAAAAGTCACCTTATCTTCCTCCTTACACTTACTAATCCGAAACACCGACTCAATCTTCTCAATCCACTGGCTTAATCCTACAGCACCTTCAGTTCCATTAAAAGGTAGAGGTTCACACTTCATGAACGTCACATAAGTACAGCCACCAACTTCAGGTGCATTAGTTCCAAGTCCTCCTACATTTCCTCCAGCATTAGCATTCACATTATTAGCAATCACATTCACATTAGTACCGCCAATTCCACTACCGCCAGCTCTACTACCGCCAGCTCCACTACCGCCAGCTCCACTACCGCCAGCTTCATTTCTAGCATTTGCCATAAATTCAGTCATAGATGCGGTAACTTGCTCCGTAATAATCCTACGTACATCATCCTCAGTCACAGCCTTCTTGGGCGGCATAGTTCTATTATTTCACAATTTCAAAATATTAAGCATTCACCCAACAAAGATTCATATAATATGGATTGAATTCATAATCAAGATACAAATAAGGCACAATATGGAATTCAAGACAAGATACATATTTCATTCGATTTGAAACAAAAGTATTGTCTTAGTACATCACATATCAAAGTTCTAGCACTATAAACACTCAAAATTCGTGCCAAGTCTACTACTAACAAGTCGGTTTAGTCAAAGCTACAAAAGTACAAAAGATACAAAGGTCACTACTAAATACAGACTGGTCTACTGAGAACCGCCAGATGGTCCATCATCCATCGTCTTCTAAATCTTCGTCGGACGATCACTAGACACATCTTCAGCTGGGCGCTTACGGATCACTCCTCTTTCAACCATGTCAGCATAAAATCTACTGTTCCAACCCACGGATATATTCAACTCCTTTTCAGCTTTCTCACGCATCGCACGAGCTACACTCAACTGAATCTTCATAGAATTCACCTTTCTCTTCATTTCAACAAACTCACCACTTTCCAACACTGATAACCTCCTAAAAGTCTCATTCAAACCACGCTCTACATCAGTCAAATCTAAACTAAGCAATTCCCGCTCTTTCTCACCAGCCTTAGTCATCGACTCCAAATAAGCAACTCGAGTCTGAACAACACCTAATCCAATCTCCGTCATACTACTCTTAACACGGGAAGCATCTAGATCACGTCTCAAGGCCCATGATGCAAGACCATCAATATGAGTAGCCTCTCGAGCACTAGAAGACTCTCCTATCTCACGTCTACGAGTAGCAATACCATCAGTACCATCAGGTGCATTGTCATCCTCATCCTCCTCTGATTCAGAATCAGATTCAGACGATTCAGACATTTCATCCCTAGGTAGCTCAACCTCAGAATCAGACAAATCAACTGGTGGGGGTAAAGGCTCGCGCTCTAGAACATCATAAGGGTAAATAAGCTCAGCTTCCTCATCGTCATCGACCTCAACATCTATACCTACCTCCTCCTCGACATCCTCGTCGTCAATCTCATCATCTAAATTATCAAACCCAATCTCTTCATCATCATTCTCAATATCAACATTCTCATTCTCATTTTCTACCAAGTCAACCTGAGGGGCAATTTGATCTCCTAGTCCTAACTCAGGCTCGGGATCCTCAAATGGTTCCTCCTCATCATCCATATCATAGTCTACTAAGTCCAAATAAGGATCATCATCTACATTAGGTTCGGGAATAACATGGTTCTCTACAGGAATATTAGGGTCAGCCATGACAATCTGCATTTATATATATATCTCGTATTAGGATAACATACTAGTTAAACAATTACATAATGAAATCACGATATATACATATATATAAATTATATTATATATATCAAAATATATATCTTCTCAATAGGGCTTGTTGGTAACGTCGGAGATCTCTGGCACCGTTATAGTAAAAAGAGTTTTCAAATATTTTCTCAAATGTTCATTGTCAAAAGATTTTGAAAAGTTTTGTTCAAAACCTTGGTTTTTAAAATCTTTTGTTCTCTATAACGAGAGCTCTGGTACCAAACTGTAACACTCTCAATTTTCGTATCGGTACAGCGGAAGGGTCTTTTAGAGTGTTACGGGATAGCACAATAACTCCAATCATAGACAACACATAAAAATGGTTGTACAAGGTTCAACATACATTCATTCGATAAAAAGTTTTAAAGTGTACAACAGGTCCCAAATTATACAGGTCATTAAGTATACAAAACATAGATCGAATGAACATTTTTAATATTATGTAGGCCATCAGAGTCGATCTCCATCCGGATTACCTTCAAGCACCTGAGATAAAAACATGCAAAAATCATATCAGCGAATGCCGAGTGAATTCATAGAGTTTAATAAAAACCGTTATATAAAACAATCGTTAAAATCAGAACACAAGTATAATATCGGAAGTAAGTCCACGTATTGCTAGTCAGGCAATATATATATCAAGCATACATCTTAAACCGTCCATGAGACCGTAGCCTCAATATTACCATAATAGGTAATATTTTCATCGTTATTAGCGTCGTTATTGGATTACATTATGTATAGGATACATTTTATTGGATTTGGATTATTACTAGCCGCATGACATTGGTACCTTACTATGAAAACAGCGGGCCGCGAACACGACAAACAATTTGCCCATCTAAGTTAGCGTGTCGTCACAAAAATCACGCTATGGAATCTTCTCATACATAAATTCGCTTACCAATCAATGTGGTACGACGGGGATCAACCGTCAAGGCGCGAACTGGGGTGTTTGTCCCCAAATAGTACTATCAAATGCATAAGCGTCTACCAAATCCCGGTAGTTCACAATTCATGCTAATGGGACTTTAAGTGACATAACCTAACTACTAATAATCCTTTTTGTCTCGTTTATAGGGTCATAGCGTCATTCGGGTCCATATCATTAAGCATATCAACGAGGCTATGAACTCACGTTGATAATGAAAGGCGGATTATCAGCTACGGGCGTGCTTCGGTCACGAAAACCTATATAAATAATAATCGGTCTTAGACTCTTGTCCAATGACTTTTATCAAAATAACAATATACATATGATGATTTTGTACATATGATGATGATCAAGTGGTTTTATATATCCTTGTTTACTCATTTTTTTAGTGTTTACGTTTTGGTAACTTTTACTAGTTTACTAGTTTTACCTATTTACCAATTTTAAGTCCAATAAGCCTATTATAAGTTCTTTAACTTGTTTTAATCCATTTTATACTTATATTATCAGTATATATACTTTCCATGTTGGGCCCAAATGGGTTAAGCCCAATAAGTTCTTTTTATAAGTGTTTAACTTATTTAGTCCAATTATTAGTCCAATATGCTTAGTTAGCTCGTTAATGTCCGTATGTCCTATAGTTCGGGTTTTATCGGTTTTTACTTGTATTAGATACTTATGTATCAGTATATGACTTTTAAAAACTTTACATTAGACGGGTTTGATCGTCTATGTTTTAATTGGCGAAAAACGTTAATTTTACGGTAATAGCCGAAAAAGTCGTAAAAATCAAGTTTATAGTTTTTATTACTTATAAGTATTATTCCACTACCATTTTTATAATCTATCCATTTATTTAACCTTTTACATATTTATATAAATAAATTTCATAAGTTAGTGGGTTTTTATTTTACATTTTATACAATAAAATTTGAGTGCTTATATAATAATAATAAACATTAATTCTCAAAATCTGATTCTTATTTTCATGTTCACCATTTTTATCATATCTAGAGTTCTATAATGAATTAGAAGCTCATGTTTGGGTGGCATGATCTTCATATTATTTGCTACATTTAACCTAGTTATAGCTACTTCTCATTTTAAGTTTATCTATGCTTAACAGTCCCTACAAAACAGCTTATTCAGATTAGCACACTTATTTTATTTTGATCATATCTCACTCATTATAATGATTCCATTGCATGGCCAACTCTCACATGTGTGTAACATCTTGTACTTACTGTAAATGGATTATACCATGCAAGTTTATCAGTTCAAGTTTTAGTTACATACTGTTTTTATACAGCCAACTAAATAAGCATGATTTTAGCCTTATTTCTCATGGTTATTAACCTTTTTAAGCATATTTATCAACACTTGATCCCCACACAAAATTTTTATCATTATATATTCATCATATACATATACAATAAGAAAGAAAATACATTTGTTCTTTACAAAAATAACAAGATAAAATGGAGAGGATGATCTTCTTTACAACCAAGTGTATATCTTGTTTTTGGAAGACAAAAACTTGTTGAACACCAAAAGTAACTCCAAGATCATCAAACACCAAGAACATAAGTTGAGAAATCAGCCATAGGACACAAGCAAATCACCTCCTTTGTTGTTAAAATGACCACCAAATGATCAAGGCTTCAAGATAACTCCATGATAGAGCTAGATAACATGTATTTCATGGCTAGAAAAGATCAAAAGGGGTGTTTGTTCTTCAAAGGTGGACGGCAATGGTGAAGGTTTTGAGAGAGTTTGAAGTTGTTTGCATGAGTGTAAAATGGTATGAATGAGTAGCTAGTGGTTTTGAGTGAATGGAATGCTTAAAGTGTAAGCTTATCTTACACTTGTTAAATAACAAGTTAACAAGATGCCACATATTGATGTGGTGTCTTGTTGTGCCGTCCCATGGTGCTAGTGGGGTGGGATAATGTATTTTGTGCCACCTCACTAATTTATGGGTATCCCTCGATTCTAGTTTTCTCGATTTGCGTGCCCTCGGGTCATTTCACGAAAAACGTTTTTATAAATTATGAATCCATGTTACAAAACGAATCCAATAAAAATTGTCTCATAAAAAACGGAGTTCAAAAACGTAAATACGTAATCCTAAGGTTTTCGGTTTAGTCGTAAAGGACGCTAAATTATGCACGTAAGCCCAAATTTAAATCCGTAAATTGTGAGTTCGTCAACCAACACAAAAATAAGTTTCAAAATATTATACGAGAAAATATCTCACTACCTGAAAATGTTAGATTGTCACAATACCTCTGCAACATCTGAAGCTTCCAATGGTGAAAGCTTAATGCTATTTCTGATTACTGCTTCACTAGGATTCAATTGATCAAGAACTGGGAATTCAATGGGAACTCCCTTCTTCACTGGTCTTGGTGCAATAGAAGCCCTCTGGATCTGCATATTCTCCTCAATCTCTTCCCTCCTTTCAGCTGAGAGAAGCCTCATGGTATTCTCCTCACAAACTCTTACCCAAATTGGATAAGCATGATGTTCCAATTCATCAAAAGAGAGCCTCCTTAATCTATCATAGGTCCATCCACCTTGATGACACCTAAGTAACATAAAGTACAACTCCCTTCTATCCCTCTTGAGTTCAGAAAGCACCTTGCTATCCTTGTGCTTTAAAATTACCTTACAATCTTCCTGAACTCTCAACAATATTTCCAAACCCCAAATTTGTCCAGTTATAGACATATCTGGGTTCTCTTAAACCTTAGACTCCCATGCAAAATATATTTCCCTCACTTCTGGCATGTCAAAGTCTACTTTCTTCTTCAAATCTCTTAGCCTCTCCTTGGCTAAGTCATCTTCTCCATACTCCAATCTCTATAGCTCTTCTAGAATCATCACACTTGAATCTAAGCTCTCATCACCATCACTACCATCTTTATCCTTCTCTGTGGTAGTCCAATCCTGTTCTTGCAGTTGTGCACCCAAAACTTGATCAAAATGTACCTTTGTTGCATTCTTTGTTACCTCAACTTCAACTAAAATCGCTTTACCCTTGTCTTTGGCTCCAATAGCTGGTAAATTAGTTGTTGGCACCTGTGTAGATACATCCCTAATGATAACTAGTGGTTGGGATACACCAATCATACCTGTGGGTCTGTCTGCGATTGATTTGCTCTTGTCAATGCTCAAACTCTGAATGTCAGCGGCTAACTTTGTAGCTTGTTTCATCATCTCTAAAAATGACAACTTCTTTGAAGTAAGTAATGAAACATCAAGAACAAGATTCTCCTTCAAGCTAGTCAAAGCTTCAGCTATCTCCACCTGTTTACTACCAAAAGAACTACCTTCTTCTTCTTGTGAGCCCTTGTCACTCAAATTGAATGGCTCTGTTGGTGTATCCTCCTCCCCTTTGTAAGAATCCTCCCCTAATGAAAGGACTCTTGTCTGCCTTCTCCTAGCAATGGAAGCCTCCAAAACAACTAGTCTCTCCCTCAATTGCTTGAGTTCAAGGCCTTGACCTGTGACAACTTGTACAAGGTCTGCATTTTTCTTTTGCAAGCTAATGAAAACCACCGTCAATTCCAAAAGGGTATAAGGTTCCAATCTTCCCTCCTCTATGATGGGAATTTGACTTCCCAAAAGAGATTCATCGAGCATGGATGAGGTCTTAATGATGTTGGGACTGTCTTGACCTGCATCTAAGCTAGAGTCAATAGTCCTAGCCCCACCCATGTCACCAACCACACTGGTGGTGGTGGTTCTCTCTTCTACATGGCTAGGACCACTAGAGGAGAACACTCCAGCAGTCCTTTGGCGTTTTTCCAACCTAAAATCGGGTTGTGAAGAAGAGGAAGTGGTTTGAGGGTCTGTTTGGGTGTGAGGGGGTGTTTAGGTTTATGGTAAAATGGTGTCAGCGTCTAGACTGGAAGTGTCAGCGCCCACATTATGAATGTCAGCGCCTAATGGTTGAGGGTCAATATCTATATGCTGGGGTGATGGAGGGTGGTCTGGTAATGGGTCTGCTTGTGGTTGTGATTGAGGTTGAGGGTTTACTGCTGCCTCAATGACAGCAAGCATGGTTGGGGTGAGTGGTAAGTCTCTGTTTGGTGGTGTATTTATATACCAAAAACCATTTTATTTTGAACAGGTGTCGTATAAAAATTTTCATGATCCCTATTGCAGTATCATTGCATGTTAAAAACCATTTGTAAAAACCTAGGATAAGCAAGAGTCATCTTGTTACCCTTATTGTGACACATGCCATCAAAAATCATTTTTTAAAAATATAGTTTTGCCCAGTTGCAATACACACAATGGCACTCCCAATTGAACGGTTGATTTCACTGTGTGAGGAGCATTTGGGACTCAAACATTGTAGGATGACATGTATAAGGACCTTACAAGCTGGGGGAAACTGTTGTTTGGTATATTTATTTAAATGGCTCACTGGGGGAAAAGTTAACCCAAAGCTTGGAGTCCTAACTCTAGCTCTGCAAGGGGAAGGGTGGTTATACCATCAGCATCATCAAGATGCAAAGCTTGGCGAACCAAAGCTTAAGTAACTACCCATGGAACCCCATGAATAGTAACAGTCAATGTAATCACTCCATTAACTGTTGTGGAACTAACTGTGTTCCAAAACCTTTTAATGTGTGTGATAGGGACAAGTGGAGTATGTGAAAGTGCATACCTTAATGGAGACGCATTCAGATACCCAATCATTTGAGTGTATTGAGGAAACAGAGTATTATCAGCTTCCAAGTAGGCCACCATGTTGTGTTGGCTTCTGAACCCCAATTCCAATAGAGCAGGTTTAAACTTTGGTGCCATGAAGATTGATGATAGAAAAATGGGATATGAAAATTATGGAGATATGAAGGTTTGAGAGATTTTAGTAAGACAAGAAATAGCAGTTACCCTGTTTGAAAGAAAATAGGCTTATTTATAGGAGAGGTAAAAGTATACTATTGGTTGAAAAATGAGGCGGTTAGATTCAAAAAGAAATCATGACAATCTTGAAAAATATATAACTTATCTCATTCATTAATTAAAAGTTACCAACTCTCTAAAATTACGGCCATATTTTCGTCAAAAATAACAACTGGGTAGGACCCAATGTTTTTCAACGGTCAAAAAGTAAACATCAGCGTCTAACGGCTATATTCTTCTCAACGTTGGAAATTTGCCATGTCAGCGTTCAAATTGGTATTATCAACGTTTGGAAAGAAAATATGTTAGCGTCCAAAAATAAAAATAATTAAAAATAAAAAGGACCTTAACTAAGAAGTTTACCCTAGTGAAAATAACTCTTAGACTGAAAATGACTATAGTGTGGCAAGCACAGTCCAATCATGCACACTTGCTTAAGCAAGATAGACATAATTGTCCTCAAGTGTCCCTTGCTAACCAAAGTTCTTAACAGTGAAGTTACCTCATATAAACTCTTTGTAACTTCCCAGTTAAGCCCAATAAAAACGTACCCAAGTCTCCCAACCGACCAAATCCAATTCTAGGCCAAAAATTCTTGGCAGTGTACACAGTGTATCAACTTTCCATGCTACAGCACCTCACGATTTAGAAAACTAACTCGTACTCACCAGTGGACACAATCTAGAATTGTGATAAGAGTATTACAAGAATACCCAAAAACTCAAAGGTTTCCTAAACCTCCCCTTAAATCATGATATACAAAGTTTCCAAATAAAAAGTATGTAATAAAAATTTATGTCAAGATAGGAATGTAAACATTCCAACCATCGTTATAAGATTTAACACATTCCTAGTAAGCTCCAAAGATCCATAAGCAACTTTGTATCCGTTTGTACAATGCTCATAATGCTTGCATGATTATATCAAAAACCACAAAACTAACATATTGTTGTCAGCGTCCATTTGAACACTTGTGAGTGTTCAAATAACCTTTGTCAGCGTTAGAAAAATAAAGTGGAAAACCTAATCTTGTACAAAGACTAATAACAATACACATCTTGTACAAACTATACAATGATTTCAAAAACACATTTAGGTGAGATTGATCATTCCAATACTTGTTACCAAGTACTGGAACCTCCCAACATCAAAAGGTTTAGTTAAAAGATCAGCCACATTTTCTTCTCTGTCTACCCTATCTAGATGTATTAAACTTTTTTCAAAACAATCTCTTATAAAATGATGTCTAATTTCTATGTGTTTTGTTTTAGAGTGATGTACAGGATTCTTAATGATGCATAATGTATTGTTATTATCTACAAATATCTTGGTATGCATAAATTTATACCCATAATCCAACAACTGGGTTTGTATCCATAGAACTTTTCCACAACAAGCAGCTACAACAACATATTCTGCTTCAGTTGTAGAGTTGGCCACCACTGTTTGTTTCTTGCATTGCCAAGATATCAATCTGTTCCCAAGAAATTGACATCCACCAGTTGTGGATTTTATATCAAACTTATCACCTCCATAGTCACTGTCTGAATAGCCAAGTAGCTCTAATGGAGAATCTTTAGGATACCATAATTCCAAGGTGGGATAGCACCTAAGGTATCTAAAAATCATTTTGACAGCATGAAGATGACACTCTTTGGGAGTCACCTGATGACGTGCACATGCACACACAACAAACATGATGTCAGGTCTAGAAGTTGTAAGATACATCAATGACCCAATCATTGATCTATAATGCCTGACATCCACTTCTTTTCCATCTCCAGTCTTTCCCCAAGGGTGTTACCTATCCATGGGTGTGCTAGCCCGTTTTTCATGTGGAGAAAAACCAAACTTCTTCAAGATCTCTGCTACATACTTGTCTTGAGAGATAAAGATACCATCTTCTTTCTGTTGGACTTGTAAACCTAGAAAGAAGTTCATCTCTCCTATTGCACTCATCTAGAATTTTTCTGTCATGAGCTTGGAAAAGTCTTCACTCATCTTTGGATTTGATGAACCAAAGATAATATCATCCACATAGACCTGAACAAGTAGAAAATCCTTACCAATATTCTTGGTAAATAAGGTTTGGTCTATGGTGCCCCTTTTAAACCTATTCTCCACCAGATAGGTAGATAATGTACCATACCATGCTCTTGGGGCTTGATGAAGTCCATACATTGCTTTCTTGACTCTATACACTTTGTCTGGATGCTCTGGATCTTCAAAACCAGAAGGTTGCATGACATACACCTCCTCTTCAATTGTGCCATATAAGAAAGCACTCTTCAAATCCATCTGATAAACTGTGAACCCCATGCAATATGCATAGGCTAAAAAAATCCTTATTGCTTCTATCCTTGCAACAGGTGCAAAAACCTCTTCATAGTCTATTCCTTCTTCTTGTGTATAGCCTTGAGCAACTAAACGTGCCTTGTTTCTGACCACAATTCCTCTTTCATCCTTCTTGTTTCTAAGAACCCAACGTGTCCCAATAGGTCTAACATACCTTGGACAATCCACTAGCTCCCACACATCTTGAATGGCAAACTAGTGAAGCTCATCCTGCATTGCTTCCACCCAACTTGGTTCTTTGAGAGCATCAAAAATCTTCTTGGGTTCCTGTTGTGACAGAAAACAAGCAAACAAACTTCCTTCACAAGAGGGGTATCTTCCTTCTTATGGATATTGGCAATGAAACCACCTTGAGTCTGATGGGACCTTCTTGTTTGAACAGGAGACAGAACATCACAAATGATTAGTGAAGGAGGATGATTTTTGACCACAGTTGTAAGTATTCCTCCCCCAAGTAATGTGTTGTCTTCTATATCAGTTTCCATGTTGCCTATATCATCTTCATTTCCACTCCCATCCTCACTTGAATGAACCTTTTGATTAAGTATAGAAGGTTCACAATGTTCAAAAGTATTGGAAGAGAATAAATGTCCAAACAGGTGTCATCGCTTGAGCTGTCAGCATCTGAATTTAACCTGTCAGCGTCGGATCTGTCTTTGTCAGCGCTTGAAGATGCATGCATGTGTTTATCAACTAGCTTTTCTTGTGGCCCTTCTTCCCCCTTTTCAGCAGTAGCAGAAGCTTGTGCAAACCCATCAGTCCATATAGGAATGGTAACATACTCAAGTATGGAGTCTGACTTGATTGCATGTGATCCTTCTTCCTTAGCAACCTGTTTACCTGTAATTTCAACAATAGGTTCTTCCACAACATTTGAATCCCTTTTCACAATGTCTGGATTAGTGACAGGCATATAATTCAAGGTTCTAGATAATGGTTCTAGATCGATAAACCAGTCTGGTCCATTCTCAGGGTCACTAGGTTTACTTTCTAAAAACTTAACATGTACTTTTTCAAGAATGCGTTTTTCTTTCTTGTTGTAAACCCTATACCCTCTGCTCGGCATTGAATAACCCACAAAGTAGCCTTCATCACCTTTTGCACTAAACTTACCTAAGGCATCACTAGTATCCAATATCACTAAATGACATCCAAAGGGTTTAAGAAAACCTATGTTGGGTTTCCTATTCCAAAATAGCTCATAAGGTGTCTTATTGTGGATTTTGTTGACCAATGCTCTACTCTGAACATAGCAGGCTGTATTCACAACCTCAACCCAAAAAGCAATGGGAAACTTAGCATCAGCCAACATTGTCCTAGATGCTTCTATTAGGGTTCTATTCTTTCTTTCAGCCACACCATTATTCTGTGGAGTTCTAGCTATGCTAAACTCCCTAGTAATCCCTTTATCAACACAGAAGGTATCTAACAGTTTATTTCTAAACTCACCACCATTATCACTTCTAAGTATTTTAACCTCATTCCCTATTTTCTTTTCAATCTGGGTAATAAAGTTAATCAAGACTATGGTAGTATCACTTTTTAAGGCCAAAAAGAAAGTCCAAGTAAATCTAGAAAAATCATCAGTTATAACAAAATAGTAAGATTTACCATTTAAACTTTCTATATTAGTTGGGCCAAATAAAGCCATATGTAGCAAGTGAAGTTGTTTAGAACTGGAATGCACAAGTTTAAACTTAAATGAGACTTTGTGTTGTTTGCCTTTAAGACATGAAACACAAGAGTGATCATTGTGTAAAGCTTTTGAAGGCAAACCATCAACTAAATCATGTCTAAAAAGTCTATTAATATTCTTAAAGTTTATGTGCCCTAACCTTCTGTGCCATAGATTACTTTCATCTACTGAAGCTTTAGCATAAAGACATGAAAAAATTTTGTTCATCCTAATCCCATTAAGATTAACATTATAAATTTCCTTATGCCTAGTAATAACTGACTTTTTGCTTAGCATGTGTATACTCGATATCGTTCTCAGATCTAATCGAATTGATCACGGTTAATGGTGGAATAGTCGGTAATGGACACTAAAAGGGGGAGTTGATTTTCTATTCTAGTAGAAAGGGTAAGTGCAAAACGTAATTAAAATAAGCTAAAAGCAAATCTAGAAACACTAAATTAAAGCTTTGAAAATTAAACTAAAAATCACTAGAAAAACAGTTGGTAAAAACAGAGATTTCGGGAAGCGAGCAATTTTTGGAAATTAAGACTTCGTAAAAACAAACATTTAGCCCATCGGAATACCTTGTCGGAATCCCGTCGCAATGTAACCAAAAGGAATATTGTCACAATAATGACAACTAGATCCTATCGCAATATCACCAAAAGGAAACCAATCGCAATCCCAGTCGCAATAATGTGATCGCAATATGAAACTTAACCCAATCGCAATGTGAAACTTAAATCCAATCGCAATCCCACAAACTGAGTCCTGTCGCAAAAACACCAACAGAAAAACTATCGCAATCCCAATTGCAATGTTGCGTCGCAATACAAAACCCTTATGTGATGCACAGATCGCAATAAGTGTCGCAATACCCCGTCGCAAAGGGGTTTACTTTGTGATGGGAATTAATCCGAAATAAGCTAGGATTTAAGCTATTTTCAATAAGCTCAATCCAAGACTTAACCAACTCAATAATAAGCAGAACTAATAAGCATGAAATAAGGACTTTTTAAACTTTAAATAAGTAAAACTTTTAGATCAAACCATAAAAAGATTTAAACTTTAAGAAAACTTTTAAAAAGTAAATAACCTAAGTACCAAATAAGCCAATAAGCATAAAAAGCTCAAAGCTTATTTTGCACAAAAACTTAGAAAGGATTAAAAAGATAAACTTTTTAATCACATAAATATCAAATATATGGAAAATCAAAGACTATAACGGATCAAACTTAGAAACAAAGAAAGGTAGAAAGAGATTAATGAGCAAAAAGCTTAACTTGAACTTGTGATTAATGAAATCCAAATACAAGGATGATTAAAAGCTTAAACTTGAAAGATAAAAATAAAGAAAAGATGAAAACTTAGTGAGAGAAAGATTAAAACTTTATCTCTCTAAAAACTAGAAAGAAAAATGAAAAAAATGAAAAGCTAACTACCCTCCTAATGTGTTTAGGAGGGTATTTATAGGCAAATGGGGGAGTGCATGTGTTGCCTCCTCTTTCTTTCTTCTCGGCTCGACTCGATTTAAATCCTTTGTCATTCTCGACGTCGTCTCGGGATTTGTCGATGTAATTTGAACTCGTCTTATAATTTTCTTCTATAATTAGACTTGAGTTCTTCGACTTCATTAAATTTCCGTCTTTGGACTTTTTCTTCGATAAATCTTCAGAATAGGCCTTGGAATTTCGTTCTTTTTGCACTCTTGATCTTTTGACTTCGTCTTTTCTCGTTTTCTTCGTGAAAGCCCATGTTTTCTTTCTTTTTCATCTTTTGGTCCTAAAACACAATAAAAACACAAACCACGCATAATTCCGACTTTTACGACATAAAATTACACGTTTTGGTCTTGTTATTATTGGAAATAAGTGGTAAAAGGATAAGTGTTTTCACACTTATTAAATCCCCTACACTTGACCATTGCAATGCCCTCATGCAATGCATTAATTTTAAAGCACGGTTTACATTTTCCATCCTAAATAACCCACCTGGCCTTTATTAAATACTAAAAATTAAGGAAGCTACAAGAACAAAACAAGTAAAGAAATCAAAGACTTACATTGGGTTTTGGCCGTCATGAATGTTTATCATCCTCAAGTTTCACGTTCCCCATACCAAGCTTAAAAACGAGATCATTGTTATTATAAGTTAGCAAACTAACACGAACTCATGTGGCCCAATTATTCACTTAGACTCCCTTATTCCTAGGTGTATCTCTTATATTTTATTTTCGTCTTGAATGATCACGAGGATACATTGTTTGACTTATTTCGATAGTTATTTAGGCTGAAAATAAAGTGGGACGATTTAATCAATAGTTAGCTAAAGGACAAAATCTTTTAAAACTGCTTCTCGGGACCTTATAAAGTTCATATCTTGGCATAACTTGCTTCACGATTTGAGACCTTTCTCGGACCGATATTTGGCAGTGACTTCATACTTCAAATCTTTGAGAGACGTTCATGAAGTTATGGTCTTCTCTTCATATTAGGAATTTCTTCACTTTGGCTTTTTGAGAGATTCTTCATATTTGGACCACGACTTCTTTATTTTTCTCCAATCTTTATTTTGGACTTTGATATACAACGATCCGCCTCCTTTTAGGACTTGGATCTATTTATCCTCATACCTTGTTAGGGCCTTTTTGGATAGACTTCTCCATGATCTTTTGGGGAGTTTTTGCTTTTCGTCGTGTGTCTCGATCCTTCATATTGATTTTCGATTAATGATTCTTCACATCACTTTTGGATCTTTAGCAACAAAATGTAGCCCTCATGCCTTGTTAGGGCCTTTCCGGACTCGCCAATCTTCGCATCCCGCTTCAATAAGTTATGCCTTGGCTATGAACTCTAATTAATACCGAGCAACCTTTAAACGATCTTGGGCTAGAAGCTAAGTAACTTTTCAAATCGTACAACCTTATTTATTGCAGATAAATTTATTAGCAAGCGGGAGAAGAAGCTCATAATTAACTCACATAAATTCATGAAAGAATACCAAACTTATAACTGACTCTATCATCTCTCGTTCTCCACAATTTAAAATCTCAAGGAATGAGATTCGTGGATGCTTAGCCAATTAAATCAAAGTTTTGGGTTTTCGATTCATCTATAGGATCTTGCAAACTCTTAGACTTTTTCAAGTTTAGAATTTGCGTTTTAAAGTTCCCTTGATAAACGAATCTCTAGGATCAATTATAGGAACTTGCGAAAAGTTCTCGTTCTTAACCCGTAAGAGTTAAGACATTCGCGTTTTAAAGTTCCCTATATAAAAGCCTAGCAAAACTTGACTTAAACACGTTAAGGATACTAGCTAGAGTAAACTTAGATAAGTAAACTCGGGTTGAGTCAAAATATTCACGACTTTGAAAAATTAAAACCACTTTATTGAAAATTTATTCTAGCAAAGAAAGTAAATAACGATAACAAAGGAAAACTACAAGGCCAAAATATATTAAATTTTTTGAAAAATGTCGAAAAATCAAATTTTTCGGTTAAAATGAGGGCAAATTCATGGAAAAGACCACTTACTTCGATAGAAGTCCCCCCTACACTTGATATAAACATTGTCCTCAATGTTTAAGCATGTGGGAGTAAACTCCCTTACACTTAGGACATTGTGAACTTTGTTTAAAGCTTGCTAAGGGAAGGACAACTATAGTGATTTCAGTGTGAACATATAAGATATGAAATATTGAATCACGACAGTTTAGGATAGAACCAGGAAGAAGGGAACACGGGATCACGGTTCGTCAAAAGTCATCGAGAATGGATCTTTGAAGCTTTAATCCCTGCACAGCACAAGAAGCATGACAACAAACACATACGGGGCTCCCCCCACACTTATTATAAAAACGGTAAAGGATAGATCACGGGTTGCCTTCCGAGAAGCGCTTGTTTTTGTTAACCGAGTCACGAGCCTGACTCGACCCAGAACTTAATTAAAGGGAAACGTGGTGAGGGATGGAATCATCTCGTGAGAGATGTCCTCACCAAAGTACAACTTCACGCACTGGACAATCACCTTAAAATTGGGCCCATTTGGCTGAGAGAGCTCAATGGTGCCATAGGAGAAGACTTTGGCGACGGTGAATGGACCAGACCAGCCGCTCTTTAGCTTTCCCGAGAAGATCTTCAACCGAGAGTTAGAGAGTAGAACTTGATCACCAACGTGGAACTCTCGGTTCTTAATCCTTGCATCATGGATGATCTTGGTCTTCTCCTTGTAGATCAACGAGTTCTCATAAGCTTCATTCCTTAGTTCATTTAGCTCATTGAGTTGAATCTTCCGAAGAGATTTGGCTTTGTTGATGTCGAAGTTAGCCCTAAGGCCCAGTATGCCTTATGTTCCAGCTCGATAGGGAGGTGGCATGCTTTCCCGTACACAAGACGATAAGGTGTACAACCAATTGGGTTCTTATAAGCGGTACGGAAAGCCCACAAAGCATCATCTAACTTATTGGCCCACGAGGCATGATGCTCTCCCACAGTCGCTCCATAATTCACTTCAATCCACGGTTAAAAATCTCGGCTTGACAATTGGTTTGGGGATGATAAGCGGTGGAAAGACGGTGATTGACACCATACTTAGTGATAAGTGTGAAAACACTCATCAATAATGATCCAAATACCACTCAAAACACTGTTAAATACCTTATTTTAACTGTAAATTATCAGAATTACGTGTGTATTTTGTGTTTGTGTATTTTCAGGTAATATAGGTACATTTGAGATAAACACGAGCTTTCAACGATTTATTTGATCAAAAGACGAAGAAAAAGACGAAAGATGCTTCCAAGGACCTTATTTGCCAAATTTCCAAAGATCAAGGGCTTAAAGTGCAATTTCTACTATTCAAAGGATGAAAAGGAATTACTTAAAAAAGTTTCTATACACATTTGAGAGAAGTGAAAGACAAAGGACTAAATTGAAAATAAAAGAAACAAGTTTATTACTTGGTCTCTTGACCAAGACTGGTCAACAGATAAACATAAACACATGCGTCTCCTTCTCCAACGCGAAGAGAGAGAGAAAACAGTGACTTCATCTCAACCTCCATCACACCTGCAAATCCATCCCAAGGTCGATCCAGGAAGAATCACGCGAAGCTTATAACAGCAAAGATGCTTATCTTTTTCCCCTCTACAAGATGATGTTACTTAATTAGACTCAAAGTCAAAGACGAAGAAAGCCCCAAATTCAAGATGAAGCACGAAGAGTGTAAACCTCGTATTTACACGTGTCCATATATGATTGGAGGATACACGTCATCGCATCACCCTCTCGCGGCTATAAAAAGACATGAAGACCCTCATTAGAAATCGGTTAGACTAGGTGTAGTTTTCACATAGTAGTTAGGAGTAGTTTAGATAAGTTTTCTTCATAGTTTAAATCATTTTCAGTTTTCTGTTAAGTTTGTTAAACTTTCAGTTTCTACAGTTGTAACTGATTACTGTTTTCTGCCATTAATGGAATCTTCTTTCTCTCAAAAGCTTTCTTAGATGTTTTCTTAATAATCTTTTGATTCTGATTTTCTTAACCTGTTACTGTTCACTGTGTATTAATCTGCTTGAATTGATCTTAAGCCTAGTAATGATGTTACTCATTTTCAGCTTTCCAGTTTTAGTGATATTCGTTTTAGTTTCAGTTAAATCAGTAGATGAAATACCTGTTTCTTTAAGTTCTGTTTCGTTAATCTCCATTAGTTGATTTTGTTAGATGTTAGTTTAATTCAGTTAATACAGTTTTAACCGATTTCTCTATTGTTGAGCTTTTAATTTCTCTCAAGCTTAATTTCACTTCCAAATTGTTTCTAAATACTCATACGTTTCCAGTCAGTAAACTAGAATTTAATGGATTGATTAAGTAGACCTAATCAGATTTGGTAAGCTCATAGTTAATGACATTTCAGCAGTTAGATTCTTTGTGTTCGCAAAGATGATTCAGCTAGACATTTATAAAGAGCTTTCAATCTTCTGTTTTTAATTTCATTGTTTCATGAATTCGTAGTTTAAAATTGGATGTTAGCTTTTGATAATTTTGTTCCGTCATTTTAAGCATTTTCAGTCAGTAAAAAGGAATTGAAATTGAGATAATCTTTCGTTTAAAGAATTTTGGTTTGGGAGCTGTTTTAAAGATCAAAGTAAAATAATATAAAAAAAAAACATAGAGTAGATTACAACTTTCTGTTTTCGGCTCGCAGCTTAACTCGATAGCAAGCTTCTTTCCCGTTGTTTGTTAGTCTTGCAGGTGTTTGGATTAGCTGTGATAAAGTAGCAGATTATCAGTAGAGCTCAATAGCGGAGTTTTATTTTCGAAGGTGTTGTTGAATTTAAGCCGGCTCAGCGCCGCGCTTCTCTACTCAACGGACTGGCTTCGGATGATTGGTTTAGCACATTTAAGTTTCTGTATTTCAGTGTGAATTTACTTGAACTGTTCTTGTTTCTTAGCTTAGATTAACGATTTTAGCTTACCTCATTCTTGATTATATTCTGTTTCCTAGTGTACGATTTTAGTTTGTTAATTGATGTCCGTAATAGTATTTCTGCCTTAGTTTCATGAACTGGTGTTTGGCAGTTTATAGTTTTGCTTATGTGATTTGCTTCTGATTGAAATTCTATTTTAGATTTCTATTGCTTTTAGATTTCTGCATTATAGGTTGTTTGATAGTAATCTG
This sequence comes from Glebionis coronaria, assembly GCA_025667525.1. Lineage (NCBI taxonomy): Eukaryota > Viridiplantae > Streptophyta > Magnoliopsida > Asterales > Asteraceae > Glebionis > Glebionis coronaria. The sequence goes on from CM046875.1 coordinate 100,150,895, forward strand.
TTAGTAGTAATTTTGGAAAAAATTGCTTGAATTCGTTTTGGTTAAAATTTGTAGTATCTGGATTCGTTTTCTTGTGTACTGTTATAGTCCAAGTCATTTTTCTGTCTAATGTGCAAAATATTCAAGTTTCGTAGTATACACGTTTAGTCCCTGTTCTTGTATACTTCCATTGCAGCCACAGTCCTTTCGTTAGATATTTCTGTTAGATTTGTTGCATCGTTAGACCTTTAGTTAGTATTTGTTAAGCTTGTTAGTTCAATACTGTTAAGTTTGTCACATGTCTAGTCCTTTTCGTTAAGTTTGTTTGATTTCAAATGGATCAGTTGTAGATTGGGCTTAGCATAATTTTGGGCCATTTGATTTTCATTGAAACCAAGTAACGTTTATTTTTAGTAGTCAGACTAGTTTAAGTAGAAAGATTTGTTTTTTTTTATTTGAGAATGTTAAGACTAATTACTTTAGATTTAAATTTGGTATTTCACAATTTAAATTTGTAGTATACATTTGAGTTTACAGTTTTACATCTTATGCGTTTAAATGTTGTAAATGCTAAATGTTTTTAGAGTAGTACATATTACGTAGTATAAATACTATTTTTACATTTTTACTTGCTTTGTACTAAGTAGACATAGAATTCCAAAATAATCTTTTGTTAACCAAAAACAATTAAGTCTTTGCTAGAAAACGTTATATCAATTCGAATTGAGCTGAGAAGACAACTAGACTAAAAACGAAATATTAAATGGCGCCGCTGCCGGTTCTTTTCGTGAAGATTAACGATTTCGAGTGAGACGATTGGATTTTGGGATCCGTTCACTTTGTGAACGTTATTTTTACGTATTATAAATCAAAAAGATTCAAAAAAAAAATCAAAAAGATAAAAATACAAAAAAATAAAAAATCACAAAAACCAATTCTTTTCCTAAAGAATTGAACCAAAAAAATAAAAAATCCAAAAAGTAATCTTTTTCTTAAAAGATTACACCCAAAAAATATATATTATATCGATTTTCGTCGGTTTTTACGTAGATATAGTATTTTTCTTAAAAAAATCAAATAAATACAAAAATATTTTTTATATATTATTATATGTAAATACGTATACATATACGAACAACCAATAAACATATCTTCCATAAGTATTGCCGAGGCAATACACCGTGTTGAGGGGCGTTCCGGTCCTTGACACGCGTATCGATCAAATAAAATTAAGCAAGAATAGATAAATACTTCCAATTGGCAATAATTCGAAGAATACAAACTACTAAAGTGAATAGATAGGCGACGTGCTATAAAATGCCGTCTAAGGGTCAATAGGTACTTAAGTGCTTCGCGCCACCTAACCCCCCGTTCACTAGTGCGTATTCTAAGAAGGAAGGCTTAATTGGAGGTCTTGCACCCAAGTAGTAATTATATATATACTTTCTTGTGGATATTTCATATCGAAACTCGAAAAGGATAATCTTATTCTTTTCAAAGTCGACCGAGGGCTACTCCCTCATTCCTCGTGTTTACTTACACGTGTACTCGCACACGTGTAAACATACCACCTTTGGTGTATCACTTCCTTCCCCGAGGAAGCTTTTAAACGTCATTATACTTGTATATATATTCGGCCACCTTGTTATACATGGATACTCGTTCCATGTTGGAGATTTTGCAACAACGATCCGCCAACGCTAATTATTCGCCTTGTTCGACTTGTGGTGGTCCACACGATACGTATTTATGTGATCAAAATAATGGTTATTATGGGGAGGGATATGCTTATAATGGAACCGAGAACCCTAATTTTCAACCTAACACTCGAATGGACTACACTTGTAATGACTATATGGGAAATTCCGGTTTTTCATCACAGCCTCCACCATCATTTCATGATCAAACCTTTAATGTGCCATACCAAAACCAAGGATTTTCCAATTATGGAGGTTTTCATAATAATGATACTTTTCAAGGCTATAATCAAGAAACCTTTCATAATCAAGGATTTTCAAACAATGAAGGCTTTCAAAATAATGATGAAAATTTTCCATGCTATAATCAAGATACTTTTCAAAATCAAGGATTTTCACATTATGAGGGTTTTCAAAATGAAGGAAATTTTCAAGGTTACAATCATGAGAACTTTCACAATCAAGACTCTTTTCAAACCTATAATCCACCTAATTATGGAAATCCGCCTCCACCATATTCTTCGACTTATTCATGTGAGTTTTGTGGGAACGCACCCCATTATGGTTATGATTGTAGACCAAGGGATCCGCCATCCTATGTCCTTGATAATGTCAAGAAGTTTCATTCTTCACTCGAGAGAAATGACAAGTTGTACGATGACGTTTATAAGATGCTTGATGGTATGAAAAACATGAGCTACAAGGAAATGAAAGACACGCATCAATTGTTAAAGGAATTAATTAACTCTACTGAGGAAAAGGAAATTGAGTCTCGGCAATATGATTACAAGGAATTCGGTGATTTGTATCGTGAATCGTTGAACAAATTTTCTTGTCGCCTCAGGAAATATTCAAATGATTTATTCCTTAAGACTCTTATAATCGAGGAAGACGGACAATTCATGACTACTTTTACTCGTAGGCCTGATCCATTATTAGATGAAGATGCTGAGGAACCTTCGAGTTGTATGACACTTAATGATGACACACCTTCATCACCTTTACCTCACGTGGAACCCACCGACTCTTTAACCATGGGGGACGAGCCTCTTAGCACTAATACAAACACCAATTTAGAAGAATTAACCGTTTCTAGTGTTGAGAACCTTATCCCAATCCAAAGAGAGTTTGAGGGTATTTCCATTAAACCATGTGATGAGCTTTGTATTGATACCTCTTCTCCTCATGATCACATTGAGATTTCATCACATGTTGACCTTCATGCTACTACTAGTGATTTTGGTGATTTTGATCTTGATGAATTGTTCAAAGAAAGGGATAATGAGATTGAGGAAGAGTTTATGCAAGATATAGAGGATGATGATTGTGATTCTAGTGAGACATCTTATGATTTATCATCTGATGACTTTTCATGTCAAGATGACCTTCCTAATTTGGATGATGATGTTGATCATATAGAAGAAGTGGAAGATGTTCATATTCGAGAGGTTTTATCACACGTTTATCATCTTATCTCCTCGATTGAAGCATTGAATGAAAACCATAATGATGATTCCATAGAAGAAGAACCTTTCATTGACATTTCTTCACCGGTTTTTGAGGTTGCACCTATTGACTTTTATGATGATATCATCCCTTTGAGTGACTCTCTCAATACACCTTCTTTTGAGCCTTCTATTCCCACCCTCCCACCCTTGAAGTTGGTTATTGATGAAGATCCTATACTCTTAGAGATTGATCCTTTTTCACCTATGGCACCTTTAGAACCCAAAACCTTTGATATGGATTCTCATATGGATATTGATGACACCATAGAGGCTTATCTTGCTAATATTGATATTGAGGTTGATGATAGTGATTCTAATTGGGAAGAAGAGATTCGTCTTAGTGAGAATATGCTTTTTGGGAACCTAGAGCCTACACCTCTTCCACAAGACACTATTCATTTTGATCCTCATTTTTCTATGCCTTCTATGGAAGATTACCCACCTTTTGATGATGATGAGCCTAATATGGATATACTTGTTATGAATGTTTTGATACCTACACCTTCATATTCTCATGATGCTTTGATATCTAAGGGGGAATCTTATATGATTGATATGAGTTCATCTTCTTATTTTCCCATGAAGGGAAAGGTTTTTGATCCTGGGATACGTATGTTTGGGAAAAATTGGTTTTCATCTACTCCACTTAAGAGTGTGCTTTCGATTGATATGCGCTTCTTGTATGAGCTTACTTTGGTGATACTACCTACTTTGGAGTTGTTCACTTGTCGAGATGGAAACTATGTATTTGATCCTGGGGTGCTTCATATTTGAGAGATTTTATATGTTGGACAAACTTGAGACACGTTGGACCGTTCCATTTATCGAGGCGGATTTGGTAAATCTTATAGTAAATGGCAACGTGCTAAGTTTGAGTGTATCATGTGAGACGTGCTTCAAAGTGATATTCTTTATTCTCCATGATGGTTTCCCCAAGGACAACTTAATTCGGGGCCGAGTCGAGCTAGCGACTTAGGGTTAAAAAAACTCAAGCATTGAATAACTAGGTTAGAAAACGTAGAGTAGATTTTAAATAGGTTAGGTTTAATTAAAAGGATGTTATAGTAGAGTTGAAGTGGAGGGGTGCCTTTCTTCGTCTTTTGGTGTTTGTTTCAAGGGTTGCTCTCTCACATTTCATGCGTGGAGCTTATGGAGGAGGCCCGTGTATCTGGTTCACTTCGATTAGTTTTTGCTATTGTGATATTAAACACTTGTGCTTAAAATGAATACCCCTTTAGTTGTCTCTTCCTTAACTTGGGTTAAGCATGGTTATCAATGTCATAAGTGTAGGGGAGTTTACTCCAATACTCTTAAACATTGAGGACAATGTTTATCTTAAGTGTAGGGGAGACTTCTATCGAAGTGACCTTACCTAGACCATTGCCTTAACTTCATGATAATTGGGAAAATTAATTTTTCAAACATTTTTCAAATTTTTGATCTACTTTGGCCACCAAAAATATGCATTCATAATTTTTGCATCAATCATTTTCATTTGCATAACACATTTGCATTGTATATATTTCTTCTCTTATTTTGCATCAAAAATATATAAAAAGGAAAAAAATATAATAAAACATGGTTTTAACAAGTTTAGACTTCCTTGACATATTAGGCCCGCTATGGATATTTTGACTCAACCCGAGTTTGCTTATTTTAGCACTCTCTAGCTAGTATCCTTAACCATGTAGTCCTTCATTGGTCTATTAGGCTAAGCTTCCACCAATTTCATTTTTTGAAATTTTAAATTTGTGGAGAATGGGAAATGATAGAGTTGAAGCAAGTGTAAAAGGGCTAGATAGACTTCATGGCAATTACTTGTGGCTAAACCCTTCTCTTCTTGACCTCTATTTTCTTCGCATGTATATAATTGTTAATAAATAATCAAGTACGGTTTTAATTGGTTTGTAATCTCTTATGCATTTTTGGCTAATCATTTATGGTTGATATGAGTACGTCTTAAGATTCTAAGTTAGCACGTTTTATGTGTACTAGACTTGTGTCATGCTCCATATTTAGCGGGTGTTTTTCCTTTTCTTCTTTGCAAATTTCTTTGTGAGGAATAAAGAAAAATAAGAGCGGCTTATGAAAAAATGAGTGGCTAGAAAAAAAAGAAAAAGAAAAAGAAAAAAAAATAATGCAAGACTCCCAAGAGGGGCAGTGTGGTGTTAATTATAGTGACTATTGAGTTCCAATATTACCTTGACGGGTTGCGGGGATTCAATAGATTGCTCCAATCCAATATTACCTTGACGGGTTGCGGGGTTGAAGATCCAAAATCTCAAAAAGATGCGGATGTAAATTATTGCGTGAGTTTTATTTTTCTTTCCTTAGCGAGTGTGTAGTTACTTATGAAAGCATGACATGAGGATTTTACACATAAGGCGAATGACTTATTACTCTTAATACGGACTTGTATTAATTGTGAGCGGTTTTTCAAGTAATGGATGAGAGGATTACTTAGGATTAAAACCGTGCTTCCTTATTTTTGGATTTTACACTTCTTATATTTCACACTTGAATAATGACAAATTTGCCCACAAGCAATTTGCTCAAATAATAACCGGTTCCACATTTAATTGTCATGAATAAGTTGATGCACTTTTTACTTGTGAATGCAATGATTCCATTTATTAGCTTGGTATGGGGAAAGTGAAACTTGAGGGTGATAAGTGTCCATGGTACCCAAGCCCTAATCTAAGTCATTGATTTCTTTATGAGTTATTTCCATCAAAACCATTTATGAAAAATCCAAAAATATATTAATAGAATTGTTTTCTTTGCATTGCATTGTAAATATTCAAAACCATTCATCGTGTAGCATAGCATAGTTTATTAAATCATAAAATGGCCAAGGTTGGTTAAATATGAGAAAAGTGTAATTTAGAGCTTTAAAATGCTGCATTGCATGAGGACATGGCAATGGTCAAGTGGAGGGGAGTTGATAAGTGTGAAAACACTCATCAATAATGATCCAAATACCACTCAAAACACTGTTAAATACCTTATTTTAACTGTAAATTATCAGAATTACGTGTGTATTTTGTGTTTGTGTATTTTCAGGTAATATAGGTACATTTGAGATAAACACGAGCTTTCAACGATTTATTTGATCAAAAGACGAAGAAAAAGACGAAAGATGCTTCCAAGGACCTTATTTGCCAAATTTCCAAAGATCAAGGGCTTAAAGTGCAATTTCTACTATTCAAAGGATGAAAAGGAATTACTTAAAAAAGTTTCTATACACATTTGAGAGAAGTGAAAGACAAAGGACTAAATTGAAAATAAAAGAAACAAGTTTATTACTTGGTCTCTTGACCAAGACTGGTCAACAGATAAACATAAACACATGCGTCTCCTTCTCCAACGCGAAGAGAGAGAGAAAACAGTGACTTCATCTCAACCTCCATCACACCTGCAAATCCATCCCAAGGTCGATCCAGGAAGAATCACGCGAAGCTTATAACAGCAAAGATGCTTATCTTTTTCCCCTCTACAAGATGATGTTACTTAATTAGACTCAAAGTCAAAGACGAAGAAAGCCCCAAATTCAAGATGAAGCACGAAGAGTGTAAACCTCGTATTTACACGTGTCCATATATGATTGGAGGATACACGTCATCGCATCACCCTCTCGCGGCTATAAAAAGACATGAAGACCCTCATTAGAAATCGGTTAGACTAGGTGTAGTTTTCACATAGTAGTTAGGAGTAGTTTAGATAAGTTTTCTTCATAGTTTAAATCATTTTCAGTTTTCTGTTAAGTTTGTTAAACTTTCAGTTTCTACAGTTGTAACTGATTACTGTTTTCTGCCATTAATGGAATCTTCTTTCTCTCAAAAGCTTTCTTAGATGTTTTCTTAATAATCTTTTGATTCTGATTTTCTTAACCTGTTACTGTTCACTGTGTATTAATCTGCTTGAATTGATCTTAAGCCTAGTAATGATGTTACTCATTTTCAGCTTTCCAGTTTTAGTGATATTCGTTTTAGTTTCAGTTAAATCAGTAGATGAAATACCTGTTTCTTTAAGTTCTGTTTCGTTAATCTCCATTAGTTGATTTTGTTAGATGTTAGTTTAATTCAGTTAATACAGTTTTAACCGATTTCTCCATTGTTGAGCTTTTAATTTCTCTCAAGCTTAATTTCACTTCCAAATTGTTTCTAAATACTCATACGTTTCCAGTCAGTAAACTAGAATTTAATGGATTGATTAAGTAGACCTAATCAGATTTGGTAAGCTCATAGTTAATGACATTTCAGCAGTTAGATTCTTTGTGTTCGCAAAGATGATTCAGCTAGACATTTATAAAGAGCTTTCAATCTTCTGTTTTTAATTTCATTGTTTCATGAATTCGTAGTTTAAAATTGGATGTTAGCTTTTGATAATTTTGTTCCGTCATTTTAAGCATTTTCAGTCAGTAAAAAGGAATTGAAATTGAGATAATCTTTCGTTTAAAGAATTTTGGTTTGGGAGCTGTTTTAAAGATCAAAGTAAAATAATATAAAAAAAAAACATAGAGTAGATTACAACTTTCTGTTTTCGGCTCGCAGCTTAACTCGATAGCAAGCTTCTTTCCCGTTGTTTGTTAGTCTTGCAGGTGTTTGGATTAGCTGTGATAAAGTAGCAGATTATCAGTAGAGCTCAATAGCGGAGTTTTATTTTCGAAGGTGTTGTTGAATTTAAGCCGGCTCAGCGCCGCGCTTCTCTACTCAACGGACTGGCTTCGGATGATTGGTTTAGCACATTTAAGTTTCTGTATTTCAGTGTGAATTTACTTGAACTGTTCTTGTTTCTTAGCTTAGATTAACGATTTTAGCTTACGTCATTCTTGATTATATTCTGTTTCCTAGTGTACGATTTTAGTTTGTTAATTGATGTCCGTAATAGTATTTCTGCCTTAGTTTCATGAACTGGTGTTTGGCAGTTTATAGTTTTGCTTATGTGATTTGCTTCTGATTGAAATTCTATTTTAGATTTCTATTGCTTTTAGATTTCTGCATTATAGGTTGTTTGATAGTAATCTGTTAGTAGTAATTTTGGAAAAAATTGCTTGAATTCGTTTTGGTTAAAATTTGTAGTATCTGGATTCGTTTTCTTGTGTACTGTTATAGTCCAAGTCATTTTTCTGTCTAATGTGCAAAATATTCAAGTTTCGCAGTATACACGTTTAGTCCCTGTTCTTGTATACTTCCATTGCAGCCACAGTCCTTTCGTTAGATATTTCTGTTAGATTTGTTGCATCGTTAGACCTTTAGTTAGTATTTGTTAAGCTTGTTAGTTCAATACTGTTAAGTTTGTCACATGTCTAGTCCTTTTCGTTAAGTTTGTTTGATTTCAAATGGATCAGTTGTAGATTGGGCTTAGCATAATTTTGGGCCATTTGATTTTCATTGAAACCAAGTAACGTTTATTTTTAGTAGTCAGACTAGTTTAAGTAGAAAGATTTGTTTTTTTTTATTTGAGAATGTTAAGACTAATTACTTTAGATTTAAATTTGGTATTTCACAATTTAAATTTGTAGTATACATTTGAGTTTACAGTTTTACATCTTATGCGTTTAAATGTTGTAAATGCTAAATGTTTTTAGAGTAGTACATATTACGTAGTATAAATACTATTTTTACATTTTTACTTGCTTTGTGCTAAGTAGACATAGAATTCCAAAATAATCTTTTGTTAACCAAAAACAATTAAGTCTTTGCTAGAAAACGTTATATCAATTCGAATTGAGCTGAGAAGACAACTAGACTAAAAACGAAATATTACTTAGCCATGACTCGTGCAAATTGATCATTGCAAAAATGAGTCCCGCGATCACTGATTATAGCACGAGGAACACCGAATCGAGCAAAAAGCTGCTTCAAAAAGTTCACAACCACCCTCGTATCATTCGTAGGGAGAGCCTTAGCTTCAACCCATTTGGATACATAATCAACGGCTACGATGATGTACTTGTTCCCTTTAGATGATGGAAATGGCCCCATAAAGTCGATGCCCCATACGTCAAAGATTTCACATTTTTGTATGAAATTTTGAGGCATTTCATCTTTATGTGTGATATTGCCTTGCCTTTGGCAAGCATCACAATGTTTAACCATTTCATGAGCGTCATGATAAATGGTGGGCCAATAAAATCCAAAGTCGAATACTTTCTTCGCGGTGTAATTGGGACCAAAGTGACCACCGGGGTCCTTTATGGCAAGCATCAAGGATTTGTAAAGCTGTCGGCCCATCAACACATCTACGAATGACAAGATCCGCACATTGTTTGAAGAGATAAGGGTCATCCCAAAAGTAAGTCTTAATATCTTTAAAGAACTTCTTCTTTTGTTGGGATGTTAACCCTTCGACGAGGATACCACCCGCTAAGTAGTTTGCAATGTCCGCAAACCACGGGGTGTCATCAAGATTGGAATTGATAGACATTAAGGTCTCAAGGGGAAAAGAGTCATTGATCTCTTGGTTCGGATCATCCCCTTGATAAGGATCCTCAAGTCTACTTAGATGATCCGCGGCTAGGTTTTCGACTCCCTTTTTGTCACGAATTTCAATTTTAAATTCTTGAAGGAGCAAAACCCAACGAAGAAGTCTTGGCTTGGAGTCTTGTTTAGTCAACAAGTACTTCAACGCGGAATGGTCGGTACAAACAATTGTGGTGAAAAGGACAAGATAGGGGCAAAATTTCTCAAAGGCAGACACTACAGCTAAAAGCTCTTTTTCGGTAGTGGTATAATGCAATTGAGCCCCCGTCATTGTTTTGCTAGCATAATGGATTGGTTGGAAGTGTTTGTTCACTCTTTGGCCCAAAACCGCTCCAATAGCAAAGTCGCTAGCATCACACATCAATTCAAAAGGTAGCTCCCAATTAGGGGTAACCAAGACCGGTGCCTTAGTTAGCTTATCCTTAAGAAGATTGAAGGATTCAAGACACTCTTTGGAAAAGATGAAAGGAGTATCTTTTTCCAAGAGGTGGGTCATCGGGCGAGCGATTTTAGAAAAATCTTGAATGAATCAACGATAGAAGCCCGCATGACCAAGGAAACTTCTCACACCCTTCACGGTTGAAGGTGGAGGTAATTTGGCTATGACATCCACTTTAGCACTGTCCACTTCAAGACCGGCTTTGGAGATTTTATGTCCAAGCACAATGCCTTCTTTTAACATGAAATGGCATTTTTACCAATTTAGAACAAGGCGAGTGTCTTCACACCGCTTAAGCATGCGTTCCAAATTGGCAAGGCAAGAAGAGAAAGAATCACCATAGACCGAGAAATCATCCATGAAGACTTCCATAGTTTCTTCAACCATGTCATGGAAGATAACCTTCATACAGCTTTGGAAAGTCCCGGGATCATTGCATAAGCCAAAAGGCATTCTTTTATAAGCAAATGTTCCATAAGGACAAGTGAATGTGGTTTTCTCTTGGTCTTGGGGATCGATGGGTATTTGAAAATAACCTGAGAAATCGTCTAAGAAGCAGTAATAGTCATTACCCGCTAGACGTTCAAGCATTTGGTCCATAAAAGGAAGGGGAAATGATCCTTTCTCGTAGCATCATTGAGTTTGCGATAGTCTATACAAACTCTCCACCCTGTAACGAGACGAGTAGGAATCAACTCGTTGTTTTCATTGGACACAACGGTGATTCCGCCTTTCTTAGGCACACAATGGACCGGACTAACCCATGGAAAATCCGAGATAGGGTAGATCATTCCCGCATCAAGTGTTGGGTCAAAAAGTTGATGTGGCAGAAACTCAAAAACGAAGAAAACATGAAGTTATTGTCCAAGCGTTGTCAAGACCAATTTAGGCGTTGACAAGAGTTAATCCAGCGTTGTTGGCTCAAGAGTTGTCGTGTGCAATTCAAGAGTTGTTACATGCAATTCAAGAGTTGACAGAATTGTAGACAAGAAGATTTTAGAAGATTCTATTTGGATATATATGCAGGATATATTCTGTATATAGTTATTTAAATAGAAGATTCACATGTTTATTTAGTCTTATCTCTTATAAAACCCTAATCCTTACACTATAAAAGGAACCAAGGGTTATTAGGTTTTTCATATAATTCATTCACAATGTAAACCTAAAGTGTGTGTCGACTAGGTGTGGGATTCAATGTACACACACCTAGTGATTGTTTGTTATTAATATAATGAACAATCCATTTGTTTTAATTCATGTCTATTGTGCCTAAACACCTTGTTAATGTGTCGTGTTCTAATTCCGCTTTGATTGTATAATCATATGAACATGATGCATTCCTAGTTGCTTAAAAGATCTAGAAACCAAGGTTTCCACAATTGGTATCAGAGCCTCGTGGCTCGTGATGCTAGGACCAACAAGGTGTTCGTGTATGGTGAAAAGAAGAAAAATCCGTCTAGGGTTTTTCTGGACGTTTTTGTGTGCGCAGCAGTATTCAGAAGGTCATAACTTTTGATTGAACCGTTGGATCGTCACGAAATTTTATATGTGTGTTCTACATACATATATCTAAACATCCACCGGAGGGATTGTCAAGTTTTATCCCCAAGAAAAGGTTATTAGGCGTCAAAGTCAGCAGTAAGTGAATGCAGTTTTCTATGAACAGCCATGTTCAAAACACGATCTCTCCTTCGTTAACCGTTGGATCTTCGTGATTTTTGAACTGTATATTCTTGGCACTTGTGTCTAGGATCTCACCGAAGGGATCTTCGATCTGAGCCCTCATGAAAAAGTTATTCGAGGTCGAAGTTGGCTGCAGAACGTGGTACGAAGTTTTTGTTTTGACATTAAATTATGATTTAGGGTTTCCTCTAAGCCCTAGATCGAGTTTGAAACAGAAAAGATGTGCTATGTTCGTGGTTAGAAGCTGCTGAGGTGTTTGTACAAAACCCTAAAATCTCTTGTTAGGGTTTCAGTATAACCCTAGATCTGGTGATATATGATGCGCAATATTATCAGTTTTATTCTGTGTAATATCACAGATACATGCGAATATATGTTGCCAAAACAAGGGTTTGTGTGGTTTTGTCTTTTCCTCGCATCTGTTATTCAAAGGAAAGGTACACAAGGACTATTATTGTTATTCTTGTCCAAAAGGCCTTGTTGTACGCTGTGAAGAATGGTGTACTACATGTGGGGTGCAGACTTGGTACAAGAATTAATTACTTCTTCACGTGGGATTGAATTATGACTTCAAGACAAAGCAAAAGTAGTATATGCAAGTATTGCATACGATTGGTTGTGATAGTCAAAAGTTGCGGCTGACTTTTATGGTCCAAGCAATTCTATGATTCCAAGGTTTGTTATATTATGGTTCCAGATTCTTATATCACGTGTGATTGAATTGTGTCAAAAGAATGACAGTGACGAGATAAGAGAATTCACTTTGTTTTGAACATATATGCTCTTTATTATATAATATTCTCTTGTTTGAAAACCTTGATGACTTTATGTGTACGTGAGGTACATATATTGGAGGGTATATTGCTACATGGAGAATACTGATTATTAATATTGAAGACATATCAAGCTTATGATTACCAAGATGTTGACGTGAAGATTGCTGGTCCATATTACTCACGTGAGGTAGCCATGTGGGGTCCTAAGACATTGATACTTATTATTCAAACGCTGTCAAAGCATGTCTAAGACGCTGACAATGTTTATGGTTGACGTTGACAAGGTTTATGGTTGACGCTGACGTTTGTACTTTTGACGCTGACAAGAATAAGTTTGACGCTGACAGAAGAGAGTGTTGACATGAGTTGTCCGAGAAACGCTTGCTCAAGCGTTGATAGGTGTTGTCCGATATCTGACAATGCATCTGATTAAAGATGTTGGACAGTGAAGGTTCTCGGATGACAAAAGAATGACTGCTGTTGAGAAAATTGGTATGTTTTGAGCACACAAAAAGGAGGATTATACACACAAAGGTACATGGAATCTCCGTTTTAATATAGAATATCATGTTGATATTTATGGCTCGGATACTTTTGAAAGGGATTAATGATTTTAAAGCGAGTTAGCAACGATTCATGAAGTAATTTATTGGAGTATGTAATCGGGATAGCCTTGTGAAAGAGTTATTCGTTAACAGCTTTTACATATGAAGATATTGACTTGTCATGAAGAGGTGTTAGCCTAAGGGGAAGAATTCTAATGGTAAGTTTGATGATTGAAGAAGATTTTCGCGAGTTTGTGTTCTATCATATCTTAAAGTCATGGATACCATACATTGACTTTAAAGGTAACTTGTTCGTGCTTTACATGATTGGTGACGAAGACTTGTCATAACACTTGAAGGAGTTACATTATCGTGCTCAGTGTCTCACAAAGGATGAGAATATTGACAAGGGATCGAGGTCTACTTATAATTTGCCAGGTATAAGTTCTTCATCACGTGGATAGTACAAGACATGGAACACAAGGTTGGGTTATTCTACTTCTACATCAAGAATACTTTATTTATTTTTCTTCAAGATCATTACACAGAGTCTACATATGGAGAATCTTCAACATTGAAACATTGTTTACTTCCTTGTTGATGTGACAAAAAGGGGAAGAAATACGTGCTATACTTGAGGGGAAGCAATTTGAGGATCATGTACAACTTACAAGAGATACACATAGAGTTTTGCCACTATCAACTAGGTGAAGATTGTTGGGTCAAAAAGTTGATGTGGCAGAAACTCAAAAACGAAGAAAACATGAAGTTATTGTCCAAGCGTTGTCAAGACCAATTTAGGCGTTGACAAGAGTTAATCCAGCGTTGTTGCCTCAAGAGTTGTTGTGTGCAATTCAAGAGTTGTTACATGCAATTCAAGAGTTGACAGAATTGTAGACAAGAAGATTTTAGAAGATTCTATTTGGATATATATGCAGGATATATTCTGTATATAGTTATTTAAATAGAAGATTCACATGTTTATTTAGTCTTATCTCTTGTAAAACCCTAATCCTTACACTATAAAAGGAACCAAGGGTTATTAGGTTTTTCATATAATTCATTCACAATGTAAACCTAAAGTGTTTGTCGACTAGGTGTGGGATTCAATGTACACACACCTAGCGATTGTTTGTTATTAATATAATGAACAATCCATTTGTTTTAATTCATGTCTATTGTGCCTAAACACCTTGTTAATGTGTCGTGTTCTAATTCCGCTTTGATTGTATAATCATATGAACATGATGCATTCCTAGTTGCTTAAAAGATCCGGAAACCAAGGTTTCCACATCAAGAAGTTTGATAACCTCTTTTTTGATAACGTCATGGATCTTGGGATTCACCCTTCTTTGGTTTTGAATAGTGGGTTTAAAGTCGTCCTCCATGAGAATTTTATGTGTGCAAAAGTGAGGTCAATTCCACGAATATCGGAGATTTTCCAAGCAATCGCTTTCTTATGATTCTTCAGCATGGCGATAAGTCGAGATTTTTCTTCCTCTTTTAAGTCCTTTGCGATGATGACGGGTGACTTCTTGTTGTCTTCAAGGAAAACGTACTCGAGATGAGACGATAGGTCCTTAAGTTCTAAATCCGGAGGATTTTCGATGGAAGGCGTAGTCAAATTCGGTTCATCGATAGAGATATCCTTAGGAGATGGTGGAGAAATATGGTCCTCATTGAGAAGTTTCTCAATGGTGCGAATGTCTTCATCCCAATTGGAGGGAGAATCGTCGTATTGCAAGTCCACATCTCCCAAAGTTGCTTCAAATTCTTTCAAGATGAAATCACTTTCTCTAAATGGAGTTAGTGATGGAGCAATAGAGGCAACGGTCTCAACAATGGGTAGAGAAGAAGAACCACTTTTACAAGCGTCTTTGAAATGTTCTTCACAAGCCTCATCAAGAACGTCAATGAAATTAACACTCTCGTTTTCAGAAGGCTGCTTAGAAAGTTTACCCATGTTGAAGATGATTTTATCGTCACCAACTCTCATAATTAATTCGCCCGCGGCTACATCAATGAGAGTGCGATCGGTCCTCAAGAATGGACGTCCCACGATTAATGGAACACGGGGATCCATTTCGTTGTCAACGACAACAAAATCCGCCGGAAAGGTGAATTTGTGGACACCGACGAAAACGTCTTCGGCTATCCCGTCCGGATAAGCAACTGTACGGTTAGCTAATTCCAGTGTCATTCGTGTGGGGACTAGCTCGGGTAGAGACAATTGTTTCCAAACGCTTAAAGGCATTAAGTTGATACTAGCACCTAGATCGGCTAGGGCCATACAATTCTCTACCCCGGGGAAGTTGTAAGGAATCAAGAAACGACCCGGATCACCAAGTTTGGTTGGTAATTTCCTTAAGAGGACTGCAGAGCAATTCTCATTAAGTTGGATCTGAGCGATATCAAGGAGTTTCTCCTTATCACTAAAAAGATCTTTAAACATTTTCGCATACTTCGGCATGTGAGCGAGAGCCTCGGCAAAGGAGATGTTGAAATTCAGTTGTTTATACATTTTAAGAAAGTTAGAAACCTGAATATCATCCTTGTTCTTCAACTTCTCTTTCCTCAACCTTGAGGGATAAGTTATATTGGGTTGAGATGAAGGCTTTGGAATGGAATTCTCACTCACATCCTTGGGTGGTGGAGGGGTAGAAGTAGAAGGTAGAGGAATTAGAGAAGGGGACTCGTTTTCCTTTGTCACAATCATCGGTGTAGGTGTAGGAATCTCGGGTTCCTTTAAACCTTTGCCACTTCGGGTGGTGATTGCTTTCATCTCCCCTCTTGGATTAGCAACGGTGTTACTCGGAAGAGAACCCGAACCAGAGGCTTGATTACTTGGGAAAAAACTATCCATCATATCCCTTAAGTTATTCGTTTGATTGCTCATAGAGTTTCTCATATCGGCTTGAAGAGCATTCCCTTGTTTCGCCATGTCATTCCTTAGCTCGGCTCGAATATCGTTCCCTTGTTTTTCCATGTCACCTTTCAAGTTAATGAATTGGATTTGAAGATTCGTTACAATCTCTCTATTGGTCCTCATGTAAGCTTCGAGGTCTTGGTTCAAGGCCGTGGGTTGATTGAGAGGTGGGGCTGGGTAAGCTGAATTATTTCCTTGAGGTGGATATGGGTTTCTTTGGGATTGATATGTATTGGTAGCTCGAGGTTGGCTTGGATTGTTGCGATTGAAATTTTTTTGGTTTTGGTTTTGAGGAGAAAAACCGGGTGGAGATAGATAGTTGTTGGAACGATAACTTAGCAAGTTACGGTCTCCTTGAGGACGTGCTTGATAGCCTCCTGTAGAAAAGTTACCGTTGGTGGCATACACATTTTCCGGATTGTCAAGAGTAGAAGGACAATCGGTGTATGAATGAGAACCTCCGCAAATCTCACAAGAAGTTGCTACAGCTTTAGCTTGTTGAAATTGGTTTGTAGCCATGGTTAAAAAGTTTTTGTTCATCTCAGCTATTTGGCGAGTAAGTTCGGTTATCTCTGAGTTGGATGATGTAGAAGAAACATTGGCCCTCTGGTTACCTTGAAGATGCAGATGAATCCCAATTTTTGTGGTGAGTGTTCATGTTCTCTATCAGCTCTCTACACTCCTCAGGTCTTCTCTTCATGAATGTACCACCGGCGGCAGCATTAATCGTATCACGATCACGAAAAGTTTGACCATTATAGAAAGTATCAATCAAAGTAACAGGGAGCATGTTATGGTTTGGACAACGGTCGATCAAGACATTATAGCGTTCCCAAGCATCGAAAAGCGACTCATCAAGTTCTTGTGTGAATCCACTGATTTGGTTGCGAAGACTAGTGAACATGGATGGTGGAAAGTAGCGCGACAAAAATTTTTGAGTCATGTCATTCCATGTTTTAATTGAATTTTTTGGAAGACGATCAAAACATTTTTCAGCATGGTGGGATAAAGTGTGTGGAAAGAGGTGAAGGCGAAGAAAATCCATGGAAGCACCGGGTAGTTTCATGCTTTGAGTGACGGTAATGAACTTGTCGAGATGTTTATTTGCATCATCATCCGGTAATCCGCGAAACGGGCAAGCTTTTTGAACTTGCTGGATCATGTGATGCTTCAACGAAAATTCAGGAGCCATGATTTGCATCGGCGCAATCGGTCCTCCGCGTCCGTTCATGGTTGGTTGACAAAGATCCTCCATTGTTCGTAGGTCGGGTGGGGGAACATTGTTGTTGTTGTTATTGTTATTCAAATTGGGGTGGGGTGGGTTGTTATTATTGTTATGCACACCGGCCATATCTATGTCTCTAAGAGTCTCGGGCTCAGGATAAGACGTAGATCGAGTACGCATACACTAAAAGGAAATAAAATATTTTTGATTTTTTTTATGTTTTTATTGTTTTTGGATTTTTGAAATTTTTTTGTATTTTTTAGGATTTTTGAAAATTTTTGTGCTTGAAAATAACGTTCCTAAAAGAACGGATCCCAAAATCCAATTTCTCACTAAAAACCGTTAATCTTTACGAAAAGAGCCGGCAGCGGCACCATTTAATAACTGACTTTTTGCTTAGCATGTGTGTACTCGATATCATTCTCGGATCTAATCGAATTGATCACGGTTAATGGTGGAATAGTCCGTAATGGTCACTAAAAGAGGGAGTTGATTTTCTATTCTATTAGAAAGGGTAAGTGCAAAACGTAATTAAAATAAGCTAAAAGCAAATCTAGAAACACTAAATTAAAGCTTTGAAAATTAAACTAAAAATCACTAGAAAAACACTTGGTAAAAACAGATATTTCGGGAAGCGAGCAATTTTTGGAGATTAAGACTTTGTAAAAACAAACATTTAGCCCATCGGAATACCCTGTCGGAATCCCGTCGCAATGTAACCAAAAGGAATCTTGTCGCAATAATGACAACTAGATCCTATCGCAATATCACCAAAAGGAAACCAATCGCAATGCCAATCGCAATAATGTGATCGCAATATGAAACTTAACCCAATCGCAATGTGAAACTTAAATTTAATCGCAATCCTACAAACTGAGTCTTGTCGCAAAACCACCAAAAGGAAAACTATCGCAATCCCAATCGTAATGCTGCGTCAAAATACAAAACCCTTACGCGATGCACATATCGCAATAAGTGTCGCAATACTCCGTCGCAAAGGGGTTTACTTTGCGATGGGAATTAATCCGAAATAAGCTAGGATCTAAGCTATTTTCAATAAGCTCATTCCCAAGACTTAACCAACTCAATAATAAGCAGAACTAATAAGCATGAAATAAGGACTTTTCAAACTTTAAATAAGTAAAACTTTTAGATCAAACCATAAGAAGATTTAAACTTTAAGAAAACTTTTAAAAAGTAAATAAGCTAAGTACTAAATAAGCCAATAAACATAAAAAGCTCAAAGCTTATTTTGTATAAAAACTTAGAAAGGACTAAAAAGATAAACTTTTTAATCACATAAACATCAAATATAAGCAAAATCAAAGACTATAACGGATCAAATATTAGAAACAAAGAAAGGTAGAAAGAGATTAATGAACAAAAAGCTTAACTTGAACTTGTGATTAATGAAATCCAAATACAAGGATGATTAAAAGCTTAAACTTGAAAGATAAAAATAAAGAAAAGATGAAAACTTAGTGAGAGAAAGCTTAAAACGTTCTCTCTCTAAAAACTAGAAAGAAAAATGAAAAAAAATGAAAAGCTAACTACCCTCCTAATGTGTTTAGGAGGGTATTTATAGGCAAATGGCGGAGTGCATGTGTTGCCTTCTCTTTCTTTCTTCTCGGCTCGACTCGATTTAAATCCTTTGTCTTTCTTGACGTCGTCTCGGGATTTGTCGATGTAATTTGAACTCGTCTTATAATTTTCTTCTATAATTAGACTTGAGTTCTTCGACTTCATTAAACTTCCGTCTTTGGACTTTTTCTTCGATAAATCTTCAGAATAGGCCTTGGACTTCCGTTCTTTTTGCACTCTTGATCTTTTGACTTCGTCTTTTCTCGTTTTCTTCGATAAAAGCCCATGAAAGCCCGTGTTGTCTTCCTTTTTCATCTTTTGGTCCTAAAACACAATTTTAACACAAACCACGCATAATTCCGACTTTTATGACATAAAATTACACGTTTTGGTCTTGTTATTATTGGAAATAAGTGGTAAAAGGATAAGTGTTTTCACACTTATTACCTAGGTGTTCTATAATCAATAAACTTTTCATCTGGTATCTTAAAATATTTACTCAACACCAAGCATTCAGTATCAGTGAAAAGAACTTTATTTTTGTTGTCACAAACTTGTGACACACTAAACAAGTTATGGTCAAGTTCTTTTACCAGAAAAACATTTTAATTGTTGGTGATAAGAGTGCCTTTGCCTGAAATAGTCCCATAGCCTCCTACAAAGTACACTCTGTCACCATCTTTAACGGGGGTAAAATTTGACAAATAATCTTCCTTCCCCGTCATGTGCCTAGAGCATCCACTGTCCCAATATCCATGATCATTGACCTGCTTTTGAATGCCCTGCACATAAAGAAAACAAATTAGTTTTATTTGGGAACCCAAGCCTGAGCAGACTTGGATTCATGTGGTTGTTCAACAAGAACATATTTAGTCCTTATAACAACCCCTTGTTCATCCCTTTGTGGCCTGAACACCTAGTTTACCCCAATTGGTTTAGTAATGACCTTTGAAAGATAATGAAATCTATTACAGGTCATAGAAATCCTATCAGAATTGGGGTTTTAGTCTTGTTTAGGTCTCCAAGTCAAACTAGATGAAGATTTAGACCCCTTTCCCTTAGGCTGTAAGTACTTATCATTACTTGGTCTAACACAAGACCCAACACCAGCTTGTTATGGCATTTTCACACCATACCTAGAGCTGTTAGCGTTGGAATTGTTCCTGTCAACGTTGAATTTGTTCTTGTCAGCATTGAATTTGTTATTGTCAGTGCTAAATTTGTTCTTGTCAGCACCCAAATTAGGGTTTGCTATAGGAACCCATTGTCTGTTAGACCATGTGTTGGTCTTTTGAAAGGGCCTTTGTCCATGAGTATTTGTCCCTTTAGTAAAGAAAGGAGATGGTCTAGTAACTTGTGGACTTGGTTGGACAAAAGGTCTGGGTTTGACCATGGTTGACCTATTGTCAGCGTTGACTTTTGAGGCACTAACACATTTATAGGCCAAGTGAGAAAAACTCCCACATGTGTAACAAGCTTTTCTAGACATAACCTTAGGTCTAGATTGAAAGAAACCTGTCTCATTAACACTAGACTGGCTTTGTGGTGACCTAGGTTTTCTATACATTTCAGCATATTTAACACTAGGTTTTCTCTTAACAAATGAGCCAAGGTCAACCGGTTTTCTAGTAGTAGGGTTGATGACAGTAATAGGTGTAGGCTCAAATGGACTCTCACTAAGAATCCGACCCTTAACAAAAAGAAAAGGGTTGTCTGCTTTCCACTTCTCAAGGTCAGTCACCTTTTGTTGATATTCCTCAACTGGTGTGAGCATTCTAGGTGGAAGAATAAACTCCTCTTCTTGGAGTTCTAGAATACCAGTCCAAGAGAGATCCTTTATTTGAACACCATAAAAGTTCCCAACAGGTGGAGGAACAGCAACATATTCATTCATCCCAATCCCAGACATATCCCTAGGGTTTCTTTGTTCGCTGACACATTTTTCTAGGGTTTGGCTGGCTTTATCAAAACTTTTAATTTTAAGCACATTTTCTTTATCCTTAATGGCTTCATCTAACTTAAGTTGCACTTCTCCTCTAGATTTCATCAGAGTGTCCCTAAGTTCAATAATAACTTTAAGATCATGAGACAAAACATTAATTTGATCGTTTAGGTCAAATTCCTTTTTCTTATATTCCTTCACAGTCTTTTCAGTTTGTATAAGCGGCATTTGATAATTTAATAGCCTACATTCTATATTAAAAAACATCTGATTTTAACTTTAAATTTTCTTTGCTAAGCTTTTCAGTGTTTAATCGACAGCCTTTACTATAGTAAGCATCATCAAATACCTCATTATCTGATGAAGACTAGGAATTGGCCATAAGAGCAAAGTGAACATGCTCTTCTTCTTCCTTCTCAGCAATCAAAGCCTTATTCTCTACCATATCCTTTGCCAAAAAAGCTCCAGTCTCATCCAACACCATCAATGTCTTGCATGGCAACCATAGCCTTTGGCTTTGTATCTTTAACTTTGATGATTTGGCTTGAAGTCTTTCCAGCATCAGATCTTCTTGGAGATATACATTCCCTCATAAAGTGACCTGTCTATGGCAGTTGTAACACTCAATCGGAATTTATTAAATCCAGCAGTGTCTTTAACATTGAAGGTCATCTTCTTTCTAAATCTTTTATTCCATCTGTTGACCCTTATGATTCCAAGTGCCATATTCCATTTAATATCCATCTCCTCCAAATTCTCATCACTGATTTGCTCAAGATCCTTATAGGTAATCAAGGAACCATTGGGCAATGCAGCAATGTATGAACATACTGTATCCAAATCAATACTAGCAGGTTTAAGCTTTAGTGAGTCAACATTGTATGTGTCAGCGTCTAAATGTGAGGCGCTGACAAACGTTGATCCACTGTTGACACAAGGTGATCCAGTAACGAGATGTACATATGACTCTCTCTCATTGATTTGAGCTTCACTATGTGAGATGAAAGCCATGTTTCCAGATGTTGACTTGCTTCCATGGTCTAGTAAGATTTTATTCTCTATAATCTTTAACTTATTGTAGACGTCATCAAAAGTAGAACTCTTATGGGCATTTGTAGCAATGATAGACCTAGCTTAAATTTTCCATGCTTCACCAAGAATTTTAAGGAAAGTAGTAATGATATCTTCATCATCATATTTTGTTCCCATAAAGGTCAACTTGATAGTGATGTCTAGAAGCCTGCTTCTTATCTCGCTTTGTTTTTCATTAGGAAGAGCTTTAAACACAGCATATTCATGCAAAAGTTGCTTCTTCTTTTCTCTGGTAGTGTCATCATTACCATCATAGTTGATTTGTAGAGCTGCCCAAAGTTCTTTGGCAGACTCAAAACTTCTATACTTGTGCTGATTGTTTGGACCCGAAGAGAGTTTAAGAATGCTTAAGGTCTTCATGTCATTCCTTCTTTTGGCTATATCAGCAGTTGAGATAGCTCTTCCATCTTCAGGTCTTTCTCTACGCTCTTTAGCAGGAGAACCAGCAGTAGTCCTTGCTGCAATAGCAGCAGTAATCCTAGCTGCTTTATCGAACTGATTTCCAAATTCAATAATTTCCCTGAGAGTATGATCATGAATTTGAAGGTACTGTTCAAAATTAAACTTCCGTTGTTCAAAGTTGTCAGGGTCGAGCATGGGGATTTTTAGGTTGTGGTTTGATGAGGAAGAAGATTCTGTAGCAGACATCTTTTCTGGTTTTATGGTTTTGGTGTTTTTAGGGTTTACTGTTCTTCTAGATCAAAGTTCCTCAACAAGCTCTAATACCAGTTGTTAGAAACATATCTGTAGTTGTTGATCCCAAACTTAGATCGATTAGCTTTGTGTTAACGAGATTGAATCACCAGAGAAACTTTGTTGTTATGAACAATCCAAGTGTTATGTGTAATTAACACTTAGAATAAAGAACAAGTAAAACAATAAACCAAACTTTCTCTTTTGATTGATAATCGAACTTGCTTACAATGAAAGTTGAATACTGAATAATGTATATAAACTACAAACCCTACGACCTCCTTTTATAACATAAGGAGTCGTGTACAAAGGATAACCTATCAACTATTCTAGGTAAAGATAAATATAGAAAATACAATATTGAGTATATGTTTACTTCAAATAATAAACGTGTTGACTAAGTATTCCTATAAGTGGTTGGACTTCTTCTTGTCAGCGCTTGGATATCTCTTGTCAATGCTTGATCTGTCAGCGCTTGATTTCTTCTTGTCAGCATCCAATTTACTCTTGTCATCGTCTGAGTGACTTAGCTCATTTTATTCCCAACGATTACAATGAGGTACAGGTTTGCTATTCCTCGCCTTGATGATTTGTTTGACCAGATTAGTGGTGCTACCATTTTCACGAAGCTGGATTTGAAGAGTGGGTATTACCAGGTTCGTGTTAGACCTGGTGATGAGTGTAAAACCGCTTTCAAGACTCGTGAAGGGTTGTATGAGTGGTTGGTGATGCCTTTTAGTTTATCTAACGCACCAAGTAAATTTATGCGTGTGATGAATCAACTACTCATACTTTTTATTAGTAAGTTTGTGGTTGTTTATTTTGATGACATTCTTATTTTTAGTGCTTCTGTTGCTGAGCATGTGAACCATGTGAGGAAGGTCTTGACCTTGTTTCGGAAAGGAGAGTTTCTTTGTAGCCACGAAGAAGTATGTGTTCATGACCCCTAAAGTTTTGTTCTTGGGGTATGTTGTTTCTGGTGATGGCATATAGGTGGATGAGTCTTAGGTAGAAGTTGTTCAGGAGTGGCCAACTCCAACTACCATTACTGAAGTTCAGCGTTTCCATGGTCTTGCCTCTTTCTATAGGTGGTTTATCCCTAGTTTCAGTTCCATTATGGCCCCTTTGACAGACTATATGAAGGGGAAGTCATTTGTGTGGACGGAGGAAGCAGAGCTGATTTTTCAGGTTGTCAAGGAAAAGCTTACTACAGCGCCCAACCTGGTATTGCCTAATTTTTCTAAAGTTTTTAAGCTTCATACTGATGCTTACAAGGTTGCAATTGGTGGAGTTCTTAGTCAAGGTGGGCGGCATGTTGCCTATTTTAGCGAGAAGTTGACAGTGCGAAAGTCTAGGTAATCTACTTATGACTTTGAGTGTTATACAGTGGCCCAAGCTGTGAAGCATTGGCGCCATAATTTGTTTCATAAGGAGTTTGTTTTGCTCACAAAATACGATTCCTTAAGGCATATTCGTACTTAATATAAGTTTTCACATAAGCATGGGCTTTGGTTTGCTTTTCTTGAGAAGTTTACTTTTGTGGTGAAACACAAAACTGGTGCTTCCAATCGTGCTGCTGATGCCTTAAGCAGGAGGAGTAGTTTACTTGTAACCATGCAGGTTGGTATTCCAGGACTTCATGTCATTCGTGAAATGGTGACTGTGGATCCATACTTTTCAGTTGTTTTGCAAGATTTGCAATCCAGAAAGAAAACTAGTTTTATTATGCATGATGGTTTCCTATTCAAAAGGAATCAACTTTGTATTCCTGATTCAAGTCTTCACATGCAAATTATTAAGGAGTTGCATGGTGAAGGACATGTTGGTCGTGATCGCACTTTTCAGTTGGTTCAAGCTTCTTATTTTTGGCCTACTATGAGGAAGGAAGTGGATTGTTACGTCAAGAGATGTCATATTTGTCACGTTTCAAAGGGGACGACTCCTAATGCGGGACTTTATATGCCTTTTCCAGTTCCTTTGCAGCCTTGGGTTTATATTATCATGGATTTTGTGTTGGGGCTACCTCGTACTCAAAGGGGTAATGATTCAATATTTATTGTTGTTGATCGTTTTTCTAAGATGGTTCATTTAATTCCTTGCAAGAAGACTGTGGAAGATGGTGAATACTCAACTCAATTTTAGTAGTGGTTATCATCTTCAAACTG
The DNA here is from genome assembly GCA_025667525.1 of Glebionis coronaria. Taxonomy (NCBI): domain Eukaryota; kingdom Viridiplantae; phylum Streptophyta; class Magnoliopsida; order Asterales; family Asteraceae; genus Glebionis; species Glebionis coronaria. The sequence goes on from CM046875.1 coordinate 100,175,634, forward strand.
ATGGGAAAACTGAAGTTGTTAACAGGACCCATGGTAACCTGTTAAGGTGTTTGGTGGGTGATCATGTGAAGGCATGGGATCGGAAGTTGTATCAAGCTGAGTTTACTCAAAATCATGTTGTTAATCGGAGCACTGGTTTAGTCCATTCCAAGTGGTTTATTCTGCTCAGCCACGTGGTCCTCTTGATCTTATGACTCCTCAGGTTTCTGGGTATTTTTCGAAGAAAGTGCAGGATTTTGTTGAGGGGTTGCATGATGTTCATAAATCTGTTCGTGACAACTTGGTTCGCGCTGATTCGAAGTGCAAGCAGGATGCAGATCAAAAGAGGAGACATGTTGACTTTGAAGTAGGAGACTTTGTGTGGGCTGTTTTGACTAAGGATCGTTTTCCAGTTGGTGAATATAATAAGTTGTCTGCTAAGAAGATCGGTCCAGTGGAAGTTGTGGATAAGATGAACTCAAATGCTTATCGTTTGAAGTTGCCAAGCCATATTCGTTTTTGTGATTTTTTAATGTGAAGCACTTGTTGCCTTACCATGGTGATTCTTAAGATGATGATACAGCTTAGGATTCGAGGACGAATTTTTCCTATCCAGGGGGAATGATGGAGGCCCAAGTATTGAAGAACAGGCTGACTTGTTTCTGGAGGCCCGAGATCGCGTGACGAAGAGGGGTTTAGTAAAACGGGCATAACTTTTGCATCCTAAGTCTGTTTTCAGCCCGTGACCTATCAAAACGTCCGTAAAAAGGAGGCGGACGATCTTGTAACTAGATCTTAGCTGGTTACAGATTTTTCAAGGCCCGAAAAGCCTTTTTACTATCAGTTTTTACATATTTATATTTTTTTTCACTTTCAGTTGGACTTTGTCTTTGGGCTACGATCCAACCTGTTGGATTTTTAGGGTTTTTCTTTGTTTGTTGTCATTATTTAATTAATCTGCTGTAACCCTAGCAAAACAGTTTGCAGTTTAATAAAACTTAAACCATTTGTGTTATCGTGTTTTTACCCTAATAATCAGTATTCATCAGAATCAACGATTATTAGAAGGAATTGTTTTTGGTATTCATTAGAATCAACAGATCCAATTTTGTTATCTTTGTTTTTAGTCTACACCAGCCCAACCAAAAGGAAGTCACTAATTCTATGAAAAATCACAAAGGCTCCCCCAAGGGTCTAATTGGCCTCTGTAAAAGGGTTTAAGACAAAAAAAATGCTTAACCCATATGTTAGCCCGTGTTTCTAAAACTAGTCCAGAATCTGCCATGGCAGAACTTATAGAAAGTTTTAATCCATTTACCCTACTTAGACATCTCCATAAATCACCAAAACATACTAGAGATATCTAACATATGAAGACTATCATACTAAAAGGGAAGTATCAAAAACCTTATAGATTTTGAATTACAAATTCTACACTACAGCTGAATTTTTAAGACTAAAAAAATGGGTTTGACACTTTCCCTTGTAAAAATTATAAATCATACTTTTCACGCCTCTATAAAATAAAAGGAGTCATATAATGGAAATTGGACTAAGATACATGATGTTGGGCATTTGAAACACTCAAAAACCTCTTATAAAACTCATGTTATGGTCGTTTAATCTGCCCTAAATTCTGGATTGACTCCCTGGGGCTTCTCACCCTAGGGCTTCTCAAAGATTTTACCCATCTAAGCCACCCTAAGGCTTCTAATTCTTGTTAATTATGAATTGAAAACATCATAAATGACACTTAGGGTGTCATAATCATAAATATCAGTAGGTTATATAATTAAAAACCCTAATCACCATTACATAATTTTTGTTTTCTTATTATTACATATAGGTTAAAATTAATAACAAATCCACGGTGACACATGTAAGAGCATAAAAATAGAGTATACTTACCGAGGAAGAATATGGATGACTGATGATGAATATCACCACAAAGGAATCACCAAGATACAAACACCAAGACAAGAAAGAAAACACACCAAGAATCCTAGAGCTTCACTTAAAACTCCAAGGTCATTCAATGAAGGATGGATGAGAGAAAAGCTTGAGATTTAACAATAGAGAATGTAGAAAGCAATGAAAAATACAGCATATAATTTTCTCTAGAGGGGATTTGTATTTATCTAGCATGTTTTTAAGATTACAAGAAACACGATTCATAACTTATACAATTTTACTTAATATAACACATTGCCAAAAAATAAAAGTTTTTGTGTTTATTTACCCAAATTTTTGTTTTTTTTTTCTATATAAGAAAAAAAATTTATTAATTACTTTAGGATATAATTCCATAATTTTCCAAAAATTATAACATACACTTTTATAAACCTCTATGTAGTTTCATTATAGTAGATGCCCTTATAAAATCCTTGTGGCAGTTTCAAATAACCATCTTCAATAAGATCTCCATACAAAAAAGAATTATTTACATCTAACTGATATAAAGGCCAATTCATATGCATATCAATACTAATCAGACATATAACAGTAACCATTTTCACCACTGGACTCTAGGTTTCATCATAGTCAAAACTCTTTCTTTAACTATAAGCCTTAGCAACCAGTCTAGCTTTATATCTCTCAACTTCACCAGATAACTTATACTTAATTTTCCACAACCACTTACTATGAATAGCCTTTCTTCCAACAGGTAATCATAAATAGTCCAAGTATTATTTTTATTAAGAGCTTTAATTTCATTATTCATTGCCAAGAACCCAATTAGGATCAGACAAAGCTTTAGTCATTCAAGTAGGTTTGACAAACTTATTCAAATTAGAAGCAAAACACATATTTTTTCTACTAATACCATAGTATTTCACATATTTTTAATACCATATCTAACATTAGAACTTATAATATAATAATCAAATTTCACAGGCATTCTAAACTTTCTATTAGAATTTCATACACCAAGTGTCTACACATCATTGTCATGAATATAAGACTGATTAAACTGAGTTGGTAGCAAGCCATGACTTTAACTTTGATAATTTCCCTCAAACAAACTATGTTGGTCACCATATTGGGTTGCAAATACCTCTTTCGGGCCTACATTTGTAGTATTTGTTGACTTATTTCTAGGAAGTGGGCTACTACCTGAAAGTTTATGGACTTATATTTAATAGTCGCGTGATAAGATCGAACTCGAGATTACGGGATTGCACACAATTTGTAAAGAGTTTATTTTTATTAATAAATATATTTATTGTATTTATTAATTTATTTAATAAATATATATATATATATTATATTTATCAAAATAAATCGAGCTATATAACTATATAACTTTAACGATCGTTAATTAATTAAGAGTTAAGTATTAACGAGTGTTAGATAATATATAGAAATAGAATTAAAAAGGAAAAAGGACAGAAGGTTCCGGAACACCCCATGAAGGGGTGTTCGATGGTCGGTTAGGGCACACAAAGGGGAAGGCAAAACTTGCCTTATATTTTTTTGGGCTACAAGACTTCTAGGCCTATAAATACATCCCCTTACCCCTCATAATTCCACATAACTTGAATCTCTCCTCTTTCTCTTCTCTTGGCCGGTCGCAACATAAACCCACGAAGGGGTTTGGTGTGGTTTTTCTTGGTGCTCGGTTTTAGTTTAAAATCTAGTCATAACCCCTCTCTAGGGTTGTTGGGTAGATTTGATACTATCGATATAGATCGGTTTACACGTGCTAGAATCACGGTTAGCTCGTTGTATTATGTGTGTACAAGATCGTAATATAGTCTTACTTTAGACTATATCTTGGTGATATACGGTATAAACCCGAATTGGTGATTCGTTCTTCGTCTTGTGGATTTGCTTTAGCGTAAAGGTATGTAACCTTAATTCGATTAATTATAATTGTGTTATTATTATGATCTTGTTAAATCGCTTCCGCTATGTGTGATTAGATCTCGTTTAGGGTTTTATATAATTGTTATGATGTTAATAAACCTTCAGTGGCATGGAGAGCCGTTTTAACATGTTATAATTATTGAAAATCTAATGTTTTTTAACTAATAATTGGTTTGAGTTAAAACTACATGTTTTTTTAGGTTTTCTTAAAATTAGGGTTTTGTTTTTAAAAAATTATGGTTTTGTTTTTAAAAAATTATGGTTTTGTTTTTAAAAAATTAGGGTTTTGGCCAATTTTTAATAAAATAAAAAAGAATTGTTTTGAAACCCTAAATTACATGTGGGATAATTTTAGATTAAATTGCATGATTAATTGTTATGTCATGTATGGTTACGATCCGAAGAGATTTAATTGTTAAGATTTGTGAGAGAATCCATGATAACGTCTATGTTTTCATGGATCGTAAAATTATATGGTTATATGATTTTATGTGCTATGTGATTATTTGATTCAATAAATCTTAAATTAGGGAAGACTTTTATATGAATATAAAGACCTAGAGTTGTATGCATGCTTCTCCATACATTTATTTTGACATCAAAATTTATACCCTTAAAATTTAAGTCGAATGCTCCTAATTGACGAACACTTGAAATTACTACGTCATCAAATGAGATTTTTGGGTGATGTTGTAATGGAGAGAAAACTTTCATAGAATGAGAATTCGTATGATGGTTTTACGTTACTCAGATTAGACGACTTAATTAAGTTACTCAGTGAGATCTAGAAACTTAAAGCATTCAAAAGGGATGAAACATGTTTACAATGCAAAACGTTTTTGGCAATGTAAATCCCTTAAACATCTAGAAATTGAAAATTGTTTGTCAATTGAATTGTTCGACAAATCGCTATGTTGAGTAAATTCATTACTAGCAGATCAACTGATGTTATGGATCTATATCAATATACTTCTAGGATTCAAGGAAAATAATATGGTTATAATACCAGGGTAATTTTATTTTCTTGAAAGTATTTTGTTATTGAAAATACTAATATTTAAACTTATTTCTGTAGAAATGGCTCAACCGACTAATAACACTATAAGTTCTACGTTCAAGACATTCTTTAAACGTCCTGAACTTACTGGCCCAAACTTTAGTGATTGGTACCGCTCACTAAGAATTTTCTTGAGAGCAGCGGGTACTATTGATATCTTGACTACTCCCTATCCGGAGGATCTTGCTGAAGGAGCATCTGATGCGCAAAGGCTTTAACACGCTGCTAATGTTAAGAAGCACTCTGATGTTTCTTGCTTATTGCTTGGTAAAATGGACCCTCCACTTCAACAGAAGTATGAGTTATTTCCACCAAAGCGAATGCTTGATGAGCTCAAGGCTATGTTCGAGAAGCCGCAAGCTGTGGAGATCTACGACTTAGTAGATGTTTTGCATAGCTGTAAGAAAGCTCCTAGAAAGTCTGTAAGTGTCCATTACATGGAGATGAGGGGTTATATGGAACAGATCATTGCACTAGGACAACTCTATGATCATAATATGGCTATCAACTTGATCAATAGGTCCCTTAACAAGGACTTCAATGATTTTGTTCGAAACTATAATATGTATTGCACGGGGAAGACAGTTAATGATTTGTATACAATGCTCATTGACTATGAAAAAGGATTAAAAGACAAGACATCTTCTTCTACGCCTTCTATACTAACCGTACAAAAGGGTAGAGTGAGTAAGCCAAAACCGCAAGCGAACAAAAAGAAAGGCAAAGGCAAGGGTGATAAGGGCAAACAAGTTGTGACTTATTCGAAACCTAAGCAGAACTTTGTCAAGAAGAATAGATCTCAGAAAGATGAGACTTGTCACTATTGAAAGGCAAGTGGTCACTGGAAGAGGAATTTCCCTCTTTACCTCGAAGAATTGTAAGAAATAAAAAAGAAGTCTGGGCAGAGCGCTGCAGCTTCAGATACTTTATTTATGATTGAATTGTTCAATTTAACATACAAATTAAATTCCTGGGTATATGATACGGGATGAGGTATTAACATTTGTAATACGCTGCACAGATACAAGAACTCTTCTTATCTTTGGCATTGTAGACTTGCCCATATCGGGAAGACTCGTATACAAAAGCTTCAACGTGAAGGTCTTTTGGAAAATATAAATGATGAATCATTTGATAAATGTGAGTCTTGTATCTCTGGAAAGATGACCAAGAAACCTTTTAATAGCAATATTGAAAGAGCTACTTATCTACTTGGATTAATACATACTGATGTGTGTGGACCACTTAGACATTTGTCAAGGAAAGGTGCTAGCTACTTCTTAACAATTACGATGATTATAGCCATTATGGTTATGTTTATTTACTTAAACATAAACATGAGGTATTTGAAACATTCAAAGTGTTTAAAGCAGAAGTAGAACTACAACTAGGGAAGAAGATTAAAGCTCTTCGTTCTGATAGAGGTGGTGAATATTTAAGTCAAGAGTTTATAGATTTTCTAAGTGAGAATGGAATTGTTCAACATCTTACTTATCCCTATACTCCACAACAAAATAGTTTATCTGAAGGAGAAATCATACATTATTGGATATGGTATGATCTATGTTTAATCTTACAACTTTACCTTTATCCTTTTGGGATTATGCTTTAAGTCTGTTGTTCGCATTTTGAATATGGTTCCCACAAAGAAGGTCAATAAGACACCATATGAACTATGGCATGGCAAGAAGCCATATTTGTCTTATTTAAAGGTCTGGGGTTGCGAGGCGTATGTGAAACATGACTCGGGTGAAAAACTCCAACAACGATTTGTAAAATGTATCTTTGTAGGATAACCTAAGGAAACTATGGGTTACTACTTTTATTATCCACCTAAGAACAAAGTGATTGTTGCTAGGTATGGAGAATTACTTGAAAGTGATCTTGTAAATCAAGAATTCAGTGGGAGAAATTATGATCTTGAAGAGATTCATATAGATACATTACCTTCTGAAAACACTAGCGATGTAATTCCTATAGAACCATAAAGTCTGGCGGTTCTACCAGAATTAGTTCCTCTGCGTAGATCTACAAGGATTAAAAACGCAAATAGGAATATATGTCTTAACATAGAATATGTTGATGAAGTAGGGGATCTTGGTGAACCTGCTAATTATAAATCCGCCATACTTGATCCTGAGAAGGATAAGTGGATGGTTGATATGGATGAGTAAATGAAATCCATGAGAGTAAATGATGTTTGGATTCTTGTAGAACCACCACCGAATGCTAAAGTAGTGAGAGATAAGTGGATATACAAGAAGAAACCCGACATGGATGGAAAAGTACAATCCTATAAAGCTCTTTTAGTAGCTAAAGGTTTTACTCAAACTTTTGGCGTAGACTACGAGGATACATTTTCTCCTGTAGCAGACTTAAGAGCTATTAGGATTCCCATAGCAATAGCAGCATACTATGACTATGAGATATGGCAAATGGATGTTAAAACTGCCTTCTTGAACGGTCTCTTAAACGAAGACATCTATATAAAGCAACCAGAAGGGTATGTTGATCCTGAGAATCCAGGACACGTGTGCAAACTTCAAAGATCCATTTATGGCTTGAGCAAGCATCACGTTAATGGAATAAACGATTTGATGAAGAAATCAAAAAGCTTGGATTTATTCAAAATCGTGATGAGCCATGTGTATATCGCAAAGCTAGTGGGAGTGATGTAGTATTCCTAGTTCTATATGTTGATGAAATATTAATCATGGGAAGTAACATTCCAAGACTTAAAGTTGTTAAGGATTATCTTGGTAAATGTTTTTCTATGAAGGATTTAGGAGAAGCTGCATACATTCTGGGAATTAAGATCTATCGGGATAGGAAAAGACATTTAATTGGTCTAAGTCAAGATGCTTATATAGATAATATATTGAAGAAGTATAACATGCATAATTCCAAGAAAGGTTTTCAACATATGGAAGTTAAGCATAAATAGATTCATGAGATGGATGCATCAACTCCTGAAGAGGAGGCATACATGCAAAAGGTGCCTTACGCTTCGGCTGTAGGATCTATAATGTATGTTGTTAGATGTACAAGGCCTGATGTGGCGTTTGCTCAGAACTTGGTTAGTAGATACCAACAAAATCCAGGGAAGCTCCACTAGACTGTTTTTAAACATATTCTAAAGTATTTGAGGAGTACGAAAGATATGTTCTTTGTATTTGGAGGGAAACCAGACACAGAACTGAATGTGACAGGTTTCCGTGATGCGTTCTGGCAATGTAATAAAGACGATACGAAGTCTTAGACGGGTTACGTTTTTGTTATCAATGCAGGAGAAGTTGGCTGGAAGATAAAGAAGCAGACAACGATTGCAATGCATGCTACTCAATCTGAGTACATGGCTGCTTCAGAAGCTGAAATGGAAGTTGTTTGGATTAGGAAATTTATTGGATATCTTGGAGTGATGCCCTCAATAAAATAACCTATTGATATATATTGCGACAATTCTGCTGCAATAATATTCGCCAATGATTCTGGAGTCATGAAAGGTGCCAGACACTTTAAACGTAGACATCACTACGTACGAGAACAAGTTGAAGCTCGTGAAATAAAATTATTAAAAGTTCACACAGATGATAACGTAGCTGATCCTTTAACTAAGGCTTTGCCTATACCAAAGGTAGTTAAGCATGCCAAGGCGATTGGGCTGTAACTAGCTAGCGAACTCATGCAATAAATATGTGATTAGTATTTGGATAAAAGATGTTATGACATTATTATTTAATAAAATAAAGATTGGGTTTCGTTTATTCTTATTATTTAATTTTGTATCCTATTTTACATGTTTTAATTCATGAATAAATGTTATGCTAAATGTCCGTTGTCGATTAATAATATGGGAATATTATTAAACTAAGACAAATCAAAATTGCGATGGAGTATACTTGAAAGTATATTGATTGATTTTGGATGATATTCGATGAATTGAATATTAGACTTATCCCAACTATATGATTTTACTTTGTGGATCTTTTTCATCAAGTTAATCATAAATAGTTATCCTTAGACTTGAGATACCAGGAAACTGTTGTGAATCTAGTGCATCTCTGTGGAATAATCTAACGCTGAACGTAACTGGTAGCTATAAGGATTATTTTCAGAAGTGTTGCAAAATTCATAAGTTTTGCTCGTAGTCGATATGGGATTTATTTCCTCCAATTTCGTTTGGAGTATAATACAGTTGGGTCCCTTGTGAGTTTAGTAAGATGTTTGTGTGGCCACACCCAAATTTGTTTTGGTAATCTTGCTGAATCTGTGAACGAGTAACATAATGGTTAACGAAAAGAATGCCTGAGATCCATATCCTTATTAACATTGTATTAGAAATAAAAGGATAATAATAACGATGAATCATTAAAAGGTTTTATCCAGGAGACCTTACTCGAGTTGTACTAGAGACATTTCTAAGTGTAACTAGACGCTAGTCAATGTAATCACGATATTCGAAAAATATCCAAGTGGGAGCTGAAAGTTTATGGACTTATATTTAATAGTCGTGTGATAGGATCAAACTCGAGATTACGGGATTGCACACAATACGTAAAAAGTTAATTTAATTAATAAATATATTTATTGTATTTATTAATTTATTTAATAAATATATATATATATATATATATTATATTTATTAAATTAAATAGAGCTATATAATTATATAACTTTAACGATCGTTAATTAATTAAGAGTTAAGTATTAACGAGTGTAAAATAATATATAGAAAGAGGATTAAAAGGAAGAAGGACGGAAGGTTCCGGAACACCCCATGAAGGGGTGTTCGATGGTCGGTTAGGGCACACAAAGGGGAAGGCAAAACTTGCCTTATATTTGTTTGGGCTACAATACTTCTAGGCCTATAAATACATCCCCTTACCCCTCATAATTCCACATAACTTGAATCTCTCCTCTTTCTCTTCTCTTGGCTGATCGCAACATAAACCCACGAAGGGGTTTGGTGTGGTTTTTCTTGGTGCTCGGTTTTAGTTTAAAATATAGTCCTAGCCCCTCTCTAGGGTTGTTGGGTAGATTATATACTATCGACATAGATCGTTTTACATGTGCTAGAATCACGGTTAGCTCGTTGTATTATGTGTGTACAAGATCATAATATAGTCTTAATTTAGACTATATCTTGGTGATATACGGTATAAACACGAATTGGTGATTCGTTCTTCGTCTTGTGTATTTGCTTTAGCGTAAAGGTATGTAACCCTAATTCGATTAATTATAATTGTGTTATTATTATGATCTTGTTAAATCGCTTCCTCTATGTGTGCTTTGATCTTGTTTAGGGTTTTAAATAATTGTTATGATGTTAATAAACCTTCACTACCATCCATAATAGATGAAGTCATTCCTTCATCATTGGGACTTTGAGATCCATGATTATAAATAAAACTTAAGTGATCATTTTCATTACTTTCTTTAACAATAGAAGTTTAACCATTTTTTTCATTTTAAAAGGGAACACTGTTTCATAAAAATTTACATCTCTAGAAAAAAACATTTCTAGTATCCAAACTCAATAATTTGTACCCTTTTTCACAACTAAATACCCGACAAGAACACATTTTACAGACTGATAAGACAACTTATCATGACTATCTAAAATAGTAGCAAAACACAAAAAACCGAAGGATCTCAAATGGGAAAGACTACGTTTGACATTATACACCAACTCGTAGGGACACCTTCCATTTAAGATAAATGATGGCAACCTGTTTATAAGATACTATTAGTTTGAGTACAATCATACCAAAACCTTAAAGGAATTCCTCCTGAAACATAAGAATTCTTGCTACATTAAGCATATGTCTCTATTACCTCTCTTAGCAATCCTATTTTGCTTAGAATTATAAGCACAAGAAGTTTGATGAATGATGCCAAGATCAAAAAACATTTATTCATCTTATTATTAACAAAATCGATTCTATTATCAAATCTCACAGTCTTAATTTTCATTTTAAACTGAGTATAAATTAGGTTTATGTAAGACAACAAAACATCAAGCACCTCATCTTTAGATTTAATCAAATAAACCCAGACAACCCTAGAAAAATCACTAACAATAGTCAATAAATATCTAATATCTTCCAACTAGTTGTTGGGTCAAATATGTGAGTTGATAAGACAAAACAAGAATGAAATTAGCCGGAAACATGAAGGATCAAAGTTGTCAATATGAAGATCTTAAAGCCATATGAGAAACTTTTAGATTTGGTCTTATCAAGTTACAACTACTGATTCGGTGCATTATTGTTATTATTTAGTTTCCATGTAAGCCTAGGATTCCTTTAGTTATAAAAGGAACATCGGGCACTTAGTTTTGCATTGTATCAAAACACACGGCCTAACAATGTAGGTGTGAAAAGTGTGTGTGTCTAGTGGTCTTGATTTTTTAAGCAGACATCTATATTTTAGCCCCAAGATCATTAGTTTGGTCATGTTGATGTCAGCGTTCTACACGGATCATGTGGAATTAGGTCCTATAGTAGTCATTGTATAAAGATGATGATGAAAACCTTGTTAGGCAATAATAAAGATGTTCTTAATGTTTATTATGATGTGCATCTTATTTTCTTATTATTGTTCATCCTAGGTATGAGATCTAAACTATATCGAGTCTGATTCTTGGATTCCACACTAGTGACTCTATAAGGGCCTCATAAGTCAGGATGAATTAATTCACCAATCACTTTTGACTTATGATCAGAAAAGGGAAAGGCTCACTAGTCAACTTAGCCCTATGATAGACTTCACATATAGGTATAGAAGATGATCTAGAAATATTAAGGTCATTATGCAATGTAGATAAAACTTGATCAGCAGGATGACCAAGCCTGTTATGCCAAAGCAACTTAAAAACATATAAACTCATAACCATATCAGATTCGCCGATATAGCATTTAGATGATATATCAAACAAATAGAGACCACTATGTTAACTACCAACCCTCAGAGTTATCTTTCTAGTCAAGCCCTCAATATAACACTTTTCCTCATCAAAACCAACAAGCATCTTACTATCTCTAATCAGCTTAATAACAGATAGTAGAGTAACCTAATAACCAACTACAATAAGAACATCATATAAGACAACATGATTAGTTAATTTCAAGTTTCCATCATGACTTATAATAGCTAGAGTACCATTACGATGACCAACAGTAATATTAAGACTAGACACATCAACTACATTTGTCATACCCATAGTAGAAATAGGTAAATGTTGATTCGCACCCGAATCAATAATCCAACCAAGACTAAAATTTAAAAAAAACTTATTATTAGCAGAAAATAACTTAGAAATATTAATGTTGAACCAAACATTTCCATTAAATAAAGAACACCTACCTACCATATTGGCATGAAAGCTACCATAACCAGAACCACCGTCATTAATCAAGGACGTCAACTTTTGCATATGCTCAGAAGTAAAACTAGAAGATAGACTAGGACCAGAAGTTTTATCAGACTTAACATTAGTGTTAGCATTGAAATTAGGTTTATTCATTCCATAACCACTATTCCCAAAAAGTTTGAAACCAAAAGAGAAACCAATAAATTCATAGCATCTTTCAATAGTATGTCAAATCTTACCACAATTTTACAATTCAAATTAGGATTAGGACCCCTATTAACATTATTATTGTAATCATTAGTTCCCCTAGTATTATTATTAAAATTTGTTCTATTACTATTAGTATTAGCAGATTGAATAGCAAAAGAATAAGCATTCATCTTAGACTCAATAACACCAGAGGACTCAAAAATCCCTTTATGAGCTTCCTCTCTCGACACAAGATTATATGCTTCTCTCACCTTAGGGATAGGATACCTAGTGAGCAAAGAACTCCTAAAAGGTTGATAACAATCATCAAGACCCATCAAAAACTGCACAAGTTTCATAACTTTCCAATGTAAAATTAATTCAGTGCTAGTTTCACAAGAACACTTAACTTCATAGGTACACTTAGAAGATTTAGTTAGAGAGTCAAACTCTCTCCATAAAGAATTAAGTCTATGGTAATAATCTGCCACAAAACTACCACCTTGTTTAACACAGTTAAGTTTTTGTAAAATTATACACCACGTATCCATCAACTTTATTATAGGTTTCCTCTAACTCTTTCCAAATATAGGCATAATTATCAGTCTAAACGATACTCATATACACATCTTGAGAAACAGAATTCATAATCCAAGTTAAAATCATAGCATTACATATATCCCATTGAGCAGTTAAAATATCACTAGTAGCATAAGACTTACTCAAACAAGTACCATCAACGAGCTCAAACTTATTCCTAGCTTGCAAGACCAATTTCATAACACTACACCAAATTATATAATTATCATTTCTTAGTACCAAGAAGCTTAAAAGCAATCAAAATAGAACTATTATTATCACTATTTTGAACATGAAGAGGATTACCAGCATCCAAACTGCTAAATATTACAGGAACATTACTATCACTAATAGACATGATGAAAAACACAGATATAAAAAAACACAAGAAAGATAAACACATATCAAGAATACAAATAATTAACAATAAAGCACACAAGAGAAATAAAAACAAAACAAGAACGTAATAACAACTTAAAAGAAATAATAGATCACAAACAAGATCACCAGGAATGAAACTGAGTGAACTAGGGTTAGCAGAGCATGTATCCACACCAATCAAGCTGCAGAGTCAAGGTGTTAACTAAACATGTTTGCGCCCAATTCAATTGCAACGGTAATCAAGAAAGAAATGACTTATATAGCTCAAGAACCAGTGTAAACAGCCAGGAACCAAAGAGGCAAGAAAAAAATAATCAAAATAGGGTTTCAAAACCCTAATTTATCCGATCACCAATTAAACACCAAAGAAAACGATTCTTCATACGACCGTTAAAAATCAATCATCATAAGGCCTACGAACACCAAGAATCACAAAAACCTAAAATATGATCAAACCCTAATATCAAAATCACGATTTTATAGAATTTGGCTCTAATACCGTAGACGATATCAATATCAATAACATACACCAAATTTGCACTCAATCAACTACCCCTTTAATGCAATAATGAATCAGTTTGTACAATATTGTTGATCCCTTATAATCTTGTTAGCCTGGCTTGTAGACTTAAACTACATAGGATAATCCTATATAGACTTAGTGAGAGCTTTGAATGATATCAAAGATTATGTGGAAACTACTATTTGATATTATGAAGATTATGTATAATGTAGGAACAAAGTTGGAACTCAAATACTTCAATATTATTACTGATAATGTTAATACTCCAAATCAAAGTATTAAAAATTACAAGCTTGAAGTAAAAGGTCTATGAAAAGATATATATTTTATATCTAACCTAGGACCTCCTTTTATAGTATAAGTAGTCCTATACAAGATTAAGATCTACTAAGATAATTTTAACCTTAAGAGATATATTCACAATATCTCCTAAATATAACTTCGCACGTCTTTAATCTTTATCTTCAACCAGAACCAACATAACAAATATTATTGATATTCTAATGTCCACTTTGGCCAATTTTGTCCATGCACTACTAAGACTAAGAATATCACTACCAACATTAAACAATCTTAATGTTGGTAGTACAATATAAAACTAGTACTAATTTTATTCCCAACAATCCTCCCCTAAACTTGTTATTCCTCCCTTAAATCCACAAGTTTCAAAAATATGGGAATAATTCAAAACTACATGAAAGTACTCTTTGTAGATCTTTGCATTAGGTTTACTAAGGCTCTCTGTTGGTCCCTTGTAATTAGTTCTATACTTAAGAATACTAAGTATAGACCTAACTCATGCTAAAGTAATGTAATAAACATAAGACAAAGTAAAGTAAATAACACAAAAGGTTTTCAACGTTTAACTCTTAGCTTTATTAAAGAATTATACCCTATTGTATGTGAAGCTACAATAAGGATTGAATAGACAATGTGTGTTATGGTGATCTCCTCACTAACAAGCTAGTCCAATCCTAACGATTGCTAAGCTTGAATATTCTATCAATAAGAGTTTAGAACTCAAGTGTTTGATCGTATTTGGCGGAGAGAACTTTGTTTGTGAATGTCTAAAGCATTTATTGCACAAACTTATTTCTCTCCTTTTACAACCATCCTATTTATAGAAGCAAAGGTAGATACAAGACAAAGAATTTCCCATTTGCAATTCTTGTCTTATTGGTACAGTGTACAATCTTCTCTTAGCTTATTCTAAGTATTAGGACATAAGTCTTTTTACACTTGTCAATACCCTATCTATCCCAAAAGGGTAAGTCACTCTAATTGTGTGATGTACAACATCTTTCACAATTTAACTTATCCTGCCTTTACTCCAGTCTTGAAGGATGCTTGTTTCTTCAGGGAGATCGTATGTGGTTCAGTGAGCCTATTTCCACAACTCACTGAACCCATTACCTTCTTCTTCGTCTTAAATATCATTCATTGAACTTCGCCTCTCTGAATGCTCGAGTCTTTCTTTTAGACTCAGTCTAGGAACTCGAAGGTAACTCACTGAGTGACTGTTCACTCAGTGACTTTATTATGTTCAAGGTTAATACTTCACTTAGGCTGATTGTTATTTAAATCTATCAGTGAGATCATTAGGCACTGAATTGACCTAACAATCTCCTCATATTTGGATATAAAATATGCCTAAGTGAAATTGTTATAAGTGAGCAAAGAGGCTTCTTCTTACACAAACTATTCTACTGATGAAAAGACATGTTTTAACAAAGTACTTCCTTTTTATTCATCATTACAAAGACTGAATAGTCTGATACAAGAAAAACATAAATAAAACAAAATATTACAATTATTCAGGAATCCATTGCTTCCCTCTTCACCCTTGATGACTTCAACATCTTTTCTTTATTAGGCCTCCTTGCAATTCTCTCCCTAAGCTTCTCAGCAAATCTCTTATTCTCATCAGTCTAGACTTGTCCAACCATCACAAGGAAGATGAGAATGCTTTCAGTGGGACATTTCTCAATGTCACTCATTCTTTGAAAAGCTTGGTCTTCAAATACATCAATTAAGAAGATTCCTCACTCAGGTTCTTTGATGACCATATTGTTTACAAAGGGAACATGTTCAGGGAGAGTACGATTGCATTCTAACTCAGGGATCTTAGTCTCAGCTTCAAGATCAACTCTTTTCCTTTTTCGTCCCTGAGTCTTTGAAGGATCCTGTTCAGCCAAAGGAAGATCCTCAGGGATCCCTAACTGCTCCTTGATCTGATTCAACCTCTCATATCTCTTGCTGAGAGAGTTGAGTATCTCAAGGACACATTTGTTTGTCTTGGTCCTGAGGATCCTACCCATTTCGTCCCACTCACTGAGACCGAAATCACCAAATGTGTAACACCCCCAAATATTCATACTTTAGTTCAGCGGAAGAGTGGTTGGTGTTACGGGATAGCACATTACTAAGATCATAAATAACGCTTGAAAATCACGTCGTTTAATAATAAAGCATTTTCCATTCATAAATATCAAATTACATAGGTCCCAAGTCATAGTATTTTATACAATTCTACAAAACATTTGAATGGAAATTTTATTTGAATGCGGGCCATAAATTCTTGTCGTCTTCCCGAGAATTACCTTCAATTACCTGAGATAAAACATGTTAAAAGGTTAGCGAAAACGCCGAATGAATTCATAGAGATTAATAAAAACCATTAATATATCATCGGTATATAATTATTACCGAAAATCATTTTGTACAAATCTTTGTAATAGATCATAAAATAGGCCAAATACATTTTATACAACTCTTAGTTGTAAATCATAATATAGGATTCTGCCTTCAAAATCATTATACGAACCATTGTCGTAAAAAAACATCATACAATACGTTTTATAACGTTGTATAAACTTTAATAAAAACCGTTATATGATAATGGTTATGTAAAACCAAAACACGAACATAATATCAAATAAGACCCCCTATTGCTAGTCAAGCAATATATTATAATTCAATTCGTACATCAGTAGTTTCAATATTGGATCATTATAAGCCGCATGGCATTGCTACCTTACTATAACAAACAATGAGTAGCTAACCCGAAATTCATTTGCCCATATAAAACAGCGTGTCGTCACAATAATCACGCTTATATAAATCTTCTCATACATAAATTCGCTTACCAATCAATGTGGCACGACGGGGATCAACCGTCAAGGCGCGAACAGGGGTGATCTTCTCCAAATAGTACTATTATATGCATAAGCGTCTACCAAATCCCGGTAGTTCACAATTCATTCTAGTGGGACTTTTAGTGACATAAACTAACTAATAATAATCCATTTCATTTCATTCATCGGGTCATATAATCATTCATCGGGTCATATAATCATTCGGGTCAAATAATCGGGGCAACTGGTGTCCTATTTTATTAAAACTAACATGTCATCTCCCTCGCGGGTTTATAAAACATTTCATAAAACATTTAAAAGAGTGCGAGGCTATGAAATCACATTGATTGGGAAAGGCGGGTTATCGACATTTTGAATGTACGGTACGTGCTTCAATCACGGAAACCTAGACAAATAATACTCGTCTTAGACTCTTGTCCAATGACTTTATAAAAATAATGGTTATGTATATATGATGATATCATAAGTATGATGATGATCAAGTGGGATTTTATCTCTTCATACACATTATAGTGTTATGTGTTAGTCAAATTTTTGACTAGTTACACTAGTTTCAACTTATTTATATATTAAGGCCCAATAAGCACATTAAAAGTCCAATACATTATATTAGCTCATTTTATACTTTTAATAACAGGCCTATACTCATATGTTGGGCCCAATTGGGTTAGTGTTTAGCCAAACTAGTTGGGTTAATAGTCCAATAAGGCTATTTTGGCCCGTTAATGTCCATAAGTTATAAAGCTCAGGTTTTATCGGTTTTCACTTGTCAAATGTATTTACATATCAGTAGATGAGTTACAAAAAGTTCACATTAGACGGGTCTGACCGTCTAAGTTTTATTTGGCGAAAACGTTAATCTTTCGGTTTTAGCCGAAAAGACGTAAAACTTATATATAGTTTTATAACTTTAGAAAACATTTGAGTTTGTAATTTTATAAAGTGTCATACTTATTTATCATTGTATATAACTTATTTTATAAGTATTATCGTAAGTTAGTGGGTTTTATATATGTATTTTATAATAATATTACTTGAATGCTCATTTTATATTATATACTTTTATTTTCCAAATCTGATTATGAAACTCACTTTCACCATTTTTGCCATATCTTGAGTTTTACAAGGAGATAGAAGCTCAAATTTGGGCAGCACAAACTAAATAATATGTGCTATAATTAACTCCGTTTAGCTACTGCTCATTCATCCTCTAAGTGTCCCTAATAATTCGTCCAAAACATACTATACAGATTTGAACCTTAATAGTATTTTGATCATATCTTGCTCAATTTATTGATTCCATTGAGTGGTCAACTCCCACACATGTAAACATCATATACCTTACTGTAAATTCAATAATCCAAGTCATTTTATAAAGTTATCATATGCTTACTTACTGTTTTATAAAGCCCATAATTTTAGTCAAGATTTTAACATCATTACATGTAGATTTTAGTCTTTTTAACCAAATCTATCAACAAAAGATCCCCACATAATACTTTGATCATCATTCATCATCATATACATATACATTTTTGAAGAAAATACATAAATACATATGGATAACAATAGGGTGATAGCAAGAAATTAATCTCTCTATACCAATCTATATTATGGAAAGGATGAGATATTGGATGAATCAAGGCTTGATCTTGCCACCAAATCTTCAACCTTTTAAGACAACTTCTTGGGTCCTTAAAATGGATGAATACCTTCATGAAATCAGCCCTAAACTCCTTCTTGAAAATCAACCCATAGACCTCCATGAAAACTCCTTTTTATATGTTAAAATCACCTCCAATCTTCATCTTTTCAAAATGGGGATCAACATATGTAGATTGTATGTAAAGTTCAGTTAAATTTGATTATGAAGATGGTGATTTAGAGTGGGTTGGACGTTCATAGAGAGAGAGGGGAGGTGATATTGAAAAACTTGGTTTGCATGTGTGTAAATGGTTTGTGTTTAGCTAGTTTCATGTTTAAGTGGTTTTGCATAGCACTAAGGACATGTGTCCTTAGTGTGTATGTAAAAATGATACCACACTTGGTGTGTTGGCTAAGTCTTAGCCACCCATAGTGGGAGTGAGAAAAGTGTAAACTTGTTTCATCCCCACTAATTTACGGGTACTCCTCGATTCTAGTTTCCTCGATTTACGTGCCCTCGGGTCGTTTTACGAAAAACGTTTTATAAATTATGAATCTACGGCATAAAACGAATCTAATAAAAATTGTCTCATCAAAAACAGTTCAAAAACGTAAATACGTAAACCTAGGGTTTCCAATTTAGTCGTAAAAGACGCTAAATTATGCACGTAAAATCCTAATTTCATCCCTTAAATTTGTGAGTTTATGAACCAACACAAATTAAAATTCAAAAATAATATTCAAGAATAAATTTATTTCTTAAAATGTCGGACTGTCACCAAAAACGGTGTTTGTAAACGTAAGCACGTAACGTAGAGTTCTCCGGTTTAGACGTGGTCGATGCTACTTTAAGGTATAAACCCAAATCTTCCCAAAAATGAGTGAGTTCATAATATAACATTAAAATAATGATTTTAAATAATACTTGAGATTAAAATATCGACCATAAATTGACGGATTGTCACAGCAGTTACCCCTAAAGAGGATCTTTGTCCTCAAAGATCGATTTATCTTACTACTCGATTCTTATAGAATCTAGACATGTGGGCATTTCCTCCACATTCGGTCTTTTCTCTCAAGTGTAATTCATTACAATACGCGAGTTTCATCATAACTACGGGAATACGTTCAGGCTTAATGTTGACTTACTTTCTCTATCCATGATGTTCACGGGTTTTTGATGGATGAAACTTTTCGCCGATCCAAACTTTATTAAGAAGTAATCAGATTTTCACTTGATAAATATTTTATCAAGTTCGATATACGCACATAATTCACGCAGCCCTTGAAGTCCTAGGGTAGATCCAGCTTATATGCCTTTCAAACCAACTTTTTACATTATCTCAATGGTCCCATACAACAGGGACTTATTTCCCATGATCTTTCAGATCATCAATTCACTTTTCCATGGTGAAATTCTTTTTTTTTTGCATAACTTCGCTACCCATCCTGCACTTCAAGATCTACATTTCATATTCACATAACCTCCTGCCCGCTACTGGCAGTCAATAATCAGATCCTAATTTCAACAATCATTTCAGGTCTCGCGGGTCGGGTATTTTGTAAGGTTAGGTTTGTCATCATAGGAAACCTTAAACCTAAAATACATGTCCAACTCACAATGGGTGTATGTCGGGTATCTTCATCCCAATTCCTGCCTACAGATGCTCTTTATATAGATCCTCACAAGATTCGATCTCGATCCTAATACGATAATTATCAATAATAATCTCTCCAAAATGATTATCCCGTTCATTACCAAAGGTCAATTATTCAAACATAAAACAAGACTTCTAGTGTTTGTATCGTTACTTTTCCCTGTCCCTTCGATTGGGGTGGTAAACAGTACTCCCATCAAAATTCGTTCCCAATGACTTCTGAGGAAATCTCTAGGAGTTCGATGCGAAGCGAGGATCTTGATAGAGATGATCGATACAGGCACACCATGCTTACACAACTCCTTTAAATACAAAAGAGTCAATTTCTTCATTGAGAATCTATCATCAACGAGGATGATATTAGAAGATTTGGTCAGTCTGTCGATGATGACCCAAATCAAATCAAATTCAGATGATGACCTTGGAAGATTTGTGATAAGAATCCATGGTGATTCTATTCTATTTCCAAACATGAATAATAAGTTGTAGAAGAAATCCTTATGGATTTTTGGTGTTCAGCCTTGACCTTTGCAATAGTTAGATGTTTACTAATGTATGAGGCGATGCCTGCCTTCATAATTTGGCCATCAGTAGAACTTCTTCAGATAAAGATACATTTAATCAGAAATGGCATGAACAGAATACTTAGACTTATGAGATTCCAACATAACTAAATCTCGAAATCCTCTATATTTAGGCAACCATAAGCGGCCTTTTAAACATTTAACGCCATCAGCTCTCATTTCTATAGGTTCACATTAGCCGTGAACCCCTTTTATTATCTATATTATCCTTCTTACAAGCATCAGTTATTTCTAAATTGCCCGAGCAAATTATTTTGCACAGTCATTACTAAGGAACACATCCTAATTGGTTCTTTATCATTTCTACATAATGTGTCAGTATCTGCATTCATTTTCCCTGATGAAATAATTATCATGACCACAATTCACTCAGAAATTCTTTCTTCATATTTTCTAAGTTTTAGTTTCGTCTCAACTATCATCTTTATTAGTTTTGTTCAATCCGACGTTTAAAGCATCGATAAATATTACTAGTAATTAAATAATAAATATTTAATTTTACGAGACGTAAACGTAAAAAGTTTTAAATTTCTCAGTTCGTCCAATTATAGAAAACTGTTCATTAATTTGTATTTAGATAACACGATTTTTGTTGATTTGTCGAAAATAATTAATAAGATCTGTAAATGTTCAAAAAATCTTTGTTTATACTTTGGTCAAAAAAAATTCTTAGTTGAAAATCAAAAATTGTCGTTTCAAATTCTAAGTCATGGTTTAAATGGTTTCCTCAATCCCTCTTAGGATGTCTTGAGGTATACACAAACATTTACTCCTAAGGGAATTTAGTTAAATGATCTGGGTATAAGGGAATGATTCCTTAAAAAAAATCATTTGATAAATATTTGTCAAAACATTTTTGCACTTTCTTTTTGGTATAACCCAAAGCCTTAATGGATCTAATCTTTGAAGAGTCAATATAGATTCCACTACCATTAATCACACGGTCAAATAATGTAAAGGATCAAATCTTTAAATCACATGATAAATACTCAAGGTACAAGTTTTCACTGCTTGGCCTACTCAGGGTAGTTTACAAATGATTACCAACTCCTTCTTATTCTTAGAGACAAACAGATGGTCCTTAATGATCACAAGCATGAATTTATCAAATTACAGCCTACACACGTGATTCACACAATTTATGGATGTTACATGTGCATCGGTCAATCCAAATGACATAACATGAAACTCATTATGTTCATTACAAGTTCTGGATGTAGTGATTGGAATAGATAATCTTTTTTCGCGGACGCGAAGTTGATGATAACCATGCCGTGGATCAAATTTTGAATATACGCTAGAACCTTGTAAATTATCGAACAAATATTTCATCTTGAGTAATGGATATAGACTTTGATCGTCAATTTATTCAGCTCACGGTAATCAATAAATATAATGAATGATAATACCATAGCTCTTCATGATGACGAGCTCGGTAGAATAAAAGCCTTCTCCGACAACTCTCTCAGTTGTACAGTAATTCTTTTAATTTAGATGGTGCTGACGTACAGTGCACACACCACAGGTGCAGCACCGGGAATATAATCAATACCAAATTCAACTTGCCTTAATGGCGAAAGTCTAGGTAATTTACCAGCAAATACCTCCGAAAGTTTCAGATAACATAAACATCTTTTTAATAATTTACTTTAAGTTCTTTCTAGATTACAAGATCTATGACTAATTCATAACCATTCATGGTATACTTTCAAGTCTAAATGCAGGATATGGTCATCCATCAAGAATTATTTAGATCACTTTTGATAATCAACATCTTATCTTTTTAGGGGAATTCTACTCGAGTTCCCATCAATCAAGACAATGACATCATGTCATAATCAACCAATCCATTCTAATGGCACTACCAACTTTTCAGTTTTATTGCCGTTGATAAGACGTGAACTTCTCAAAAGGCTAATAATAACTCATAACCCTTAACAAATTCTAGGATATATGGAGACATAACTAACATTAAAAGAGTGAGGTCAACGCATAATCTACGCGAGAGAATTTCAAATCAGATAAAGACGAAAACATTAACGAATATGAATATATCCCATGTTTTCATGATTTGAGTACGCATTCGAAAGCTCCTCGGATCGTTACCCAGGTCATTCAAATGAAATCTAATCAAAAGAAATGATAGAAACGTCGATGCGCCCAGTCGGGTATCAACACTCGGTAATTAGGTACTTTTCCAAAGAATCTCATCATGAGAGAATTGGACAAGATGGGGATAACAATTGTCAATGAATACAATATCCACAGATGAGTAGATTCAACTCAAAAAAATAAATGGTACGGGCACATATGTAGGTGTTCCTAATAATATGTCCCTATTTTGCACTTCTTGCAGATCTCATAGAAATTCTATCTTTCGCAATTACAAAGAATATGTGATGTTTATTAACAATTTCATGGTGACTACTAATCAGCCTTGCATGGTCCCTCCCAAATTATACGTAGGCGCGCAACTATATGCAATTTTAGGATTAACGATGCAATACACAGTTCGTCAAAACTTTGTTATCATGTTTAAAAAATTTATATTCATGCTTTATTCAAAATGAATTTACAGAGATGTTCTTTGTTATGGAAACATTTAAGTTTTCCAAAGTGTTTCATAAACAACTTTATTTCGATAACGATTACTCATAAATCTCACTTTAAAAATCCATATGGTGACGAAAATTCAATTTTTATCAAGGGATACTGTTTTATCTTTATAAAAACAATGAGCGATCTGCAAAAGAGTGATGAAAAGTTGTTCACCAAGAACTAACTACAATATAATAGGAAATGAGCTTAGCTAATTAATCATGAGGTTCATGACGTCGATGGCACTCAAAAATAATAATCCATAACGAACTCAAATCGAGATGATTACTTGTTCAATGGTTGCATCACTAATGCGAGCATTAGGAAGAAGCAAGAAAAGATAGATAACATCGATACATGTAGGATTTAGCATTCAAAGGTAGTCTTTTCATTAATCACAAACAAGTCAAATTTGTACCGTAACACATTACGTGTTGCCATGTCATACAATTCCAAGAACTCATCCTACCAACTGATGTCTCAGTTAAGTTAGGGATTTTAAAAGATACCACAATGAATACTAATCTACAAGAGTCACAAGGTTTTCCTCCTGTCCCGGAAGATCCATCGGTCCCGATTCAGAAGAAGATTTCTTCAATTTATTTCTTGGACACTGGGCATCCTCGTCATTGGACAATGGACTAGTAACAACCCTTAACACTAACCAAAAATCATTTAAAACCTTATAATTTAATCACATGACTCAACGACTTCCTCTTAACAATTTCTTATTCCATACGAGTTAAATTTTACTTTATTCAAGTTTCAACCAATCTTATACTCAATGCGACATCCTACCTCATTTTCTAATACTTTCAACCTTATTCTTAGACCTTGAAAGGACAATAAAAGCTCGATATGAACAACACTTTAATTTCCAATCCTATAGCTCTTACAACAATAGTTATCAAATGAGTCACTAGTATAAAATGACTCACACATTCAATTAGACTTCTCGGAAAGGTACTAGTGGCATGAGGCTTTTGGGTAATGGTTCCAATGACAACCTCAGGTGCAACATTCACCTTTTCGATTTCAAATTTAAGAATTGGGTGACACCGAATCAGATGACACCTTTCCAGGTGGTAAGGTTTTGTCATACTCCACTCTATAAGTAAAGATGGTCATGACATCGATATCAGAGTTAATCTCGCCAATTCTTCTTCAAGATCATAATCAACTAATATCAACATTTCTACGAATATCAACCATTTCGTTGGGACTATGAACATCCACAACTTGTTTTAGATCTAGAATAGCTAGAATTCCTACAGAAATAGCTTCGATTGATTTGCTAGGGGAGTTAGGGTTTCTTGTGACAATCTACGTCGTATAAATACCTCGTATAAGTATTAAAATAATCATCAAACAATCATGTAACCAAATTACATCATATATATATATATATATATATATATATATATATATATATATATATATATATATATATATATATATATATATATATATATATATATATATATATATATATATATATATATATATATATATATATATATGTATATATATATATGTATATATATATATATATAGATATAGATATAGATATATATATATATACATATATATATATCTATATCTATATATATATATATATATATATATATATATATATATATATATATATATATATATATATATATATATATACATATATATATATATATATATATATATATATATATATATATATACATATATATATATCATATATATACATATGTATATATATATGTATATGTATATTTATATATATATATATACATATATATCAATATATATATATATATATATATATATATATATATATATATATATATATATATATATATATATATATATATATATATATATATATATATATATATATATAATCCAAGTTATATATATATATTAAAATAACACTTCTCAGTCTGGCCTTGCCGGTAACTCGGGAATTCTTCGGCACCGTTATAGTCAAAAGATTTTTAAACATTTTACTCAAAATATTTATTTAAAAATATTTATGGTTAAAAGGTTTTTGAAATGTTTTATTCAAAACCTCGGTTTTAAAAATCTTTCATTCTCTATAACGAGAGCTCTGATACCAAACTGTAACACTCTCAAATATTCATACTTTAGTTCAACGGAAGAGTCGTTGGTGTTACGGGATAGCACATTAATCAGATCATAGACAACGTTTGAAAATCGCGTCGTTTAATAATAAAGCATTTTCCATTCATAAATATCAAATTACATAAGTCCCAAGTCATAGTATTTTATACAATTCTACAAAACATTTGAATGGAAATTTTATTTGAATGCGGGTCATAAATTCTTGTCGTCTTCCGGAGAATTACCTTCAAGTACCTAAGATAATACATGTTAAAAGGTCAGCAAAAACGTCGAGTGAATTCATAGAGTTTAATAAAAACCATTAATATATCATCGGTATATACTTATTACCGAAAATAATTTTGTACAAATCTTTGTAATAGCCAATAAAATAGGCCAAATACATTTTATACAACTCTTAGTCGTAAATCATAATATAGGCTTCTGCCTTCAAAACCATTATACGAACCATTGTCCCGATAGATCTTAATTCCCAGAATGTATGCAGCTTCTCCTAAATCCTTCATAGAAAAACATTTACCAAGATAATCCTTGATAGCTTTATGTCTTGGAATGTTACTTCCCATGATTAATATGTCATCAACATATAGGAGTAGGAATACTACATCACTCCCACTAGCTTTGCGATACACATGTCTCATCACGATTATGAACAAATCTAAACTTTTTGATTTCTTCGTCAAATATTATATTCCATTGACGTGATGCTTGCTTCAAACCATAAATGGATCTTTGAAGTTTGCACACATGTCCTGGATTCTTAGGATCAACATACCCTTCTGGTTGTTGCATATAGATGTCTTCATCTAAGCGACCGTTCAAGAAGGAAGTTTTAACATCCATTTGCCATATCTCATAGTCATAGTATGCTGCTATAGCTATAAGAATCCTAATAGATCTTAAGTCTGCTACAGGAGAAAATGTCTCCTCGTAGTCTACGCCAAAAGTTTGTGTAAAACCTTTAGCTACTAAACGAGCTTTATAGGATTGTACTTTTCCATCTATGTCGGTTTCTTCTTGTATATCCACTTATGTCTCACTACTTTAGCATTCGGTGGTGGTTCTACAAGAATCCAAACATCATTTACTTTCATGGATTTCATTTCCTCATCCATAGCAACCATCCACTTATCCTTCTCAGGATCAAGTATGGCGGATTTATAATTAGCGGGTTCACCAAAATCCCCTAACTCATCATCATCCTCTATGTTAAGACACATATTGCTATATGCGTTTTTAATCCTTACGGGTCTACGCAGAGGAACTAATTCTGGTGGAACCGCCAGACTTTCTGGTTCTACATGAATTACATCGCTAGTGTTTTCAGAAGGTAATGTATCTTATGACTCTCCTCAAGATCATAATTTCTCCCACTGAAATTCTTGGTTTACAAGATCAGATTCAAGGAAGTCTCCATACCTAGCAACA
Organism: Glebionis coronaria; assembly: GCA_025667525.1. Classification (NCBI taxonomy): domain Eukaryota; kingdom Viridiplantae; phylum Streptophyta; class Magnoliopsida; order Asterales; family Asteraceae; genus Glebionis; species Glebionis coronaria. The sequence continues at coordinate 100,202,784 of CM046875.1, forward strand.
ATAACTTTGTTTTCAGGTGGATAATAAAAGTAGTAACCCATAGTTTCCTTAAGGTATCCTACAAAGATACATTTTACAATCGTTGTTGGAGTTTGTCACCCGAGTCACGTTTCACATACGCCTCACAACCCTAAACCTTTAATAAGACAAATATGGATTCTTGCCATGCCATAGTTCATATGGTGTCTTATCGACCTTCTTTGTGGGAACCATATTTAATATACGAACAGTAGATTCTAGAGCATAATCTCAAAAGGATGAAGGTAAAGTTGTAAGATTAAACATAGATCGTACCATATCCAATAATGTACGATTTCTACTTTCGGATACACCATTTTGTTGCGGAGTATAGGGAGAAGTAAGATGCTTCTCACTTAGATGATCTATAAACTCTTGACTTAAATATTCACCACCTCTATCAGAACGAAGAGCTTTAATCTTCTTCCCTAATTGCAGTTCTACTTCTGCTTTAAACACTTTGAATGTTTCAAATACCTCATGTTTATGTTAAAGTAAATAAACATAACCATAACGGCTATAATCATCCATAAATGTTAAGAAGCAGCTAGCACCTTTCCTTGACGTATGTCTAAATGGTCCACACACATCAGTATGTATAAGTCCAAGTAGATCAGTAGCCCTTTCAATATTGCTATTAAAAGGTTTCTTGGTCATCTTTTCAGAGATACAAGACTCACATTTATCAAATGATGCATCATTGATATTTTCCAAAAGACCTTCACGTTGAAGCTTTTGTATACGAGTGTTCCCGATATGGGCAAGTCTACAATGCCAAAGAAAAGAAGAGTTCTTGTCAAACTTTCTCTTCTTACTCATGCTTGATACAAAGATTTTGCTAGGGTTCAATTTAAATTCTCGGTATCTTCTCGAATCGATCACGATTCAAAGTGGAATAGTTGTTCTTGGTTACTAAAAAGGGTATTTGTTTTCTATTCTACTAAAAAGAATTAAAAGAGCAAGGTGATAAAATTAAGCTAAAAACACTAGACAAATTAAAATCAGATTAAATCAGAATAAAAGAAATAAATTGGAATTAAAATTAAACAGTAAAACAGTTAAATACCCTTACTTGCAAAACTACTGATTCTGAATAAAACTATTAATCCAGAAACCTTCATTCGGAATAATTGGACTTATGCGGAATAAAATGGTTCATTCGGAAGATTTGCTTTATTCGGAAGATTTGCTCATTCGGAATAATCTGATGAAACTTTGGTTCAGAACATTTTAACTCATCCGGAACATATGTTGATTCGGAATACTTTTGCTCATGCGGAATACTTTCGATTCGGAATAACTTAAACAAGAAGCTTCATTCGGAATAAACAAAAAAACTGATTCGGAATATTTTTTTTAAAAACCTTGATTCGGAACTTTGCTACTCATCCGGAATATTGATTATTCCGGATGAACGAACTGATTCGGAATAACTCAATTAAAATTGCTGGTTCAAAATATCTAGATTGATCCGGAACATTTAACCCAAAACCTTCATTCGGAACATTTAAAAAAACTGATTCAGAATATTTAAATCAACAACTTCATTCGGAATGTTTTCAACTCACACCTTCATCCGGAGTAAATGTTGCTCATTCGGAATCTGGGGATTGTGAACAACACGAAGAATAGGGAGATAAAAAAAGAACGAATTTAACCAAAATCCACCAAGTTTTTAACCAAAACTTAAACAAACTAACCACGAATCATCTACTAATCATAAACATCAAATCCAATCAACAAAAACATAAAACCCACTTACTTTTAAAGATTAAAATCAACCATCTAAGAACTTAAGACTTTGAATCAAAAAGAGAAAGATGAACAATATTAAAGGAAAGATTATATGATTGATTAAGGTTAAGTAAACAAAAGAGAAGATTAAAAACTTACAAGATCTTTGATTCAACAAAAATGAAAAATCACCAACACCTTAATGGTGTTGGTTTCCTACGAAAACAAGAAAAAGAAAGAACTGGAAAAATGGAAGCTAGTCTAAAATGTGTGAATGGACTCCTATTTATAGGTCTTCAAGTTGGTTGGTGAATGGGCTTTCTCCCTTTCTTCTTGTCTTCTCGTCTTTTCAGAAAAGTTGACGTTTTCGATTTCGATTCGGGATTTGTCGACGAATAAATTCAACTCGTCTTTTAATTAATTGGTTTAATAGACTTGAGTTCTTTTGACATATGTAAATCTTCCATCTTTGGTCCTTTTCTTCGATAAATCTTCAAATAGGCCCATTGACTTCAAATCTTTTGCATCTCTTGGACAATAGACTTCGTCTTGAGTCTTTTTCTTCGATAAAACCCGTGCAATCCGATGTTTTCTTTAATATTTATCCGGTTGGCTCTGAAAACACAACAAACACACAAACCACGCATAATTCCAAACAAATGATATTAAATACGCGTTTTGGTCTCGTTTTAGCAAGAAATAAGTGGTAAAAGGATGGGTGTTTTCACACCTATCAAATACCCTACACTTAACCATTGCCATGCCCTCATGCAATGCTTAGTGATAAAGCAAATTTACACTTTTCTTATAATCAATCAGCCTTGGCCTTATTTAAACTACTATAAAGAAATAAAGCTTTAAAAGAAACAAAAGGGATAGAAAACCATTTTCACTTGAAAATAGCTACATGGAAATAACTTGCAAAGATATCTAAGACTTACATTAGGGCTTTGGTGCTGCGAAGATTTATCACCCTCAAGTTTCACGTTCCCTAAACCAAGCTTAAAAACGAGATCATTGTTATTATAAGTTAGCAAAACAAACACTTACACACATGGCTTAATTATATGCTTAAACTCCCTTATTCCTAGGTGTATCTCTTATATTTTATTTTTGTCTTAGAATGATCACGAAGATGCATTTTTGGACTTATTGCGATAGTTTATTTAGGCTGAAAGCAAAGTAGGATGATTTGATTAATAGTTAGCTAAAGGACAAAATCTCTTAAAACTGCTTCTCGGGATATCAACAAGTTCATATCTTGGCATAACTCGCTTCACGATTTGAGACCTTTCTCGGGCCGATATTTGGCATGTACTTCATACTTCATATCTTGAGAGACGTTCTTGAGACAATGGTCTTCTCTTCGTTAATATAGTTTCTTCACTTGGAGACTTTTGAGGGATACTCTAACTTTTTTGACCACGACTTCATCATTATTTCTTCAATCGTTAATTGGGATTTTGAGATACAACGATCCGCCTCCTTTTCAGACTTGGATCTATTTATCCTCATACCTTGTTAGGGTCTTTTCAGATAGACTTCTCCATGTTCTTTATGGGAGTTGATTGCTTTTCGTCGTGAGTCTTGATCCTTCATATTGATTTTGGGAATAATGCTTTTTACATCACCTTGGATCTTTAGCAATAAAATGGAATCCTCATGCCTTGTTAGGGCCTTTTTGGACTCGCCAATATTCGCGCCCCGCTTCATTAGTTATGCCTTGGCTATGAACTCTTATCATTACCGAGCAACTTTTAAACGATCTTGGGCTAGAAGCTAAGTTATTCAATAAAATTGTACGACCTTACTTATTGCAGATAAATTATTAGCAAGTGATGGGAGAATAGGCTTATAATCACACCAAGTGTGCTTGTGCAAGAATACCGACTTATAATTGACTCTATCATTTCTCGTTCTCCACAATTTAAAATCTCAAGTAATGAGACTCGTGGATGCTTAGCCTAATAAACCAATTAAGGTCTACATGGTTAAGGATACTTGCTAGAATAAACTTGGATAAGTCTATTCGGGTTGAGTCAAAATAATCGCAACGGGCCTAATATGTCAAAGACTTCTAAACTAGCTACACCACTTTATTAATATTTTTGACTTTATTGTGGGATATATACATATGAAAGCAACGATAAAAATTTAAAAATTACGACTATATGGCCAAAGTTAATTAAAAATTTGACAAATGCTGAAAAAGATGATTTTCCGGTTAAATGAAGGCATTTTAATGGAAAAGACCACTTAAAACTTCGATAGAAGTCTCCCCTACACTTAATATAAACATTGTCCTCAATGTTTAAGCATGTGAGAAAAATCTCCCCTACACTTATGACATTGTGCACGTTGGTTAAATCAAGCTAAGGAAGAGACGACTAAAGTGATCAATTTCAAATGTGAGTATGACGAAAATTGAATCACGATAGTTGAGAGATAGAACCGGATTGCGGATAACACGGGAGCACGGTTCTTCAAAGGTTCCAAAAGTGCATTCATCCCGGTAATCACATCACCACACAAACACAAACAACCTATAGAGGCCCCCCTACACTTAGGAGGTAAAACGGAAAAGGATAGATACTCGGGTTGCCTCCCGAGGAGCGCTTGTTTTTGATAACCGAGTCACGAGCCTGACTCGACCCAAAACTAGTTCATGGGAAACGTGGTGAGGGATGGAATCATCTCATGAGAGATGTCCTCACCAAAGTACAACTTCACACGTTGGCCATTCACCTTAAAATTAGGTCCATTAGGTTGAGCGAGCTCGAGAGTACCATATGGAAAAATTTAGGCAATGGTGAATGGGCCGGACCAACGAGATTTCAGCTTGCCCGAAAAGATTTTCAACCGAGTGTTGAAGAGTAAAACTTTGTCTCCAACTTGGAACTCTCGGTTTTTAATCTTGGAATCATGAATGAGCTTAGTCTTTTCCTTATAGATCAAGGAATTTTCATAAGCATCATTCTGGAGTTCATTGAGGTCATTGAGTTGGATTTTGCGTAGGTCACCGGCTTTGTTGATATCGAAATTAGCCCACTTCAAGGCCCAGTAAGCCTTGTGCTCCAACTCAATGGGGAGGTGGCATGCTTTCCCGTACACGAGACGATATGGTGTACAACCAATCGGAGTCTTGTATGCTGTACGAAAAGCACACAAATCATCATCAAGTTTATCGGCCCATGAGGCACGATGCTCTCCCACGTTTCGTTCAAGAATTCGCTTTAACCCTCGGTTAGAGATTTCAGCCTGGCCATTAGTTTGTGGGTGGTAAGTGGTGGAAAGACGATGATTGACACCATACATAGCCATGACTCTTACGAATTGATCATTGCAAAAATGAGTCCCGCTATAACTAATAATGGCACGAGGCACACCGAATCTAGCGAATAGCAACTTCAAAAAGTTACAAACCACCCTTGCGTCGTTAGTGGGTAAAGCTTTGGCTTCAACCCATTTAGAAACGTAGTCAACGACTACAAGGATGTATTTGTTTCCTTTAGATGAAGGGAATGGCCCCATAAAGTCGATGCCTCATACATCAAAGATTTCACATTCTTGTATGAAATTTTGAGGCATCTCATCTTTATGTGTGATCTTGCCTTGTCGTTGGCAAGCATCACAATTTTTCACCATTTCGTGAGCGTCACGATAAATGGAGGGCCAGTAAAATCCCGAGTCAAACACTTTCTTGGCGGTGAAGTTGGGACCAAAGTGACCACCTGTGGGTCCTTTGTGGCAAGCTTCGAGAATGTCTAAAGCTGCCGGTCCATCAACACATCGACGAATAATCAAATCAGCGCATTGTTTGAAGAGATACGGGTCATCTAAAAAGTAAGTCTTAATATCTTTAAAGAACTTTTTCTTTTGTTGGGATGTTAACCCGTCAATGAGAATTCCACCTGCCAAGTAGTTTGCAATGTCTGCAACCACAAGGTTTCATCAAAATTCGAGTTGATAGACATTAAGGTCTCAAGGGGAAAAGAGTCATTGATCTCTTTGTTCGGATGATCCTCTTGGTAAGGATCCTCAAGTCTACTGAGATGATCCGTGGCTAGGTTTTCAGCTCCCTTCTTATCATGAATTTCGATTTTAAATTCTTGAAGTAGCAAAACCCAGCGAAGAAGTCTTGGTTTAGAATCTTGTTTAGTTAACAAGTACTTCAACACGGAGTGATCGGTGTACACGATGGTAGTGGAAAGGACAAGATAGGGGCGGAACTTTTCAAAAGCATAGACAACAGCTAAAAGCTCTTTTTCGGTTGTCGTGTAATGTAATTGAGCTCCCGTCATTGTCTTGCTTGCGTAATGGATTGGTTGGAAGTGTTTATTCACTCTTTGGCCCAAAACCGCTCCAATAGCAAAGTCGCTAGCATCGCACATCAACTCAAAAGGTAGCTCCCAATTAGGGGTAACCAAGATCGGTGCCTTAGTTAGCTTATCCTTAAGAAGGTTGAAGGCTTCAATACACTCTTTGGAAAAGATAAAAGGAGTATCTTTTTCCAAGAGGTGGGTCATCGGGCGAGCGATTTTAGAAAAATCTTTGATAAATCGACGGTAGAAGCCCGCATGACCCAGGAAACTTCTCACACCCTTTACGGTTGAAGGTGGAGGTAATTTTGCAATAACATCGACTTTAGCACGGTCCACTTCAAGACCGGCTTTGGAGATTTTGTGTCCTAGCACGATGCCCTCTTTTACCATGAAATGGCATTTTTCCCAATTAAGAACAAGGCGAGTGTCTTCACACCGCTTAAGCATACGTTCTAAATTGGCAAGGCAAGCAGAGAAAGAATCGTCATAAACCGAGAAATCATCCATGAAAACTTCCATAGTTTCTTCAACCATGTCATGGAAGATAGCCATCATACACCTTTGGAATGTCCCAGGAGCATTGCATAAGCCGAAAGGCATTCTTTTATAAGCAAATGTTCCGTAAGGACAACTGAATGTGGTTTTCTCTTGGTCTTTGGGATCGATGGGAATTTGAAAATACCCGGAGAAACCGTCTAAGAAGCAGTAATAGTCATTACCCGCTAGATGCTCGAGCATTTGGTCCATGAAAGGAATAGGAAAGTGATCTTTTCTCGTGGCATCATTGAGTTTGCGATAGTCGATACAAACTCTACACACGGTAACGAGACGAGTAGGAATCAACTCGTTGTGTTCATTGGGAACAACGGTTATTCCGCCCTTCTTGGGCACACAATGGACGGGACTTACCCATGGCGAATCCGAAATAGGGTAAATCAAGCCGGCATCTAGAAGTTTGATAACCTCTTGTTTGATGACGTCATGAATTCGAGGATTAACCCTTCTTTGGCTTTGGATTGCGGGTTTAAAGTCATCTTCCATGAGAATTTTGTGAGTACAAAAGTTTGGATCAATTCCGCGGATATCGGAAATTTTCCAAGCAATTGCCTTCTTATGATCTTTAAGCACGGCGATGAGGCGAGATTTTTCTTCTTCTTTCAAGTCCTTAGCTATGATGACAGGTGACTTGTTCTTGTCTTCAAGGAACACGTACTCGATATGGGACGGTAATTCCTTAAGCTCTAAATCCGGAGGATTTTCGATGGAAGGCGTATTCAAATTCGGTTCATCGATAGCGATATCCTTGGGAGATGATGGAGAAATATGGTCCTCATTGAGAAGTTTCTCAATGGTACGAATGTCTTCTGCCTAATCGGTGGGAGAATCGTCATATTTTAAATCCACATCCCCTAAAGTTGCTTCAAATTCAGTCAAAAGGAAATCACTTTCTCCAAATGGAGTTAGTGATGGAGCAACAGAGGCAACGGTCTCAACATTGGGAGGAGAGGTACGACTACTTTTACAAGCATCTTTAAAGTGTTCTTCACAAGCCTCATCAAGAACGTCGATACAATTAACACTCTCGTATGAATAAGGCTGTTTAGAAATCTTACCCATGTTGAAGACAATTTGATCGTCACCCACTCTCATGATAAGCTCACCCGCTTCTACATCGATGAGAGTGCGACCGGTCCTCAAGAATGGACGTCCCACGATTAATGGAACACGAGGGTCTATCTCGTAGTCGACTACGACGAAATCGGCGAGAAAAGTGAATTTTTCGACTCCTACAAAAACGTCTTCAGCTATCCCCACTGGATAAGCAACCGTACGGTTAGCTAATTCCAAAGTCATTTTGGTGGGGACTAGCTCAGGGAGAGATAATTGCTTCCAAATGCTTAGAGGCATTAAGTTGATACTAGCACCTAGAACGGCTAGGGCCATGCAATTCTCTACTCCTGGGAAGTTGCAAGGGATTAAGATGCGACCCGGATCACCAAGTTTGGTTGGCAATTTCCTTAAGAGAACCACGGAGCAATTCTCATTAAGTTGGGTATTAGCAATATCAAGAAGCTTTTCCTTGTCACTAAGAAGATCTTTAAACATCTTCACATATTTAGGCATGTGAGCGAGAGCCTCAGTGAAGGAGATGTGGAAATTCAATTGTTTAAACATTTTGAGAAAGTTTGAAACTTGAATACCGTCCTTACTTTTGAGCTTCTCTTTCCTCAACCTTGAGGGATAAGGTATATCGGAAGAAGAGGAAGGCTTTGGAATAGTAGGATCACTCACATCCTTGGGTGGAGGAGGGGTAGAATTAAGAGGTGGAGGAATTGGGGAAGTAGAAAGTTGATGAATATGAGTAGGTGACTCGTTTTCCTTTGTCACAATCACCGGTGTAGGTGTAGGAAGCTCTGGTTCCTTGGTAACTTTTCCACTGCGAGTGGTGATTGCTTTCATCACCCCTCTTGGATTAGCAACGGTGTTACTCGGAAGAGTACCCGAAGAAGAGGATTGATTACCTTGGAAGAAACCAGCCATCATGTCCCTTAGGTCATTCGTTTGACTACTCAAAGAGTTTCGCATATCGGCTCTAAGATCATTCCCTTGTTTCACCATGTCGCCCTTCAAATTAATAATCTGGGTCTGCAGATTCTTCACCAACCCATCATTCGTCCGCATGTACGTTTCGACCTCGTGGTTGAAAACGGTGGGTTGAGTAGGAGGAGGTGCTTGATAAGCAGGTGGTTGGTAAGGAGCGGGTTGGTAAACTTGAGTAGGATTTTGAGGTGGATATGGTTGTCTTTGAGTTGTTTGGTATGGTGCTTGAGGTTGGTTTTGATTTGTTCGGTTAGGGTTTTGTTGTTGGTTTTGATTGGTTGGAGGAAAACCGGGCGGGGAAATAAAGTTGTTTGAGCGATAGCTGAGCAAGTTGCGGTCACCTTGAGGACGTGCTTGATAACCGGCCAGAGGATAGGTACCGTATGCTGCGTTAACATTCTCACAGGGATAGTCTTGGGTGGAGGTACAAGTAGTGTAAGAGTGAGGACCCCCGCATATTTCACATGGTTGGCTTACAGCATTGACTTGAGCGTTTTGAGCGTTGATGCTTTTGGTGTTGTTAGCGGTGTGGGCAGCAAGCGATTCAAGAAGCGAAGTAATTTTGTCAAGTCTCTTGTCGTTGTCACTAGTGCTAGCACTAGAGACATTTGTCCGAACACTCTTGGTTTGCACTCTAGACTTATTCTCAATAATATCCCAATCGGCATTAGAACTCTTAACCAAAATATTACCCCCCGAGGCACTATTTAGTGAATCTTGGTCATTCATGCTTAAACCATTGTAAAAAGTATTAATTTGGTGCACTTTGGTAAAACCATGTTGTGGGAACTTTCTTAAAAGGTCTTTAAAACGGTCCCAAGATTCACTAAAAGACTCGTTGTACTTTTGTTCAAAATTAATAATTTTATTTCGCAAAACGGTAGTACGAGAGGGTGGGAAAAAGTAGTTTATGAATTTGGTCTCTAAGTCCGTCCACGTAAGAATACTTTGTGGCGGTTCCTTTGCAAGCCAATGTCGGGCTTGTCCCTCTAAGGAGAAAGGAAAAAGTTGTAAACGGATTACCTCTTGTGGAACCCCATTGAATTTGACCGTATTTGTAAGTTGAAGGAACCTTTTGATGTGGTCATGAGGATCATCAATGGTACGCCCCAAGAATGGTTGAGCTGAGACCATTTGAATAAAGCCGGATTTGAGCTCAAAGTTGTTGGCTGCAATCGCGGGTATGACAATAGGATCGTTGTTGCCCTCTACATGTGCTTGCAAAAGTTCGATCATAGGACGATTGTCCGGTAGAGGTTCATTGTTGTTGTTATTCATGTTGTTTTGAGGTGGATTATTATTGTTGTTGTGTGCACCGGCCATGTCTAAATTATCGAGAGTCTCGGGCTCTTGATAAGACGTTGATCGTGTACGCATGCACCTGCAAAAGAACTAACAAAGCAAAAACAAAGCAGAAATATTTTTGGTTTTTTATGTTTTTTAATTTTTTTTGTATTTTTGAAAATTTTATATTTTTTAGGATTTTTGAAAAAATTTTATGATGAAAAAGTAACGTTCACGGTGAACGGATCCCAAAATCCAATTTCTCACAAAGTTCCGTTAATCTCTACGAAAAGAGCCGGCAGCGGCGCCATTTGATACAAAGATTTTTCTAGGGTTCAATTTAAATTCTCGGTATCTTCTCGAATCGATCACAATTCAAAGTGGAATAGTTGTTCTTGGTTACTAAAAAGGGGATTGGTTTTATATTCTACTAAAAAGAATTAAAAGAGCAAGGTAAAATTAAGCTAAAAACACTAGACAGATTAAAATCAGATTAAAAGAAATAAATTGGAAATAAAATTAAACAGTAAAACTATTAAATACCCTTACTTGCAAAACTACTGATTCGGAATAAAACTACTAATCCAGAAACCTTCATTCGGAATAATTGGACTTATGCGGAATAAAATGGTTCATTCGGAAGATTTGCTTTATTCGGAAGATTTGCTCATCCGGAATAATCTGATGAAACTTTGGTTCGGAACATTTTAACTCATCCGGAACATATGTTGATTCGGAATACTTTTGCTCATGCGGAATACTTTCGATGCGGAATAACTTAAACAAGAAGCTTCATTCGGAATAACCAAAAAAACTGATTCGGAATAGTTTTTAAAAACCTTGATTCGGAACTTTGCTACTCATCAGGAATATTGATTATTCCGGATGAACGAACTGATTCGGAATAACTCAATTAAAACTGCTGGTTCGGAATATCTAGATTGATCCGGAACATTTAACCCAAAACCTTCATTCGGAACATTTAAAAAAACTGATTCGGAATATTTAAATCAACAACTTCATTCGGAATGTTTTCAACTCACACCTTCATCCAAAATAAATGTTGCTCATTCGGAATCTGGGGATTGTGAAGAACACGAAGAACAGGGAGATAACAAAATAACGAATTTAACCAAAATCCACCAAGTTTTTAACCAAAACTTAAACAAACTAACCACGAATCATCTACTAATCATAAACATCAAATCCAATCAACAAAAACATAAAACCCACTTACTTTTAAAGATTAAAATCAACCAAATAAGAACTTAAGACTTTGAATCAAAAAGAGAAAGATGAACAATATTAAAGGAAAGATTATATGATTAATTAAGGTTAAGTAAACAAAAGAGAAGATTAAAAACTTACAAGATCTTTGATTCAACAAAAATGAAAAATCACCAACACCTTAATGGTGTTGGTTTCCTACGAAAACAAGAAAAAGAAAGAACTGGAAAAATGAAAGCTAGTCTAAAATGTGTGAAGGGACTCCTATTTATAGGTCTTCAAGTTGGTTGGTGAGTGGGCTTTCTCCCTTTCTTCTTGTCTTCTCGTCTTTTCAGAAAAGTTGATGTTTTCGATTTCGATTCGGGATTTGTCGACGAATAAATTCAACTCGTCTTTTAATTAATTAGTTTAATAGACTTGAGTTCTTTCGACATATGTAAATCTTCCATCTTTGGTCCTTTTCTTCGATAAATCTTCAAATAGGCCCATTGACTTCAAATCTTTTGCATCTCTTGGACAATAGACTTCGTCTTGAGTCTTTTTCTTTGATAAAACCCGTGCAATCCCATGTTTTCTTTAATATTTATCCGGTTGGCTCTGAAAACACAACAAACACACAAACCACGCATAATTCCAAACAAATGATATTAAAGACGCGTTTTGGTCTCGTTTTAGCAAGAAATAAGTGGTAAAAGGATGGGTGTTTTCACACCTATCAATGCTAAATACATATTTATCGTTCTTGGATTCATTATCATGCATGTCTAATTCAAACACACCATTCACAGGAATTGCATTAAAATAGAAAATACCATTTTTCCATACATAATTTCCATTATTATCAATCGTGTGAACGAATCCATTATTTAACAAACAAGAAAAGGAAATAACACCCCTAACAATTGTAGGTTCATAATGACAATCATTTAATCTCAGTACTAAACCCGAAGGTAAAACTAGATCAAAAGTTCCTTTAGCTTCAACCGCTGCTTGTGCGTCATTGCCCACTTGCAGATATTGTTCCCCATAGGAAAGCTTCCTTTCCAGATTAATCCCTGCAGCGTATTACAATTTTTAATACCGCATCCCGTATCATATACCCTGGAATTTAATTTGTATGTTAAATTGAACAATTCAATCATAAATAAAGTACCTGAAGCTGCAGCGCTCTGCTTAGACTTCTTCTTTATTTCTCGCAATTCTTCGAGGTAAAGAGGGCAATTCCTCTTCCAGTGACCACTTGCCTTGCAATGGTGACAAGTCTCATCCTTTTGAGATTAACTCCTCTTAGCAAATTTCTGCTTGAGTTTCGAATAAGTCGCAACTTATTTGCCCTTATTACCCTTTCATTTGCCTTTCTTCTTGTTCGCTTGCGGTTTTGGATTACTCACTCTACCCTTTTGTATGGTTAGTACAGAAGGCGTATCAGTAGATGCCTTGTCTTTCAACCCCTTTTCATAGTCAATGAGCATTACATGCAAATCATTAATTGTCTTCCCCGTGCAATGCATATTATTGTTTCTAACGAAATCATTGAAGTCCTTGTTAAGGGACCTATTGATCAAGTTGATAGCCATATTATGATCATATGGTTGTCCTAGTGCAATGATCTGTTCCATATAACCCCTCATCTTCAAATAATGGGCACTTACAGACTTTCCTAGAGCTTGCTTGCAGCTATGCAAAGCATCTATTAAGTCGTAGATCTCCACAGCTTGCGGTTTTTTGAACATAGCCTTGAGCTCATCAAGCATTCGCTTTGGAGAAAATAGCTCATACTTCTGTTGAAGTGCAGGAGCCATTTTTTCCAACATTAAGCAAGCCACCTCAGATTGCTTCTTAATATTAGCATCGTGTTCAAGCCTTTGCGCATCAGATGCTCCTTCAGCAAGATCCTCCGGATAGGGAGTAGTCAAGATATCGATAGTACTCGCTGCTCTCAAGAAAATTCTTAGCGAGCGGTACCAATCATTGAAGTTTGGGCCAGTAAGTTCAGGTCGTTCAAAGAAAGCTTTGAACGCAGAACTTATCGTTTTATTGGTGGGTTGAGCCATTTCTATAGAAATAAGTTCAAATATTAGTATTTCCGATAGTAAAATACTTTCAAGAAAATAAAATTACCCCGGTATTAAAACCATATTATTTTCCTTGAATTCTAGAACTATATTCACATAGATCCATTACATCAGTTGATCTGCTAGTAATGAATGTACTCAACATAGCGACTTGTCGAACAATTCAATTGACAAACAATTTTCAATATCTAGATATTTAAGGGATTTACATTGCCAAAAAAACGTTTTGCATTGTAAACATGTTTCATCCCTTCTGAATGCATTAAGTTTCAAGATCTCACTGAGTAACTTAATTAAGTCATCTAATCTGAGTAACGTAAAACCATCATACGAATTCTCATTCTACAAACGGTTTTCTCTCCATTACAACATCATCCAAAAATCTCATTTGATGACGAAGTAATTTCAAGTGTTCGTCAATTAGAAGCATTGGACTTAAATTTTAAGGGTATAAATTTTGATGTTAAAATCAATGTATGGAGAAGCATGCATATAATCTCCATAACATAAATTTAATAAAACATTTAGTTAACTTTTTCATGAGATTAAATTTCTTCATAAATTATGTTGCGGTATTGGTTAAACCAATTAAAGAATTTACCCACAACTCATCACATTGTACTTTGCTAGAACTCGGCTACGCACAAAGAAATACCCTTACTCATTGTGGTTCGAATGTGAATTTGTGGTAAATCACCCTTAAGGTATAATTCAATTAATAATCGTAGGTAATTTCAACTTTGACGCACAAACGAGCCGGGAATTTGGTCAGGGACTAATGGCATAACACCTCCTTCCTTAACCGGGTACATGACCAGTGTTGTGTTATACCCACTTTATAGTTTGTCTAAATTGAGTAGGCCGTTAGATTATTATTTTCAATTCACCAATCAACGTAATCTTATGTAATTTAAAATCTCTTAACAAATCATTATTTTTAATATGATTTAGTCCATATTATTTCTTTTAAAAAATCCCTTGTTTACAACAATTCAACAATTTTATATAAACAAATAAAAAACTAAATCATAGACACATAATAACAATTTATATGTGCAACAAATAAATCAAATAGCCACATACATTCGATTTATTCAATAATCATTAAATCTAGATCTTTATGTCGCTATATAAAGTCTTCCCTAATTCTAGATTTATTGAATCAAATAATCATATAGCACATAAAATCATATGAACATATAATTTTACGATCCATGAAAACATGCACGTAATCATGGAATCCCCACAAATCTTAACAATTAAATCTCTATGGATCGTAACCATACATGACATAACAATTAATCATGCAATATAATCTAATATTATCCCACATGTAATTTAGGGTTTCAAAACAATTCACCTTTTTATTAAAAATAGAGTAAAAACCCTAATTTTTAAAAAACAAAACCTTAATTTTATGAAAAAACTAAAAAACATGTAGTTTTAACTCAAAACAATTATAGTTAAAATAAACTTTAGATTTTCGATAATTATAACATGTTAAAACGGCTCTCGATGCCACTGAAGGTTTATTAGTATCATAACAATTATATAAAACCCTAAACGAGATCAAAGCACACATAGAAGAAGCGATTTAACAAGATCATAATAATAACACAAATATAATTAATCGAATTAGGGTTACATACCTTTAGCTAAAGCAATTCCACAAGACAAAGAACAAATCAGTGATTCGGGCTTATACCGTTTATACCAAGATATAGTCTTAAGTAAGAATATATTATGTTCTTGTACACACGTAATATAACGAGCTAACTGTGATTCTAGCACGTGAAAACCGAGCTAAAACGCTTTAATTAATCTACCAACAACCCTAGAGAGGGGCTAGGACTAGATTAAGTATACAATTGATCAACCAAGAAAACCAACGAAAACACCCTTTGTGGTGTGTCTTGCGATCGACCCAAAAGAGAAGAAGGGAGAAAGATTTATGTTGTGTCATTATGAGAAGATTAGGAGGTGTATTTATAGGCCTCAACCCTTGTATCCCAAGATAAATAAAAGGAAACAAATGCCCCCCCCCCCCATTAGATCCCATAATGGGCAGACTAACACCCCTTAGGGGTGTTCTGGTAACTTCTAAACTTCTTTCCTTTTTTTGTGTATACTATATATTTATTTAACACTCGTTATAACTTAGCTATTAATTATTTAACGACCGTTAAAGTTATATAATTACTTGCTCGGTTAAATTATTAAATACATAAATATATTTATTAAATAAATTAATAAATACGATATATATATTTATTAATTATATTAACTCTTTATGTATTGTGTGCAATCCCGTCATCTCGAGTTCGACTATTAAATATAAGTCAATAACCTTACACACATGACATCCAAACACATGGAAATAGTTGACATCTGGAATCATTTCCCTGAATATTTCATAAGGAGTCTTATCATGTCTCTTGACAACGATACATCTGTTCTGAGTATAGCAAGCTATTTTTGCAGCCTCAGTCCAGAAGTGTTTTGAAAGATTGGATCCATTGAGCATGGTTCTTGTTGCTTCAATGAGAGTTCTATTCTTCCTTTCAGCCACACCATTTGGTTCCGGTGTGTAGGGAGAATAGAAGTTCTGAGAAATTCCTTTCTCATCACATAAACTCTCAAGCTCTTGGTTCATGAAATTTGTCCCATTATCAATCCTTATTTGTTTGACTTTGGTGTCATTTTGATTTTCTACTTGCCTGATAAATGACATGATGAATTCAGGAGCCTGGCTTTTCTTTTTCAGGAAGTATACCCATGTGTATCTAGATTATTCATCAACAATCACAAGAGTATATTTCTCATGATTTAAAGACATGAGACTGATAGGTCCAAATAAGTCCATATGAAGAGGATGGAGACTCTTCTTGATAGAAAATTTTTGTTTTGGCTTGAAAGAAGCTCTTTTGTGTTTACCTTTTTCACAAGCTGAACAAGGTTTGTCTTTTGAGTACACAAGAGATGATAAGCCAAGAACTTAGTTTTATTTTGCAAGTTTGTTTATCTCTTTGAAATTGAGGTGTGACAGTCTCTTGTGCCAAAGCAAATTGACAGAGTCTGAGGCTTTAGTGAAGAAACATGCTCGATGACATGTCCAAGACATATACATCATTTCTTCTTGGAGCAGTCAATACAATTTCTTTGTTAGCATTGAAGATTGTTCCTTGCTTATCATCAAACTGAACGATGTACTTAGCATCACACAGTTGGCTGATACTTATGAGATTATACTTCAAACCATTTACAAACACCACTTTTGAGAAAACTATTCCACCACATTTTATTGAACCATATCCCTTAGTAACACAAGATGAGTTATCACCAAATACTACCTTAGTACCTGGTTGCTCCATGTATTTGTGCAGATAACTTTTGGCCCCTGTCATACTTCTTGAACACCCATTGTCTAAGTACCAGACATGCTCCTTGAAGTGTTTCTGCGCAAATAACGAGGTGGATTAGTTTCTCTTGTGAGCCCACTTTCTAGTAGGCTTTTTGGCTCTAGGAGCCTAACGTCTTTCACCTTGTTTGAAGTATTCAAACTCAGCATGGTCTGAGGTGGAATGAACATTGCTTCCACATGTGTTGCAGCAGAGTCCTACTGAGGATTCAGTATTTTGAGATGACTCAGCTAGCATGCCTCTCCTGGTCATAATTATCCTATTGTGTCCTGAGGTAGTATGATCATTGCTTCCAAAAATTTCACACTCAGGGTAGTATACACAATCATCAGGCCTATGATCAGAGATGCCATAATGTGTACATGGTGAGAAAGGCTTAGCCTTGGATTTCTTGATTTGTTTAGAGGCGGGCCCATAGTTGTAAGGCTGAGCTTTATAACTATTAGCATTTCTAATAGAATCCATGTGTGTTTCATGATCAGCAGTCCTGTGATCTTCACTTTTACACTTCATGCAATAGAGGAATCTAAAGCAATCATTAGTGGTATGATTTGTGTAGTGACATAATTCACAGGAAGGTTTCTTTGATTTGACCTTCTTGGAAGACTCAGGTTCAATTTTGTTGCTTTTTGATGATTCAGGCTGTCAGGACACAGAGGATTCACCCTGAGATTTAGTGGCTGAGTTCAGCTTTTCTTCCAAGAATAATTGGAACAATTTCTCAACTCCTCTTGATTTACAACTGGAATAGAGTTGATTGAGTTTATAGGAGTCCCTGAGGGAGAGATAGGTTTGGTTGTTTTCTCAGTGACAGTTCTTGACTCAGTGTGATTTGATGTCACTTTTGAATCAGGCTTTGTTTGTTCAGGACAACCTAATCCAACTCTTCTTTTGGGTGAGTGTTCTTGATAGGATAGTGGACTTATTTCAGAACATGGACTTGCCCCTTGAAGAGTTTTCAAAGGTGGCAGAGAAGTCTAAATGTCCTCAGCAACACTTGATGGTTCAGTGTTACTGGATTTGTTAGAGACATTAGTCTTCTCATTAAGACCAAGTAATTCATTAATAGTCTGAGATTCAGGTATTAATATTTTGCTAGTATCAAAATTAAGCAACACACTCTCAGGGTTTGATCTTTCCACCCAGTCTTTTGACTTAGGTATCATTTTCATGATCAAACCCTACAGAGGCTAGGAGAAATGCTATTTCACTCAATTCCTTAGTAAGTGGTTTCTCAGTGAGTTGGCGTGCCCCAATAATTTTCTTATTTTGGGCAGGCATTTGGTTGTTTATACACTGAGAGGCTAAGGTAGAGTTATTAGTCCATTTCTTATTGATGCGTTTTTCTTCCTTAAGTTGTTCTTGAAGAGCATGATTAATTTTAGTAAGTTCAGTGTTCTAAAGTTGACAGCTTACTGCTTCAAGTTTGGCTTGTTTCAAAATCAATAAATCTTCTCTACATTTGTTTATTCAAAAACAAGTTTACTATATTTTGAAAGAAGTTTTAATCTCTGCTCTTCAACAAACGATAAGTCAATATTTATATACTTAAGGAACCTTTGATAATCAGACTCTTCATCCATAGAGAGAAGCATGTTTACCTTTCTCATTGTGATGTCAACCCATTCTCTATTTCGAGCATGACTCTTTCCAACAGATAGTTCATCATCAGCTAGAGCCATCAACACTTGATATCTAACTTCCTCATCTTCTGAGGACAAGTCTTCATCATCCCAATCAAAGGTTTTAGCTACCAGATCTTTGGCTTTGTTCTGAGGAGGTTTTGAGTTTGATTATTTGAGGGTCCAGCTTCTAAGAGTGAAAGCTTTGCTTTGACCTTTTTATACTCAGACCTATAATCCTTCTCATTTTTCTTATGGTTCTGAAAACTTTGGTTAATTGGAGAAGCCTGAATCAGTTTTGGTGTAAACTTAGGTTAAAAAATTTCATTTCCTGATGATGAATATTGACTTTTATATGAGGCCAATGAAGTTTTTGAAAGACAATATTTTGCAAAATGCCCAGTTTTACCACATCGGTAACAATCCACTCCCTCAGTGGATTGATTTCCAGCAAATCTAGTTCTTTTAATATATCTTTTGGTATTTTCCAGCATGGCCCTTTCATGAAATTCCATATTTAGGTCCCTTATGTATTCAGTACTAGATCTTTCATCAACCTCATCGTCCGAGGTCTCCTAAAAGTCTTGAACAATTGCATTTGAGTAAAAAGCAGTTGTAATGGGTTCATGATC
This sequence comes from Glebionis coronaria, assembly GCA_025667525.1. Taxonomy (NCBI): domain Eukaryota; kingdom Viridiplantae; phylum Streptophyta; class Magnoliopsida; order Asterales; family Asteraceae; genus Glebionis; species Glebionis coronaria. Next base: position 100,221,718 of record CM046875.1, read on the forward strand.
AATAGGGGTTGGTTTGGCTGAGGTGTCTGTTATTAGGGCCTTCTTAGACTCAGGATATCTTCTATTTATTATATTATCTTCATAGATAAATCTTCCATAGATGTTTGCCAAAACCCGAGTCTGAATGTGATTGGTATTTCTCAGTCCTTGAGAGAAACCAAGCCATTTTTCATGGAGACTATTCATAAAACCAACATTGATTTCATGCTTAGATAGTTTCACCCTGTCATTTGATAGCTCATTGAGCAAGGTCTTATATCTGGTATAAGTCTGAGGAAGTGTTTCAGATGGTTTGGCCCTAAAAGTGTTATATTCTAGCTTCAGGTCTATAATCCAATTTTCCTTAGTGTCGGATGGTCCTTCGAAACTATGAACAAGATCTGTTCAAGTTTCTTTGGCCGTCTCACACTCAATGACAGCCTCCATAATATCGTTAGGAAGACAAGATATTATGATGCTTTTGAGACGTTGGTCTTGATTAACCACTCTCATTTCATCGTCAGACCATTTGTTTTCAGGTTTGTCATCACCTGCTGCTGTTTTTAGTTTGAATGGACCATTCTTAATACAAGTAATGTAATAAGGTTCCATTCCCATCAAATAACATAGAATTCTTTTCTTCCATTTGTTAAATCTTTCAACTTCTAACTTAGGAGCGTTAACAGAGTAACTTGCTCCCTTTTTGTTAACAAGTTGAGGTACATTACTTTCAGCCATAATGGATCAAGGTTTTAAAAACTTTGAGACGGTAGTTAAAAAGTTTTATAATCCTACCGCTTTGATACCACTTGTTGGTCCCTTGTAATTAGTTCTATACATAAGAATACTAAGTATAGACCTAACTCATGGTAAAGTAATGTAATAAACACAATACAAAGTAAAGTAAATAACATAAAATGTCTTCAACGTTTAACTCTTAGCTTTATTAAAGAATTATACCCTATTGTATGCAAAGCTACAATAGGGATTGAATAGACAATGTGTGTTTTGGTGATCTCTTCACTAACAAGCTAGTCCAATCCTAACGATTGCTAAGCTGGACGATTCTATCAACAAGAGTTTAGAACTCAAGTGTTTGATCGTATTTGGAGGAGAGAACTTTGTTTGTGAATGTCTAAAGCATTTAGTGCACAAACGTATTTCTCTCCTTTTACAACCATCCTATTTATAGAAGCAAAGGTAGATACAAGACAAAGAATTGCCCATGTGCAATTCTTGTCTTATTAGTACAGTTTACAATCTTGTCTTAGCCTATTCTAAGTATTAGGACATAAGTCCTTTTACACTTGTCAATACCCTATCTATCCCAAAAGGGTAAGTCACGCTAATTGTGTGATGTACAACATCTTATCACAATTCAACTTATCCCGCCTTTACTTCAGTCTTGGAGGATGCTTGTTTCTTCAGGGAGATCGTATGGGGTTCAGTGAGTCTATTGACACAACTCACTAAACCCATTACCTTCTGCTTCGTCTTAGATATCATTCATTGAACTTCGCCTCTCTGAATGCTCGAGTCTTTCTTTTAGACTCAGTTTAGGAACTCGAAGGTAACTCACTGAGTGACTGTTCACTCAGTGACTTCATTATGTTCAAGGTTAATACTTCACTTAGGTTGATTGTTATTCAAATCCATCAGTGAGATCATTAGGCACTGAATTGACCTAACAATCTCCCTCTATTTGGATATAAAATATGCCTATGTGAAATTGTTATCAGTGAGCAAAGAGGCTTCTTCTTTCACAAACTATTCTACTGATGAAAATACTTGTTTTAACAAAGCACTTCCTTTTTATTCATCATTATAAAGACTGGATAGTCTGATACAAGAAAAACATAAATAAAACAAAAGATTACAATTATTCTGGAATCCATTGCTTCCCTCTTCACCCTTGATGACTTCAACACCTTTTCTTTATCAGGCCTCCTTGCAATTATCTCCCTGAGCTTCTCAGCAAATCTCTTATTCTCATCAGTCTGGAATTTTCCAGCCAACACAAGGAAGATGAGAATGCTTTCAGTGGTACCAGATTCATCATACTTATCAGGCTTAAACAACCTCTTTAATTCTACCCAAATCTCTTTATCCTTGTCATGAGTAGGTTTTTCTGCTGAAATTTTTGTTTTGACCAAATTCCACAAACTTACTAAATTACACATATCAAATCCTAAGATCAGATTATCAAAGTGAAAATATATTTCATGACCTTCAAAAATACATGTTCTAAGGATCTTCTAATATGACCTGGTGCATGCATCATTTTCATCATCCATAATTTTCCAGCCATAAATTGGATGTTTGACGAATAAAGGTTCAACATAACTGCCTCAAAAGCTACCACCTTCATGAGACTGTCCAAATTTCTTTGGTTATATATTCTTTCTTTTCAGCTGATTTTAACTTTTCAGATAATATTCTAACCCTTTTATCAGTTGCTTCTCAATTCTTAGTCTCAACTTCCTTTTCTTCAATCTGAAACCTATTATCTTTTAAAGTGTCTATAGTTTTGCTTACAATCAAGGCCCACTTAAACATTTCATCAGAAGAACTAATTTGTAGGACCTTCTTTGATGTTGTTGTATGTTCATGAATAAAGGACATCATGACATGTATTTTCTAGTTTATAGACAAATCATTATTCCTTTCTTTGGCATAGCTCTCCATGAATATCTTTGATCTTTCTTCTTCACCTGGGATCTGAGCTACCTCCATATTTGCTCTCCACTCACACCATTTGTTAATAACTTCTTTTCTCTCTTGCTCCTTCGTCTCTTTAGCTTTCTTATCCATTTCTCAAAGATATTCTTAAATAGATTACAAGATCAAAGCCTGTGTTTCTGGATCAGCATCTACACGGCCTCTCTTTCTCTTCTTTTGTTTGGGTTTTTCCTCCAAAATAGCCTTTCCTTTATCTTTTGGATCTATACTTGGCACTATGGAAGATGTTTAAGCTTCTGTGCTTCTAATTACGAAGGGAGGCAAAACTACTCTTGAAGATGTTTGAGTAACCGTTGGACTGATAATAAACTGAGATCCATTATCCTCAGTTTCCTCTAAAGTTTGCTTTCCAAGATCTCTTTTTTGTAGCCTTCCCATGCTAGTACTCACAAACTTAAAACCGAATATTTGGGACGGTTTTGGCTTACATGTATAAAATTGAACCAAAAAAACACCCCATCCCACCTTGGTCTACAAAATCAATATATTTTTATATCTTTTTATAGTTACATTTTATATGTGATGTTTATAATATGGATAGTTATTTGTTTTTTAGTTTAAATATAGACATTTGTAAAATACAATAAAATAACTGATTATGATTTTTTTACCTGACTTGGGATAGCACTAATAGCATTCTTTTGTAACTTTTTGTTTTACCTATTTTGATGGTAGATAATGTTACTAACTCGCTATTATTGTAATGCAACTGATGTTGTTCTTACTAATTATAATATTAATTTGTACGCGCACAAGCTCCACACTGCTCACCCTTAGACCATAAGCAATGAAAATATGCTAGCTAACTGAAACTATTATTGTTGTCTGCAACTTTCAATCATGATGTGTTTCATTTGTATGGAAAATGATAGTTGTTTCATGCGATCTTGTGTAAATATAAAACCCAATGCGTAAATTGAAAAGAGAAAAAAAAAACTGAAATAATAACTGAAACCGCAATGCTACATTGAATAAAATCGAAAACCCATAACTGAAAAAACTAAAATCAAATGGTTTCAGACTTACAAAAACCCAAGGTTTGAGATTTGGTTTATTAGCATAAAACCCCTTTAAATCGTCTCATGTTCATCTTTAGTAAAAAGAAAAAAATTCTCATTCATGGTCTGGAGCGGGGTGACGACGTCGAGCGAAAACAATAAACAATTATTTTCATAAATTCCCCCTTTTATTATGAAAGTTGTCAAAAGGTTTTGAAATTCCTCGAGGAGCTTTTACTATCCTCCCATGTGAATATTTTGTTACCCGTATTTCATATTTTAGAAAGATAATTTTGCCATTTTTCGAGGGGTAAAAGCTATAGAATACCAACCTACTTTCATTTTTGTCCTGTATTTAACCCCCTACTTTTTTATTACCATATACAACCTTGTAACTTGTTTTCCTATTACAAAAGTAACCATTTGACCAGTTTATGTACATGTTAGCAACACGTGGACGGTTTTGTACACATAAGCTGGTTATTATCATCCAACATGGGTTTTTTAACCCGAAAACCATACCCATGTTGAACTTTTGGATCTATCTTTGGAACGATAAACCCTATCTCATTTAACCCATTTATATTTAACCCACAAATCAACCGCCCCCATTTATCAAAGGATCCTTTATCAAAAACCCTAATTTATATCTTCTACAAAAATTGCTTCCTCTTATTCCCATTAATCAAATCAAATCGTATCTCAATGGTACCCGATACATACAAATGTGACGTTCCTCTTATGACACTTGTATCATGGACCCTGTCTAATCTTGCTAGATGATTTTTGGTTTGTCCAAACCGATATGTAAGTTTCTTAATCTTTAAGATTTTTAACCATAGTGTTGTATTTTAATTATGTAATTTTATTTGTTCAAGAAAACTGGAATCAAGAAATGTAAGAAATGGTATTGGAAAGATAATGAGTTAGAGAGTGATTGTATAGATCTCATATGCATGAGATGTATTGTATTCTAAATCCTAATGAAAGAGAGGAGTTTGAAGCTGAAATGAGGAGAATGGATGAATTAGCTAGAATTGAAGCTGATTATGCCAATTACATGACTGAGATGGAGGCTAAGATGCTAGAAATGAAGACTCACTTGCAAAAAAAGGAAAAACCCATCTCTTTCTTGAATGCAGATGTGGTTGTGTCAATGGTGGAATTTGGAGTTGTAATAGGTCTCAAGTAGTTTATGTTTGTATGTTGTTATCTAGGTTATCAGTTGTAATCGTTTTGTGTTGTAATGCTTAGCTTGTTAACTAAGGGTATGTATCTCTAACAATTGAATGGTTATGTAATGTATGCAGTTGATGGTAATTCCCCATATTCTTTGTTAAATTCATATGCTTTTGTGCAATTCCACATGCCAAAAACCAGTAACCCATGTGTTTGTTGGATAAGAAACAAAACAAGCCATGGGATTGGCCTATTCAAAACGCCTTTTTTACATTTTCAATGTGGTCAAACCCATATTTAATTGACCCATTTTCATGAGATGCTGCAACTTTTACAAATGCACATGGAAATACCATGTGTTTGACCTATGCGTTTGTTGGATAAGTGTTAGCCTCAAAATATTGAGTCAAACAAGAATGTTTGGTCATAGGTTTATATTGTAACATTTATTAAGACGTTGTAATAGTTAGTTAAAATAGTCTTGACATTACGGGCTTGATGGCTAGCTTAAAAGGCCTCTTTCAAGGTACTAAGCATTTATTCAAGCTCAGCCCAATCAAACTCTAGCCCATTAAGCCACATGTAGGCAAAGGCTATATATACCCTTCCTAACATGTTAGGAAGGGTGTTGGTTGATTCATTTTTCTTAATCTTATTCTCCATATGTTTCACACACTTCTCTCTAATTCTCTCACTACTTTCTCTCTCTAAAATCCATCTCTTTTCATCTATTTTCTATCTTTAATCATCTAAGAATATGGGACAACAATAAGAAACAAAACAAGCCATGTGATTGACCTATTCAAAACGCCTTTTTTTACATAGGATGGTGCAATTTTTGCAAATGCACATGGGAATACCATTTCCCTATGTTTTTTACCCATTTTACATGTGTTTTTGGCAGGTTAGATGGTAAGTGTTTTGCAATACCACATGGAAAGAACAATTATAAAAGCACATATTACTAGAACAACATAACATAATTTCACCATTCATCTAAGAAAGTTGAGTCATGGTTTACAAAGCACAAAAAGAACTAAAATATGTACTTCTCAGCCCACATGTATCATGAAATTTTCTGTTTTAAATCCTAGAAATTCAGTTACAAACATTTAAGGAAAGAAGTCAGATGCTAATTCAAGTGTAGATCGAGTTCCCTTTTCATCAAAGTTGAAGAGCTTCTTTTGGTTAGCAATTCTCTCTAATATACCCCTGTCTCTCACATAGGTTCTCTCAGCAAGTGGAGGTTCTTTATCTTTCTTTTGCTTCCTTGTTGGTGGTGTAAATTCATCAACCTGCAAATTTGGATTGTTTGCCTTATACCAATCTTTTTGGTGTAACTTGTAGTTGCTTCATCCATCTGAATATCTTGAACATTGTCTGTACTTGGGTTAAGCTCTGAACTTTCTTGAGCTTAGGGACCAACAGATTGTTGTGTTACTCTTCCTTTAACACCAGATTGTTGTGTAGACTGGATAGGATTATTAGCTGGTTCAGTTGGCATTGCTTCCTCATCTGACTGCCAATGAGAGGGATGCATCCAATCTATTTCAACTTCATGTGCTTGCTCTTCCAAGTACTGTTTTAGGTATGCAGCCTATTAAGGCAATCATCATGGGTAGTCAAGTTTGTTATGGTTACATCTTCCTCACCAGTAGGTATACTAGAACTAGAAGAATTGTGTACTAGCATCTGGGGATCAATTGTACCAGCTTCATGTTCTTGCTCTTCCAAGTACTATGCCTCTCTTAACCTTAAACTGAGGATACATAGTACTAGCATCTGGTTCATCCTCTAGGATATTAGGTAAACTAGAACTAAAAGAATTGTGTACGCCACCTCTAAAGAAACCACCATTGGTACAAAGCCTATTAAGGTAATCATCATGGGTAGTCAAGTTTGTAATGGTTACATCTTCCTCACCAGTAGTGTAAAAATCAACGTTTTCTATCACCTCACCATCATCACTAGACATATCATCACTTGAATTACCATCATCTTCTTCTAAATTTTCATAATTAAGGTAATCAATTACATCATAGCCACAATGTTCTACATATAAATCAACTATATTCCCATTCTCGTAACGGAGCCTTAAAAAGTCGGCAATGTCATCATCAATTATTAACTCTTTAATACCTAACCCTAAATCCCTACTAGTTTTGCAATAGTACAAGGTTGTAACAAGCCCCAGAACCAACATCCTAACAATCTCAGTAAGATCTTGAATAGACATACCTTCGTAATCTATGTTTTCTGTTTTAGCTCACCTTGAAGGTATCAGATGGGACTTGGAACAAATACACCATCATGATGAAGATTCACAGTAAAAACGCCTTTCGATTTCTTTCGATTGCGTTTATCTGAAAATTAACGTTTGAACAAAAGATTTGATTTTTATACAAATTAACAATTAACTAATGTTTACTATACTTCAATTGATGTTTATCTTGATTATTAGTAAAAACCTCCTTCGATTTCTTTGTGTTTAGTTCATCTGCATTATTAAGGTTTCAAACATAAAATATAAGATTTTTATATAATTAAGAATTAATTAATGTTTACAATGGTACAATTAATGTTTACCTTGATTATCACTAAAACCCCCCTTCGATTTCTTTGAGTTTGGTTGATCTAAAAACTAAGGTTTCAACCATAAAAGATTATATTTTTTTCAAATTAACAACTAACTAACGTTTAATAAGGTACAATTGACGTTTACCTTCATTATTAATAACCCCCCCCCCCCTCGATTTCCTTCTATTGGTTGATTTGCAAATTAGGGTTTTCAAAAAATAAATGATTAGATTTTTACAAAATATGCAATTAATGAATGTGTAATAACGTTAATTGATGTTTACCTTTCGACAACCAAGGAGAAATTATCAAATCGGAGAGAAATTAGATTGTCTTTATCATTAGGGTTTTGCCAGATCTATGAGAGAGAAAGCGATTGTGTTTGTGTGTGTTATGGTTGGGACACTCGGTCTTATAAATGTTGACTTACTTATAAACACATGTGACAACAAATAACGACGTGGAAAATAATTTGGGGTATATTCAAGTCATTCAATACATAACGACGTGGCAACAAGTACCGGTAACCGGTCATCAAAGTATTATTGAATCAATATTTGAAACATTAAGGGGTAGTTTGATATCCGGTATTTGTGAGGTTTAGGCTCAATCCTTCATTGAATCAATTGTTTGTTAGCTATTTCTTTTTTCTGACACCAATTGTGATGCCCAAACAGTAAAACCCACCCCCACCCTGGGGTTTTGTAAAATTATATTATTTCAGGTATATTTTTTTATTTATCAAAATTTGCAACCATATATTTTTAAATTTTTTATTCTACTAAAATTTTTAACCACATGTTAATATATAATTTCTGAAATAAAATTATTTTATTATATATTAAATAAATATAAAAATCAAATAAATAAATATATTTTCTCTCTCCAAAACCTACCTCAAATCCAAATTTTACTAATCCTAAAACTTCAACTTTATAAACCCACATACAAAGTAAAACCCGACTTTAAACCAAACGGACCCTAAAATCATATATGATAATAAAAAATAGTGGGTTAAATACGAGAAAAAATAAAATTAGATTGATATTCTATAATTTTTACCCTTTTTTAGCCATATCTATCAAAAGATATGAGTTGATATTCAAAGAAGCTTACAAAGAAATTTATTAATAGATTTTGTTATTTGGTTTTCTCATCGTATAAAATTCAAAGCCGGGGAGTATTTTTTTTTAGGGACAAAGTTCAAATGCAACTTTTTTTTCTCACAAGCAAATACTAGCCATTTTGATTTGATTTAAAAATAAAAATTAATCTAAGATTTATTAAAAAACGCAGAGGAATATTTTTGCGAAAAAGTACAAAAGTTTCAAAAATCAGGTGAGGGGACTAAAGTTGTAAATTTTCCGAACTGATTTTTATCAATTGTGATATTTCACTAGCCAAAAAACAATGAAATATCACCAATGATAAAATATTTTATCACTGGTAATATTTTATTATTTTTTCACTAGTGAAATATCACCGTTAACAAAAATTATTTTGAAAAATTTATAGTTTTAATTCTTTCGTCGATTTTGCATTTTTTTGACATTTTGATAAAATTAACCTTTCGTGTTTTTTTATGAGATTTAATTTTAAGATAATAAATACCTAATATAAATCCCATTATTTACAACTAAAAAAATTATAAAATAACTTAGGGCAAGGTTATGTAGACACCCCCCCCTAAAACCCTATACGTACCCCTCTGAATTTTGTTTTTTTTTATTTTTTTTATGTTTTTTATTTTTATAGTTTTGGTTTGTTATAAAACTCTGAACCGGAAAATACGGAATAAAAAAAATAAAGTTTAACAGGTAAAAACTGTTAAACTGACAAAAATACGAAAAAAAACTAATAAAAACACTGTCCAGAAAATTAAAGGGGACAAAAAGTACATAAATAATATACTTTTTGTCCTTTTAAAATGGGCGAAAAGGAGTATCTATAGTAGCATCCAATAAGTTAACTCTTTCCTTAAAAGTGAAAGGTGTGTAAGGATTGTACGTATACAACCAACCCCATAGCAGTATAGCACCATAACTTTTTGTTTTAATAAGAATCTTTTATTCATTGTATTTAACATTTCTCTAGCAACTCTATATATTACTCGCGTATTTTGTTTAATAAATGTAACACTTAGATATACGGTTAGTAAAACCTTAAAAATCATATGCAATTTCACGTACACATACAGTTATTTTTAGGGCTGAATTTATTAAAATCAAATCGCAACTGCATTCATGATTTCTATAAAAATAAAAATCACACCGCATCTCAAACAACGGTTTTGGTTTTCTGGTTTTCTTTTGGTTCCTGTAAATTTTACAATTTTTAATCGCACCACACCATCATTTGTGATTTATATCATAAATGTTATTTTTTACGGTTTTTAGTTTAAAATGTTGATTTTTTTCGGTTATACCAATTTATAAATTGAATCTAACAAACACTTGACTTATAAATTATAAGGATATCAATAATAATGCAATAAAAGTCTTATTACTCGCATAAAATAATCGATGTGATATTTTTCAGTAAAAAATAAAAATCGCGTGGTGCAGTGCGGTGTTGCGGTTCGGCTTTACGGGTAAAACCGCAACCACACCGCATTATGGTTTTTTTTTTAAACCAAATCGTCGGTTTTTGTCGTGATGCGATTTTTATAATACGATTTATTTTAATTCTTGCGATTTACAGTTGCGGTTCGCAGTGCTGTTTCTGATCACTATTTTAAATATGAAAAGCAGATGAAAAGGAGTATTTACTCAAATCCTATGCCGCAAGAAGAGATAAAAACATTAAATAAGAAAAAAAGGAACAAAAGAATAGTAAAAGGCGTAAAAAGATAGAGAAGTATATAAGGAGACAAAATTGGGCACACCTAAAGCTATATATGTGTAAATATACTATGCATGCCCCTACTCATATAATGACTATCTATGTTTGCATGTATGTCCAACACAAACATATACTGATCCCGCCGACCTACGGTACCTTACTATAGGGTGTAGCTAGGTAGATATACGACAACAGCTGAGAAGATGCCATTTACTTGTCATTCAGTGTCCCCGTCATATAACGGTACAAGTTTTTCTTTTTCTTTTACCATTTCATTAAATAAAATGTTATTCTTATTTGCTTAACCATTTAGATGATTGAGTTACAAGTTTTAAGATTTATAATTCTAACATACAAAATACATTTTTTATGTTCTTGATTTCACAACTAAGATTGTAAATAACGTAAAACGTGACAAAGTACCATTATTAAGCTCGAGAACAGAATCAGGACACAAAACGACTAAATACACTTATAATAAATTATATAATGTTATAAATAACGTTTTTAGAAACCAGGTGCATTTAGCAAAAATCTAACAAAAAGTGAAAGTTTTTGACAAATTTAACAATACGTAATAAAAATTCATATGCGTCCCGAGACCCATCATAGTTCCGTCCCTGATTAAGTTTAAGCTTCAGAAGATATGACGAATCTATAATGTTTTTAAAACGTAATATATAATGACACAAAACATTTATAAATTAATACTTATATAACGATTTATGTGATCAGAATTTATTTTTATATTAAAATGCCATTTACTTGTCATTCAGTGTCCCCGTCATATAACGGCACAACTTTTTTTTTTTTTTTTTTACCATTTCATTCAATAAAATGTTATTCTAATTTGCTTAACCATTTAGATTTTAGATGATTCAGCTACAAGTTTTAAGATTTATAAGTCTAACATGCAAAATACATTTTTTGATGTTTTTGATATCAACTGAGGTTGTAAATAACGTAAAAATTGGTAAAATATCGTTATTATTAATGTAAAGTGTGATAAAATATGGTTATTAAACTTAAGCTTTAGAAGGTATAGTAAATCTATGACGTTTTTAAAACGTGATATATAATGATAGAAAATATTTATAAATTAATATCTATATGATCAAACTTTATTTCCATATTAAAAAACTTAAGCCTGAGACTAATAAACATTCTCAAATCCTGTAAATCTGTAAAAAGATTCAAAAAATGTTTCACGTTATGCGTTTTATGCTGTTTTTTAGCACGCTATTTTAAACGTAAAAATCGTTTTTAGCATACTATTTAAAATGACACCTTAATCTGTTTCATAACGTAAAGATACTATTGTCTTGCTATAACGCGTTATTTAAAACTCTGATCTAAACCATCTTTCCTAGTAGAACCAGTAATGAGATAAGTGCAAGACGGGGCAATGACCTCTCATTTGTAAACACTATACCACTAACAATATACCGAGTATTAATTACTTCATTCGTTTCAAAATTATAGTTTAATGACAAAAATCATTACAGTTTAAAAAAAATACTATAATAAAGGTAATACAGTGATTCAATCTATATTTTTTATATATTTTTAGATAATTAATCTAGAAAATTCAAAAACAAAAAGTAATCTATAATTTTTAGACGAATGTGGTGGTACTTATGTCACGGACTTGTCTCTAAAAAGGTCTTTCGTGCGGCACTTAGTCTCTATTAAGTCAGCCTTCCTCCCAACGCTCAACGATTTAGGCAACAAAGAAAACTACTAAGAAAGAACACAAGAGAACTAGGGGAAAATGCTTGTATTATTAGAGAACTTTATAAGTAGAGAATACAAGTGAATATGAGACGATTTTCCCAAATGAGGATGGTCATATTTATACTACACATCTAGGGCTACATTAGGGCTTTATTTACAACTCCAAGACAAGCCCATATTCTACATTCTTCTATTAGGGTTTTCAAAGTCTTCCATGTCCTTCTAAGAGCTTCTATGAATCTTCCAATGGTTTCCATATTATTCCACCAAGCCTTCTAGCCATGTGTAGAACCATCTGGATCCCCGTTAACCTTGTGAAACTAGGCGAGACGTGACATCCTCCCCCACCTAAGCTCGCGACGTCCTCGTCGTGCCATCCTTATGATACTTTTTGATCTCGTCCTTGAATTGCAACAATAATTCTTCCGCTTCCCAACTTGCTTCACTATCAGGCAAGTCACGCCATCTGATCAAGTACTCCTTATAGCTCGGCACTCCGCGTCTCCTTATCATACGATCTGACAAAATCTCCTCGACCTCTCGATCACACGAAGTCACAACTGCCGTCAGTGCTCGCTTTGACCCTCCTCGGTTAGAATCTTCCCCGTCTCCGTGATAAGGTTTGAGTAAACTAACGTGAAAGACCGGATGAATCTTCAACTGGGCGGTAGTTGAACTCGATAATTACCTTAACTACACGTCCAATCACTGGGAAAAGGCCTTCATACCTCCGTATCAATCCCTTATGAACCTTCCGCAATGACTTGAATTGTTGAGGCAAGAGTTTCACCATGACTTGATCTCCGACATCGAACTCAACGTGTCTCCTCCTCTCGTCCGCCCATTTCTTCATATTTTAGCCGCTATGTCCAAAGATGCCCGGGCCATGTCCGCTTGCTCGTGCCACTCCTTCATAGTCTTGTAAGCGGTCGGGCTACTCCCCTCGTATGATGCGGCCAAGGTGTTTGGTGTCAACGGTTGGCGTCCCGTGACCAACTTAAAAGGACTATTCCCCGTGGCTTCACTTTGTTGCATGTTGTAAGAGAATTGAGAAACATCAAGCAGTTTAGCCCAATCATGTTGGTTGGCACTAGCATAGTGGCGAAGATAGAGCTCCAATAATGCATTTACTCTCTCCGTTTGCCCGTCCGTTTGGGGATGAAAACTCGTAGAGAAGTTCAAATCCGTCCCCATGATCTTGAACAACTCCGTCCAAAAGCGCCCCGTGAATCTCGAATCTCGATCGCAAACAATCACATGTGGCAGTCCCCAATACTTAACCACATTCTTGAAGAAGAGCTTGGCCGTATAATCCGCGGTAACATCGGATGGCGCAACTATGTTAGTAGCATACTTCGAGAATCTATCGACCACCCCAATGATACTCCCACTCCCCTCCGACTTCGGCAAGCATGTGATAAAGTCCATGGAGACACTCTCTCATGGTCCTTTGGGCGTAGGTAAAGGCTCCAACAATCCTCCGGATTTCTTTTGCTCTATCTTGTCTTGTTGTCAATAAGGCACGTCCGAAAATATGTCTCAACATCGTCCTCCATCCTCGGCCAATAATAAGTGCCTTCGACTAATGCCAACGTCCTATTCATCCCCGGATGACCAACCCACTTTGAATCATGACACTCTTTCAAGATTACTCGCCTAAGATCACCCCGCTTAGGCACGTAAAGCCGATCTCCTTTGGTGAACAACATGTCTCCTTTAAGCCAAAATCTCTTAGTCTTCCCGTCCTTCACTAAGGCAATGATCTTCTTGGCCATAGGATCATGTTTCAATCCTTCCTTGATTCGGTCTTGGAGGAAGAATTGAGCTTGAGTGATTGCCGCAAACTCCGCCTTGCGACTCAATTTGTCGGCTACCACATTAGCCTTCATTGGCTTGTACTCCAAATGGTAGTCGAATTCGGCTAGGAAGTCTTGCCAACGAGTTTGCTTGGGACTTAACTTCTTTTGGGTTTGGAAGTAACTCGTGGCAATGTTATCCGTTTTGATCACGAATCTCGAACCCAACAAATAATGCCTCCAAATCCTCAAGCAATGGATAACTACCGTCATATCCTTCTTTGCACCGTGTACTTCCTTTCCGTCTCATTTAGCTTTCTACTCTCGAACGCGATCGGGTGTCCGTCTTGCATTAGAACTCCTCCAATAGCAAAGTCCGATGCATCTGTATGTAACTCGAAAGGCATGGTCACATCCGGTAGTCTCAACACCGGTTCTTCCACAACCGCCTTCTTTAACTTCTCGAACGCCGCTTGACACTCTATACTCCAATCCCAAGCTTTGTTCTTCTTCAAAAGATCCGTCAATGGTGATGCTACCGCTGAATAGCCCATGATGAATCTTCGATAATAGTTCACCAAACCAAGGAATGACCGCAACTCTGTTACTTTGGTTGGTGGTTCCCAATCTTGGATAGATTTTATCTTTTCCCCGTCCATCATCAAGCCTCCATCCTTGATCTTGTGGCCCAAGAACTCGACTTCATCTTGAGCGAAAGAGCACTTCTCCAACTTCACATAAAGTTCACTATCTCGCAACACCTCGAACACCTGTTTCAAATGCGAGACATGCTCTTCCAAAGTATGACTAAAAATGACAATATCATCCAAGTATACAACCACAAATTTATCGAGGAATGGGTGAAATAACTTATTCATGAGGGTGCAAAATGTCATGGGAGCATTTTTCAATCCGAACGGCATGACTAAGAACTCTTAAGAGCCATACCTCGTGACACACGTCGTCTTGGCCTCGTCTCCCTCCGCTATTCGTACTTGGTAGTACCCCAATCTCAAATCCAACTTAGCGAAGTATCTCGCCTTCCCAAGTTGATCAAACAAGTCCTCAATAAGAGGAATAGGGTACTTATTCTTGATTGTTACCTTGTTGAGTGCTCGGTAGTCTATACACATCCGCAAGGACCCGTCCTTCTTCCTTTGAAATAACACCGGCGCTACATATGCGGCTTTCGAGGGTCGAATGTAGCCCGCATCCATCAACTCCTTGAGTTGCCTCCTCAACTCTTCCAACTCGGGTTGCGGCATTTGGTAAGGGGCATTGGCGGGGGGCTTAGAACCCGCTTCCAACTCGATGGTATAATCCACCTCCCTCCTAGGTGGTAGTTTCTTGGGCAACTCCTTGGGCATCACGTCCTTGAACTCATCAAGCACCCTCTCGATCTCCTTCGGCACCTCCACTTTGCTTGACTCCCCATCCGTCTCTAGCCTTGTCATCGCCAAATAGCGAGGCTCGCTCTTGTTGAATCCTTTCTTGAATTGCATAGCCGAAAGGGTCTTTTCTCCACTCTTGGAATCCCGCTCCGTGCTCCCCATGCAAGTCTTTCCACCGTCTAGGATACACAAAGAGTTAGCGAATGGCATGGGAAATCTCGTACCTTATCGAGAAACTATAACCCAAGAACCACTTTGAAATCATCCATCGGGACCACCGCCAAATCAATCGTCCCTTCCCAATCTCCAATCTTCGCTCGGACATCCTTAGCCACTCCATGAATCGGTTTGGCCTCCGAGTTTACCGCCTTGATAGTTCCGCTCCCCTTTGTAGCGTTAATCCATAGCCTCCTAGCTTCATCAACCGCCGCAAAGTTATGAGTTGCACCGGAATCGACTAAATCACGCACCTTTACTCCATTGATGTTTGCTTCGACATATTGTAGGCCTTTTCCTACAACTTTTGGCACCTCCGTCTTCGCCTTGATCGCATTCAAGATCCTCATCGAACCCATGCTTCCGCCATTACTCGTATCTTCGTCTCCATGAGTCGACATCGCGTTGAGGCTTGCTTTCTTTGGGCAATCTCGAGCTCTATGAGGTCCATCGCAAATGAAGCACCCACCACTCTTGTAGCTCGTCTTTAAGTCTTTCTCCTTTCCGGTAGGGGGTTTCTTCGCATAATCGAACTTTGGTTTTTCTCCCCCGTCTTTCTCATGGCTTACCTTTCGATCTTTTGGCTTTGACAGTACCCTCCTCGAAATAAAGTCAATCAAGGCCTCGGCTTAAGCAATAGCCGTGGCGACATCTTGGACTCCACGTCGCTCTAACTCCGTCTTAGCCCATCCTTGTAAACCATCAAGAAAGTAAAAGAGAGAATCTTGCTCGGATAGATCCGGAATCTCCAAGGTAAGTGTAGTGAAATCTTTCATATACTCCTTAATCGCTCCGGTTTGCTTAAGTTTACGAAGCCGACTCTTCGCCTCGTTCTTAGCATTCTCCGGATAGAATTGCCTCTTGATATCCGCAACAAAATCAACCCAAATATTAATAGTAACCGTACCTCGTTCGATATCTCCATGCCGACGTCTCCACAATAACGCCACAGTATCTTTCAAGTAGTGAGTAGCCGTCTCGATCTTCATAGCATCCTCCACTATCTTGGCACCCTTCAAGTATCGCTCTATCTCCCATAAGAAATCGTCGACCGCTCTAGCCTCCCGCTTTCCTACGAAAGATGATGGTTTAGGAATGTCCACTCTTGGACCGTGATTACTACTGCTACCCACACTAGCCAAGGACAACTTGCACAACTCCACGTCCGCGCGCAAGATTCCAATAGTATCATGGATTGCGGAGATCTCTTCCCGAACCTTTCTTCCATCTTCTCCATTCCATCCTTGAACATATCTCGTAAGTCAAGGATTTCCTTCTTCATATCGCCACTAAGAGCATTTAGGACTAGTCTAAAGTCTTCCCTCACACTCTCAAACTCGGATTCAAGATTTGCCAAGCCCTCAACTTGGGTCTTTATATCCGCCATGGATGTCTCGAAATCCGCCATTCTCTTATCCATACTTGCCATAACGTCCCTCGACGTTCCTCTCTTCTTGGGGCCTAGATTTTCATCTCGACCACGGTTCCCATCAACAACACTTCCGCTAGCATCATTCTTCTCGGTTTCAATCTCCATTGCCTCAAATCGAATCTCGCGCTGATGCCACTTGTCACGGACTTGTCTCTACAAGGGTCTTCCGTGCGGCACTTAGTCTCTACTAAGTCAGCCTTGCTCCCAACACTCAACGATCTAGGCAACAAAGAAAGCTACTAAGAAAGAACACAAGAGAACTAGGAGAAAATGCTTGCATTATTAGAGAACTTTATAAGTAGAGAATACAAGTGAATATGAGATGATTTCCCCAAATGAGGATTGTCGTATTTATACTACACATCTAGGGCAACATTAGGGCTTTATTTACAACTTCAAGACAAGCCCATATTTTACATTCTTCCATTAGGGTTTCCAAAGTCTTCCATGATCCTTCTAAGAGCTTCTATGAATCTTCCAAGGGTTTTCATATTATTCCACCAAGCCTTCTAGCCATGTATAGAATCATCCGGATCCCCGTTAACCTTGTGAAACTAGGCGGGACGTGACACTTAGCATTTATAGGTTTTCAAAGTATTAAACATAAATAATAATAACTACGTTAGAAAATTCAAAAGTTTTTCTAAAAACATTATACAAAAAGTTTTTTCTAATCATAACTTGTAATCTCAAATTGTAAAAAACTTTTGCTATTTTTTATGAGAGGTGATTTCACACTTTTCATATTAATTGGCATATTAAAAATTAGTATGTCTTAACATATATATACTTATAAAGAAAAACATAATTTGAGGTGAACTAAAGGTATAGCGTCAAGACACACTACTTTTAAATATGTCAACTAATTTTAAAATTTTGCAAATCAACTCTCTTCTTGCCTGCTCCGAATAAAAACCTGATGATACTTCTATTCCACTTTTTCTCTTTTCATCACATACATTTACTTCAACAATACTATGATATTGATAGTGTAAGAGTAGCAAAATAAATGTAAACAAGATGCATAATAATTTTCTTAGTTTAGACTTTAGACTCAGAAAGACAGGAATTACGGGGGAACAAATTGTATCCGCCTCGCGTCAAACCTAACGCCCTCGGCTGTTAGATATTTTTCTTTTTATTGTAATAAAGTAATATGTGGACTCATGATATTTTATTTTATTTTTTGATATTACTTTTTTTTTCTCGCCGTATCTCCATAAAATGTGATATCAAATTTAAGTGTCATTCATCTTTTCCTTTGACACCCTTGGTGCTATCATATGTATAATCTTTTGTTGGCATTGCATGTTATGTAGGTTAGTATAGGAACCCTCGTGTGCGTGCCCTAATGTAGGTTGTGTCGAGTATTTATGAAAGGGAAAAGTGAATGTTTGGAAAACAAAAAAAAGTAAAAAACAAGAAAGAGCCGCGAGAGAGTTATGAGTCACTGAGCAGAACCCATTGATTCGACCAGTCCCCATCATTTCCACAAATACAGTGGCCACTCATTAATCACATTTTGTTTTTATACATTCACCTTTTTCACTAAACAAAAAAACATAATTCCAACATACATACTGATTGATCCAAGAAGGTCAATGGACAAGTTTTGGATTCAAAGCTTTTATCACGTGATCAACAGGTTCTATATGATACCAAAAGAAAAGATATGGAGTATAACGTTATAAAGAAAATCAAAGGGATAAAATAACTCTATAAACTATTCGTAGATAGGGTTTCAGTTAATCGTGAGATGTTTTTTTCATGGTCATAAACGTATAGTAACATGATGCATGGACCGTGGACTTAATTACATACAACGTGTTATTCTTGTGACCTGTATATTGTTAGCACAGAGGAAACATAATGAATGCATCGGTGTCATGGTGTGTCATGAGTCATGACCGATGTTTAAAATTCGGTTTTTTTAGCGACTCGTTTTCGTAGTTTGCTAGCCGTTTTAAATACGTATGTATAATATTTTTATATTTAATGTATGATTTTTTTAATAAATCTAACATCGTTTTTATATTTAGTTAAACCGAAAAAATATATTAAATATTCGCCAATAAGCTTTAGTTTTCAATTTATAAATCTATTGCGTTTAGTTCAACCGATTAAAAAGATCAAGTATTCACCTAAACAAGAATATACAAAATGCAAAAATACGAAACAAGTTTTAAAAACTTATAAAATTTTAAAAATTAATAATTATAAAATTTAAAAATTGTTTAAAATTTAAAAATTGTTAGAAAACATAAAATAAAATTTATTTAAAAAATACAAAATAAAAATTATAAAACTTTAAAATTAAAACTTATAAATTTGCAAATATACAAAAGACGAAAACATACAAAATTATCTTTTATTTATCAGTGAACGGTGTAGAAAGGGGATAAAATTGATAAGAACCCAAAACATTACGGAGTACTTCGTCCATGGGTTTTATTTTCACCAACCACCTATATTCAAAGTACGGACATATTACTTCAACATTAGTACGGAGTTGTTTTTCTAGTCTTTAACCCATGATTAAAAATGATGAGATAATAGTAATTTTTAGACTGCTGTATAGAAAGAAGATGCAATCTTGTTACCGTGCCATGCTTGAACTTGATGCTAAGTAGAGAGTATATTTAAAGTTTTTGATAAACAATTTTTTACTATGGGTTTTTCTATCTTGTGCCCTAGGGGCACATGATAAAGAGATATAAAGTACACAAAAGGTACACAGGGTCCCACAGAAAAGTACACAGAAATCCGTAAAATGTGGATCCCTATGTACTTTTCTATGGGACCCTGTGTATTTTATACCCTCTTATCATGTGCCCCTAGGGCACAAGATAGAAAAACCCTTTTACTATAGTACAGTATGTAATAAATGTAAAAGAAAAAATGTTGTTAACCGCGTTTCTGATGCAACAATGATTACTTTCACTCCTTTTTGCTGTCTCGATTGAGTCCATTCTGCTAATAAAGTGGTTAATTTGGTGTCAAGTGTTAAACTGAGATGTCTTAATCACACATCAGGTTTCAAAATCTCTCATGACTTTTCCTCTACATAGGGCGTGTTTGTTGAGATGGGCTTTATTAGCCAGGTTGAGCTTGGACTTCGAACTTTCTTACAAGAGCGGTGTAGTTTGATAGTAGATGACGAGTCAATGATCGACTGACGAGATATATCATACATCGAAACCGTTATGGGCTCATGATCCTTTAGTCATCGCCTACTTGAGTAAGAATTTGATGTACGATAAACATAAATTTCGAAAGACATTTTAAATTACTCGTCCAACCAGATAGTTGAGGAGATAACTAGTCATTCTCCGTTCTTTCGTGATAATATTGACTAAATCGAAACAGAAAGAATTTTCCCATTACTGAAATACACCTTTCTAAGAAGCCGTTTGGTTTGATCATATTGGAATCAATTAATCACTTTCATAGTCATATAAATGTTTGGTTAAAAATTTGATACCAAGATATGATAGCAACAATCATAGATCTATAGTAGTATAGATAGGTGACTTTTCACAAATATTTTTGTGAAATCTATGTTTTTTCATATTTATATCTTACTTTTAACATATATTAAGGAATGATACCTTTAGCTTAATATTTATACCAAACAATAACAATGGCAATGATACTTTTCTATGACATATTTTTGTAATTAAAATAATACCTATAGTGATTCCGGATTACATACCAAACGCACTCTAATTCTTCGATTAGCATAGATTTTATTTTCTAGACGAGTATCTGTAAATAAGTACGAAAACTTTCGGCCAATCTCATGATCTTTTTGGTACTTTTGTTATCAAAATGTTTGGATTATAATATCCGAGGAAAATCACAATGACTAATGTTGCAAACTTCTTCGGCATTAAGAAGAATAACACGAGTTTCTGAGATGTTAGGAAGCCTTTATCGCGCTGATTGGAATGGTTTAGTTGTTTGTTCGTATACAATGGGTAATATGTTAGATATGATCATGGTCCGAATTCGTTTATCTTACTGAAAGATGTTGTGTCGGCTTATGAATATGACCTGCTTTCTTTGATATTTCTGGATCGAACAAGGACATTAATGTTTTACATCAATCCCATTTTTGTAGCGATCTTAAAGTTGAACAAGCATAATAGATTTATTTTGTGGCTAACGGCTTATGTTAGGAATAAAATTAGTGCTGGTTGATACTACATTAGCAGTATTAATTATATTAATGCTGGTAGTAATATTCTTAGTACTAGTTGTATTAACACTGAATTAGACGTGGTCAAATCTCAATGCTGATAGAGATGTTAGTGCTTATCTGAAGATAAAGACTGAAGGCGTGTTATATATTATTAGAAGATATTGTGTATATGTTGAAAATACTTAAGCTTATTTGTTCATATCTTTGTCTTGTAAATGACTAATTGTACTATAAAAGGAGGTCCTATGTATAGGTTTACATATCTCTTAATTTCCCTGCATTGTAATTTTCACTTTAAGGTTGTACCCTAATACTCAGTGTTAAGAGTATTCGTATTACTAATAATATTGGAGTGTTTTAGTTTATAACTCTGTTTTGTTAACATTGTCTTACACTCATAATCTTCATAATATCAAAGAGTAGATTCCGCATACTCTTTGATATCATTCAAAGTTTCTACTAAGGCTATATAAGATTTATTGTGTGTAGTCTAAGTCTACAGCTAGACTAACAAGATCATAAGGGATCAACAAGTGGTATCAGAGCTTGTTGAGAAGGTTTGATCTTGAAGGTTATCAAGAACTCTTTTAATTAAAGAGATGGATTCAGATGTTACACTACCTAACACGATGAAAAAGGTTATAGTCTTCAAACAAGGAGAGTTTGAAGAATGAAAATTCAGATTCACTCAATTTATGTAGATGTACAATTAAGATATGTGGGAAGTCATTTCCCATGGGAACACCCACACCAAACCTGTAGTAACTGATGGCAAAGCACCAGAAGTATTGCTTGAAGAGAAAAAGAAGAGAACCAATGATACGGAAGCCAGAAGTATTGTTATGCTAGCAATACCAAATGAGCATATTATTTCTTTTCAGCAATATGAAGATGCAAAATCTATGTTTGATGCTTTTGTTCTAAGGTTTGATGGAAATGAATCCACCAAGAAGGCCAAGAAACAATTGCTGAAATCAATGTTTGAGAACTTCAATGCTGAGTGCTCAAAATCTCTTGACTCTATTTATATTAGACTTTAAGGGATTGTGACCAAACTTATCACTCAAGGAGGAAAGGTTGAGCAGGAGGTCATAGATACAAAGTTTCTAAGGAGCATCCTACAATCCATTTAAGAAAACAAGTAGGATATTGCTCAAGTCAATATTGGTGATCTGTACAATCACTTCAAGGTGGTTGAACAAAAACTCAAGAAAAAAACTGGATCAATCTCCAATGAGAATAACTTAACATTTATATCAAGTTCTTGTTGATCCCAAACTTAGATCGATTTAGCTTTATGTATACGAGATTAGATCAAGTAATACACTTAGAGAAACCTTTGTATATGCTTATGAATCTAAGTGTTATGCGGAATTTAACACTTAAACAAGAACACACAATGATATAAACAAACTTTCACTTTGATTAATGATATCAAACTTGCTTACAATGAAAGTAGTTTACGAATGAAACCTTATATGAAACATTAACATAAAGGTCTTCTTTTATAGAAATAAGAAGCCTTGTACAATAATCTACGTATCAGCTATTCTAGGTAAAGATAAATATAGAAAATACATTGTTGTTCCTATCTTTACTAGAAGTAATCTAGAATACAATAAACGCGTAGAGTATATCTTCCCATCAGTGCTTGTCTTCAATGTGTCAACGCTTGACTTTATCTTGTCAACGCTTGAGCTGTCAGCGCTTGTTTTGTTCTTGTCAACGCTTGTTTTACTCTTGTCAGCGCTCAAGTGATCTGGCCTTAATTTATTCCCAACAGTTCTAGTCATACCAGTAAAGAAAACTCAAAAAGTGCTCTTAATACTAGTAATGCATCTCTTAATACTGGTAGTACATTTTCTAATTATGATGAAGCATCAACTAGTGTTGTTGGTTTAAGTGATGGAACTATTCATATTCTTATCCAACTATGAGAAGTAGCAGAAATTGTTGTTAATGGTTTACAACAATTAAATGATGATGATTTAGAAGAGCTGGAAATAAAAAATCAACTTGCTTTTCTCAGTATGAGAGCAAAAAGGTTTCTTAAAAGAACTGGAAAGCATATCATTCTCAATGCTGGTGATAACGCAAGTTTTGATAAATCTAAGGTGTAATGCTATAATTGTCACAAGAAAGGAAAATTTTCTAGGGAATGCAGAAGTCCAAGAAGTCGGGAGAAAAAGGTAACTCTTGAAGAGCCTTCTACCAAGGCCTTGATAGTTATTGATGGAATTAGAATGGACTGGGGACTCAATGGGGACCCTATCACAAATATGGCATTCATGGCACTTTTAGACTCTGTGGTAATTCTTAAGAAAAGTTACACTACTGAATGTCTAGAAACTTATTGGGAACTTAACAAATACTGTGATGGTATTAAAAGGAATTATGATAAATCTAATTGTGATTTTATAATTATAAAAAGGTCTGAGAATTTTTGAAGAATAGATAGTATGCTATAAGGAACAAGAAATGGCTTTTAAAGATTCTATTATTCTTCTAAAAAGGGAATTAGTTGCTCAAACTCTTGAAATCACTAATCTTGGTTCAAAACTAGAAACTTGTGAAATCATTAAGCTTGAAAATGAATTAAAACATAAAAGTCTTAATAATGACACTAAAAGCATAGAGAGAATGATTGACAGTCAGTTTCCTAATAAGTGCAAGTAGGGACTAGGATACAATGGCGACTACCATTGTAAAACCCGCATAAAATACAAGAAGCATTAAATACACGAAAATACGGATTAATTAAAACTTTATAATTAATTAATACACGACACGTATCATGAATATTCAATGTATAACTCCAAGTATAACGTATATTATTATTTATTATTTACAAGTATTTACGTATAGTAAATAATACATGACAAGGATAAACACGAACGTAAAACACGAACACACGTTACGAATAATAATACACGGGATTTATTAAAACGCGAAAAATGAAAAGTAAATAAAGGGTGTTTGTTTTGGCCGGTTACAAGAGAGAAAGAAAGGGCCCATGGCCCGACGCGTTTAACAATTTAATTAGTAAACAAAACATACCAAGAGATTTCATTTACAAGTTTTAACAAGAAAAAATAAAAACCCTAGACCTCTTTGTCACTCTTTGGCAGCCGGATACACAAAGGAAAAAGGAGAAGAAAACCAAGTTTTGATCTTTAATTATTACGGGTATTGTTCGTGTTCATCAATCCCAAATCATTGCACGTTCGGTATCTCTCAATCCTTAATCTTTCATTATTTTTATTAATTCATGGATCTATTTAATTAATAACAAGAACACATGAGTCAATGAATTAAAAACATCTATTTAACAAGGTTTAAATCAGGTTGTGGGTTGGTTGTCACATGAACCGAGACCACAAGGGGTCTCGGTGTGGGTTTTCTTAGGCCAGCCGCACCCCATAAGGGGGCGGTGGCTGCTGTGTATGGTCAGTCGCAACACCAAACAACCCCGGCAGTGTGGTGTTTGGCCTATCAGTGGCAACTGAGATCTTTAAATCTCTCGGTGGGTGATGTGATCTGGCAGCGGCAACCCGGCTAGGGAGATGGCTGTTGTGGGCATGCAACGATAAGGCCACAGCCTTGCGGCTGTGGTGTTTGATGGTTCGAGCAAACCGAGACCATGGGGTCTTGGTGAGGGATCGGTTGGGCTCGGGTACACACGAAACACACAAGGGTGTGTTTGGATGTTAGTTTTGGCGAAATTCATTATATTAATTTAATTAGTTATATTAAATTAATCATGTTATAGTTAATTAAATTAATTAAAACTTAGGATATTATTATTTGGTTAATTATTCATAAAAATTAACATGGTCCATTAAATTAATTAACCTTAGACTTTTAATAATTATGTTATATAATTATTCATGATAAATTACATGTTATATTTATTAATTTAATTAAGGACTTAGCATAATTATTTAATTACATGTTAACCATAGTTTAATTAAATTAATATCTTACTTTAATTTCATTATACAATAAACAAGTTATGGTAAAGTATTATTTATATAAATCAAGTTATATTATAAATTAATAATCATTTATAAACTATATATTATATTATTAATTAATAACTATCATGTTAGACTAAAGTATTTATTTATTAATAAAAGTTACTATATTATGACATTTAATTAATCATGATTTTTAAGATATATTATTAAGCTTTAGCTTATATCACATGCTTATTAAAAAAGTTTATTACTATTTATGGAAACATACTAAATATGAAAACATGCTATTTATGGAATTATACTATTTATGGAAACATGCTATTTATGAAAATATACTATTTATGGAAACATGCTATGTATGGAAATATACTATTATGAAAACATGCTATTTATAGAAACTTACTAATTATGGAAACCTTCTATTTTTGGAAACTTACTATTTATTGAAACTTACTATTTTTGGAAAGTTACTATATGGAATCCTGCTATTTTTGGAAAGTTACTATATGAAGAAACCTACTATTTTTAGAAAGTTACTTATTATGAAACATCAAGTATAATAACACATGAAACATGAAACACGTTAATCAAGAACACATGAAAACACTAAGAAATACATGATAACACATGAAACAATAAAACAAGTCAAGAACATGTAAAACAAGTCAAGAATATGTAAAACAAGTCAAGAACAAGTAAACCAAGTCTAGAATAAGTAAAGTGAACTAATAATCAGCCAGTATACATGAACACACAAATCACTCACGTCCTTTATTATGTATCACTTATGAAGTCGGAGTAGATTTCTATCCGCCTTTCATCTTTATTTCGTTACTGGACATAAGGTACGGATATTCCGTCCTTCAGTAAGGACATTCCTTTTCTATGTATGATTAGGATTTCCCGTTTGCTTCCATCTGTTTTCTCTAGTAGTTTACATGTCATTAAACTTTTCAGTAATTACCATGCTATGATTTTAAATTTCCTGAGCTATATACACACATGTCATGTTCACCTAGTTATGGAGGTACCATAACCATAACACTTGAGGCGCCAGTGTTATGACTCTTCCGTAAAGAGAGTGATTTCTCGCGGCGTCCCTTTCAGTTATTGTCCATTATTATTACTATTATCATGTGGGGAGAATGGGTGCATCCTAGTACATGTTTACAGATTTACACGGTGACTGCGGTGTGTACTCTACATCCGTCACATGGAGAAAATCCCTCCACCTAGACTTATATAATTAGAGGCAACCCCTTTAATTGAATGATGAGGTCATCCCTCTATGTATTCATGCACGTTGATACCTTTCATGACCTATATGGGTTCGTGGCATTTAAAATTACATTTTCATGAACAAACATAAGGCTTTTCAAATATAAACCAGTTTATAAAACATGTTCCAGGTTTTCCAAGACTTACACTATTTCCGCTGCATTTTTCATACTTTACATATATTTTAATCATTCATATCATGTCATTATATTCGTTCACTAAGCGTATTGCTCAGCCGTATTTTCTTTCATGTTCCCATAGGGCAGGTACTAACGGACAGAATTAGGCATTCAAGAGTATGTGCATTGGATGGAGGCTCCTTTGACTTAATTTCCTTTATGCATTTATATACCTATGCTTTGCTTGGACATTGTTTATTCTTTTCTCTACATTCTTTACTTAGGCATGTGTGAGCTTATGTTTTGGTACCGTTGTTTGATTCCGGTTTCCTCTATGGTCATATATGTTTTAAGACATTTACCTTGCATACTTGATGACACGCCATAATTATCACGTAACGGTCCACTTGTCAAAGTGGGGTGTTACAACCATGCTATTGAGCCCCCTCTTGTGTATTTTCCTTCTATACTAGCTATGTCATACATTGGTTTACTTGAAATCCAAAAGAAGGAGGAACCATAATTTGTTCCAATCAAGTTTGAGAAAGAAAGTGATAGTTCTACCTCTTCCAGAATAACCTGTGTTGACATTCCACAAGTTACATCAAATACTAGTACTAGTGTTGGTAGTCAGACTAAGGATTTGACTTCTAAACCAAGTAGTTTAGATAACACAAACTCTCATACTATTGCTAAGTTGGAAGTGAAAGCATATTTAAAAAAGTTGGTAAGTTGAATCCCGATGCCCCCAAGTATCAATATGTTAAAGAATATGTTAAATATGCTAAAATGTATAGAGGTAACAAACCTAGGGGAAATAAAAGAAATCTGAACAATCAATAGTTTCATAAAATGTGATGGAGAAAAGTCTTGCTATATATGTGGAAGTTTTGATCATTTACAAGCACATTGTAAGAGTAATAACAAAATAGGAGTGAGGTATGAGAATAAGGCTTTTAAAAAGAACTACAAGCCTAATACCAAAATGATCCCTAGGTCAGTATTACTTAGGGATGGTCTAAAACTAGTTAATAATTCTAGTAATTTTAATTCTGGTAGATCTTCATTAGTTAAAGCTGGTAAATCATTCAATTCTGGTAAGTCAATTATTTATGGTCACTCAAAGTCTTATTCTAGTAGTAATAGTCCAAAGTATGTTAATTATGTCAACTCAAGACATCTTGGTAACTATAGACCAAAACCTTTTGTGACACAACCACATACAAAAGTATCCCCTCAAAAGAAAACAACTTTAGGTCATCAAATCTCTTATCAAAAGAACAAAGCTGTCAATACTAGGAACACTAAGTGTGAATCGAAGCTCATAGACAAGGTGCTAGAAAGTTTCCCAGTGGTGATGTTCCTCCAAACATGGTTTGGAGACCAAAGAAAACATAAATAGAAGCCAATAATACCAACTCTATGGTGAAAGATCAGTCCAAAGCAAGTACTTATAGTAATGGTGAAGAAGAAGATGAATATGTCACCAGAATATTTCAGAATGTTGAAGCTATGAAGAAGATAGTATATGATGAAGCAAAGGAATTAAGAACTTGGAATAGGACAAAAGGTAGTGTAACTTATGATTTCAATAATTTAGAAGGGTGAAAGTATTACAAGACATATAAATTTGTTGGACAAACTAAAATTGATCCAAATGTATCTTGGGTAATTAAAGAAGACTAATTCTTAAGGTATGTTACAAATCTGTTGTAGATTTCTTATTCTGTTAGTATCATTTTTAATTCTGGTAATGAAATTCTTAATGTTGTTAGTCATGTTTTACAAAATTTAAATAAAAAATGTTCTGGGCACATATTTTCTTGGCCTTGGACTAACATTTGCAGGATTAGCAAAGGAGCATATAGGATTTGCATGTTGTATATAATTTTTGGGTTGCTATACTACTTCTAAGTCACTTAGTTTCACTAGATGACTCACTCTCTAACATCTCATTCATGATGTGTCATAGAGAACAGCTTTATGCTGGAAATCATATCAAGAAGACTTCTTATACAAGTATATCTAGTTACATGCAATATTCTTGTACTGAAAATGGTTTTCGCAAACCAAAGGTTAAAGCAACCTACAAGTGTAAAGTGTTTAGTAGTGTTATGGTTGAACACACAAGGAATACTTTGTTTTAATAAATATTTCTGAGCGAGAAACTGTACATGACTCAGTGTCAATCTCATATATCTGAGTATGCTTTGAGTACTTTGACAACTTGCTTAGACTTTGAAGTTATCTTATCTCTCTTTGTGTGTGAGATTTTATTGCATGTTGTTTCATCACTTGAGGATAAAAATTATGTACGCACAATATAATTATGATAAATATAAAAGATAAATAAAAGTCGAATAATAGTTTCAAATTTAAAATTAACAAAATTATGATTTAATCAATTTTTTTAATATACACGAGTATTTAAAAGTTTGTGAAAGATATTAATGTAATTATACAAGTTTGAAAGGGATATTAATGGAATCACAAAAATGAGAAGGATATTTATGTAAATGCAAAGGATATTTACGTAATATTCAATTTCAAGAAGGATATACATGTAAATATCCCTAATAATAATAAATGTTGTATATTGTTATGTACATTTTTTTTTGTACATTGTGGTACTACTAGATAGTGGTTTGGGTTTTGGTATTTAGGATACAAGGATTAATATTGGTTCAAGGTTAATACTGGTAGCATTATCTTTATTGTTGGTAGTGTAGATTAATTCTGGTGGCTATCCATTAGTTCTGGTTTGGAGGGAATTTTGCAAAATTACCGTTGAGAGGTTTGTGCTAATTGCTTCAATCCTAGGTAATATTTTTGAAGATATTTACTTATTCTTTTCAACAATTTCATCATTACCTTGTCTTACCCTATAATTTAGCAACTTGAATCTCTTGGCTTAATCAAACTCTTTCACCTCAACTATATAAGCCAATTTTGTTTCCCATAATCTCACTTTTACTTTTACGATCCTAACCCAAACCACTTTGTCGATATTCATCCTTCTCATCCTTACCAATAACCATGTAGACTTTTTAATTATGTGAGAAGCATAACCAAGTTGCATATTTGCAAAAGGATGTTGTTTAAGAGTTTTTCTTTAAGATTCTTGATTTTCTAAGACATAGACACATATATCATGCTCTTACAGTTCATCTAAAAGTACTTAAATCTGTTATCCATCAATTTTGAGGAACTGCTGTTATGGAATAAATTAATGAAGAGGAAGTGATTAAGGCCACTGTCAACAAGGAGGAACTTTTCATTACAAATGGTCATGTTAGGGAACACCTAAGGTTGAATGATGCAGATGAGGTCTTTACACTTGTGAATAATGAAATCCTGGATGGAACGGAAGCACTTGGCTATGTGGGGGATAGGTCATTCACTTTCTATAAAGGGGCATTCTCACCATAGTGGAGGTTCTTGGTTCATTTTCTTATGCATTGCATGATTCAGAAGAAGGCATTTGGCGGTCATATTTCAACTGCTTTGGTTGTATCTCTACTCAAAGAACTTTCAACTTTATCCATTTAATCTTTGTAAATATGCTAAAGAATGTAGGAAGTCATCACAATTTTTTTATGTATCCAAGGTATCTCATGATCATTATTAATGGCATAGGACATTCTTTAGGTAATTACCAAAGGAAGTACAAAGTTTCTACTTTGATAAGCAGAGTCTTTTGACAAATGAAGAAGAGTATAGAAAAAGGGATTGGTGTGGTAGTTCCATTAACAACTTCTATGTTACAAGCTGGTGTTGATGAGGGAACAACAAGCCCAATAGTGTCCCAACCCACATCACCCAGAATTGAGGATGAACCTTCTACTTCACAGCTAATATTCTCAACATATAGGTCTAGACACAGAGAGATACCTCAAGTTTCTTAGCTTGGGGCATCTACTTTTTGCTTTGTAGCAGATGAGACTATTAGTGCTGATGAGCCTAGTAGAACTGGTGAGGCTACTCCTATTGTTACTCATGTAGCATAGGGGATGAGTAACATTCCTAAGACCTTAACCAGATCCAATGATTCATCAAAAAGGGTTACTTCTCTTGGAAGTAGCGAGGATAGAGTGTCACAACTTGAGTTGATGCTTTTTTATTTTTGTACCAATATTTATTCTTTGGAGCCAGCAAGCAATGGTTAAGCTAATGTTCTTGCTGCTCAGGCTCAAGAATTGATAACTTTAAGAATCAGTGTACATAAACTTCAAGAAGAACCATCAAGTAGACAGGTTCATGTGACATTTTCAGATGTTTTTTCTCCTCAAACTGCTTTTAACAATCTCCTCATCAATCAAGGGGAGGAATTAGAGGTAATTGATAAGGAGACAAAAAAAGAAGAGATGATGTATATAAATAAAACAATATTAGGATTGAATTCAACATCTATGATTGAGCAAGGGATAATACTAGTTTCAGGGGAGGCTAGTACTGGTGTTAATACTAGTATTCAAGAATAGGTCCAAAGTGATGCTGAGATTGCTAGAAGCCCGGGAGAGCATGAAAAATGATCCGAATTAAACATCAGTTTGTCTTCATATGTAGAAAATATTGACATGTAAGATGTTCAGTCTCATTCACAATAGCTTACAAATAAGAGTTTAGCAAAAATGGTTGATCAGCTAGACTGGGGTACCAACTATTGCACAATTTCTAGAGGCTTACAAAGGTTATTTGACAACACTTTTACTAGAACGTAGATATGAGCTTGTGGAAATGACATTAAAGCATCAGAAGGTCAAGACTAAGCTTTTGGCGTATTAAGAAAAGAAAGAAAAGAGTTTGAATTATAGAGCTAGAAAGAGAGCATTCTATAAGGCTATGCTCTGGAATCATAAGCTATATACTCAAAAGAAGTTCAAAGGTTTGAGTTATGAGGAATTAGAAGAATTAGCTATACCTATTATGAAGTTTGCAGATAGCTTTCTAGATTCTGGTTCTGAGATGCAAAGAAAGTATAATGAGGATCAAGAGAGGTTCTTAGAGAAGAGAGCTACTGAGGTTGGTACTTCAAATACTCCTATAAATACCTTGACTACAAGCAGCTTGGATAAGCAAGGATCAACAAAAAGACAAAAGAAGATGATTTCACTTGGAAGATTCATAGTAAAAGGTGAGGATCCTTCTAGTCCAGAACTTAAAGATTGTTTAGAGTTAGTGGTTGTAGATACTCCAGTTATGCCTTTACTATTGATCCCAAACTTAGATCGATTTAGATTTGTGTTAACGAGAGTAAATCAAGTTTAACACATAGAGAAACTTTTTGTATCCAACAATCTAAGTGTTATGCGGAATTAACACTTCGAGCAAAGAACAATGTAGACCAAACTTTCACTTTGATTAATAATCAAACTTGCGTACAATGAAAGTGTAAAACTTGTTATTAAACTAAGAACCCTACGACCTCCTTTTATAGCACAAGGAGTCATGTACAATAGTCTACCTATCAACTATTCTAGGTAAGGTAAATATAGAATATTCAATATTGAATATATCTTTACTAGAATTACAAAACGTGTAGACCAAGTATTCCATTAATGGTTGAACTTCCCTTTGTCAGCACTCAATTATGCTTTGTCAACGTTTACCTGTCAGCACCTCTTTTACTCTTGTTAGCGTCCAAGTTCTTCTTTTCAGCGTCCCAGTGACTTAGTTAATTTTATTCCCAACATTTACAAAATTTCCAATCATCAACTATGAAATTCATTATGGACAAAAGGATAGATGGTGGAAAATTTATAAAGCCGGGGGAGAGGTAGAAGAGTTTAGGTTCTTAGATGACATGTTTCAAGTCATGGAAAGAGAAGATTTGAGTGATTTTTTGGAGATACTAAAAAAGAGGTATAGAGCAGAATATTCATCAGCTTGTCATGACATGATGGATTTCTATTTATAAGAAACCATGAAGAAGATGTATGAACCTGAAGAAAGCAACAACATATGAGGAAGATTCAATGCATCAGATGTGAAGCATTGACATCTATATAAATTCTTCTAGTGTTTATCAATTGACCATGACAAATATTTATGTGGGAAACTAAAAGGGAGATTTGAATAGTATTACTGATTAGTTTTACTTTTTTGAAACTTTATATGTGATTAGTGAGGATATATAGATCAAGTATGATTGAGTAAGTAATCGAGATAGGAAAGAGTAAATTAAACCACAATGTACAAATGTTTATAGTGGTTCGACCTATCAAGATCTCACTTATCTTGCCCATACTTACATTCCTCGAGTATCCACTCGAGAGTTCGACTTTCACTAGTCAACAATCTCCTTTATACCGATGGAGAAACCCCTTACACGTCGATTACAATCTTTACCAACACCTCGTGTTTGGAATAAAATTAGTGCTAATGTATATTGCATTACCAGTATTAATTATATTAATGTTTCTAGTTGTATTCTTAGTGCTGGTTGTAGTAATACTGGATTAAATGTGGTTAAATCTTGATGTTGGTAAAGATATTAGTGTTGAGTTGAAGATAAAGACTAAAGATGTGTTGCATATAGATAGAAGATATTATGTATATCTTCCAAGTGTTTAAATTTATTTTCCATACCTTTGTCTTGCAAAGGACTCATTGCACTATAAAAGGTGGTCCTAGGTCTATGTTTTAGATACGCTTAATTTTTATCTCTCTTCATTGTAATCTTAATTCAAGGTTGTAACCCTAGAACTCTGTGTTAAGGGTATTAGTATTATTAATATTGAAGTATTTGGTTTACATCTTTTGTTCATATAATTAACATAATCTTTATAATTTCAAAGAGTAGATTCCGCATACTCTTTGAAATCATTCAAAGTTTCTACTAAATCTATTTAAGATTTATCCTGTGTAGTCTAAGTCTACAAGCTAGGCTAAACAAGATCATAATGGTTCAACAAATGGTATCAGAGCTTGTTGAGAACCTTTGATCTTGAAGGTTACTCAAGAACTCTTTTTACTAAAAAGATTAATTTAGAGGTTTTACTACCTAGCACAATTAATAAAGTTCCATTCTTCAAATAAGGAGAGTTTGAGGAGCAAAAATTCATATTCACTCAATTTATTCAAATGTATAATTAAGATTTGTGGGAAGTCATTATCGATGGAACACTCACACCAAACCTATAGTAACTGATGGTAAAGCACCAGAAATATTGTCTAGAGAGAAGAAGAAGAAGCGGTCTAATGATATGAAGGCCAAAATTATTGTTATACTAGCAATACCAAATGAGCATATTCTTGGTTTTCAGCAATATGAAGATGCTAAATCAATGTTTGATGCATTTGTTTTGAGGTTTAGTGGGAATGAATCCACCAAGAAGGCCAATAAAGCATTGTTAAAATCAATGTTTGAGAACTTCAATGCCGAGGGATAAAAATCTCTTGATTATACTTATAATAGACTTTAGGGGATTGTGAGCAAACTCATCACTCACGGGGGAAAGGTTGAGCAGGAGGACATAAATGCAAAGTTTCTAAGGAGCATGCCTCTTGAAATGGCTACACACATATCCATTTGGGAAAACAAGGAGGATGTTGATAAAGTGAACATTGATGATTTGTATAATCACTTCAAAGTGGTTGAGCTGAAACTCAAGAAGAAAACTGGATCAGTCTCCAATGATACTAACTTGGCATTTAGATCAAGTTCTAGTCATACCAGTAAAGAAAAATCAAAAGGTTCTCTTAATGCTAATAGTGCATCACTTAATGCTGGTAGTACATTTCCTAATTCTGATGAAACAACTACTAGTGTTGCTAGATTAAGTGGTAGAACCATTCATGGATTCTTGTCAAATTATGAGAATGTAGCAGAAATTGTTGTTGATGATTTGCAACAATTAAGTGATGATGATCTAGAAGAGATGGAAATAACAAATTAACTTTCTTTTCTTAGCATGAGATAAAGAAGATTTCTTAGAAGAACTAGAAAACAGATCATTCTTAATGTTGGTGATAAGACAAGCTTTGATAAGTCTAAAGTGGAATACTATAATTGTCACAAGAAGGGACACTTTGCTAGGGAATATAGAAGTCTAATTGATAATTTTTGATGGAATTAGCATGGACTGGGATTTCATGGAGGAAGAGGAACCTGTCACAAACATGACACTCATGGCACTTTCAGACTCTGAGTTAATTCATAAAAAAAATTGTACTACTAAATGTTTGAAAAATTATGAGGAACTTAAAACTTACCGTGATCATATTAAGCTAAACTATGATAGATATACACGTGATTTATCTAGTTATCAAAGAGGTCTTAGGGTCTTAGAAGAACATATAGTTTATAATAAGAAACAAGAAGGTTTTTTTAAAAGATTCCATGATTCTTCTAAAAAGAAAAATAGTTGCTCAAACCCGTGAGATTGCTGATCTTAACTCAAAACCTGAGGCTTGTGAAATTCTTTGGCTTAAGAATGAATTACACATCAAAAGTCTCAGTAATGCCACTAAAAGCATTGAGAAAATGATTGACACTCAGGTCCTTGACAAATGAAAGTGGGCATTAAGATACAATAATGATTATCATGTTGTTGAGCCCCCTATTGTATATTTTCCTACTATGCCAGCTATGTCGTATACTGGGTTACCTAAGTTTCAAAAGAAGGAGGAACCACAATCTGTTCCTATTGAGTTTAAAAAAGAAGGTGCTACCACTTCTAGTGTAGTCTTTGTTGATACTCCACGGGTTAAACCTTCTACTAGTACTAGTACTGTTAGTGACACTAAGGAGTTGATCCTTGGACCATGTATATCAGAGAGTACAAACTCTCAGACTGATGTTAAGCTAGAAGAGAAAGTTATTTTTAAGAAAGTTGGTGAGTTAAAACCTGATGCCCCTAAATACCAACCTGTTAAGAAACCTACCAAGTATGCTGAAATGAACAAGACTAACATACCATAGGGAAATCAAAGGAACATAAACAACCAGTAGAATCATAAAAATGGGAATATTTCTTGCTATATATGTGGTAGTTTTGATCATTTGTAGGCACATTGCAAGAGGAACAACATGAGGGGAGAGAAGAATAAGAACAAGGTTCTCAAAAATAATTACAAGCCCAATACGACAACGATCTCTAGGTCAGTACTTCTTAGGGATGATCTTAAACCAATTAATAATGCTAGTCATTTTAATCCTGGTATATCTTCACTAGTTAATTCTGGTAGAACATTTATTTTTAGCAAGTATTTTAATTTTGGTCACCCAAGGTCTTATACTGGTAGTAATAGCCCAATGTCTGTTAACTCTATCAACACAAGGCCACACTTTGGTAACCACAAACAAAAACCTTTTGTTACACAACTACAGTCCAAAGTATCCCCTTAAAAGAAAAACGTTTTAGGTCAACAAAATTTGTATCTGAAGAACCAAGTTGTAAATGCTAGAATGTCCAAGAGTACATCCAAACACATGGAGAATGTGAGACAAGATGCAAACAGGTTTTACAGCGGTCCAACTCTTAATAACATTGTTTGGAGACCTAAAAAGGTTCAGCCAGCAGATGCACCTATCAACTTTATGGTAAAAGATCAGTCCAAAGCAAGTACTGACATTAATGGTGAGGAAGAAAATGAGTATGTCACCATAATGTTTAAAAAGGTTAGCTATGAAGAATATAGTTTATGATGAAATAAAGGAGTATAGAACTTGGGATTAGTCAGAACGTACAGTAACGTATGAGTTCAATGATTTAGGAGGAAAGTATTATAAGACATGCAAGTTTGTTGAACCAACTAAAGAAGATCGTAATGTGTGTTGGGTTCTCATTAAAAATACTTTTCCATTAAAAGAATAAAGTGTTTTGTAAAACGTTTTTGTACATTAATTCTGTTAGTGTAAAGTTTTAAGTTAGTGTAAAGTTTTAATATTGGTAGGCAAATTCTTAATGTTGTTACTCATGTTTATCAAATCTAAAGGGAAAATGTTTTGGGCACATATTTTCATGGTTTTTGACTAACATGTACATGATGAGCAAAGGAGAATAAATTTAACATCCCCAAAATACATTGCGCAGCGGAAATACACATTTGGGTGCTAAACTCAAACATCATTACACAATACACTTTGAACGATCTCAAAACGAGACATTTGAAATATAAAAATAATTAATTTAACCATTGTCTAAAACCGCTGTTCCCAATTAAAACAAAATTTTAACAATCAGAGCAGCGTTTCGGTCCCCCAAAGATCTTAACCAATCTACAAATATTTTTACCAAAATACATGACCAAACATAATTAGTTTTATGACATAAGGGAAAGAAATCAGTTTTAGACTCAACTACCACAAAAGCAACCCGCAACCTTCTCCAGCAAGCTCCGCTATCAATCAACTTCAATCATCTGAAATACATGCTTAAAATCATCAACACAACAGTTGAGCGAGTCTATAGGTTTAACATAATCATCATTTGAACACAAGAGAAAAAAATCAATCATAATCAATTAATAGAATTGCTACGTATACAATCTGTTATCCAGGTATTCCGTCATATAGCAACAGCTATAGAACTGTATTAAGCTCATGACACCGACCCCTTAACTTAGTCACCCACACCAAATTCTAGCATGACTAGATGAATTCCACTACCCTTATTAGGGTATCAGTTGCTAACTTTATACCACTTACTCTCATTCTCGTAAATTATCCTTCCCCGAGGTTACTCAACGTAAAGACCTGGTCTCGGATAGGGTCGTGAACCCAATAGCAATATCATTTGAACAAGGGACTATTCCTAACTCTCAACATCGAGTTAGAAGATAGTTAACAGTTCATGAAATTAGGGACTTCAACAACTAGGTACTTATACAATTCAAGGCAACAACAGGCAACATTCGGGTCCTAAACATCATTCATGACTTGTGTTCATTTTATTTCAAATAGCATTTATCCCCCTCGCGGGTATTAAAGACATTTAGTAGCTAGCATAAAAGCGAGGCTATAGACTCACCTTGAGTAATAGAAGTAGCAAGACGATCTTCGACGATAGATGATGCCCGTTAAACACGAAAACCATAACCTACCAAATAAGGTGCGTTCATCAATAAATAGACTCAAGTATAATCCATACTTAATAAATCAAAATTCAAGATTACGAAACCATGAAAAACCCAAAAGAACAACAATGCAAGTGATACTACTATATTCTTCTACATGTTTACTTTATTAAATTACACTCTCGATTAAATCTGCCGGCACATACCAAATGTACAAGCTTATTTACCCTACCTAAACACCTTCAATCTTTATGAAACTTGCTGTATAACTCACTCACATCATATAGAAAACCCTCAATAACTTTCATCAAAAGATTTGACCTCTAAGACATTCTGCCCGACACATCTTTGAATTTCAAAAACCGGACAGTTTTACGTCCTCGACTCATAAAACCATTTTGACCTCTCTAAACAACTCCGTTTACAAAAACGTCACTTGAGTTTGAAAATAGACTCACAACCCTAGGTTTAGAACTTAATAACAGCCCTTGACCATTTAAGAAAAAATCATTTTATAGTCTACGAGATTCAATCCAATATCGACAACAACTTCGGATTGTGTCGATACTCCTCTCCCGGTACCCGAATAATCAAACTAACATAACTTCTTCCTCATTTTGAGATAGAAGCTCTAATTTATATCAAAACGAAGCTTATGCAAATCTCTACAACATAAATCATCTCAACCTCAACTTAGACTTAAGGTTCCCAAAATAGTTTCAAACCTACTGCCCTAAAATACATGTTTAAACATCATACAAAAATTAAATTTTTTTTGACCCATTTTACTCAATCTCATACCCCTAATATCATCTTACTATCATCCCGATCAATCCCTAACATCTATAACTCACTTGCATGATCATTCTTCAAATGATCCATTCAAAATTTCAAACATGCAATCACTTTAAATCAAATATAATAACATTAACAACATACATACTCCATAAAAAAAGATCAAATAATCATAGATCATATAAAAAAATAAAAGTTGGTGCATGTTTATAAATTTTTTACCAAAATGATCCCCTTCAAATTTCCAAAATGGGATTGGTTAGATTTTACTAAATCAAAGTAAAAAATCGAATCCATGGTGGTTTTGGTGTGGGTTTATAGACGGTAAAAGTAAGAAC
The DNA here is from genome assembly GCA_025667525.1 of Glebionis coronaria. Lineage (NCBI taxonomy): Eukaryota > Viridiplantae > Streptophyta > Magnoliopsida > Asterales > Asteraceae > Glebionis > Glebionis coronaria. Next base: position 100,260,327 of record CM046875.1, read on the forward strand.
AAAGGTGGGTGGTTTTGATTTTTGGATAAAAGAATTTTTTCTATGTGTTTTCACTAGTGAAAAATCTATTTATAGTAGTGGTGGAGGTGTAATTTTTGTCAACTTTGCAATCTTTTGGACTAAAATACAATTAAATGTTTTAAAGGATAGGAAATGACTATTAGTCAATTTTGAAAATATTTACGAGAATCGGGTTTCATAAAAATACTTTTCGAAAGTTAAAACTCAAACAAATATGATAATAATATAGTCCTAGTACGACTTAATACACAATTAAAAATAAAAACGACAAAAATATAAACATCAAAACAACAAATAATAAAACGTAAAATTTCGGGCATCCGTCGATATCCCAGTCACTAGTAATCCTCGCAACTAGTAAAAAGGTAAAAATAATACGTCCAACATCGGTTTTAGATTAAACCACCAAACGTCATAGCATTCAAGCTCATCAAAAATTTCAAAATTATTCATAATATAGGATTAAATAATGACCTCAGGTTCGGGTTATCACATCCTACCCTCCTAAAAGAGAGCGACGTCCCGACGCTCGACCCCTCTTATACTCACATTCCATACCTCTCGAATAAAATAGAACTCTTTTCCTTAAAGAAATCCGCATGCTTCCTTCGCGAATTCAGGTCCACTCCTAGAATTCTTGTATCTTCACAAATAGAAATCTTACTATGCTTCAACCTATTAAGAACTCTTCACAGTTCCCTCTATGAAATGCAACTTATCTTCAGGTTGAATTTCCTCCTTGTTTTTGTCAAAATGAATTTCACCCTTCATAACGACACCATAAGTAATACCATGTATCCAATTTCAAACTCCATCGATTCCCTTCAATTACCAACATATCTCTTCTAACAACTCCTCACTGCTAACAAACACCTTAACCTTTACAATCTTATCAGTAGTTACCAAAATTATTTCTAGTTCAATCATTTAATTCCACCTACATTAATTCAATACATAGAAAACCTAACTTACGTCCATAACTCACGATCTTTAATCTTCATAATTTGAAGTTCTTTATGGACCTTCAAACAATACAAACTCATTATTAGCATGATAACCATTGTCGTATAAGAATTCCAACAATTCATATGTCAATCACACGCGCACAAGTATATCGTCCAATGTTCGAATCTTCCTTTCACTCTGTCCATCAGTGTCTGTATAACATGCAGTACTCAACTCAACTTTTACCTTTACCCAAACCAGAATGTATTGGGTACTTGGCTTGTGAGATTCCTTCATCACTAAATCTTGCACTCTCAACTTAGGAATGTGGTGTTGGGAGTTCTCAATATACCATATCTCACTTGAATTTACTACAAAATCCTTTTCATAAGTTTGACAAAATATTGTAATCACTCTCCTTGACATTCGTCTCCATCAAACCATTAACTTAAGCTTTCAATATCCTTTCTTTCAATTCCACACTTCTTGTTATTACTAAAGCTCAAACCTTAGAGGCTTTTCCCTTTTTCTTCCTGATAAGTGCATCAGCTACCACATTCGCCTTTCCCGGATGGTAGCGAATCTCGTAGTCATAATCACTCACAGTCATAACCACTAACATACTCAAGTACTCGAAACTTATAACTGGCGATCCTCTACTCATCTCCTTATAAAACGCATCAAACAACAGATTATAAAATCTTCAGATCTTTCCAACAATGACAACATCGGTGTAGAACACATCCTATCCTTTAGTGTTCAGAATATAGCTTCCTCATCTGATAAGGATCATATCTCGAAACTTACAAATTTAGATGTATAAGTGGGACTCACACATCCAATTCTTCTTAGTCAGCTTAATCAATGGTTTAACAATCAGTGAAAACCTTTCGATAAACCTCCGATAATTTTCAGCTTAGACCAAGGAACTAACAGATTTCCGTTGGCGTCGTTGGTACCGACCAATCCTTAATCGCTTCAATCTTGGCAAAATTTTTACGAATACCTTTGTTGTCAATCACATGCCCCAGAAAAAGCACTGATTTCAACCAATATTCACACATAGAGAACTTTACATACAACTTCTCTTTCTCCAACCATTCCAAAATTATCCTCAAATGCTTCTTATGCTCCTCCTTTCCTCTTGGAATAAAATAGAATATCGCCAATAGATACAATGACTAACTCATCCAAATACGACTTACACACACGATTCACCAAGTCTGTGTATACGGTAGATGCATTCTTCAATCCAAAAAGCATCACTTGAAACTTAAAATAGCCACATCAAGTACGAAAAACAGTTATAGGAATATCTTCTTCTCTAGTTCTCATTTGATGATAACCAGACCTCAAAGCGATCTTCGAGTACACACTGGATCCATACAATTGGTCAAACAAATCAATAGGCCTAGGATTGACGACTTATTTGATATACTTACGATAGTCGATACACATCCGAAACAATCCATCCTTCTTGACAATTAACACAGGCGATCACCATTGCGACGAAACTTAGTCTAATACATCCTTTATCCATCAATTTTCACGATTGATTGGATAACTCTTTCTACTCTAACAGTGCCAAACGATAAAGCGTACAAATAATACTCAACAAAACGTACGAGCACTACACAACGAAACGCAAGAGCACTGCACCTGTTGCTTCCAATACTCAATCGACAAGAACTCCTCTTCACGAGAAGGCAGTAAACTCGGCAAAACTTCAAGAAAACTTCAAAATACTCTTGAATCATTAGCACATCTCCTAACCTCTTCTCAACTACACCATCACTAGTTACCTGAGCTAGACATACACCACATCTCTCTTCCACATACTTCCTCATTCCCAAACAAGACACACTTCTCAAATGGAAAGTTCACTCATCACCTTTCACAGTCAACACTAAGCTTCTGAACAATATCTAAACCAATAGTTATCAATTTATAGTGAGGATTGGTTCAATATCTAACATAAGCACCACGCACAACTAACCATTTCATACCAAAAATCTACATCTAAATATCCCAACTCTATGAGCATCAAGTCGATATTAAACATTTAATTCCATAAATTCAAGGAACACCCCTTAGTATAGAACTAATACTAACAAGCTTTCCATCAGTTAAATCTACATCATAGTTAGTTGTCAATCTTACTAGTTCTCCCTTGATAAAGCGACTGAATCTTTACATTCCTAAAGCTTCTATCTGATCTAAAATCAAACAACACACTAACATAAATAATGTCAAGTAAGAACGTATCATTTACCACGTTCGGACCTTAAGGTTTGTCAGCATCACCCAAAACGTAAGCTGGATCGGCAACATTCCCACCTTGTTGATTCCCTCTCCTTGAACAATTCCCTTGCTTGTGTCCTTTCTCGTCACAGCGAAAACATATCACAACTCTAGGGGTACTAATTCTAGTAACTGCTCCCCTTGTCCTACACCTAGCAGCTTTATGACCAGCTTGTACACACTTACGACAAGCATAAGGACAATTACCCACATGGTATAAAGTACAACAAACACACTTGGGATTTATCTTGTTACCTCCAGACACAGTGGCAGCATGAATTCCTTCATTCCTTTCATAGTTTAAATACTGGTTTCGGTTTTGTCTTTGGTTATAGTTATTACGGTAATCCCCACGATTCTGACCTTGATTCTGGTTGGACTGAGCAGATTCCCACTTTCTCGTATTGCTTTCAATAAGGCTATCTTTCTTATCTTTCACTTTCACGTCCGTTAAAGCATGCGCCATCTGAACAACTTCATCGAAAGATTTAGCTCTTGAAGAAGTAGTCTCATCCTTGATGTTACTAAACAATCCTTTAATGTACTGCTTCATTTTCTTGCAGTTATTCGCAAAAGCATCAAGACATAACAAACACAGCTCAGAAAACCTCTTAGTATAAGCAGTAATATTATTGTTTCTTAACACTAAGTGCCTCGATTCATCTTCTAACTGTCCCAGTTCCTCCTCGGAACAAAACTTAGCAGTCAATAATCCTTTAGTCACGATCCATGTCCAACCATTAGCCACAACCAATCCTATAGTAGCCACTTGGCTATTCCACCAACTTAGTGCATCATCCTGAAATGTAGCAGCAACAAATTTCACCTTATTAGCTTCTGAACACCCACTAATCTCAAAATTATTCTCTAACTTCTCAATCCATCTATGCAATTCTAAAGCACCACCAGTACCACGAAACTGAGTAGGAATATTTTTCATGAAACTAGCATACGTACATTCTCTTGAAACTTGCAGAACAGTAGCAACACTCCCAACTGGACCAGCATCATCATCATTATTCCCACTCCTAACCCTCCTTATCATTGCTGTCAGCTTCATCACACTCGTCTATCTCCCCTTCGTACCTCAAAGTCGAATCATAACATGATGGCAGCTCATTCCCAAAGTTTAAATACTCACCCCTACACGATAGATTAATCATAAAATAAGTCTCAGTACGACATCCATCATTCCTAAACTTCCAACTATTACTCAGAATTGATCTCACGTGAGACTCCCATTCACTCATCCTCTCAAACCTTGACTATTCCTCTTTTAAACCTTTCAATTCAAGCACTCAAATTCATCACCATCGACCAAAGGCTAGCAATCTCATCCATCTTCCGAGCCCTAACAAACTCCAATCTCCACATACCAGATACAACCTTTGAAACAACTTTTCATTCACCTCAAACCGCCTAATCACAATAGTTTCAACCACGTATCTCTCATACATCAACCGATAAAAACTTCCTCATACCAGATACAAGTCGCAAGAAATCAGTTGTAAAATCGTTCATCATCTGGTCTACTGTCCTAGACCCTCGGCGGTATATAAGGTCATTATTCAAAATTATATATATGCATTGCATAAAGAAAATCACGATAACAAGTACTCGACGTACTTTCAACAGCATCAATACATCATCATTGTATTTACTTAATAAATACTCGGGAAATCATCTCAGTTTTGAGGGATACATTTAAATATAAAACAATGCAAAACAATAATCTTACCGGAGCCTTGCAAAGAAGTTGCGTGCTTTTGTAAAATATTTTCGACAACAAAGTTATAGTTTAGAACCTTTTTCAAAATCAACCTAGTTCTCTATAACTTAAAGCTCTGATTAAAAATCTTTAACACCCCCAAAATACATTGCGCAGTGGAAATACACATTTGAGTGCTAAACTCAAACATCATTACACAATACACTTTGAACGATCTCAAAACGAGACATTTGAAATATAAAAAGAAATAATTTAACCATTGTCTAAAACCGTCGATCCCAATTAAAACAAAAGTTTAACAATCAGAGCAGCGTTTCAGTCCCCCAAAGATCTCAACCAATCAACAAACATTTTTACCAAAATACATGACCAAACCTAATTAGTTTTATGACATAAGGGAAAGAAATCAGTTTTAGACTCAACTACCACAAAAGCAACCCGCAACCTTCTCCAACTAGATCCACTATCAATCAACTTCAATCACCTGAAATACATGCTTAAAATCATCAACACAACGGTTGAGAGAGTCTATAGGTTAAAAAAAATCATCATTTGAACACAAGAGAAAATAATCAATCATAATCATTTAATAGAATTGCTACGTATGCAATCTAATATCCAAGTATTTCGTCATATAGCAACAACTATAGAATTCTATTCAGCACATGACACTGACCCCTTAACTTAGTCACCCAAGCCAAATGCCAACATGACTAGATGAACTCCACTGCCCCTACTAGGGTATCAGTTGCTAACTTTATACCACTGACTCTCATTCTCGTAAATTATCCTTCACGGAGGTTACTCAACGTAAAGCCCTGGTCTCGGATAGGGTCTTCAACCCAATAGGACTATCATTTGAACAAGCGGTTATTCCTAACTCGCAACATCGAGCTAGAAGATAGTTAACGGTTCATGAAATTAGGGACTTCAGCAACTAGGTACTTATACAGTTCAAGGCAACAACAGGAAACATTCGGGTTCAAACAATCATTCATGACTTGTGTTCATTTTATTTCAAATAGTATGTATCCCCCTCGCGGGTATTAAAGACATTTAGTAGCTAGCATAAAAGTGAGGCTATAGACTCACCTTGAGTAATAGAAGTAGCAAAACAATCTTCGATGATAGATGATGCCCCTTAAACACGAAAACCACAACCTACCAAATAAGGTGTGTTCATCAATAAATAGACTCAAGTATAATCCATAATTTGATAGGTGTGAAAACACCCATCTTTTTACCACTTATTTCTTACTAAAAACAAGACCAAAACGCGTGTTTAATATCATTTGTTTGGAATTATGCGTGGTTTTTGTGTTTGATGTGTTTTCAGAGCCAACCGGATGAATATTGAAGAAAACATGGGATTGCACGGGTTTTATCAGGGAAAAAGACTAAAGACGAAGTCTATTGTCCAAGAGATGCAAAAGATTTGAAGTCAATGGGCCTATTTGAAGATTTATCGAAGAAAAGGACCAAAGATGGAAGATTTACATATGTCGAAGAAACTCGAGTCTATTAAACGAAGGAATTAAAAGACGAGTTGAATTTAAACGTCGAAAAATCCCGAATCAGAATCGAAAACGTCAACTTTTCTGAAAAGACGAGAAGACAAGAAGAAAGGGAGAAAGCCCACTCACTAACCAACCACTTAGCCTATATAAGGGATTCACCCTCACAATTTTTGGCATCTAGTTTTTCTGTCAGTTACACTCTTCCTAGTTCGTAGGAAACCATCTCCCTTAAGGAGTGGTTTTTCATCTTCTTTGATTTGTTCTTTAATCTTGTAAGTTTGATCTTTTCCTTTTGTTTACTGAATTTTAATCATCAATCATCAATACAAGTTTTCCTTTAATCTTCTCATTCCTCTTGTTCATCATCATCTTTTTTATTCAAAGTTCTCAAGTTCTTATTTAGTTGAGTTTTGATCTTAAAAAGTTGTTGAATTTGTGTTTTTATGATTGGGATTTGTTGTTTGTGATTAATAGATGAATTGCTATTAGTTTGGTTAAGATTTGGTTGAATTCGTGGTTGATTTTAGGCGAATTCGTTTCCACTGTTCATGTTTCTGCTGTTACTGCTCTTATCTCCAGACTATTCCGAGTAGTCTTTTCATCTTGTCCCTTATTCGGAATATCTTTATTATTCCGCATAGATTGTTTTCGTTGTCCCTTATTTGGAATATTTAAATATTCCGAATAGTGAGTTGGTTTTGCCTCTTATTCGGAATCATTATTATTCCGGATAGCCTTATTAGTTGGTTCCTTATTCGGAACATTTTTATATTCCGCATGGTCTTCATTTTTCCGCATAGCATTGATTTCTCAGTTATTCCGAATAGTCTTGATATTCCGCATGAGCTTCTTTATTCCGCATAGTCCACTTATTCCGCATAACCCTTGTTATTCCGCATAAAGTTCAATATTCCGGGTAGGCACAACTATTCCGCATGGTTGATTATTCCGCATAAGCATGTTTATTCCGAGTAGGACTATTATTCCGAATTGAGCTAGTTTCCAGTAAGTTTATTTTACTGCTTTCTTATTTAATTGTTTAAATTAAGTTCTAGTTTTATTTAAGTAATTGTTTTGGTTTAAATCTTTGTTTACTTCATGCATTTATCTTTTTAATAGAATAGAAAACCAAACCCACTTTTTGTCACCAAGAACAAATCATTCCACTTTGAGCTGTGCTCAATTCGTGGAGATTCCGAGAACGAACTTTCAACCTAGTGAAAATATCTTTTATCAAATGGCGCCGCTGCCGGCTCTTCTCGTTAAGATCAACAGTTTTTTGTGAAAACTTGGATTTTGGGATCCGTTCCCCGAGAACGTTACTTTTTCATAAAATTTTACAAAAATCCTAAAAAATATAAAATTTTCTAAAATACAAAAAAATTAAAAAACATAAAAACCAAAAATATTTTTGCTTCGCTTTTGCCTTGTTAGTTCTTTTGCAGGTGCATGCGTACACGATCAACGTCTTATCAAGAGCCCGAGCCTCTCGAAGACTTAGACATGGCCGGTGTACAAAACAACAACAATAACCCACCTCAAAACAATAATAATAACAATAACAATCCACCGCTCACCAACATGAATAATAACAACAACAATGAGCCTCTACCGGATAATCGCCCGATGATTGAACTTCTGCAAGCCCATGTAGATGGCAACAATGATCCAATTGTTATACCCGCGTTTGCAGCCAACAACTTTGAGCTCAAATCCGGCTTTATCCAGATGGTCTCTGCTCAACCATTCTTGGGGCGTACCATTGATGATCCACATGACCACATCAAGAGATTCTTACAACTCACCAACACGGTCAAATTCAATGGTGTTCCACAAGAGGTAATCCGTTTACAACTTTTTCCCTTTTCTTTAGAGGGACAAGCCCAACATTGGCTTGCTAAGGAACCGCCACAAAGTATTCTTTCGTGGACGGATTTGGAGACTAAGTTTATCAACTACTTTTTCCCACCCTCTCGTACTACCGCTTTGCGGAATGAAATCATAAATTTTGAACAAAAGTACGATGAGTCGTTTAGTGAATCTTGGGATCGTTTCAAAGAACTTTTGAGAAAATGCCCACAACATGGTTTTACCAAAGTGCACCAAATTAATACTTTTTATAATGGTTTAAACATGAATGATCAAGATTCACTAAACAGTGCCTCGGGGGGGGGGGGGGGGGGGTAATATTTTGGCTAAGACTTCCAATGTTGCTTGGGATATCATTGAGAATAAGTCTCGTGTGCAAACCAAGAGTGTTCGGACCAATGTCGCTAGTGCTAGTACTAGTGACAGCGACAAGTGACTTGACAAAATCACTGCGCTTCTTGAATCGCTTGCTACCCAAACCGCCAGCAACAACAACAGCATCAACGCTAGAAACGCTAAAGACGCTCAAGTCAATGCTGTTAGCCAACCACGCGAGATATGCGGGGGTCCTCACTCTTACACCACTTGTACCGCCACCCAAGACTACCCTTCTGAAAATGTGAATGCAGCATACGACACCTATCCTCAACCCGCTTATCAAGCTCGTCCTCAAGGTGACCGCAACCTGCTTAGCTACCGCTCCAACAACTATCTCTCACCACCCGGTTTTCCTCCTAACAACCCAAACCAACAACAAAACCTCAATCGCCCTCCTCAACAATAACAACAACCTCGTACACCATACATACCACCTCACAAACAACCACAACCACCTTAAAGAAATAACCAAGTTTACCAGCAACCTGCTTATCAACCACCCGCATACAATGCTCCTCCCAACCAACCCACCGCTTTACACCAAGAAGTGGAAACCTACATGAGGACTAACGATGTGATCGTGGGAAATCTTCAGTGGGAAGTGCTCAACTTGAAAGCAGACCTGGTTAAACAAGGAAACGATCTGAGAGCTGATATGAGAAACACTTTGGATAGTCAAACGAATGACTTAAAGAACATGATGGCTAGTTTCTTCCAAGGTAATCAACCCTCTTCTTCGGGTACTCCTCCGAGTAACACCGTTACGAATCCAAGAGGGGAGATGAAAGCAATCACTACTCGCAGTGGCAAAGGTACCAAGGAACCCGAGCTTCCTATACCTCCACCGATGATTGTGACTAAAGAAAACGAGTCACCAGCTTCTATTCCTCATCCTTCTACTTCCCCAATTTCTCCACCTCTTACTTCTACCCCTCCTCCACCCAAGGATGTGAGTGATCCTTCGATCCCAAAGCCTTCCTCTTCTTCCAATATACCTTATCCATCTAGGTTGAGGAAAGAGAAGCTTAAAAGCAAGGACGATATTCAGGTTTCGAACTTTCTTAAAATGTTCAAACAATTGAATTTCAACTTCTCCTTCGCTGAGGCTCTCGCTCACATGCCCAAATATGCAAAAATGTTCAAAGATCTTCTGAGTGACAAGGAAAAACCTCTTGATATTGCCAACACCCAACTTAATGAGAATTGCTCTGCAGTGCTCTTAAGGAAATTGCCAACCAAGCTTGGTGATCCGGGTCGTTTCTTAATCCCTTGCAACTTCCCGGGAGTAGAGAATTGCATGGCCCTAGCTGATCTAGGTGCGAGTATTAATCTAATGCCACTAAGCGTTTGGAAGCAATTATCTCTCCCTGAGCTAGTCCCCACCAAAATGACTTTGGAATTAGCTAACCGTACGGTCGCTTATCCAGTGGGGATAGCCGAAGACGTCTTTGTAGGAGTCGACAAATTCACTTTTCCTGCCGATTTCGTCATAGTCGACTACGAGATGGACCCTCGTGTTCCCTTGATCGTGGGTCGTCCATTCCTGAGGACCGGTCGCACTCTCATCGATGTTGAAGCCGGTGAGCTTATCATGAGAGTGGGTGACGATAAAATCGTCTTCAACATGGGAAAGTTGTCTAAACAACCTTATTTATACGAGAGTGTTAATTGTATTGACGTTCTGGATGAGGCTTGTGAAGAACACTTTAATGATGCTTGTAAAAATATTCCTACCTCTCTTCCCAATGTGAAACCGTTTCCTCTATTGATTCATCACTGTCTCTATTTGGAGAAAGTGATTTGTTTTGGAACGATCTTGAAGCCACCATGGGAGATGTGAACTTAGCTAATGACGATTCTCCCACCGATTGGGATGAAGACATGCATTTCTTTGAAAACCTTCTCAAAGAAGACAATCTTTCTCCACCATCTCCCACGGTTATTGCTATCGATGCTCCGACTTTGAAAACGCCTCCCATCGAAAGTCCTCCGGATTTAGAACTTAAGGAGCTGCCGCCCCACCTCGAGTACGTGTTCCTTGAAGAAGAGAAGAAGTAGCCCGTCATCATCGCGAAGGACTTGAAAGAAGAAGAGAAATCTCGCCTAATCGCCGTGCTTAAAGATCATAAGAAGGCAATTGCTTGGAAAATTTACGATATCCGCGGAATTGATCCGAACTTTTGTACTCACAAGATTCTCATGGAAGATGACTTTAAACCCGCAATCCAGAGCCAAAGAAGGGTTAATCCTAAAATTCATGACGTCATCAAACAAGAGGTTATCAAACTTCTAGATGCCGGATTGATTTACCCTATTTCAGATTCGCCTTGGGTAAGTCCCGTCCATTGTGTGCCCAAGAAGGGCGAAATAACCGTTGTTTCCAATGAACACAACGAGTTGATTCCCACTCGTCTCGTTACTGGGTGGAGAGTTTGTATTGATTATCGCAAACTCAATGATGCCACGAGAAAAGATCACTTTCCTCTTCCTTTCATGGATCAAATGCTCGAGTGTCTTGCGGGTAATGATTATTACTGCTTCTTAGACGGTTTCTCCGGGTATTTTCAAATTCCCATCGATCCCAAGGACCAAGAAAAGACCACATTCACTTGTCCCTATGGAACATTTGCTTACAAACGCATGCCTTTTGGTTTATGTAATGCTCCTGGGACATTCCAAAGGTGTATGATGGCTATCTTCCATGACATGGTGGAAGACACTATGGAAGTATTCATGGATGATTTCTCGGTTTATGGCGATTATTTCTCTGCTTGCCTTGCCAATTTAGAACGTATGCTTAAGCGGTGTGAAGACACTCGCCTTGTTCTTAATTGGGAAAAATGCCATTTTATGGTAAAAGAGGGCATCGTGCTAGGACACAAGATATCCAAAGCCGGTCTTGAAGTAGACCGTGCTAAAGTCGATGTTATTGCTAAGTTGCCTCCACCTTCAACCGTGAAGGGTGTGAGAAGTTTCCTTGGTCATGCGGGCTTCTACCGTCGATTCATCAAAGATTTTTCTCAAATCGCTCGCCCGATGACCCACCTCTTGGAAAAAGATACTCCTTTTATCTTTTCCAAAGAGTGCCTTGAAGCCTTCAACTCTCTTAAGGATAAGCTAACTAAGGCACCCGTCTTGATTACCCCTAATTGGGAGTTGCCTTTCGAGTTGATGTGCGATGCTAGTGACTTTGCTATTGGAGCGGTTCTGGGACAAAGAGTGAAAAAACACTTCCAACCAATCCACTATGCTAGCAAGACAATGACGGGGGCTCAATCGCATTATACGACAACCGAAAAAGAGCTTTTAGCTGTTGTCTATGCCTTTGAAAAGTTCCGCCCCTATCTTGGCCTTTCCACCACAATCGTTTACACCGATCACTCCGCGTTGAAGTACTTGTTGACTAAACAAGATTCCAAACCAAGACTTCTTCGCTGGGTTTTGCTTCTCCAAGAATTTAAAATCGAAATTCGCGATAAAAAAGGAGCGGAAAACCTAGCCGCGGATCATCTCAGTAGACTTGAGGATCCTTACCAAGGGGATCATCCGAACAAAGATATCAATGATTCTTTTCCCTTGGAGACCTTAATGTCTATCAATTCGAATTCTGATGAAACCCCGTGGTTTACGGACATTGCAAACTACTTAGCGGGTGGAATTCTCAAGGAAGGGTTAACATCCCAACAAAAGAAAAAGTTCTTCACCGACATTAAGACTTACTTTTGGGATGACCCTTACCTATTCAAACAATGTGCCGATTTGATTATTCGCTGATGTGTTGATGGACCGGCATCTTTAGAAATCCTTGACGCTTGCCACAAAGGACCCACCGATGGTCACTTTGGTCCCAACTACACCGCCAAAAAAGTGTTTAAATCGGGATTTTATTGGCCCACCATCTACCGTGATGCTCACGAGATGGTTAAACATTGTGATGCTTGCCAAAAACAAGGCAAGATCACACATAAAGACGAGATGCCTCAGAATTTCATTCAAGAATGTGAAATCTTTGATGTTTGGGGTATCGACTTTATGCGGCCATTCCCTTCTTCTAAAGGAAACAAATACATCCTTGTAGCCATTGACTACATTTCCAAATGGGTTGAAGCCAAAGCTTTACCCACTAATGACGCAAGGGCGGTTTGTAACTTTTTAAAATTGCTATTCGCTAGATTCGGTGTGCCTCGTGCCATTATTAGTGATAGCGGGACTCATTTTTGCAATGACCAATTTGCTAGAGTCATGGCTAAGTACGGTGTAAATCATCGTCTTTCCACCGCTTACCACCCACAAACTAATGGCCAGGCTGAAATATCTAACCGAGGATTAAAGCGAATTCTTGAAAGAACCGTGGGAGAGCATCGTGCCTCATGGGCTGATAAACTTGATGATGCTTTGTGGGCTTTCCGTACTGCTTACAAGACCCCGATCGGCTGTACGCCTTATCGTCTTGTGTACGGGAAAGCGTGCCACCTCCACATTGAGTTGGAGCACAAGGCTTACTGGGCCTTGAAGTGGGCTAATTTTGATATCAACAAAGCCGGTGACCTACGCAAGATCCAACTCAATGAGCTGAATGAACTTCGAAATGAGGCTTATGAGAATTCTTTGATCTATAAGGAAAAGACTAAGCTCATTCCCGTATCTAAGATCAAGAACCGAGAGTTCTAAGTTGGAGACAAAGTTTTACTCTTTAACTCTCGGTTGAAAATCTTTTCGGGCAAGCTAAAATCTCGTTGGTCTGGCCCATTCACCGTTGCCCAAATTTTTCCATATGGTACTCTCGAGCTCGCTCAACATAATGGACCTAATTTTAAGGTGAATGGCCAACGAGTGAAGTTGTACTTTGGTGAGGACATCTCTCATGAGATGATTCCATCCCTCACCACGTTCCCCATAAAATAATTTTGGGTCGAGTCAGGCTCGTGACTCGGTTATAAAAAACAAGCGCTCCTCGGGAGGCAGCCCAAGTATCTATCCTTTTATGTTTTCACCTCTTAAGTGTAGGGGGACCTATATAGGTGTTTGTATTTGTGTGGTTATGTGCTTACAGGGATAAGTGCACTCTTGGAATCTCTGAAGAATCGTGTTCCCGTGTTATCCGAAATCCGGTTCTATCTCTCAACTATCGTGATTCAATTTTATTCATACCCACATTTGAAATTGATCACGTTAGTCGTCCCTTCCTTAGCTTGATTTAACCAACGTGCACAATGTCATAAGTGTAGGGGAGACTTTTCCCACATGCTTAAACATTGAGGACAATATCTTAAGTGTAGGGGGGACTTCTATCAAAGTTTTAAGTGGACTTTTCCATGAAAATGCCTTCATTTAACCGGAAAAATCATCTTTTTCAACATTTTCAAATTTTTAATTAACTTTGGCCAAGTAGTCGTAATTTTTAAATTTTTTTCGTTGCTTTCATATGTATACATCCCGCAATAAAGTCAAAAATATTAATAAGTGGTGTAGCTAGTTTTGAAATCTTTGACATATTAGGCCCGTTGTGTTTATTTTGACTCAACCCGAATAGATTTATCCAAGTTTATTCTAGCTAGTATCCTTAACCATGTAGACCCTAATTGGTTTATTAGGCTAAGTGTCCACGAGTCTCATTACTTGAGATTTTAAATTGTGGAGGACGAGAAATGATAGAGTCAATTATAAGTCGGTAATCTTGCACAAGCTCACTTGGTGTAATTATTTGTCCATTCTCCCATCACTTGCCAATAATTTATCTGCAATAAGTAAGGTAGTACGATTTGAAAAGTTACTTAGCTTCAAGCCCAAGATCGTTTAAAAGTTGCTCGGTAATGATAAGAGTTCATAGCCAAGGCATAACTTATGAAGCGGGGCGTGAAGATTGGCGAGTCCGAAAAGGCCCTAAAAAGGCATGAGGATTCCATTTTATTGCTGAAGATCCAAAGTGATGTGAAAAGCATTATTCCCAAAATCAATATGAAGGATCAAGACTCACGAAGAAAAGCAATCAACTCCCATAAAGATCATGGACAAGTCTATCCGAAAAGACCCTAACAAGGTATGAGGATAAATAGATCCAAGTCCGAAAAGGAGGCGGATCGTTGTATCTCAAATCCCAATTAGAGATTGAAGAAATAATCAAGAAGTCGTGGTCAACAAAGTTGGAGTACCCCTCAAAAGTCTCCAAGTGAAGAAATTCTATAACGAAGAGAAGACCATTATCTCAAGAACGTCTCTCGAAGATATGAAGTATGAAGTACATGCCAAATATCGGCCCGAGAAAGGTCTCAAATCGTGAACCGAGTTATGCCAAGATATGAACTTTTTGATATCCCGAGAAGCAGTTTTAAGAGATTTTGTCCTTTAGCTAACTATTGATCAAATCGTCCTACTTTGCTTTCAGCCTAAATAAACTATCGAAATAAGTCCAAAAATGCATCTTGATGATCATTCGAAGACGAAAATAAAATATAAGAGATACACCTAGGAATAAGGGAGTTTAAGCATTTAATTAAGCCATGTGTGTAAGTGTTTGATTTGCTAACTTATAATAACAATGATCTCGTTTTTAAGCTTAGTTTGGGGAACGTGAAACTTGAGGGTGATAAATCTTCGCAGCACCAAAGCCTTAATGTAAGTCCTTGATCTCTTTGCAAGTTATTTCCATGTAGCTATTTTCAAGTGAAAATGGTTTTCTATCCTTTTGTTTACTTTAAAGTTTTAATTTTTCTTAGTACTTTAATTTTTGTTTAGTAGTATTTTAATAAGGCCAAGGTTGATTGATTATGTGAAGATTGTAAAATTGCTTTATCACTAAGCATTGCATGGGGGCATGGCAATGGTTAAGTGTAGGGGATTTGATAGGTGTGAAAACACCCATCCTTTTACAACTTATTTCTTACTAAAAACAAGACCAAAACGCGTGTTTAATATCATTTGTTTGGAATTATGCGTGGTTTTTGTGTTTGATGTGTTTTCAGAGCCAACCGGATGAATATTGAAGAAAACATGGGATTGCACGGGTTTTATCAGGGAAAAAGACTAAAGACGAAGTCTATTGTCCAAGAGATGCAAAAGATTTGAAGTCAATGGGCCTATTTGAAGATTTATCGAAGAAAAGGACCAAAGATGGAAGATTTACATATGTCGAAGAAACTCGAGTCTATTAAACGAAGAAATTAAAAGACGAGTTGAATTTAATCGTCGACAAATCCCGAATCAGAATCGAAAACGTCAACTTTTCTGAAAAGACGAGAAGACAAGAAGAAAGGGAGAAAGCCCACTCACCAACCAACCACTTAGCCTATATAAGGGATTCACCCTCACAATTTTTGGCATCTAGTTTTTCTTTCAGTTACACTCTTCCTAGTTCGTAGGAAACCATCTCCCTTAAGGAGTGGTTTTTCATCTTCTTTGATTTGTTCTTTAATCTTGTAAGTTTGATCTTTTCCTTTTGTTTACTGAATTTTAATCATCAATCATCAATACAAGTTTTCCTTTAATCTTCTCATTCCTCTTGTTCATCATCATCTTTTTTATTCAAAGTTCTTAAGTTCTTATTTAGTTGAGTTTTGATATTAAAAAGTTGTTGAATTTGTGTTTTTATGATTGGGATTTGTTGTTTGTGATTAATAGATGAATTGCTATTAGTTTGGTTAAGATTTGGTTAAATTCGTGGTTGATTTTAGGCGAATTCGTTTCCACTGTTCATGTTTCTGCTGTTACTGCTCTTATCTCCAGATTATTCCGAGTAGTCTTTTCATCTTGTCCCTTATTCGGAATATCTTTATTATTCCGCATAGATTGTTTTCGTTGTCCCTTATTCAGAATATTTAAATATTCCGAATAGTGAGTTGGTTTTGCCTCTTATTCGGAATCATTATTATTCCGGATAGCCTTATTAGTTGGTTCCTTATTCAGAACATTTTTATATTCCGCATGGTCTTCATTTTTCCGCATAGCATTGATTTCTCTGTTATTCCGAATAGTCTTAATATTCCGCATGAGCTTCTTTATTCCGCATAGTCCACTTATTCCGCATAACCCTTGTTATTCCGCATAGAGTTCAATATTCCGGGTAGGCACAACTATTCCGCATGGTTGATTATTCCGCATAAGCATGTTTATTCCGAGTAGGACTATTATTCCGAATTGAGCTAGTTTCCAGTAAGTTTATTTTACTGCTTTCTTATTTAATTGTTTAAATTAAGTTCTAGTTTTATTTAAGTAATTGTTTTGGTTTAAATCTTTGTTTACTTCATGCATTTATCTTTTTAATAGAATAGAAAACCAAACCCACTTTTTGTCACCAAGAACAAATCATTCCACTTTGAGCTGTGATCAATTCGAGGAGATTCCGAGAACGAACTTTCAACCTAGTGAAAATATCTTTTATCAATTAATAACTAAAAATTCAAGATTACGAAACCATGATAAACCCAAAAGAACAACAATGCAAGTGATACTACTATACCCTTCTACATTTTACTTTATTAAACTACACTCTCGATAAAATCTGCCAGCGCATACCAAATGTACAAGCTTATTTACCCTACCTAAACACCTTCAATCTTTATGAAACTTGTTGTATAACTCACTCACATAATATATAAAAACGTCATAAAGTTTCATCAAAAGATTTAACCTCTAAGACCTTCTGCCTGACACATTTTTAAATTTCAAAAACCGGACAGTTTTACGCCCTCGACTCATAAAACCATTTTGACCTCTCTAAACAACTCCGTTTACAAAACCGTCACTTGAGTTTTAAAATAGACTCACAACCCTAGGTTTAGAACTTAATAATAGCCCTTGACCATTAAAAAACTCACTTTATAGTCCCCGAGATTTGATCCAAATATCGACAACAGCTTCGGATTGTGTCGATACTTGTCTCCCGGTACACGAATAATCAAACTAGCATAACTTCTTCCTCGTTTTGAGTTAGAAGCTCTAATTTATATCAAAACGAAGCTTATGAAAATCTCTAAAACATAATCCAATCATCTCAACCTCAAATTAGACTTATGGTTCCCAAAAATAGCTTCAAACTTACTTCCCTAAAATACATGTTTCAAATCATACCAAATCAACTTTTTTTACCCATTTTACTCAATCTCATACCCCTAATATCATCACACTATCATCCCAATCAATCCCTAACATCTATAACTCACTTGCATGATCATTCTTCAAATGATCCATTCAATTTTTCAAACATGCAATCACTTTAAATCAAACATAATAACATTAACAACATACATACTCCATAAAAATAGATCAAACAATCATAGATCATATGAAAAAAATAAAAGTTGGTCAATGTTTATGAAATATATACCAAACTAAGCCCCTTCAAATTTCCAAAATGGGATATTGATTAGATTTTACTAAATCAAAGTAGAAAATCAAATCCATGGTGGTTTTGGTGTATGTTTATGGACGGCAAAAGCAAGAACAAAGGTGGGTGGTTTTGATTTTTGGATAAAATAATTTTCTATGTATTTTTCACTAGTGGAAATTATATTTATAGTAGTGATGGAGGGTTAATTTTTGCCAACTTTACAATCTTTTGGACTAAAATGCAATTACATAGTTTCAAGGGTAGAAAATGACTATTACTCAATTTTGAAAATATTTACGAGACTCGGGTTTCGTAAAAATACTTTTCGAAAGTTAAAACGCACACAAATATGATAATAATATAGTCCCGGTATGACTTAATACACAATAAAAAATAAAAACGTCAAAAATATAAACATCGAAACAACAAATAATAAAACGTAAAATTGCGGGCATCCGTCGATATCGCAATCACTAGTAATCCTCGTAACTAGTATTAAGGTAAGAATAAGCCTTCCAGCATCGGTTTTAGATTAAACCACCAAACGTCATAGCATTTAAGCTCATCAAAGAATTCAAAAATTTTCGTAATATAGGATTAAATAATGACCTCGGGTTTGGGTTATCACAATAAAGGAATTTGTATGTTGTATATTACTTGTGGGATACTGTCATGTGGTTCTTTGTGGATGAATCACTCTTTGATATCTCGTTCATGATGTGTCATAGAGAACACTTTATGCTAGAAATCCTATCATGAAGACTTCTTATACAAGTCTATCTAATGACAGGCAGTATTCTTGTACTGAAAATGGTTTTCACAAAACTAGAGATTAAAGTAACCTACAAGTGTAAAGTGTTTAGTAGGATTCTGGTTGAGCACACAAGGAAGATTTTATGTTAAAGAAAATCTCTTAACACGGAACCATACAAGACTCAACATCTATCTCATATGATTGAGTGTGCATTGAGTACTTTGACAACTTGCTTAGATTTTGAAGTTATCTTATCTCTGTGTGAGTTTGTACTAGTGTGTGTGTTTTAAAAAAAGATGTTGTAGATTGTTATGTACTCATTTACGTACATGTTACTGTTTTTGGATAGTAGTTTGGGTTTTGCTTTTGGGGATAAAAAGGTTTAATACTGGTTTGAGGATTTATACTGGTAGAATTAGCTCTAATGCTGGTAGTTTAAATTAGTTCTAGTGGGTGTCCATTGATTTTGGTTTGGAGGGATATTTTTAAAGTTACCGTTGAGTGATTTTATGCTAATTATTTCAACCCTAGGTAATCTTTTAGAAGATATTTACTTATTTTTATCAAAGATTGTTGGAAATACGTTTTTCCAAGGAAAGTCTCGGTCACATCATTATTAGCATAGATCACGAGTTATAGACTATTTAGGACATTGTAACTTGGAGTGACCTCCCTTTGGAGGAGATTGTTGGAAATACGTTTTTACGTATTTAGAAAGGATCGGTCACTCCAATGATATTTGGCTCGTGATCCAATATAGCCCATATAGCCCACATGTAGGGTGGGCTATATAAACCCCCCTCCTAGCATGTTAAGAGGGGTTGGTTGTTGTTGGTTCACTTACACTTTGATAATCACATTTTCCATCTTTCTTATGACTTCTAGTTCTATCTAGGGAGTTGTCCTTGGGAAGATTCCATCGGTTCTGATGAATCATTGGACTAATACCTATACCTACCACCCTTTTGTCACCACATCGTCGTGAGATAAGTGTGTTTTGGGTTGATATAGTCACCATGAAAAATCCTTGAAAATCACTTAAAGCACTTGTGATATTAAAATCAAAGATTTTGTGCCTTAAGTGTTTTGATCATCAAAAACGCTCCCCCTTAACTTGTGCATGACACATGTTAAGTTGGTTTATCTTTTAAGTCTTTTTCATTGTTTTTGCCAAATATAATAAAGTCTCCTTAATCCCATTTTCTCCCCTTTCCAAAATGTTAACCATCAATATTTTGGATATTAATGGATTAACCGGTCTTTGGGTAATAAAATGAAATTATATGTTGGCCAAAGAACATATTAATGCTCCCCCTCAAATTAATGAGGGTAAGTTGTAGTGCTTGAGTATGATTTGTTTGAAAGATTTAGAATCTCGAGAGAAATGCTTGAAAAATATCATACTTTTACACTACAACAAGCCACAAAAAGCTGATAAAGTAAAAAGATAACATATTCACAATAATGTACATATGGAGTTGACCTGTAATGAGATGAACCAAAATTAATTGGTTCGTTCTGTGAGCCGATGGTGAGCTCCATATGGTCGTCCACCAACGAATCGTTCTATGCTTCGTAGCAACCGGCGCTTCCTTAGCACTTCCTCAATCTTCCTGATTGCATACGACGATCCCTTTTTGCACTGGGTTGTCCAGGTGTATGTGACTGCCGGAAGAGGTAAGTTGGCATTGAGAACCGACAAATCATCTCGAACATTCTTTAGCGTTCCATCACTAAATTTGTGCAGTTCTGAGAATCGCATATATTGCATGACGCCAGTCGCGTTTGGATAAAAAATTCCTGCTTCCGGCTTGGTAGTCCCCATGTAAACCTTCTTGTTCTTATGGAAATTACGGAGTGGAGTCGTATGGGGACGTTCCAGGTTTAGCTTCTTCTGATAGCTTTCTACTCCAAGTTGAAAGTCTTCCACCCGGTTTTGAATGACTATTTTCCTAGCATATTGACGAAAATTTGAACTCAAGGCGATGATAATGTCGGGTGATAGATGGTCAACTTTTTCTTGAGCCAAAAGCAACAAAAGATCTTCTATGTCTTCAAGTTGAAGGTACTGGAGATCACTTTCGTCAATGTGGTATTCTTTCTCATCGGTACGTTTGAGCAGGATTACATTTAAGTAATCATAACCGAAAACAGTTTGAGTGGTTGCTCCAAGGATGCTTTTGATTCTGTGAGATGAGACAATTGAAGCACCTCTCTTGGGACGATGGAAGTGATTATACGCTAACTTCTTCTTTTTGTCCTAGTGAGATATGCCAAGTGAAGCGTATGTATCATAAAACTTGAGCGGCTTCTTTCTCCATATTGACTCAAGCACTTTGTCCTCTATCCATGGAACATTCTCCAAGTTAACGGCCTTTAGCATTGTTAGAGACGTGGCATACTTCTTTGCTCCATTTTCAAGGTATTCAAGATCGTGAGAGACAAAATGCTCTATTGGGATAGTGGCAGAACCGGTGATGACCGTTGGTGTAAGAGGTCGCAATACGGGAGTCTGAATTCCTGTAGTTGTCGCTCTCATTGCTTTTGTAAGCTCATTCAGGTGATATTCTGCTTCATTATGGCTGATCTTTAACGTGTCAAAGAAGTCCACATTTGCAGCTGCCATTTTGATCAAATCCGGGGTCATCGTCGGTTTCCCATGAGAATACCTTAGAAAAGCCGAGAAGTTGATAGGTTTGTTGAGGAATTGAGTCATCTCCATTTCAGTTGCAGTGTCAAATGGATTCTGTGGTGCTGCGTTTGTTAGCCAAAGTTGCTCTTGTACAGTATCATCACTGATAAGGGATTCAGCAAATGTCGGTTCTGGAACATTTAAATCTTCAACTTCCATGTCATCGTCATGCTGAACTGTAGATGATGTTGAAGGTTGAGTTTGCATCACCGGTATATCAGCGTGAGGTTCTTCTTCAAGCATTGTCTCTGTCAGTTCTTCTCCTTGCATGTATTCTACAGATTCAATGTGAGAATCAGTAGTGAATTCTGGTGCAGTAGATATACCTGAAGCAACCTGCTGAGTTTCTGATACTGTTGTCTCCATTGGCTTTTCTGTAGTGTCAGCAACCTTTTCTGTAGTGTCCTCTAGACCTTTCTCGGTGGCCGTCTCATTGTCATCCTTGTTTGTCTCTTCGGCATTTGTACCGGTGTCGTCATTCTTATCACCCTTGTTGACTTCATTACCCTTGTCATTATCGTCATCGTCATCCTGATCATCATCTGTATCCTCGTCCTCGTCCTCATCATCATCTACATTCTTATCCTTTCCTTGTTCATCCTCTTCTTCCTCTTCATCTCCTTCCTTATCCTTATCCTCATTACCATCATTCTTTTCACCATGTTCCTCGTCATCTTCCTCTTCTAACTCATTCTCATCATCAGACTCAGAGTCGGTAGTGTCTGCAGGAGTCTCTTCATCAATTGCTTTGTTGAGATATTGCAGAACTTTGCGTTTGTATTTTGATTTATGAGCTCCCAAATCTAGCAGACGTGTCTGAAGCAATGTCATTATTTGAAGAGTAGATAGACCATTACCGACAAGATGTGGTAGTTGTTGATCAACATAAGACTTGACTTCACGTCGAATGATCGCTGTCATCTGCTCGTCAATTGACCCGAGAAAAGCAGCATTTTCTTTATCCCGAGTTTTCTTCTCTTTACGAAATGCTTTATGTTGTTCTTTGAGCTTTGACACTTTGTCTGTTAGTTTTTGAAGAGTGGGCTCATCAGGATGCGGTTCCTTGGGAGGAGTAGCAAACCTTTCAGTCAACGTAGCTATTTGTGTAGCTTGAGCCTCTAGCTGTTGTTGAAGAGACTGGATCAACGGATCATTGACTGTGAGAAAAGGATTTGAGGTGGATGATACTTGTGGTTCTGTTGGTGGAGGTGTAACCAAAACCGTTAAGGTGGTCGTGGATGATACTGGTTGTACCGGGATAGGTGTTGATGTAGATACAGTGGTTAGGATGGTGGTTGATACAGGTTGTTCAGCTATGGATGACGGTGTAGATTCAGTGGTAATGGTGGTGGTTGATACTGGTTGTTCAACAGTTGTGGGTGTGATGGTGGTGGTTGGGACCTCACTGATGACTAGGGTTGATAGTAGGGAAGTGGTGGTCGATGTAATAGTGGTTATAGGGACATCCCGTGTTATTCACTGATCTATAACAACTATCAATATTCATGTGGGTTATGACTCGCGGGTTATAATCTTCAAGAGAGAATAGATGATCTTCGGTTGAAAGATGATGTGGGTAGATAGAACTTGTGTAGATTGAATATGGGGGCGGATATACCAAGAGAAGGGATTTAGGTTTGGTAGAGTAGTGAGATTAGGAGATACTATGAGATAAATTAGGGTAGAATTGTGTGAGGTATTTAAGAGATGACGTGTGTGAGTGGGGCGATTCCATAACATACTCACAACTATGATTTTTATTTAAAATATTTTATGTGATTTGCTAATTATTATTATTTTTATTTTTTTATTTTTTTTATTATTTTTTTTTTGTGTGTCGGGCTGATTTTCACTTTTGGTGCTAAATTTTATCTTCTTTTACACAAGTTTATTTTCAAACTTTGTGTTAAAAATTAAATTCACATACTTTTTGTTGAGACTAAAAGATAAGACAACGAGACGAGACAACGTGATGAGATTTAATTGACGAGACCAAGAAAAATTGGATATAAATTGTCGGGTCGTTCACTATATTAACCAAAGGTTGGATTTATTAGTTTACGAGCTTTCTTTTTGGAGTGAGTCGCGGTTGTATTGGATTCCGATTTGTTTTAATTTTTCATCGTTTGAGCCGACAACGACTTTTGAGCCGTGTAAAGAGATATATATTATTAAACGAGGATTTTTAAGATTTTTTACGGATTTTTTTTTTTGGTGTTGTCATATCGAGAATTTTCATTTCTAAGTTTTTTCACGAGTTGTTAAATTCCGAAAACAACCACATCTACAATTATTTGTCATCGAATTTTCAATGGAGTCTTTGAATTCGAAATTTCAAGAGGGAGAACTGCAACACGTGCAACTCAAAGAGATCAAATTGCGTCACAAGACATTGGAAATCTTTCACAAGCTCAAGACACATCTTGCACTTCTTTATCCGCACAACATGCCTGAACTTCCAGCCACGGTTCAAATATTCTTTGGCAAAGTGGATAATTTTAAAGAGAAGATTTTCAATAATTTGGATGAGTTACGGTTGCAACTTGAAAAGGAAAGTCTTCATGAGGTTAAAGTAAAGATATGTCTAGAACTCCTTCACACTCAGTTTAAGGATTTCTTTGCCTCAACAATGGTACCTCCTTATGATTATTCGACTCAAATCCTTCACCAGCTTTTCAACGCGTATACGGGTTGGCAGACTGAAACCTTTAGAAGTGGTTTACTCAATCACATCAATATACTTGAGAAGTGTATTGAGGTCAGGTTAGTTAATTACAACGAGATACGTTTGAAAGAGGGTCGGATTCAAAGCATCAAGGAGTCGTCTAAATCATTGCATGCAACAATACCTCATGAACATGAGAAACTGACACGCTTCACGCTATCGTCAACAGATGATCAGCTCTGCCCGATGAAAGAAATGGGGGCCAATTTGGTCGTCTCGGTAAGCAATGACATGGAATCAGGAGGAACGCATGAAACAAGCAGCAAGTCACAAGCACCAACTGTTCAGGTGCCAAGTTTCAACAATATACAGCATGTTGGGCTTTCTGAACCTAATTATGCCAAACATGGGATGGAAAAGAGTGATAGCGATACCACTTTTGATTCATCCGATGTGAGTCATAATGGGGGAGAAAGTGTTCAAAATGCTAAACATCATGATAAGTGCTTTATGACTGCTACGTTAACCAATTCTGCTTCCAAGATTAGAGAGCTTGAAATGATTTTAGCTCAGCAATCAAAAGAGCTTGAGGATGCCAAAATTGAATTTTCGAAGAAAACGGAGAGATTTGAAACATATTTTGAAAAACTTGAAAAGTCAAACGTTGTTCTTGAACGAAAATTGGATCAAACAGTTCTAGATTCTAAAGCTGAAAAGGATAATCTTTTGAAACAAATTAAGTTGCTTGAATCTAAATTGGCATCCCAAGATGAATTGTTCAAAGAAAATGAGACCTTAAAGGCTCAAGTACAGGAAAAGGTCTTTGCTATAGCTGCGTTGAAAAACGATTTGAGGAAAACTAAAGGACCTAGTGTGGACACTAAGCTTGAAAAACCATCAATCTTGGGGAAACCGCCTACAAATCAGTTCGTCAGACAACCGACTGTCAGACAACCTACTGCATTTAGATCCGAGCGACCACAATCCTCGAGACCGCGGTTTGCCTCCCAAGTTGATTTGGTTCATTTTCCTAGACCAGTCACTCCACCATCTAGGCCCAATGTGACTAAAACAGTTTTTGCAAAACCTATTCACATGATTGCATCTAGTCTCCCTAAACATAGTCCAAAGAACACGTCTCGAACTAGTTCAAATGACGTTCGCCATACATTTGGTCTAAGGGAAGCTAAGCAACAGACACAAGTAAGAGATAGGAATTGCAAACCTAGTCAGATGCCTTCTAGCTTACCCAACACTGCTAAACGTAGCATGTCACATCCTAGGAGCATCAATCAATCATCTAGGAATTCTAGATCTTACTCGGACATTAAATATGCTACTTGTAAAACATGTAGAAAATGTGTCTTTACGGCAAATCATGATTCTTGTATCAAGAAACTACTTAATGAGGTGAACTCCCGTGCTAGACTTAAATCCCAGTGGGTTGCCAAAATCAAGCCCATTGGTAAAATGTGGCGCCCCACTGGTAGAACTTTCACCCTTGTAGAAAACGAGTGCCCTTTAACTAGGATAGTCTCCGATTCTATTAAGACTACTAGGGAGGAAATTGAAAAGGAGGATGCATCACCTAAGCATGAACTTAAGGTTTTCTATAAAAGGAAACGTTTACCAGCCAAGACAAGTGAATCATCTCCTTAGAACACCTCTAGCACAAGAAAAGAAAACTACGAACCCCCACTTGCTTCTAAGATAGATATCGCTAACCCATATCAAAGCATACATATTCCTAATGAGAATGCACGTACCAAAGAGGATGTTCCAAAAGAACGAAGTGGTCCAATCATTGTATACCATTCAATTAAGGACACTCTCAGAGTTTGGTTGCTGAAGAACTGATATCTAAGAAACAAGTGTCTCAGGGGATTTGCAGTTAAGCTTGTAGTGTGTCAAGGACTTATAGTCACATCACAGACTATAACTCGATCTTCAAAGAAAGGAAAGTTTATCGCCGATGGTAAACTTATCCTAACAACGAGAAATTCATTTTTCTCGGGCATGAGCTTATATAAAAAACATTCCAAGTTTTTAAGCTCATGCACAATGGCTCACATTCAAATTACAGTATGTGACCCGATCTTCAAAAAAAGGGAAGTTTATCTCGTCAACGATAACTTACCCTCAAAACGAGAAATTAATTTTTCTTGGACACGAGCTAAATTTAAAACAATTCATAAGTTTTAAGCTCGTGTAAATGGCTCCTCGTTAAATGACAGACGACGACCCGGACTTCAGAGACAAGGAAGTTTATCCACGCAACGATAACTTACCCTCTTAACAAGAAATTAAGTTTTCTTGGACACGAGCTTATCCTAAAACCATTCAAAGGTTTTAAGCTCGTGTATATGACTTACAGTCACATAACAGACTGTAACTCGCTCTCAAAAGACAGGAAAGTTCATCCCGGTGATGACTTATCCTCAAAACGAGATATTAAATTTTCTCGGACACGAGCTTCCGTTAAAACTATTCAAAGGTTTTAAGATCGTGTAAAAGGACTTATAGTCACATCACAGACTATAACTCGATCTTCAAAGAAAGGAAAGTTTATCGCCGATGGCAAACTTATCCTAACAACGAGAAATTAATTTTTATCGGGCATGAGCTTATATAAAAAACATTCCAAGTTTTTAAGCTCATGCACAAAGGCTCATCATTAAATATCAGATGATGACCCGATCTTCAATTAAAAGGAAAGTTTATCGCCTATGATAAACTTATCCTTACAACGAGAAATTAATTTTTCTCGGGCATGAGCTAATATTAAAAACATTCGAAGTTTTTAAGCTCATGCACAATGACTTACAGTTAAATGTCAGACTGTAACTCGAATTTCAAATAAAGGAAAGATTATCTTTTATGATAACTTATCCTCATAACGAGAAATTAACATTTCTCGGTCATGAGCTTGTATTAAAACATTCGAAGTTTTAAGCTCAGAAAGGAAAGTGTATCTTTTAAATAAGAGAACTTTTCCTCGTAACGAGAAATTAACCTTTCTCGGTCATGAGCTTTCCGTTAAAATAGTCAAAGTTTTCAAGCTCATGAACACGACTTCTAAGTAAATGTCAACTTAGGACTCGTTCCTCAGTCAAAAGGAAAGTTTATCGCCGATGATAAACTTATCCTTAACAACGGGAAGTTTACAACTTCTCGGACTTGAGCTCGTTAAGTAAGATATTCAACATCTTAAGCTCAAGTAATTGGTTCTCAAAACTTTGAACACAATTTTTCGAGAATTTCTCAAAAGGTTTTTCTAAATCTTTCAAAATTGGGTGTTCAAAAATGTTTTGATAAAAAGAGCATGTCTTCTGGAATCGATAATATTTACGATACTAGAAATGTCATTCAATAATGACACGGGGTTGTAAATAAAGTTCGAGCAGAAGTTCAAATGTTTTTAAAACATGCTCAAAATGGTTTGCTATTATTTCGGATAGTAACCCGCTTTTCACTTTGAAGTCAAGCATTTCACCGGAAAGCTTTGACTTCAGAATCCGAAGTTATCATCTCCACCAACCGTAGCAACTTACAATTGATATCTACATACTCGACGACGCGACTACTCAAACGGTGACTACAGCTCTTTCAACAGAACACGGGTCAACAATTGAGGGGGAGCAATTGTCCAGCATTCAGAATCCTTGATGCCGAGAGTGCCAAGTTCACATATTGGTGTCAAGACAACGATATCAATCATACACATGGAGTCAAGAGATAACTTCAGAAGTGACGAGGTGACCAACATTTGTGAACAAGAACCATGTGAATCTTTCATATGATGTTCTCCATCATTCAGGTCCTACCTCGTAAATTGCTAATCTTGTGAATTCATTATCATATATGATCTTTGCACGTGATAAATACCTTACACTTGTGTTTAAAAGGTATTTTATTTACGTCTCAAGTACACCCTCATTAATTTGAGGGGGAGCTTGTGTAATTCATGCAGATAATTGGATTTGCATTTTTCTTCCCAAATTTTCTTAAAATGCTATTAAATCAATTGTTATTAAAAACATCGATTGGGTTAATATTTTTAATATGGGGGAGAAAATGTGATTTAATATGGGAAAGGATTAGTCACAAATGGTTTGACTTAACGTGCTATCTCATCCCGACATGTGCGAAATATTTTCGGATATCGTGACATATGTTAAGGGGGAGCAAAATGGATTTGCACTTCAAAATGGATTTCATGGTGAAATACACTTACCCAAAACATCTCTATTCACGATGGTGAAGATTGTGGTGACATAAGGATGGTAGGATAGGTTAAAGTCCAATGATTTCTCTAGAACCGGAGGAATCTTCCTAAGGACATTCCATAGCTAGAAATAGTAGTCCTTAGGAAAGATGGAGAAAGATTGTCAACGTAGCTGAATGGCGACCAAGTACTTAAGTTAGCACTGGAACAATCACAACAAGGTGCTAGTTATGACGTATTGGTAAGCATTGAAGGGGTTGAAGAATGAAAAAGAATTGTAAAGATAAAGGGTGTAAAGAAAGTAGCCCTCCTTACAACTTAGGCAGAAACCGGGTCAATACATATGCTATTAAGATCATTGTTTAATGATTCTTGATATTGAAGAAAGACATCATGGACCCAGTGATGCAAGGCACAACCCATCCCAGCTAACTCAGATATCTCTTAAAAGATATTTGTTTTAATCACACGGAGACAACACGTTATCTATTGATTTATTCACTCCGAATAAATTGGTATTGAAAAGGTGGCACTCCTCTCCAGCCTCCGATCACTAAAATCCAAAGTGAACGATCGAGTCTAGAGCCATTTGAGATCATTAAATATCTCATTAGGACACACTTTCATAACTCCTTGCTTCTTCATACACTGTGAAAAGTAAGAAAGATCTTAAGAGTCCTACACAAAATCTTCATGATCTTGCCTGAACATCCGAGTAATACGAAAGTATTTACAATGAAGATGGAAATCCTTCTTGAGCGAATATCAAAAAGCTCATGGTAGGTGACTTGTGCGATTCTTTATGAATCAAACTTGTGATAACTGGAAAGCAACAACTGTTTAATTCTTAACTGAATTTAAACACGTTCCAGGCCTCTACGCAATATCTCAGTGATCTTGCCAGAACACTCAGAGTGATACCTTTGTGTTCACGGTGATGAGTGGAAATCCTTCTAGTGTTAACCTCAAATAGCATTTGGTAGGTAACTTGCAAGATTCTATACGAATCAAGCTCGTGACAACTAGAAAGCAACGATGGTGCGGTTCTTAATTGAATTTCACTTGTTCCAGGAACATGAATTGACGGCTTCAAATCATGCGGATATTATTATCCAAATGATTCACTCTTTATGTTCGCAGTCAGCTTTGGACGGTCGAATAAAGAGAACGGGTTTACCCGCGAAATCCTGTCAGGAAGTTACTTAATTGAAACTATCCGTCACGGGTACGATATCTAATATCGTCCAACGGTCTTCACCGACCGGAGGTAAAATGCTACCGATTTAGAATGAAATGTTCAAAGCCATTTCTTTCGTGTCTACTTATGTTGCGGCATTTGAAGACGGTGGCGTTGCGGAATCCAAAAAGAAGTCGTCCCCACATGCTTATACTGCATACACTCAGTACTTCAACGAATTCAAGAAAGTCTGAAGGTCAAGTCTTCCGCTGTATCAAACTCTGAAGCTTTCAAGAATTATAAAGGTATAAGTATGTGGAACATGAAGTCACGAAGAGGCGAATATCACAAGTGATGAATGCACAAGGTCAAGGCAAGAGAACATGCTCAAGACTAAAGTCAAAGATCTCATCAGCATATTCACAAGAACAAGATCAAAGACTCAAGCATAGTATGCTAGGTTTAAGATTTTGTAAAATGGTGTGACCTCCCTTTGGGGGAGATTGTTGGAAATACGTTTTTCCAAGGAAAGTCTCGGTCACATCATTATTAGCATAGATCACGAGCTATAGACTATTTAGGACATTGTAACTTGGAGTGACCTCCCTTTGGGGGAGATTGTTGGAAATACGTTTTTACGTATTTAGAAAGGATCGGTCACTCCAATGATACTGGGCTCGTGATCCAATATAGCCCATATAGCCCACATGTAGGGTGGGCTATATAAACCCCCCTCCTAGCATGTTAGGAGGGGTTGGTTGTTGTTGGTTCACTTACACTTTGATAATCACATTTTCCATCTTTCTTATCTCTCTCTTTTCTCTCTCTTCTTTCTCTCTCTAAGTTTCTTCCATTTATCATCCATATCAATAGGTAAATCATACAATGTCTAATCCTTAGAAAACATCGATCCTACAAAGATTTCATCATTACCTAGCTTACCCTATAAGTTAGAAACTTGAATCTCTCGGCCAAACCAAAATCTTTCACCTCACTTATATAAACCAATTCCGTTTCTCATAATCTTACTTTTACCTTTGCAAACTTAACCCAAATACCTTTGTTGATTTTTATCCCTTTCATCCTTACAACTAATCATGTCAACTTTGTAATTCTATGAGAAGCATAACAAAGTTGCATATCTACAAAAGGATCTTGGTCAAGAGTATTTCTTTGAGATTCTTGACTTCTCTGAGAAACAACCATATATCTTATGCTCTTATAGTTTACTCCAAAGTACTTAAATCCGTTATTCATCAATTTTGGGGGATTGTTGTTGTGGAAGAAGTTGATGGGAAAGAAGTGATTAAGGTAACTGTTAACAAGCAAGAGTTGTACATTATAGAAGCTCCTGTCAGAGAACATTTAAAACTGAATGATGTAGGAAGGGTTTTTACATTGCTAAATAATGACATTCTAGATGGAATAGAAGCACTTGGCTATGTGGGAGATAGGTCATTACCTTTTACAAAGGAGCATTCTCATCATAATTAAGGTTTTTGATTCATTTTCTTATACATTGTAAGAGTCAAAAGAAGTCATTTTGGGATCAATTTGGCAGCCATCTTGTAACCGCTTTAGTTTGTCTATCTACTCAAAGGACTTTCAGTTTAAGCAATTTAATTTTGGTCAATATGCTCAAGAATGTTGGAAGTTCCCACAAAATTTTAATGTATCCAATGTCTCTTATCGCCATTAGCAATGGTCTAGGACATTCTTTGGGTAATCATCAAAGGGAGTACAAAGTTCCAACTTTGACAAGTAGGATTTTTAGACAAATGAGGAGGAGTACAGAAAAGTAGACTGGTGTGATGGTTCCATTAACAGCTTTTATGTCACAAGCTGGTGTTGATGGGGAACCGCAAGCCCAGCTGTGTCCCAAACCAGATCACCTAGAATTGAGGATGTGCATTCAACTTCACAACCTTTATCCTTAACATCTAGACTTAGACACAAAGAGATACCTCAGGTTTCTCAGCTTGACGCATCTGCTTTTTGCCTTGTTGCAGATGAGACTGCTAGTGTTGGTGAGCCTAGTAGAACTGATGAGCCTACTCCTAATGTGGTTGACGTAGCACAAGGGAGGAGTACGATTCATAAGACCTATACCAGATCCAGTGATTCACCAACAAAGGTTACTCTCTTGGTGGTGATGAGGATAGATTATCACAACTTGAATTGATAGTTTCCAACCTTTGTACCAAGTTTTCTTCATTGAAAAAGGCTAGGGATGATCAAGATAGTGTTCTTATTGCTAATCCTTAGGAATTAATATCTTTAAAAAGTAGTGTTCACATACTTTAAGAAGAACAGACAAGAAGCAGGGTTTATGTGACATTCTCATATGGGTTTTCTCCTCAACCCACCTTTAATGACCTCCTCATCAATTAATAGAAGGAATTGGAGGTAGAGGTGACTGATAAGGAGGTGCAAGAAGAGGACATGTTGGATTTAGCATAGACGGTATTAGGCTTATAATATACAAATGAACAGGGGGAAATACTAGTTTATGGGGAGGCTAGTGTTGGTAATTAAAACCTTAATACTGATAGTGAAAAGATTAATGCTGGGTTTAATGATGGTCTTCAAGAAAAGGTTTCTGATGAAACATAATTAAACATCGACTAGTCCTCTGATGGTAATGAGGAAGTTGCTACTGAATTACAAATCACAAAAAAGGAAATTCAATAGATTTTAGTCAATTGGGTTGTATGCCTCTTGTGGCTAGGTTTTTGGAAGACTACAGAGAATGGGTATACTACGAACCTATTAAGTTCAAGTATGAATTAGTCTCAATGACTCTAAATCATCATAAGGATATTACTAGACTTAAAGTAAATTATGAAAATAGATAACAATATATGTCTTCTGTTTCTAGAAGAAGGGTCTATTATAAAGCTATGCTAAAAGGTCACAAGGGTTACAAGACA
Source organism: Glebionis coronaria (assembly GCA_025667525.1). Classification (NCBI taxonomy): domain Eukaryota; kingdom Viridiplantae; phylum Streptophyta; class Magnoliopsida; order Asterales; family Asteraceae; genus Glebionis; species Glebionis coronaria. The sequence continues at coordinate 100,292,855 of CM046875.1, forward strand.
AGTGATTTTGTGGGAATATATTTTGAAGAGCTTGTAAGAAGAGCTCTTCTAGTTATTAAATTTGCTGAGGATTTCATAAATCCTAGTTCTGAGATGGAAAGAGTATCGTGAAAAACAAAAGAGATTTTTAAAGAAGCGCAGAGAAAAAAGGAAGAGATATAAAAACTGTACTTCATCAATTTCTACAATCGACTTGGATGAAGAAGGATAAAAAAAAACAAAAGAAGATGATTCCAATGGGAAGATTCATACCAAAAGGTGATGGTCCTTCTAGTCCAGAACTTAAAAGGTGTTTAGAATTAGTAGTTGTAGATACTCCAATTTTTCCCCTTAAATTCAAATTTTCCAATCATCAACTATGAAATTTTCTATGGAGATAAGGCACGATGGTGGACAATCTACAAAGTTGTAGGAGGAGTGGAACAATATCAGTTTTTGGGATCTATCTTTCAAGTTTTAGACAGAGAAGATGTGGATCTTTGGGGAATATTGAAAAAGAGATTTAGAACTAAGAAAACATCATCTAATCAAGATATAATGGACATTTACTTACGGGAAACCATGAGAAAGATGTACGAGGCTGATAAGAACAGTAGCATGTGGGAAAGGTTTAACACAACATAGATGATGCATTGGCACTTATGTAATTCATCTAGAGTCTATCAGTTGGCCATGACTAATGTTTCTACACTTCTACTTGAAGACAAAGTGAATCCATTTTCTCAAAACACTCTTAGTAAGATGGTAAGTTGTTAGTTGAAGGTAGCTGTTGAAGACAATGTTGCTATTGATTTTATTAAGTTTATTCATAGTCAAATTTAGAAGTAATTCTTATGTTTGATATTTCTAATTCTTATTAAAGAAATTTGTAAGATTTATGAAGATAAATCACAAGTTTAGGGGAGGATTATTAGGAATAAAATTAGTGTCGATGTATATTTCATTACTAGTATTAATTATATTAGTTCTGGTAGTAGTATTATTAGTGTTGTTTGCAATAATATTGGATTGAATGTGGTTAAATCTTGATGCTGGCAAAGATATTAGCGGCTGAGTTGAAGATATACACTAAAGACGTGTTGCATATAAATAGAAGATACTTTGTATATCTTCTAAGTGTTTAAATTTATTGTCCATATCTTTGTCTTGTAAAGGAATCCTTGCACTATAAAAGGAGGTCCTATGTCTAGGTTTTAAATACGTTTAATTTCTATCTCTCTACATTGTAATCTTACTTCAAGGTTGTAACCCTAGTACTCTGTGTTAAGGGTATTAGTATTATTAATATTGAAGTATTTGGTTTACACCTTTTGTTCATATAATTTACATAATCTTCATAATATCAAAGAGTAAATTTCACATACTCTTTGTTATCATTCAAAGTTTCTACTAAGTCTATATAGGATTTTTCATGTGTAGTCTAAGTCTACAAGCTAGGCTTAACAAGATCATAAGGGATCAACAACTCCCTTAACACTATGTATTTTAAGGACTAAAATACTAACCAACCTATTTCATAAGTAGTAAATGAATGGGTATAACAATGGTGATTGTATAGATAACGCTTAACATAATCAAACAAGTAAACTTTAAAGGATCAAAGATTGGGTATAGAGTTCCTGTAAATGATCTTCAAAGAGAGTAAGATATACATCACAAGAGATAAGAATGAGAGAGAAAATAGAGATAAGAGTGTTAGATATTATCATAGGTTAGAGAGATTATAGAGAAGATGGGAGTGAGTTGAGAGCTTGGAGAATGCTTGGTACTTATAGGCAACAAGGTCAGCTGATCATGGACCCCATAGACTTAAATCATTTGGGTCTGCCTCTTTGCATTTGGGTTTGTGGCCTTTGACTTTTGTTGTCTCATAAATTCCTTGTCCAAGATCACACTCAATTATGATTATACTAGTTTTGACTTTTGTTTATTATATATATGGAGAGAGTATAGTGTATATTGCACATGTTAAGTTTATACAAAAACTTTATAAGTGTAGAGAACTTTTTACAAAAGTTAGAAATATAAAATCATTGATCCAAAGCTTTAGTGTTATTTGTAACACAAGCTTAAAAATAGATTAGATGTTTTATAGTTAACAAAACTTAAGAGGGATTAAAAATATAAACATTGTTTTAACGCGATATTTGTATTAACAATCTCCCTTTTTTTGTTGAAGACAAAACATAAACTTATTTTTAGTTTTAATTACAAACAACAGATAAGTTTTAAAAATATGATTTTATATTTCACTTCTCCCCTTTTTGTACAAATAAAAAGGGTGTTTTATGGAAAAGAATATTAGAGATATTTAGAATTTTAGAATGAAAGTGAGAAATCTAGATATGAAATTTTGTTTCCATGGTCTCCCCTTCGGTTCATACTCCCCCTAATTTGGAGAACCGAGAGACATGGATTATGAAAATCCTACAAAAGAAAGTTAGAGAGGATAGATAATGGATAGTAGAGGATGTTCAAGACCCAACACAAAGTCTTAAATACATGGTTCATTTTTAGAAAGAAAATGAATGTAAAAGTATAGATAAGTAAGAAGATGGTCATTTCATGAATGCTCCCCTTTGATTCATGCTCTTTTAAAGGGAGAATCGGGGAATATTTGGCCTAAAACTACAAAAAAGAGTTAGAAATGGTGAAATGACAAGATAGATGTTTGGTTAGTGATACACGATAGAAGATAGCATAGTCATATATGTACATAAACATATTTAGGAAAAGCTAAGGGTTCGTTCATCTTGCCCAAGTAAAATTACAACATGAAAGATGTGAAACACTGGTACAAGGTTGAAGCTACAAGACTAGAAATGAAAAAAGAAAACTAGAGTATAGAGAAGAGTGTGACATTGATGGCTGATCCATCCAAAAGGATTCATCTAATCCCATGAATGATTGGATGTAAGGAGAATCTCCTGATGGAAAAGATAGTCCATCGATGGGTTGAAGGTCTAGAGAAGGGAGTGTTTGGGGTAAGGGAGCTAAGGTGGGAGGTGGTGAGGAAAGAGGTTGAATTGGTGCTTGAGAACGTGGTGGTGCGTCCTCAAGGTTCTCCAAGTAGGAGGTGTGTCAAACAACTTCAATTGTTTTAGTGTGGTGGTTCTTATTGGTGAACTGGACATAATTGTTGGTGAATGAGTGGGAGCGGGAGGTGGATTTGTTGCTATGGGAGTCTTGGTAGATGGAGGTGTCTTAGGAGACTTTGAGTTCCTTAATATTTCTCTAAGGTTTTGTGATATCTCATCCCTTATGGGTGAGACATGGGCATTGGTAGGGTGTTTTGATGGTGGTGAGTTTGTTGGAGGAGCAATGCAACATGGTCTTACCCGTATACGGATAGTTCTCTTTTGAGTTGATTTGGTCCAAGATTTGGAAGCTTTAGTCATTTTGACTTTGAGTATCTCCTGGAGATTATAGTGTAGATAGGAGAGTATGAGAGTGATGAGTAATAAGATGAAAGTGAGGTAGTTTAAATAGGGAATTTTAGGTAAATAATGATTTAATGAAGTTGGAATTGGATTTGAAGAAGAAAAGATGATGATTAGAAGGAGTTAACATGGAGGTTTGATTGATGGAAGTCAAACAAATGGGAAAGGGAAGAGTGTTTAGGGAAATATGGAAGTAAATAAAATTTAATGAATAAAATGCATGGTAACTACAGGTTTCATGGACCCAAACGGTTGTTAGACGAACCTAAATGGATTTGGGTCCACAGTTGAGAATTCAAAATTTTATTTTGGAGGGGAAGTACACAGACCCAAATTTATAAAGACAGACATACATGGGTTTGTGTATGTAGGTTCCATGGATGTCTGTAAGAGACAAAGAGAATTGAAAACAAACAAGAATTTTGACCCTAGATATGGATATTGATTGGAAGATGTTGTTTGAGAAATATGTTCCACATGATTTATGTTGTACATTAGAACAAGGGAACAAGAGAATATACCTTTTTGGCGTGCTAAGTCAATGCATGTCATTTCCGAGCAACTAGCATAAACATCAAATAAGCATTACCAAATCCTAGCCAAATAACAACATAGTCATACAGGTTAGAGTTAGAGTATAGAAACAAGAAAAGCACAAGTAAATGTATCAAGTGAACTTATTACAAACATCATTGTTTTAAAAGGACCGTCGTCCATAAGTACCCATTAAAGCTACCATCTCACTTGCCTTTCTTCTTTTCCATCTTGCTTAGGAAGCGTCCAAGGCACTTAAACATCCCATTCGTTTTCTTAAACTTCGGTGATGCATTGAAGATTTCAGGTAGTTGGCTAAGGTACTCTAGTGGTGGTAACCTAGAGTCCGGGAGACCGTCATCTTCACTAGCCAAAGAGGATGAGCTACTAGGAGGATGAGAACGTTTGGCTTTGCCTCGGGTTTGTGCTCCCATGACTCTTTGGACCCAAAAGTCACTAATTTCATTCATGACACGATCCACTAGTGTATAGATTCCTATACGACCACTAGGACTTGGTTCGATAGGGGAAATGAACTTGAAGAGTCGGGTTAGAAACATCCCATAAGGTAAGACGATTTTTGATAGATTTAGGATATGAGCCATCTTATTTTCAATGTAGTATGTTAGGTTGAAAGGTTTTCTGGTATCCAAACTATAAAGCATATAACTAAGACATGCGTTGATGTGGTCCCTATTTCAAACAAAGCACATAGCATTGCATCTCAAAATGTGTTCCCACTTGACATATTTAGCTTTGAGTTCACTTGCTTCCAGTCCATAAGGATCAATGTTGGTTACCTCCTTTTAGTCGCGATCCTAGTCGTTTGAGTTCTAGACCGATAGTAAGTGCCTTATTTCATCGTTGTCAACAAGCCTAGAGTGGTACCTATCTTGTGCATCATCAGGAAGAATTATCCTATCAAGGGTTGTGAGAGAATGTGTGTCGACGTAGAAACATGTGCCTTCACATGGAATCTAAGGATTTGGGCGAACTCATCAAGGGTGAAGGAGAAAATATGAACATTGGCTTAAATGTTGAGATTTAGAATTCGTTCTTCACTAAATCTAACATGAACTGTCATTTATAATTCTAGTACAAACTCCGAACAAATTTGTTCATCTAGATGTAGGAGGCAATCAATGTTATTCTTAGAGAATATTTTACAGATGTTTGTGTTGTTGGTAAAAGAGGGATGAACAACGCGTCGTTCAGAAATAAACGTTCTTGTATTTCCTTACATAGGGCTTGTTGTTCGGGGGTAAGGTCTCTAGATCTGTGGAAAGAGGGGATGTAGTTTAAGGTGTCCTTGTAGTCATATGTCCAAGCAGGAGGCATGATCAGTCCTAAGGCATGATTTGAAAGTTAGAAAATTTTAAGAATGAACTAGAGATATGCCTAGTATTTGCCTATATGCAAACAACGTGGGTTCTCTTGACCTAGAAAGATTTTTGAAAGAAAAATTTTAAGAATGAATTAGATAACCCAAACGCTCCTTAACATTAATGTCGCTACAAATGAACGTACCCGAAAGCGCATATTGATTATTGTATTTACTAAAACAATGAAATTTTCGACATGTCATAAGTAGTGAGAAGGATTTTTAAAAGAATTTGAGTAATTGGGGATTCTTAGCAATGCCTAACAATTTGTTTTAATCGTTTATGTTTACCAAGTGATTTCAAAATTATAAACAACAAATGCATACAAAGATTCAACTATTTTTAAGAAACCCCCAATTTGTGCAATTGAAATAAAACCCTAGACTCAGACAAGAGATATGAAGTAATTAAAGATTAAGTAGAGGATACTTACATTAGATGATTGGACACGACTTAGACGGTTGGTTTTTTTCTTATGGTGGTTGAAAGATGATGTAATGGTGGTTATGGTTGTTTTTCTAGAAAATGGGAAGTGAGTGTTATTAGTTTTAGGGAGTTTGGCCGTTGGTTTTTGATTTGGAGAACTTACCAAGAAGAACACGGACTCCGCGGACCCAAATGGATTTGGGTAAGTCTTAGACCTATTTGGGTCCGTGCTGCAGACAGCTCAAACAGTGTTTAATTTAAGACAAAATTTCCATTAGTCATAGTCTTAGCCTTAATAAGTTGAAGGGTTCACGCTTAAGTGGTTTGGTCAAGACGTCGGTTATGTTATCTTTAGAGGATACTTTCTCGATAGAGATGTTACCTTTTTGAACATTGTCTCTAAGAAAGTGATGGCGAATATCTATATGTTTGGTTCGTGCGTGTAGAACAGGATTCTTGTTGAGATTGATGGCACCTTTATTATAAAAAGGATGGCCACATCATCTAGTTTTATATCAAAATCAACAAGGGCTTTCTTTATCCATAGCGCTTGTTGACATGCTTTTCCCGCCGACACGTAGTCGGCTTCGGTTGTGGAAATTGCAACTGTCGTTTTCTTTTCGAGAACCATGAGGTTAGACAACATCCGATAAAATTACATATACCACTTGTACTTTTTCTATTGGCATAGTCACCGACATGGTCTGAGTCCACATAAACAATTGTTTCTATTCCCGTGCCCTTGGGATACCAAAGCCCAAGATAAGTGGTACCCTTGATGTATCTAAAGATTCATTTGATGGCTTCAAGATGTGATACATTTGGGTTGTCTTGAAATTGATCTCACAAACAAACACTAAACATTATATCCGGCCTACTTGCATTGACGCAAAGTAAGCTACCAATCATACCTCTAGATTTAGTACTATCAACATAATCGTTAATTCCATCTTTGGTTAATTTAGTTTCCGTTGACATTGGTGTGCGTGTTGCTTTAGATTCTTCTAACCCATATTTCTTGAGCATTATGCATAATTTTAAAGAAGTCATCACAAAGTTCTTGACACGTAGACCCAAAGATAATGTCTTCAACATAGATTTAGACAATTTTATTTATGTGACCCCTCTTTCTTAGTGAACAATGTATTGTCTACTTGACCCATAGAGTACTCATGTTCAATTAAAAATGACTTAGGTTGGTCATACCATGTCTTGGGTGCTTGCTTGAGACCATAAAGAGCCTTTTTGAGTTTGTAAACCTGATTTAGTTTTTAAAAGTCTTCAAAACCAGAAGGTTGTGCAACATACACTTCCTCATTTATGAAACAATTTAGAAAAGCACTTTTGACATCCATTTGAAAGAGTTTAAAGTCATGTGCAAATGCATAATCAAGTAAAATTGTTATGGACTCAAGCCGAGCAACCGTAGCATAGGTTTCATGATTTTCTATACCTTATTGTTGATTATATCCTTGAGAAACAAGCCTCTCTTTGTTTCTAGACACAACACCATTTTCATCTAGCTTATTTCGAAAGACCAACGTGGTTCCAATTACGGTTTGATTTTTAGGCCTAGGTACCAATTACCAAACATCATTTATTACAAATTGATTTAGTTCGTCTTGCATAGCTAATATCCAACTTTCGTCTATGATAGCTTCATCAACATTTTTATGTTCAATTTGAGATACAACGCAAAAGAAGTTACTTTCATTTTGAGCTTGTGACCATAAGGTTATTTCATTTAGTTTACAAATGACGTTGTTTAGAGGATGAACTTCCGGTTCTTTGATGTTTACGGGTTCAAGGTTTACTGGATCATTTCCTTTGTTTTCTTCAAGATTTACTTGTTCGTGAACGGATATAATGACATAATAGACAGACTGAAACATAAGTAAAGTATGAAAATGTAGCGGAATAAGTGTAAGTCCTAGAAAACCTGGAACATGTTTTATAAACTAGTTTATATCTGAAAAGCCTTAGGTTTATTCATAAAAATGTACTTTTAAATGCCAAAGAGCCCATATAGGTCATGAAGGTATCAACATGCATAAATACATAGATGGGTGACCTCGTTATGCAATTAGAGGGGTTGCCTTTAATTATATTAGTCTGGGTGGAGGGATCAGCTCCATGTTACGGATGTAGAGCACACACCACAGTCACCGTGTAATCTGCAAATCACGTAATAGGATGCACCCATACGCCCCACATGATAATTATAAAACCCGCATAAAAATACCATGAACAGTACACTACGTAAAAACTCGAACAATTTAAAACTTTCCACTAATAACATACGACACGTGACACGAACATTAAATATCAAGAACTACGTATATTATTAATGCATGATAAATATTATGTGTAATATTTAAATCACGAACATACACGAATAATATTTTAAACATGAAAATGTTCGTTTTGGCCTTTTGGGCTTGTGTACCCGCGTCAAAGAGACAAAAGAAGGGCCTATCTCGTTTTGAAAACCAACTAGTAACATTAAACTCCAGGGAATTTTACCATAACTTATTTTCAAGAAAAAGATCAAAAATCCTGGCACCTCTTTTCTTTGAAGCCGCGCCAGCCAACCATCCCAAGGACGATTTTGTTTAGTTTCGATCTTGAATTCATACGTATTCGTGTTCGTGTTCTATTGCTAATTCCATTCACGCATTCGGTATAATCATAATCTTGATCTTATCATTTATTTTATTTTATTTACATGTTCTTGAATCTTATAAAATACAATAAAACATGCTATTGAAAATGTGTTAATCAAGAAAGGGTGTTTGTGGGTATTTGTTTTGTTTCGGCACACCAAACCGAGAGCACAAGGCTCTCGGTGGCTTATCTTGCCCACCAGCCAAGACCCCCACTTGGGCTCGGTGGTGTTTTGGGTTCGGACAACAGCAACAACCAAAGTACCAGTGGGAACCTTGGTGCTGTGGTGGCTACGCAGGCAGGGCAGAGGGAAACCGGCTTCAGCCGGTCCGAACCTTGGTCCACCAGTGGGTACCACGGCTAGCAGCAGTAACCACGGCTGCAGCCACCGGCTGCACAACCACTGGCCACCACCACCAGCCGTGGCTGTTGGTTGTGGTTGGTGCTCGGTTTTGTCTTTTTCGGGTTTCGGGGCTCGGGATACATTTTATTAACCATTATTTTACTAAGTTAATTAATTAAATTAATTTACATGACTAATTAATTTATTTTATTAAAACAATGACTTAGGTTATGTTATTAAAATTAATAATACATGTTATAACCTAATTATTTTTATTAGAAATTTGTTTTATTAATTAATTAGTTTACTTAATTTACATGAACTAGTAATTAATTAATTAATCCATGACTTAGGTTATTTTTTTTAATTAGATAAATCATGTATAACCTAAGTATTTATTTGACTTAATTAAATTAAACCATGACTTAATTTAATTAAATGATTAAGGTAAAGTTTTATTAAATTAACCATGACATTTATAATTAATAAACCATGCTTTATCATTATTAATTAATAATAACTTTAGCCTAAGTATTTAATTTAATAGACTTCACTAATAATTATCATGACTTATAACTTATGATTAATAAGTACTAGCTTATATTTTTAGACTTATTAATACTGCTTATTTCTATTTATGAAAATTTACTATTTCAGGAAACTTACTATTTTTAGAAACTTTCTAATTTCGGAAACTTTCTATTTTTGAAAACATTCTATTTTTGGAAACTTTGTATTTTTGAAACCTTCTATTTTTAGGATGTTACTTATTATTACACTACAAGTATAGTTATGCAATAACACATGAAATACATAATCAGAAGACATGAATAAATACAAATAACATTTAAAACAGTAAAACATGACAAAGACATATAATAAAGTTAAGAACACATAGAACCAGTAACACACTCGGTAATCAGACAACTCATACATGTACCTTATTTATGTAGTACTTGTGAAGTCGGAGTAGGACTTTCCATCCTTTCATCTTTCAACATTCATTGGACATAAGGTATAGATATTCCGTCCTTCAGTGTGGACATTCCTTCGTATGTATGATTAGGATTCCTCGTTTGTAGCCATTTGTTTTCCCCAGTTATTTTATATGTTTTGAATGATTATGTTTTATTTTAAATGTATGAGCTATATATACATGCATGCCACGTCATCTAGTTATGGAGGTACCATAACCAAAACATTGGAGGCACCAGTTTTATGACTTCCCACGACGGAGTGATTGCTCGTGGCGTCCCTTCCAGTTTGGAAATTATTTTTTTATCATGTGGGGCGTATGGGTGCATCCTAGTTACATGTTTTACAAGATTTTCATGGTGAATGTGGTGTGTGCCTTACATCCTTCACAAGGAGTTGATCCCTTCTACCCAGACCAGTATAATTAGTGGCAACCCCTCTAATTACATGATGAGGTCACCCCTCTAAGTATTCATGTACGGTGATACCTCATGACCTATATGGGCTCTTGGCTAATTAAAATACAGTTTTCATATAAAAACATGAGTCTTTTCAAATTATAAAACCAATTTTATAAACATGTACCAGGTTTTACAGGACTTATATATTTCTGCTGCTATTAGTCCTTATTATGTATATGTCATTCATATATCCGTTCACTGGGCGTTTTGCTCAGCCGTTTCCTTTTCATGTTCTCAAACGGCAGGTACTCAGGGACGCATTTAGGACCTTGAGAGTATGTGCATCTGGACGGAAGCTATCCAACCTCCTTTACCATATGCATTTTCATACATTATTTCTTTTGGATATTGTTTAGACCTTTCCTTTTAGTACTTATATTCATTTGTGTGAGCTTATGTTGGACTATCGATATTTGATTCCAGTATTTCCCTTTATGGTCATTTAATGTTTTAGACATTTACCTTGCATGCTTTGATGACATGCCATTATTATCCTATGATATTCCATCTATGAAAATGGGGTGTTAAAATTATGGTATTAGAGCCAAGGTTTCGACCTGTAGGCTCTAAAAACTTAACCTATGACTAGTGGGTAGTCATCAGTGTCTTACTAAAACTGACAGTTTGTTTTCATGAATTTGTTTCATGTATCATTGTTGCGGGTATTTTGACTAAGTAATGTTTGGTACAAGACTCGTCATTTTTAGTCGCATGTGCTTTTATTTGAATTATTTTGTTTTGGTGAACCGACCCATAGGCGTTCACCCTCTCTATGTCAATTTTGTTTTAGTGAACTAATAAGTGTGAAAACACTTATCCTTTTACCACTTATTTCCAATAATAACAAGACCAAAACGTATATTTTATGTCGTAAAAGTCGGAATTATGCGTGGTTTGTGTTTTTATTGTGTTTTAGGACCAAAAGATAAAAAAGGAAGAAAACATGGGCTATCACGGGCTTTTATCGAAGAAAACGAGAAAAGACGAAGTCAAGAGTGCAAAAAGAACGGAAGTCCAAGGCCTATTCTGAAGATTTATCGAAGAAAAAGTCTAAAGACGGAAGTTTAATGAAGTCGAAGAACTCAAGTCTAATAGAAGAAGAAAATTATAAGACAAGTTCAATTTGTATCGACAAATCCCGAGACGACGTCGAGAAAGATAAAGCATTTAAATCGAGTCGAGAAGAAAGAAAGAGGAGGCAACACATGCACCTTCCCATCTCCTATAAATACTCTCCTAAACATATTAGGAGGGTGGTTAGCTAGTTTCATTTCTCATTTTTTTCCTTTCTAGTTTTTAGAGAGAGAAATTTTTAAACTTTCTCTCACTAAGTTTCATCTTTTCTTTATTTTTATCTTTCAAGTTTAAGCTTTTAATCATCCTTGTATTTGGATTTCATTAATCACAAGTTCAAGTTAAGCTTTTTGTTCATTAATCTCTTTCTACCTTTCTTGATTTTGGTTTACCTTTGATCCGAAATATTAATGATCCGTGATTGATTTTGATGTTTAAGTGATTAAAAAGCTCATCTTTTTATTCCTACATAAGTTCTTATACGTTTGAGCTTTAAGCTGTTTGTGCTTATTGGCTAATTCGTATGTTTAGCTTATTTACATTTAAGCTTTCTTAAAAGTTTTATCGTTTTAAAGTTCATGTTATAAAGTTCACGTGTTTAGATTCCAAAAGTTGTTAAATTTGTGCTTAATTACTCTTGTCTAAAAGTTGGTAAGAGCTTATTGAAATAACTGCTTATTCGTTGCAGCTTAAGTTACTCTTTGTTTTCTATTGCGATCTTATGAGGGTTTTCCTTGGTTACGATCTCTGGATACGATCGCATTGACTGCGATCATTGTTCTTTCTTTGGATACGATCCACACCACGATCACTCATTGTGGTCTGTGGGTGCGATCGTGTTACGATTTTTGGGTACGATCGCATTGATTGCGATCTTTGTTGTTACGATCAAGACCACGATCAAACTACGATCCACTTGTTACGATCGTGAGTGCAATCGGTGGTTGCGATGGTGTGTTACGATCACCTCTGAATGCGATCACTCTTTTCCATCGCATTGAGTGCGATCCATCTTACGATATGAGTACGATCGTATTGCGATCTGACTCATGTTTATTGTTTTGTTCTCTTAGTTTTTAAATTTTAATTTTTCCCGCATTTTTACTTATTGTTATTTTTAAACGAGTTTTGTCCTAGTTTATTTTTACCTAGTTTTCAAGTTTTAAATTCATTACGTTTTAATTTCCAAAATTTGCACGCTTCCCGAAATCTCTATTTTTACCAAGTGTTTTTCTAGTAATTTTTGGTTTAATTTTCAAAGCTTTAATCTAGTTTTTCTAGATTTGCTTTTAGCTTATTTTAATTACGTTTTGCACTTACCCTTCTAATAGAATAGAAAATCAACTCCCCCTTTTAGTGAACATTACCGACAATTCCACCATTAACCGTGATCAATTCGATTAGATACCGAGAACGGTATCGAGTACACAAATGCTAAAGCAAGCTAAGCATAAGTCATGTATTAAATGGCGCCGCTGCCGGCTCTTTTCGTAAAGATTAACGGTTTTTAGTGAGAAATTGGATTTTGGGATCCGTTCTTTTAGGAACGTTATTTTCAAGCACAAAAATTTTAAAAAATCCAAATAAATATAAAATTTTCAAAAATCCAAAAACAATAAAAAAGAGATAAAAAATCAAAAATATTTTATTTCCTTTTAGTGTATGCGTACTCGATCTACGTCTTATCCTGAGCCCGAGACTCTTAGAGACATAGATATGGCCGGTGTGCATAACAATAACAACAACCCACCTCACCCCAATTTGAATAACAATAACAACAACAACAATGTTCCCCCAACCGACCTATGAACAATGGAGGAGCTTTGTCAGCCAACCATGAATGGACGCGGAGGACCGATTGCGCCGATGCAAATCACGGCTCCTGAATTTTTGTTGAAGCATCACATGATCCAGCAAGTTCAAAACGCTTGCCCGTTTCACGGATTACCGGATGATGATACCAACAGACATCTCGACAAGTTCATTACCGTCACTCAAAGCATGAAACTACCCGGTGCTTCCATGGATTTTCTTCGCCTTCACCTCTTTCCACACACTTTATCCCACCATGCCGAAAAATGGTTTGATCGTCTTCCCAAAAATTCAATTCAAACATGGAATGACATGACTCAAAAAATTTTGTCGCGCTACTTTCCACCATCCATGGTGACTAGTCTTCGCAACCAAATCATTGGATTCACACAAGAACCTGATGAGTCGCTTTTCGATGCTTGGGAACGCTATAATGTCTTGATCGACCGTTTTCCAAACCGTAACATGCTCCCTGTTACTTTGATTGATACTTTCTATAATGGTCTAACTTTTCGTGATCGTGATTTGATTAATGCTGCCGCCGGTGGTACATTCATGAAGGGAAGACCTGAGGAGTGTAGAGAGCTGATAGAGAACATGACCACTCACCACAAAAATTGGGATTCATCTGCATCTTCAAGGAATAACCAGAGGGCCAATGTTTCTTCTACATCATCCAACTCAGAGATAACCGAACTTACTCGCCAAATAGCTGAGATGAACAAAAACTTCTTAACCATGGCTACAAACCAATTTCAACAAGCTAAAGCTGTAGCAACTTCTTGTGAGATTTGCGGGGGTTCTCATTCATACACCGACTGTCCTTCTACTCTTGATAATCCGGAAAATGTGTATGCCGCCAACGGTAACTTTTCTACATGAGGCTATCAAGCACGTCCTCAAGGAGACCGTAACTTGCTAAGTTATCGTTCCAACAACAATCTATCTCCACCCGATTTTTCTCCTCAAAACCAAAACCAAAACAATTTCAACCGCAACAATCAAAGCCAACCTCTAGCTACCAATCAGTATCAATCCCAAAGAAACCCATATCCACCTCAAGGAAATAATTCAGCTTACCAAGCCCCACCTCTAAATCAACCCACGGCATTGAACCAAGACCTCAAAGCTTACATGAGGACCAATAGAGAGATGGTGACGAATCTTCAAAGCCAATTCATTAACTTGAAGGGTGACATGGCAAAGCAAGGGAACGATATTCGAGCCGAGCTAAGGAACGACATGGCGAAACAAGGGAATGCTCTTCAAGCCGATATGAGAAACTCTATGAGCAATCAAACGAATAACTTAAGGGATATGATGGCTAGTTTTTTCCCAAGTAATCAAGCCTCTGGTTCGGGTTCTCTTCTGAGTAACACCGTTGCTAATCCAAGAGGGGAGATGAAAGCAATCACCACCCGAAGTGGCAAAGGTTTAAAGGAACCCAAGATTCCTACACCTACCCCGGTGATTGTGAGAAAGGAAAACGATTCCCCTTCTCCAATTCCTCCACCTTCTACTTCCACCCCTCCACCACCCAAGGATGTGAATGAGAATTCCATTCCAAAGCCTTCATTTCAACCCAATATACCTTATCCCTCAAGGTTGAGGAAAGAGAAGTTGAAGAATAAGGATGATATTCAGGTTTCTAACTTTCTTAAAATGTTTAAACAACTGAATTTCAACATCTCATTTGCCGAGGCTCTCGCTCACATGCCGAAGTATGCGAAAATGTTTAAAGATCTTCTCAGTGATAAGGAGAAACTCCTTGATATCGCTCAGACCCAACTTAATGAGAATTGCTCTACAGTGCTCTTAAGGAAATTACCAACCAAACTTGGTGATCCGGGTCGTTTCCTCATTCCTTGCAACTTCCCCGGGGTAGAGAATTGTATGGCCCTAGCCGATCTAGGTGCTAGTATCAACTTAATGCCTTTAAGCGTTTGGAAACAATTATCTCTACCCGAGCTAGTCCCCACACGAATGATACTGGAATTAGCTAACCGTACGGTTGCTTATCTGGTGGGGATAGCCGAAGATGTATTCGTCGGTGTTGACAAATTCACCTTTCCGGTGGATTTTGTTGTCGTTGACTACGAGATGGATCCCCGTGTTCCATTAATCGTTGGACGTCCATTATTGAGGACCGGTCGTACTCTCATTGATGTAGCCGCGGGCGAATTAATTATGAGAGTTGGTGATGATAAAATCGTCTTCAACATGGGTAAACTTTCTAAGCAACCTTCTAAAAACGAGAGTGTTAATTTTATTGACGTTCTTGATGAGGCTTGTGAAGAACATTTCAAAGACGCTTGTAAAAGTGGTTCTTCTTCTCTAACCATTGTTGAGACCGTTGCCTCTATTGCTCCATCACTAACTCCATTTGGAGAAAGTGATTTCATCTTGAAAGAATTTGAAGCAACTTTGGGAGATGTGGACTTGCAATATGACGATTCTCCCTCCAATTGGGATGAAGACATTCGTACCATTTAGAAACTTCTCAATGAGGACCATAATTCTCCACCATCTCCTAAGGATATCTCTATCGATGAACCGAATTTGACTACGCCTTCCATCAAAAATCCTCCGGATTTAGAGCTTAAGGACCTACCGTCTCATCTCGAGTACGTTTTCTGTAACAACCCGAAAATTTTGGCCAAGGTTTAAACAAAGATTTTTCGAACATTTACAAAACTTGTTATTTATTTTGGATAATTTAATGAAGATCGTGTTAACTAAATTCAAATTTATTTTTGAATATTTTCTTTTAGTTTATGAACTGAGAAATTTAAAATTCTTACGTTTACGTTTCATAAATTAAATAATTATTATTTAATTACTTGTAGTATTTTTCGACGTTTTAGTGTCGGACTGAGCGAAACTAATAAAAAAAATAGTTGAAACGACTCAAAACTAAAACTTTGAAAATATGAAGAAATAGTATTTTTCATTATATCCTAAAACGTTGCTAATAACGTGAGTAATAAAATTTACGTTTTATTTTTACGGTGAAATCTAACCGAAATAGCTAAAAATGATTAAACGAGCATTTAAATAATTAATAGCAAATGTTTTCGAAAATCGACGAATTAAGGACTCATATTTATTGAAAAAATGATTTTAAAAACGATGGCGCAAGTCTCGTGACTTGAATCGTCCGTTAAGTCGTCCAAACGAGCTTCAAACGCTTATTGAACAAAAGTAAATAAAAGATTTACAGAATTTACCCTAAAGTTTATATACTTGTCATTTAGTTTTAAATTGTTTAGGTATAAAAGGAAAATTTATACTAAATTTCTCATTTACAACACAAACAAAACACACACATCTTAAAGCTTTCTCCCACCTCACATGGCTGCCAGCCACCGGCCGCCGGAGCTGCCGCCGCCGCCACCGGAAAACTTGTCCGGCGATGATTTTCCGGCGAACTCCACTTTTTCAGCGAGACCAAAAATGTTCCAAAAGCCCCGATCTACCCGAATATCACACTCTCTCTCACTCGCGGCCACCTTGTGCCTCCGCCACTGTTGTGGTGTTTTTCACCGCCGCCACCTCGTGGTGGTGTGTGGATGGTGGATGTATCATTTTAACACATGGGTATACTTTGAAAACCCTCAAAAACCCCGAATTTATTCCTGATCTACACATGCAAGATGGTTACATCAATAGTAGACAAAATAAGTTATTTATTATTTTTTTTTATATTGTGGTTGTTCTTGGCCGCGATTTTGATCGGAAAAAGGGCTGCCCGTCGCCAAACCACCGTCGTGGTGGCGGCCGGACGACGGGACAGCAACCCCGATGCACCTTATGGTGTCGGGCTGTGATGATGTGAACCCCGATGAGGACAGCCGCCTAGGACCGCCGCTGTGGTGGCGGCCGGACGGCGGTACAGCCACAACCGCACCTTTTTGGTGTCGGGTTGTGGTAGTGATACTATTTGTTGCTAATTTGTTTAGTAATTATAAATTTATATAATTAATTTTAATTATTAGGTATAAATATATAATTAAATAAGTAAAGGGTATTATAAAATATAAAGTGGAAGAATTCTAAAAATGCTATAATAATTATTATTATTTGATATAATGGGGTATATCATTATTTGAGGACATATAAGAAAAAAATAAATAAATACATATTTAAAGAATATTGTTATTAATATTATTATTAATAAATGGTATATTAAAATATAAAATTATTTAATGTTATATGGAAAGTAATTAAAATATTAATGGTGGATAATTAATGTATTAATTATAGTATTAATTGAAATGTGGAAAGAAATTAATTATGGAGAAATGGAAGGTAATTAAAATATTAATGGTGGGAATATATAATTAATATAATAATTATATTGATTAAAGATACCTTAATTAGAATATTAATTTAGAAAAGTATTAATTGGAATATTGGTTGAGAAATGTGGGAAAAATTATGTATTTTATATACATGGAAACGTTATAAAAATGGCAAGGTCATGCCAAAATTTTCTAAAAATGTATATGTTTATAAAAGAAATTGATAACGAATAACTACGTTATATAATAACTTTCGAAAAGTATTATTCCAGTTAAGATGACATTTAACGTATAATTATGGTAAATAAATTTGAATGAGTTACATAATAATTTTCAAACGAGTGTCGAATTATATAAAAATAACTTTGTATACACTATTAATTATGAAGGATTATGTATATAACTTAAGAAATACATTTTTGAATGTTTATTCTAAATAGAAACTTATGACATGAATTATTTGCGTCATTTTCACTTATAAAATATATATTGGACATATATTATATAATTTGTTTTATTATTTTATTTTACTTGGCCAACCACCAAAGTTTAACGAGTTAAATTTTATTAATTATTTTGTGTCGAACTGATGTAACCATCCATCGAGAAAACACCAAAACATAAACCTCACCAAACGATTGGAGCATAGCTGTTGGAATTAATTACAATCGCGAAAGGATATTGTTAACGCTACATGGTTATTAGCTATTTATGGTGTATTACGACTATTGGAATCAAGCCGTATAGATTTTGATGCTGTGTTGATAATTATGTGAAGCAGTATTGGGTTATGATATGTCGTGTGGTGTTGATACTTATATTTTACTGATTGTCTGCATCTAAGGTGAGTCTATAGCCTTGCTTTTAACATGTTTTCTTGTTTTATAAAATCCGCGAGGGGGATAACATGCTTGTTTTATTAAAATAACAGGGTACAACGAGAAGTTGTGGAAACCCTACTTATTGGAAAAGTATGGGTGCAACGAGAAGTTGTGGGAACCCTATTTACTTGAAAAGTATTTATTGAAATTGAAATGTAAAACTATAAGTTGTGGTAAACTCATGATTGTTTTAAAATTGAACACAAAGAACTTAATTGTATGTTTAGATGAAAGTTATTACATAAGTTTGTTTAGCCTTAAAAGACCCATGAATCGTGAATTGTTAATCGAGATAACGCTAATGCTATGGATAGTGACGCCCAGTCCGGTCGCGACTAGCTCTCGCGTGGTGTTGTGATGCACTAGTAATGAAACATTGGATGCATTGTATAAGAGAAATATACGCACTTGGCTAGGTGTGTTGGGCTGAAATAATGTATGTTAACGTTCAATGTGACGAGACTTATGTAATGACACGATAATTATGTCCGTACAACATAATTGTCTTTGATAAATTATTAACCATGGAAGGTTATTTTTGAATACTTGTGTTCTCTTTATTTAAATTAAACTCTATAGATTCACTCGGCAAATTTTGCTGACTTTTTAGCATGTTTTATCTCAGGTCCATTGGGAAGGCACTCGAGGAAGGCGGTTTCGTGAAGCTTGCTCATTTGAAATGTTTTGGCCCGCTTTCATAAATAATATCCATTCATATAATTTTTACCAATTACTAGGTTTTGTAAACTTGAAGTTATTTGGGACCGTGTATGAAATTGTACTTTTATTGAATGAAAATGAATGGATGTTTTTATTAAAACGACTTGTTTTGAGCCGTTTTCTATGATTATGAGATTGAACCATGATAGTAACACCCAATGACCCTTCCGCTGCTATGACCGAAATTGGGGGTGTTACATTTTCCTTGAAGACAACAAGAAGTCACCCGTCATCAACCCAAAGGACTTGAAAGAAGAAGAAAAATCCTGACTTATCGCCGTGCTAAAGAATCATAAAAAAGTGATTGCGTGGAAAATCTCTGATATTCGTGGAATTGATCCTCACTTTTGCACACATAAAATTCTCATGGAGGACGACTTTAAACCCACTATTCAAAGCCAAAGAAGGGTGAATCCCAAGATCCATGACGTTATCAAAAAAGAGGTTATCAAACTTCTTGATGCGGGAATGATCTACCCTATCTCGGATTCACCATGGGTTAGTCCGGTCCATTGTGTGCCTAAGAAAGGCGGAATCACCGTTGTGCCCAATGAAAACAACGAGTTGATTCCTACTCGTCTCGTTACAGGGTGGAGAGTTTGTATAGACTATCGCAAACTCAATGATGCTACGAGAAAGGATCATTTTCCCTTTCCTTTCATGGACCAAATCCTTGAACGTCTAGCGGGTAATGATTATTACTGCTTCTTAGACGGTTTCTCCGGGAATTTTAAATTCCCATCGATCCTACAGACCAAGAGAAAACTACATTCACTTGTCCTTATGGAACATTTGCTTATAAAAGAATGCCTTTCGGCTTATGCAATGCTCCTGGGACATTCCAAAGGTGTATGATGGCTATCTTCCATGACATGGTTGAAGAAACTATGGAAGTCTTCATGGACGATTTCTCGGTCTATGGTGATTCTTTCTCTACTTGCCTTGCTAATTTGGAACGCATGCTTAAGCGGTGTGAAGACACTCGCCTTGTTCTTAATTGGGAAAAATGCCATTTCATGGTAAAAGAAGGCATTGTGCTTGGACATAAAATCTCAAAAGCCGGTCTTGAAGTGGACCGTGCTAAAGTGGATGTCATAGCCAAATTACCTCCACCTTCAACCGTGAAGGGTGTGAGAAGTTTCCTTGGTCATGTGGGCTTCTATCGTCGATTCATTCAAGATATTTCTAAAATCGCTCGCCCGATGACCCACCTCTTAGAAAAAGATACTCCTTTCATCTTTTCCAAAGAGTGTCTTGAATCCTTCAATCTTCTTAAGGATAAGCTTACTAAGGCACCGGTCTTGGTTACCCCTAATTGGGAGCTACCTTTTGAATTGATGTGTCATGCTAGCGACTTTGCTATTGGAGTGGTTTTGGGCCAAAGAGTGAACAGACACTTCCAACCAATCCATTACGCTAGCAAGACAATGACGGGGGCTCAATTGCATTATACCACTACCGAAAAAGAGCTTTTAGCTGTAGTGTATGCTTTTGAGAAGTTTCGCCCCTATCTTGTCCTTTCCAACACAATCGTGTACACCGATCATTCCGTGTTGAAGTACTTGTTAACTAAACAAGATTCCAAGCCAAGACTTCTTCGTTGGGTTTTGCTCCTTCAAGAATTTAAAATTGAAATTCGTGACAAGAAGGGAGCCGAAAACCTAGCCGCAGATCATCTAAGTAGACTTGAGGATCCTTATCAAGGGGATCATCCGAATCAAGAGATCAATGACTCTTTTCTCCTTGAGGCCTTAATGTCTATCAACTCCAATCTTGATGACACCCCGTGGTTTGCGGACATTGCATACTACTTAGCGGGTGGTATTCTGATCGAATGGTTAACATCCCAACAAAAGAAGAAGTTCTTTAAAGATGTTAAGACTTACTTTTGGGATGACCCTTATCTCTTCAAACAATGTGTTGATCTGATTATTCGTCGGTGTGTTGATGGACCCGCAACTTTATATATTCTCGAAGCTTGCCATAAAGGACCCACCGGTGGTCACTTTTGTCCTAACTACACCGCGAAGAAAGTGTTCGACTCGGGATTCTATTGGCCCACCATTTATCGTGACGCTCACGAGATGGTTAAAAATTGTGATGCTTGCCAACGCCAAGGCAAGATCACACATAAAGATGAGATGCCTTAAAAATTCATACAAGAATGTGAAATCTTTGATGTATGGGGTATCGACTTTATGGGCCGTTTCCATCATCTAAAGGGAACAAGTACATCCTCGTAGCCGTTGACTACGTTTCCAAATGGGTTGAAGCTAAGGCTCTCCCTACGAACGATGTGAGGGTGGTTGTGAACTTTTTGAAGCAGCTTTTTGCTCGATTCGCTGTTCCTCGTGCTATAATCAGTTACCGCGGGACTCATTTTGCAACGATCAATTTGCTCGAGTCATGGCTAAGTATGGTGTCAATCACCGTCTTTCCACCGCTTATCATCCTCAAACAAATGGTCAAGCCGAGATATCTAACCGTGATTGAAGCGAATTCTTGAACGTACTGTGGGAGAGCATCGTGCCTCCTGGGCCGATAAGTTAGATGATGCTTTGTGGGATTTCCGTACCGCATATAAGACACCTATTGGTTGCACTCCATATCGTCTTGTGTACGGGAAGGCATGCCACCTCCCTATTGAGCTGGAACATAAGGCGTACTGGGCCTTGAAGTGGGCCAGTTTTAACATCAACAAAGCCGGCGATCTTCAGAAGATTCAACTCAATGAGCTAAATGAACTAAGGAATGAAGCTTATGAGAACTCATTGATCTACAAGGAGAAGACCAAGATCATCCATGATGCAAGGATTAAGAACCGAGAGTTCCACGTTGGTGATCAAGTTTTACTCTTTAACTCTCGGTTGAAGATCTTCTCGGGCAAGCTGAAGAGCCGCTGGTCTGGTCCATTCACCGTCGCCAAAGTCTTCCCCTATGGCACCATTGAGCTTTCTCAGCCAAATGGGCCCAATTTTAAGGTGAATGGCCAGCGCGTGAAGTTGTACTTTGGTGAGGACATCTCTCATGAGATGATTCCATCCCTCACCACATTTCCCTTGAATTAGTTCTAGGTCAAGTCAAGCTCGTGACTCGGTTAACCAAAACAAGCGCTTCTCGGGAGGCAACCCGTGATCTATCCTTTACCGTTTTCATAATAAGTGTAGGGGGAGCCCCGTATTTGTTGTCTTGTTTCTTGTGCAGTGCAGGGATTAAAGCTTCAAAGATCCATTCTCGATGACTTTTGACGAACCGTGATCCCATGTTCCCCTCTTCCTGGTTCTTTCCTAAACTGTCGTGATTCAATATTTCATATCTTATATGTTCACATTGAAATCACTATAGTTGTCCTTCCCTTAGCAAGCTTTAAACAAATTGCACAATGTCCTAAGTGTAGGGGAGTTTACTCCCACATGCTTAAACATTGAGGACAATGTTTATATCAAGTGTAGGGGGACTTCTATCGAAGTAAGTGGTCTTTTCCATGAATTTACCCTCATTTTAACCAGAAAACTTGATTTTTCGACATTTTTCAAAAATTTTAATCTATTTTGGCCTAGTAGTATAGTAGTATTTCCCTTTGTTATCGTTATTTACTTTCTTTGCTAGAATAAATTTTCAATAAAGTGGTTTTAATTTTTTCTAAGTCGTGAATATTTTGACTCAACCCGAGTTTACTTATCCAAGTCTACTCTAGCTAGTATCCTTAACGTGTTTAAGTCAAGTTTTGCTAGGCTTTTTTATATGGAACTTTAAAACGCGAAAGTCTTAACTCTCACGGTTAAGAACAAGAACTTTTCGCAAGTTCCTATAAATGATCCTAGAGAGTCGTTTATCAAGGGAACTTTAAAATTCGAATTCTAAACTTGAAAAAGTCCAAGAGTTTGCAAGATCCTATAGATGACTCGAAAACCCAAGACTTTGATTTAATTGGCTAAGCATCCACGAGTCTCATTCCTTGAGATTTTAAATTGTGGAGAACGAGAGATGATAGAGTCAATTATAAGTTTGGTATTCTTTCGTAAATTTATGTGAGTTGATTATACGCTTTTTCTCCCATCGCTTGCTAATAAATATATTTTCAATAAATAAGGTTGTACGATTTGAAAATTTACTTAGCTTCTAGCACAAGATCGTTTAAAAGTTGCTCGGTATTAATTAGAGTTCATAGCCAAGGCATAACTTATTGAAGCGGGATGCGAAGATTGGCGAGTCCGAAAAGGCCCTAACAAGGCATGAGGGCTACATTTTGTTGCTAAAGATCCAAAAGTGATGTGAAGAATCATTTATCGAAAATCAATATGAAGGATCAAGACACACGACGAAAAGCAAAAACTCCCCTAAAGATCATGGAGAAGTCTATCCAAAAAGGCCATAACAAGGTATGAGGATAAATAAATCCAAGTCCTAAAAGGAGGCGGATCGTTGTATATCAAAGTCCAAAATAAAGATTGGAGAAAAATGAAGAAGTCGTGGTCCAAATATGAAGAATCTCTCAAAAACTTCAAGTAAAGAAATTCCTAATATGGAAAGAAGACCATAATTTCATGAACGTCTCTCAAGATTTGAAGTATGAAGTCGCTGCCAAATATCGGTCCGAGAAAGGTCTCAAATCGTGAAGCGAGTTATGCCAAGATATGAACTTTAAGAGGTCCCGAGAAGCAGTTTTAAAAGATTTTGTCCTTTAGCTAACTATTGTTTAAATCGTCCCCCTTTATTTTCAGCCTAAAACTATCGAAATAAGTCAAACAATGCATCTTCGTGATCATTCAAGACAAAATTAACATATAAGAGATACACCTAGGAATAAGGGAGTCTAAGTAAATAATTGGGCCACATGAGTTCGTGTTATTTTGCTAATTTATAATAACAATGATCTCGTTATTAAGCTTGGTATGGGGAACGTGAAACTTGAGGATGATGAACATTCATGACAACCAAAACCCCAATGTAAGTTTTGGATTTCTATCTTTTTACTTTCCTTAAAGATTAGTATTTAATAAAGGCCAAGGTAGGTTATCTATGATGACAAATGTAATCTGTGCTTTGAAATTAATGCATTGCATGAGGGCATTGCAATGGTCAAGTGTAGGGGATTTAATAAGTGTGAAAAAACTTATCCTTTTACCACTTATTTCCAATAATAACAAGACCAAAACGTATATTTTATGTCGTAAAAGTCAGAAGTATGCGTGGTTTGTGTTTTTATTGTGTTTTAGGACCAAAAGATGAAAAAGGAAGAAATCATGGGCTTCACGGACTTTTATCGAAGAAAACGAGAAAAGACGAAGTCAAAAGGTCAAGAGTGCAAAAAGAACGGAAGTCCAAGGCATATTCTGAAGATTTATCGAAGAAAAAGTCTAAAGACGGAAGTTTAATGAAGTCGAAGAACTCAAGTCTAACAGAAGAAGAAAATTATAAGACAAGTTCCATTTGTATCGACAAATCTCGAGACGATGTCGAGAAAGATAAAGCATTTAAATCGAGTCGAGAAGAAAGAAAGAGGAGGCAACACATGCACCTTCCCATCTCCTATAAATACCCTCCTAAACACATTAGGAGGGTGGTTAGCTAGTTTCATTTTTCAATTTTTCCTTTCTAGTTTTTAGAGAGAGAAAGTTTTAAACTTTCTCTCACTAAGTTTCATCTTTTCTTTATTTTTATCTTTCAAGTTTAAGCTTTTAATCATCCTTGTATTTGGCTTTCATTAATCACAAGTTCAAGTTAAGTTTTTTGTTCATTAATCTCTTTCTACCTTTCTTGATTTTGGTTTACCTTTGATCCGAAATATTAATGATCCGTGATTGTTTTTGATGTTTAAGTGATTAAAAAGCTCATCTTTTTATTCCTACATAAGTTCTTATACGTTTGAGCTTTAAGCTGTTTGTGCTTATTGGATAATTCGTATGTTTAGCTTATTTACCTTTAAGCTTTCTTAAAAGTTTTATCGTTTTAAAGTTCGTGTTATAAAGTTCACGTGTTTAGATTCCAAAAGTTGTTAAATTTGTGCTTAATTACTCTTGTCTAAAAGTTGGTAAGAGCTTATTGGAATAACTCGTTATTCGTTTCAGCTTAAGTTAATCTTTGTTTTCTATTGCGATCTTATGAGGGTTCTCCTTGGTTACGATCTCTGGATACGATCGCATTGACTGCGATCATTGTTCTTTCTTTGTCTACGATCCACACCATGATCACTCATTGCGGTCTGTGGGTGCGATCGTGTTACGATCTCTGGGTACGGTCGCATTGATTGCGATCTTTGTTGTTACGATCAAGGCCACGATCAAACTACGATCCACTTGTTGCGATCGTGAGTGCGATCAGTGGTTGCGATGGTGTGTTACGATCACCTCTGAGTGCGATCACTCTTTTCCATCCCATTGAGTGCGATCCATCTTACGATCTGAGTACGATCGTATTACGATCTGACTCATGTTTATTGTTTTGTTCTCTTAGTTTTTAAATTTTAATTTTTCTCGTATTTTTACTTATTGTTATTTTTAAACGAGTTTTGTCCTAGTTTATTTTTACTTAGTTTTCAATTTTTAAATTCATTACGTTTTAATTTCTAAAATTTGCACGCTTCCCGAAATCTCTATTTTTACCAAGTGTTTTTCTAGTAATTTTTAGTTTCATTTTCAAAGCTTTAATTTAGTTTTTCTAGATTTGCTTTTAGCTTATTTTAATTACGTTTTGCACTTACCCTTCTAATAGAATAAAAAATCAACTCCCCCTTTTAGTGACCATTACCGACTATTCCACCATTAACCATGATCAATTAGATTAGATACTGAGAACGATATCGAGTACACAAATGCTAAAGCAAGCTAAGAAAAAGTCATGTATTATGAACCGACCCATAGGCGTCCACTCTCGTCATGTCAATTTTTTTTGTGAACCGACCCCTAGGCGTTCACCCAAACTCATGTCATTTTCGTGGGTTATGCCTTCATAAACTGTTTCATGCATTATTTCTTATGTTTTTCTTATGTTCTAATCAGATTAATCATTGCATTTTGTTTTAAACCGTCAAAAGGTTAACACACGTGAGAAATATATGTAGGTAGCTATTCAAGCTGCTCTGCAAGCTTTACTTCCCCAACTCAGAAATGAGATTCGTGCTGAGGTTTTAAGCCACTCATAATCAGCACCAGAATCAGAACAACCCTCCTCCTCCTCCACCAGCTACTCTTCCCACTTAGCTAGAAAGGTTAAATAAGCAGCGACCTAAATCTTTTGAGCAGACTGACAGTCCATTTGAGGCTGAGAGCTGGATTGCACACGTTAAGAAGTTTTCGACGCCATCGGGTGTGATCCTGTCTTCAAGGTGAGGCTTTCTTGTTACAAATTTGAGGGAGACGTGTTGGCATGGTGGAAAGCACTTAAATAGTCGAATGGAGGTGATTACTGGCTTGACTTGGGCACAGTTTAAGGAGTTGGTCCTTAATCAGTTCTTTCCGAAGGCTTAGCAGGACCGACTCAAGAGGGAGTATCATGGCATTCGACAGAGATCTAGAGAGAATAGTACAGAATTTATGCAGAGGTTCCTTAGACTTGCTGGTTTCCTTGGCGCAGCAGCCGGGACTGTAGAAGAGCAGGCATATCACTTTCACAGGGCTCTTCGTACTTCTATCGCCAACAACTTGGTGTGTGCTACATTTACTACTGTGGCGCAGGTGGCAGATGCAACCCGCAAGCTAGAGATGCTGCAAGAGAGAGAGGAGTTTGGTGAGGCAGACAGATCCGAGAAGAGGTATATCTTAGTCATCAAACGTAAAACATTTCATTCAATTAAGTACCTTCCATTTTATATCATTCTCTATACAATTTCATCTTTCAGGCAAAAGACTGGGGATCGGTCCCAACCGGCCTCTCAGCAGTACCAGCCTAAGGGAAACAATCAGACTCATGACCGTTCTGCTTCTGATAGGCGTGGCGGTAGTGACAACTACCGTAACAACGCTAACAACTCTAGCAATAGCAGGTCCCTAAAATTTCTCATTTCTATGTTATGTTGCTTTACGATTCATAAATTCTGACACTTCGGCATCTATTACTAAGAACACTGGCAATGGACGGGATCAGGACTGCAGAGGTTCACATCCCAACTATGCAGCTTCATCTGGTATTACAATCTAAACTTCCCGTCTAGTCATGTTTGTACCCCAATAATCATGTCTCACGCATACTTCCTGAAACAGGTTCCCAATCAGCTAGAGCACCTGTTGGAGGGTACACTCACCCTCTTTGCACCACATGCAGTCGCAGACACCCAGGGTTGTGCCGCCGTCGTAGTGGCACCTGTTTCAAATGTGGCCAGCAGGGCCAAATGATGAAAGATTGCAAGAAAGGTGAGATTGAGGGTACTTTTGGGCATGCTGATACCAAGCCAACTTCGACTACTAGATGTGTGTATACTACCAAACGGAACCAAGCAAACAAGTCGTCAGGTACCATCACTGGAATCTTGTTTATGTATGGTCAAGCTGCTGGCATTTTGTTTGACACGGGTGCGGCTCATTCAGTCATATCCACTGCTTATGCTAATCGTGTTAGGATATCCCTAATAAGTGTGTAAACACTTATCCTTTTACCACTTAAAATAAGGAAAAACCAAACCAAAACGTGTATTTAATATCGTAAAAGTTGGAATTACGCGTGGTTATGTGTTTTTGTATGAAATAGGTACAAAAGATCATAAATGAAGAAAACACGGGATTTCACGGACATTCATCGAAAAAAAGGTCAAAGATAAAAGTCAATGGACCAAAAGTGCCAAAAGAATGGAGTTTGGAGGGCTAAGGATGAAGATTTGATGAAGATTTTACAACAATGACCATTTTTTCATTCTCCAAAGTCATCCACTAATATACCACTTGAAAGAGCACCAAATTACAAAGCCAACAGTCCTGCCCTCACATCGTAACTCCTCACGGTTTGTTCTCTATGAATTTTTTAAGTTTAATTAGTTTTTAAATTAAATAAATAGTTTTTAATAAATAAATAATAAATAAATATATATATTTTCGTAAATTAATAAAAATAATAAAAATAAAAGTTTTTTATTTTATAATAGTTAGTTTAGTATTGAAATAATTAATTTTGATTTTTAAATATTTTTAGCTTTAGTTGTTTTATTTTTATCTATTTTTAAACTAACACAAAAATATTAAAAAGAAATAAATAGCATGTGTGTTTCTTTTGTGAGTAGTTAGGTGCATGCTTCTAGAACATTAAAGATGGTGGAGTTGGTTAAAGAGATTAATCAAGATCCCTTGGATAAAAGAATATTGAAAGGTGAATATAGTGATCCATGTGAAGTGCTCTCATTGGTCTATCCAAAAAGCATCTTTCATCCTATTGATAGAAACACATCATCACCTACCAAATGACCAAGATGTCCTCAAGTTAAAGAAGAGAAGGTGGTTAAGTGAATAAAAAGACTAATCTACCCCAAACACATTGGCTTCAACTATAAATAGCACCTCATTTTTTTCATTTTGTATGTATATTTTAGGTAGCTAAATAATGTCAATTTTATTTCTTGTTTTTTAAATGTATTTCCTTTCTACTTTTTTACTAGCTTTTCATTAAGCACTTTATATTAATAAAAGTTTATGTTTTAGCTTATTCTCATTCTACCTTTCTTTATCTTTTTACTTTTAATAATCTAGCTTATTATTTTGGGATTAGTTTTTCATAACTTTTTCCAAATAAGTTAAGATTTATATAAAAGCCTGGAATAAGTCATCTTATTTCAAGCTTATTGTTGCCTTATATTCCTAGATCTAGCTTATTGTTGGAGGATTTATTTAATTAGCCTTTTAGCTTTTTAAATCTCATAAGTTCTAAGCTTAATCTTACAAAAATATTAAAAAGAAATAAATAGCATGTGTGTTTCTTTTGTGAGTAGTTAGGTGCATGCTTCTAGAACATTAAAGATGGTGGAGTTGGTTAAAGAGATTAATCAAGATCCCTTGGATAAAAGAATATTGAAAGGTGAATATAGTGATCCATGTGAAGTGCTCTCATTGGTCTATCCAAAAAGCATCTTTCATCCTATTGATAGAAACACATCATCACCTACCAAATGACCAAGATGTCCTCAAGTTAAAGAAGAGAAGGTGGTTAAGTGAATAAAAATACTAATCTACCCCAAACACATTGGCTTCAACTATAAATAGCACCTCATTTTTTTCATTTTGTATGTATATTTTAGGTAGCTAAATAATGTCAATTTTATTTTTTGTTTTTTAAATGTATTTCCTTTCTACTTTTTTACTAGCTTTTCATTAAGCACTTTATATTAATAAAAGTTTATGTTTTAGCTTATTCTCATTCTACCTTTCTTTATCTTTTTACTTTTAATAATCTAGCTTATTATTTTGGGATTAGTTTTTCATAACTTTTTCCAAATAAGTTAAGATTTATATAAAAGCCTGGAATAAGTCATCTTATTTCAAGCTTATTGTTGTCTTATATTCCTAGATCTAGCTTATTGTTGGAGGATTTATTTAATTAGCCTTTTAGCTTTTTAAATCTCATAAGTTCTAAGCTTAATCTTACAACTTATTTATAAGCTAGCTTTTTAATTAAGTACTTTTAGTTTATGTCTTTTAATTTTTTAGATCTATTAGTTTTAAGTTATAAAAATTAAAAATACTCTTATAAAATAAAAAAAATAGTTAGATCAATTAGTTTTTTTATTAAATAGTTTAGATCTATAAGTTTTAAGTTTAAAAGTTAAAAGTATTTTCAAAAAAATCAAAAAAATTAGTTTAGATCTATTAGGTAATTGATAAAAATTGTAGATCTATTAATTCTTAGCTTAAAAATTAATATATTTTTATAAAGCTAAAAAAATATTTTAGATCTATTAGTTTTATTTAAATCTCTTTATAGAATATTAATAGTTGGTTATTATTGTTCTAACCTCTTGTGTTTTTTGTGATATTGGCGAATCGATTCATCAAGTTTGGTAGAGAGCTTATGGTTGATTAATTTGGTTCGAGTTTGATATGGTTGATTAATTTGATTCGAATTTGATTTGGTTGGCCGTGTACTTTACAGGCCGGGATACGCTTAGCTTTCGTATTGATTTGGTTGGCTGTGTACTTTACGGGCCGTATTTTGATGCTTTTGGAAGGTCGTGTACTTTACGGGCCATATGTTGATATTTAGGATTGATTTTGTTTAGAGCGTTTTCTATGGACCACGGGTACCAAAGTTCTCTCCTTTTATTTTCTAGCTTAATCGCTTTAGTTTTATTAATTAGATCGAACTAGTTTAAATTGTTTTTTAAAAAATATATTTTTCTTTAAAATCGGTTTAATTAGTTTTAGGTATTATTATTGTTTTAAAATATAGATTTAAAGTTTTAAAAATTAGATTTCATTTAGATAAGCTTATTATTAGTATAAAGTTTACACATTTTTGTAATTATTAAGCTTATTAGTATATAAAGCTTGTAGCTTTATCATCTAAAAGATTAATAAGCTTTAAAGGTTGAAGCTTTACGCTTTATTTTTAAGTTTGTCTTTGTGATTTCATTTTTTTGTCACTTTTATTTGCATTACGTGCTTGCATTTAGATTAATTTTACATTTAGATTTATTAATATTTTTAATTATAGTTTATTTTTGTTGCATCTAGATTTTAAATTGTAGTTTAATTTCGTTTTGCATTTTAATTAATTTTATTTGAATTATTTGCGCTTTTATTTTTATATATTTCTTAGCCAAAAAATATATTCCCCATTTTTAGTTTAAATAGACATAGATTACCAAGCAAGCTATTATTAACCAAAAACAAATAAATCTTGTGTAAAGTTGTAAATCAATTCGAGTCGAGTCGAGGAGAAAACGATTATACTAAAAAACGGTTATTAAAATTGCGCCGCTGCCGGGGAAAACGATATATGAAAAAAACGGTTATTAAAATGGCGTTGCTGCCGTTTCGATCTCGTTACGATTGACGATTTTTCGTGAGACGATTTAAATTTTGGGATCCGTTCATTTTTTAACGTTATTTTTCTTATTAAAAAATCAAAAACATTAAAAAAATCAAAAATATAAAAATACAAAAAAAATCAGAAATTTACAAAAGCGAATTCTTTCCTAAGATTTGCACCAAAAAAATTCAAAAATACAAAAGTAATACTTTTCCTAAAGTATTACACCAAAAAACCTAAGTACTATTGTTATTTTTCTTATTTCGGTTTCTTTCGTTTTTTATTGTGAACACATATTTTTCTTAAAAAATACATTTTTTTTTCTTTTACTATAAGATATTACGTATAAGAACCCCAATATACAATATTTCCATAAGTATTGCTTGCAATACCCCGTATTTGGAGGCGTTCCGGTTCCTTATACGTGTATCGATCAAACAAAAATAAAGACAAAAATAGATAAATACTTTCGTTAAGCAATAATTCGAAAAAATACGAACTTTAAGGTGAATAGAAAGGCGACGTGCTATAAAAGGCCGTCTAAGGGAAGCTAGGTACTTATTGCTTCGCGCCACCTCATTCCCCCCGTTCACTTGTGAGTATTTTGAGAAGGAAGGCTAATCGAGGGTTTTTCCGCCCAAGTAGTATTACATATATATTTTTTGTAGCTTTTTAATATTGAACCTCGAGAGGGATAATCCCTTTCCTCTCAAGTCGACCGAGGTCTCCTACCTCATTCCTTGTGTTTAGTTGTATGCGCACTCGCGCGCGTGAGCACATACCGAGTGGTGTACCAACTACTTCTAATTCTTCCAAAAAGAAGAAGAAGAACAAAAAGACCGCCAATCAAGCCGATCCCAAGAATCAAGCTTTCGACAATACGATGGCAATGGATAATCGATCGATGATTAAGATCTTGCAACCCCGTGTGCAGGGCAATGATGACGCGATTGTGGTGCCTGCAGTTGGAGCTAATAATTTTGAAATTAATACGGGTTTTATTCAAATGGTTTCCGCTACACCATTTTTGGGCCGTTCCCAAGATGACCCCCATGATCATATTAAGAGATTCATCCATTTGACTAGTACGGTGAAATACAATGGGGTGACTCAAGAGGCAATACGCTTTTTGCTCTTTCCTTTTTCCCTCGAGGGACAAGCCCGGATTTTGCTTGATAAGGAACCACCCCAAAGTATTCTTACATTGGCGGATTTAGAGGCCAAGTTCATTAACTACTTTTTTCCACCATCACGGACCACCACTTTAAGGAATGACATCATTATCTTTGAACAAAAATACGGGGAAACGTTTAGTGAGTCTTGGGACCGTTTTAAGGAGCTTTTACGAAAATGTCCACAACATGGTTTTACAAATGTACATCAAATTAACACGTTTTACAATGGTTCATCTCTTAATGACCAAGACTCATTTAATAGTGTCGCGGGGGGTAATATTCTTGTGAAATCCATGAAGGAGGATTGGGCAATAATTGAAAACAAGGCAAAAGTTCAAACCAAGAGTGTAAGTGCTACAATGGCTAGTGCTAGTGATAATCAGGTGACTAATCAAATTAAGGAGCTTACTTCAATTGTGAAACAACTTCCTTTAAGATATAACCCTCCCACTACACATGTACATGCTTTAAAAGAAACTTGTGAAACGTGTGAGACTTGTGGTGGACCACATTCGTACTATGATTGTGACAAGGTTTACAATCAACAACAACAAGTTTATGCTTACAATTCTAATGAAAATGAGCGTGTTCATTTCAAACCAAATGTTGATGTTAACAATTTTTCTTATATGTCTAATAACTATTTAGCTCTAATAAGTGTGTAAACACTTATCCTTTTACCACTAAAATCAAGGAAAAACAAGACCAAATCATGTGTTTATTGTCGTAAATGTCGGAATTACGCGTGGTTTTGTGTTTTGTGTGTTAAATAGGTACAATTGAGCAAAAGAATAGAAAACACGGGATTTCACGGTCAAATAGTCAAGAAAAAGTCAAAGACAAGATCAAAAGACCTAAAGTGTGTAAAGATCACGGAAACCAATGTAAACCGACACGAGATTGATGAAAAAGATCGAGGAAGCCAAAACCGAGCTCAACTTTAGAGGATTTAATCTTGTTAAAGATAAACGAGCTTAGTGGGTCCCACATTTGCTCATTTGGGCCCACAAGCCCATTTTGAGAAGATTATTGATGTTTTGGGACGGTTTAATTTCAAATGGGCCACAAGCCCACTAAACAATAAATGAGACGGATGGAGTAAGCTAAAAAAAAGAAATGGATAAAACTTGGGCTTCAAGCCCATTTACTTAACTAAATGAGACGGATGAGGATTTGTTTGTGCTAGCTTGACCGGTCAATATCCTCCAAAACCGTTCCACTTTTATTTACCCACGTGCCTCCCCACTTTTCCTTACCCAAATAAAGAATCAATTTACCCAACCCCTCTTTTCTTTGCGTTACAATCTATGCACACACATTTACTGTGCTCCTTTCTTCCCCATGAAAAACGCACCACCCTTTTCCAAACCCTAATCTCTACACAGTAAAAATTACAACTAAAAAATTGGGGGTTTTCACTGCAATGGTTAATCCACATCAAAACAAATAAAACCCCCAAATTTTCGGATCATCCACTCATCCTCTCTATCCTACGTGGCCAAATCAATGGATTTGATTGTCTAGGCCACCTCACCATTACCAATCCCCCAATTATATCAATCCACCTCACCAATCAACAAAAACAACTAGCACACATCTTGCCACGAGGGCAATCCGTGGCTACAAAGTGTTTCTCCACCGTTTGATCAAAAGAATGAAGAAAGAGAGAAGAGATTAGCGGCCAAGATCTCTCACCGTGGGCACCAAGGAGTCCTAGAAGGTTCGGGGGTTCCCTATAAAAACCCCCCTTAATCATGTATTTGTTTAAGCTTTTCTTTATTTTTTTTTATTTTCAGTAAAATAGATTGTTAGGGTTTTTAATCTTGTAATTTTTACTCTCAAGTTATGTAATCTTTTTATTTATTAATGAAAAATTATAGTTTATCTTAATTCTTGCCTCATCTAAATTTCAAAGTTCTGTCTCGTTTATATATTCAGTTTATTAATTTAATCTGTCACTGTTCTTCTTGTTATTATTTTTATCATATATATATATAAAAAAAAGAGAAAAATATAAATAAATAAATAAATAAATAAAGAAAAGTGGTATCTGTATTTCCCCTACTGGGAAATATATTTTAAAGCGACTGTTGGTGAATCCTTGTTGCGGATTGGGTCTCGAATCAAGGTGGTGTTTGTTTAAGTTGATGTTGTTGACGATATAACGGAGGTGTTCGTTTCGGTTTAAGCTCGCTCAGCGCGACGCTTCATCTCAAAGGGTTCTACAATAGGTTTGAGTTTCTTTTAAATTTTATGTTTAATTATTTTATTTAGAGTAATCTGCTTAGAGGTTGGATTTGCGTTAGGATTTGATAGTATTTGTTGCGTTTGGCTTATTGATATTCTGCTTATTAGACTTAGGCTGTTTGGATCTGCTAATTTAAGGTTGTGTTTATTTGTTTGCCCTTGTTTAATTCGTTTTTGAAGTTTGATTACTGATTAGTTATAGTAGACTTGCTTTTTAGGTTATCAGCTTATTTAATGTTCGGTTTATATATGCTTATTTGATTCCTGCCTTGTTTGTTTTCAGCTTTTCTAATTTTGCTTATTCAGTTTATTAGTTTTAGCTTATCAGTGTAGCTTATTTATGTTCGAGCTGCGTATTTGTGCTTAAGTGTTTCCTGCTTGTTTGGTTCCAGCTTATTGGTTTTAAAATAGTCGACTGTTTGGTTTTGAGCTTATGTTTGCTTATTCGATGCCTGCTTATTGTATCTCGTTTATCTTATCTGCCTATTGCTTAGCTTATTTGACTTCTTCAGCTTAATTGGTTTCTGCTTTTATTTGACTGCTTATTTGCTGCATACTCCTCAGACCCAATTGGTCTGAGGGTTTACTCTGTCCAAGTAATCAGTTCCAAAAAGTTTAAATAATATTGGCAAAAATTGTCCCTTACGGGACTCGAACCTGGGACCTCTCGAATACAAGCCAACGTCCCACCCAACTTTGCTAGTGATACTTTTGTTTATTAGTTTGCAATAGGAATTTAATATAGGATAATTAATTAGTTGCAGTTTAATTAAATAGAGTTTAAGTTTTATTAACTTTAATTAAAAAAAAAGTTTTTATTTATTTATTTTATCAAATTCGTTTTATTCAGTTTTTCTTTTAATAAAAATAAAAAGAAAAAAAATATTTTATTACTTTTATAATTTTAAATTAGTTTTAATAAATTAGTTTTAAAAATTATTTTCAATTAATTTAGTTTTGTTTAAAAAATAGATGTTATTTAAAAAGTTTTAGTAAAAAAGGTTAAGTAGAGTAAAGTTTTATTTGAATTTAAAATAGTTTTAACATTCATTTAAGATAGTTTTAAAATAGATTAAATAGTTTTTCTTTTCAAAAATTAGTTTAAAAAATACCCAAAAAGAGATTTTTACCAAAAACAAGTTAAGTTGAAACGTAAAACCGGAAATCAAATTCGAGTCGAATCGAGGAGAAAACGAACTTAATTTTAAAGGACTAAAAATCCTAGTTTCAAATTGGCGCCGCTGCCGCTTCGCTCGTACGATTGACGATTTTTTCGTGAAGACGTTTAGATTTTGGGATCCGTTCATCCTTTGAACGTTACATTTCTTGCACAAAAAAATCAAAAACACAAAAAAAAATCAAAAACATAAAATTAAAAAAATTAAAAAATCACAAAAAGCAATTTCTTTCCTAAGAATTGCACCAAAAAAATTAAAAAAATCCAAAAGTAATACGTTTTCCTAAACGTATTACACCAAAAATATTACGTATTAGTGTTAATTTTTCGATTCGATTTCTTTCGTTTTTCTTGTGAATATTTATTTTTCTAAAAAAAAATACAAAAAGATTTTTCTTTTACTATATTATATTACGTAGCAAAATAAATTACCTACTTATCAAATAAGGCCTTAGTTGGGATTTCATCACCTAACTATTGTATTCGAATCCATTACGAGAAAAAAGGGCAAAGTAGATAAATACTAGTAAGACGTTTGAACTCGACATATACAAACTATAAGGTGGGTATAAGGCGACGCGCTATAAAAGGCCGTCTAAGGAAAAAGGTTTTTAAGTGCTTTGTGCCACCTTGTTTCCCCGCTTGCTTGTGCGTATATTGAGAGGGACGACCGATTATTGGTTTGCCAACTCAAGTAGTATTTTACGTATATATTTTTGTAGATTTTTCATATTGCTCCTCGAGAGGGAAAATCCTTTTCCTCTCAAAGTCGACCGAGGTCACCTACCTCATTCCAAAGTTTTAATTGTATGCGCACTCGCGCGCGTACATACATACCGAGTGGTGTACCAAACTCTTCTAATTCTTCCAAAAAGAAGAAGAAGAAGAAAAACAAAAAGACCGTCATTAAAGCCGATCCCGAGAATCGAGCTTTCGACAATACGATGGCAACGGATAATCGACCAATGATTGAGATTCTACAATCTCACGTTGAAGGAAACGATGACGCGATTGTGGTGCCGAATATTGGAGCTAATCATTTCGAACTTAAATCGGGTTTTATTCAAATGGTTTCCGCTACACCATTTTTAGGCCGTACTAATGATGACCCACACGCTCATATCAAACGTTTCATCCAATTAGCTAATACCGTCAAATACAATGGGGTGCCCCAAGAGGCCGTTCGCCTCCAACTTTTTCCTTTTTCCCTCGAGGGACAAGCCCGGATTTGGCTTGATAAGGAACCACCCCAAAGTATTACCACATGGATCGACTTAGAGACCAAGTTCATTAACAATTTTTTCCCACCATCACGGACCACTTCCTTAAGGAATGAAATAATCAACTTTGAGCAAAAATATAGGGAAATGTTTAGTGAGGCTTGGGATCGTTTTAAAGATCTTTTGAGAAAATGTCCACAACACGGTTTTACTAAAGTGCATCAAATCAACACGTTTTATAATGGTTTAACTCTAAACGACCAAGACTCACTTAATAGTGCCGCGGGGGGCAATATTCTTGTGAAAACAATGAACGAGGCTTGGGCCATTATTGAGAACAAAGCAAAAGTGCAAACCAAAAGTGTTAGGGCTAATATGGCAAGTGCTAGTACGAGTAATATTGAGGTAGATGATCGAATGAATAAACTTACTTCGCTTGTTGAGACACTCGCTTTAAGAACCGACGCCCTCACTACACATGTGCATGCCGTGAAAGAAAAGAGTGAGACGTGTGAGACTTGTGGTGGACCACATTCATACTTTAATTGTGACAAGGTTTACAATGATCAACAAGAAGTTTATGCTTATAATAACAATGAAATTGATCGGGTTCAATTCAAACCAAATGTTGATGTAAACCATTTGTCTTACAAGTCTAATAACTATTTGGCTCCCCCGGGTTTTGTAGCACCACAAAGACCACCCCCACCCGCCCAAAATAGGAACCAAGCTCCTCAACGGGGTAATTTTCAAGGAAATACTAATCAACGGGGTTTTAATCAAAATCAAGGGAATTTTCAAGGGCAAAACCAAGGGTTAAATAATCAAGGATATAATAACCAAAGTTTTCAAAATCAAGGATTTAATCGGTTCTAATCAATATCAAAACCAAGGTTTTAATAATCAAGGTTACAATCAAATGAATATGCATAATCCTCAAATGGACTTGGTTCTTCAAAAATTATCCGACCATGAACGAATGATGAGATAGATGCAAGAATCGACCGATAAGAAGTTTTTGACTATGATTCAAACCTTTTGTCCCCAAGGTACTCTTCCCTCGAACACCGTGACCAATCCTAGGGCTAATGTTAATGCTATCACTACTAGGAGCGGTAAGACCACCGTAGAACCTTCCTCACCTAACCAAGGACCCGAGATTCCTTCTTCTTCGACACAACCTCCCTCTTCTTCCACTTGTGACATACCTCCCGTTATGCATTCGTCTACACCTTATGTTCCACCGATACCCAAATTTTATACCCCACCTTCGGTTCCCAAACCGGTTCCTTCACCTTCTATTTCTACTCCTCCTCCTCCTCCTCCTCCTCCAAAGGATGTGAGTGAGCAATCCACTCCAAAGCCTTCATCTCAACCCAATATACCTTATCCCTCAAGGTTGCGGAAAGAGAAATTGAAGAATAAGGATGATATTCAAGTTTTGAACTTCCTAAAAATGTTCAAACAATTGAATTTTAATATCACCTTTGCCGAGGCGCTCGCTCACATGCCTAAGTACGCTAAGATGTTTAAGGATCTTTTAAGTGATAAGGAAAAGTTGCTTGATATCGCCAATACCCAATTGAATGAGAATTGTTCCGCGGTTCTTTTGAGAAAATTACCGGTTAAGTTAGGAGATCCCGGTCGATTCCTTATTCCTTGTAATTTTCCGGGTGTTGAGAATTGTATGGCTTTGGCGGATCTCGGAGCGAGTATCAATCTTATGCCATTGTCCGTGTGGAAACAATTATCTTTACCCGAGCTAGTCCCCACTCGTATGACATTGGAATTAGCTAACTGTACGGTTGCTTATCCGGTGGGGATAGCCGAGGATGTTTTCGTAGGAGTCGACAAATTCACTTTCCCCGCCGATTTCGTCGTCGTCGACTATGAAATGGATCCCCGTGTTCCCTTAATTGTGGGACGACCTTTCTTGAGAACCGGGCGTACATTAATTGATGTAGCCGCGGGTGAACTTATCATGAGGGTCGGGGATGACAAAATCGTCTTTAACATGGGTAAACTTTCCAAACTTCCCAATGAGCCCGAATCCGTGAATTTCATCGATGTGCTTGACGAAGCATGCGAAGAACATTTTCATGAGGCTTGTAAGAGCGGGATTTCTCCTTTACCTCATGTTGAGACCATAGCTTCTATTGCTCCTTCATTGACTCCATTTGGAGAAAGTGACTTAGATGAGTTTGAAGCTAGCTTAGGTCCTCTCGAGATTAACTATGATAATTCTCCCACCAATTGGGATGAAGACATTCGTACTATTGAGAGACTTCTCAATGAGGACAATATTTCTCCACCCACTCCAAAAGAAGTTACAAACGATGATCCTACTTTGACCAAGCCTTCCATTGATAATCCGCCGGATTTAGAGCTTAAAGATTTGCCGTCTCATCTAGAGTACGTTTTCTTAGAGGAGGATAATAAGTTGCCCGTCATTATTGCTAAGGACTTAAAAGAAGATGAAAAATCCCGACTTATAGATGTGCTTAAGAATCATAAGAAAGCAATTGCTTGGAAAATCTCCGACATTCGCGGAATTGATCCTAATTTTTGTACTCATAAAATTCTCATGGAAGATGACTTTAAACCCGCGATCCAAAATCAAAGAAGGGTTAATCCAAAAATTCATGAAGTCATTAAGAAAGAAGTTATCAAACTTCTCGATGCCGGAATGATTTACCCTATCTCGGATTCGCCATGGGTTAGTCCCGTCCATTGTGTGCCTAAGAAAGGCGGAATCACC
The DNA here is from genome assembly GCA_025667525.1 of Glebionis coronaria. Lineage (NCBI taxonomy): Eukaryota > Viridiplantae > Streptophyta > Magnoliopsida > Asterales > Asteraceae > Glebionis > Glebionis coronaria. The sequence goes on from CM046875.1 coordinate 100,332,394, forward strand.
GTTGTTTCCAACGAAAACAACGAGTTGATTCCTACTCGACTCGTAACGGGTTGGCGAGTTTGCATCGATTATCGTAAGCTCAATGATGCCACTCGTAAGGATCATTTCCCTCTTCCTTTCATGGATCAAATGCTCGAGCGTTTAGCGGGTAATGATTTCTATTGTTTCTTAGATGGCTTTTCCGGATATTTTCAAATCCCTATCGATCCAAAAGACCAAGAGAAAACCACATTCACTTGTCCCTATGGAACATTTGCTTACAAAAGAATGCCTTTCGGCTTATGCAATGCTCCCGGGACTTTCCAAAGGTGTATGATGGCGATATTCCATGACATGGTTGAAGAAACTATGGAAGTCTTTATGGACGATTTCTCGGTATATGGTGATTCTTTCTCTTCTTGCCTTGCTAATTTAGAACGTATGCTCCAACGGTGTGAAGACACTCGTCTCGTTCTTAATTGGGAAAAATGCCATTTCATGGTAAAAGAAGGCATCGTCCTCGGGCATAAAATTTCCAAAGCCGGTATCGAATTCGACCGTGCTAAAGTTGACGTCATTGCTAAGTTACCTCCGCCTACCACCGTCAAAGGAGTTAGAAGTTTTTTAGGCCATGCGGGATTTTATCGACGTTTCATCCAAGATTTATCGAAAATAGCTCGTCCAATGACTCATCTCTTAGAAAAGGATGCTCCTTTCATATTCTCTCAAGAATGTCTCGACTCTTTCGAACTTCTTAAAGGTAAATTAACTAAGGCACCGGTCTTAGTCTCTCCAAATTCGGAGTTACCTTTCGAGCTCATGTGCGATGCTAGTGATTTCGCGGTAGGAGCGGTTTTAGGTCAACGAGTTAACAAACATTTCCAACCCATTCATTATGCTAGTAAGACAATGACGGGGGCTCAATTGCATTATACCACTACCGAAAAAGAGCTTTTAGCTGTAGTGTATGCCTTTGAGAAATTCCGCCCCTATCTTGTGCTTTCCACCACCATCGTTTACACCGACCATTCCGCCTTGAAATACTTGTTGACCAAGAAAGATGCTAAACCGAGACTCCTTCGTTGGATTTTGCTCCTACAAGAATTTAAAATCGAAATTCGTGATAAAAAAGGAGCGGAAAACCTAGCCGCGGATCACCTTAGTAGACTTGAGGATCCGTATCAAGAGGAATCTCCAAATCAAGAGATTAATAAATCCTTTCCCCTTGAGACCTTAATGTCTATTAATTCCAATCTTGATGATACCCCATGGTTTGCGGACATTGCAAACTATTTGGCGGGTGGTATTCTTATCGAAGGGTTATCGTCCCAACAAAAGAAAAAATTCTTCAAGGACGTGAAAACGTACTATTGGGACAACCCTTATCTTTTCAAGCAATGTGCGGACTTAATCATTCGTAGATGTGTTGATGGACCGGCGGCTTTACAAATCCTTGAAGCTTGCCATAAAGGACCTACCGGTGGTCACTTTGGTCCTAATTACACCGCTAAAAAAGTTTTCGACTCCGGATTCTATTGGCCCTCCATTTATCATGATGCACATGAAATGGTTAAACATTGTGATGCTTGTCAAAGGCAAGGCAAGATCACACATAAAGATGAGATGCCTCAAAATTTCATCCAAGAATGTGAAATCTTTGACGTATGGGGCATCGACTTTATGGGGCCGTTTCCATCATCGAAGGGAAACAAGTACATCCTCGTAGCTGTTGACTACGTCTCAAAATGGGTTGAAGCAAAAGCTTTACCTACTAACGACGCGAGGGTGGTTGTTAACTTCTTGAAACAATTGTTTGCTCGATTCGGTGTGCCTCGTGCTATTATTAGTGATCGCGGGACTCATTTTTGCAATGATCAATTTGCACGAGTCATGGCTAAGTATGGTGTCAATCACCGAATTTCCACCGCGTATCATCCTCAAACTAATGGACAAGCCGAGGTTTCTAACCGTGGTCTTAAGAGAATCTTAGAGCGAACCGTGGGAGAGCATCGTGCTTCATGGGCCGATAAATTAGATGATGCTTTGTGGGCTTTCTGTACCGCTTATAAGACACCTATAGGTTGTACCCCTTATCGCCTTGTGTACGGAAAGGCGTGCCACCTCCCCATTGAGTTGGAGCATAAGGCTTATTGGGCCTTGAAATGGGCTAATTTTGACATAAACAAAGCCGGTGATCATAGGAAAATCCAACTCAATGAACTTAATGAACTTAGGAATGAAGCTTATGAGAATTCATTAATCTACAAGGAGAAAACTAAGCTCATTCATGATTCTAAGATTAAAAACCGAGAGTTCCATGTTGGTGATCAAGTTTTATTATTTAACTCTCGGTTGAAAATCTTTTCGGGTAAACTTAAGAGCCGTTGGTCCGGTCCATTCACCGTGGCCCACGTCTTCCCTTATGGCACCATTGAGTTATCCCAACCAAATGGGCCCAACTTTAAGGTGAATGGCCAACGGGTTAAGTTGTACTATGGAGAGGACATCTCTCACGAGATGATTCCATCCCTCTCCACATTTCCCTTGAATTAATTCGGGAAATCGAGTCGAGCTAGAGACTCGTGATAAATAAATCAAGCATCGTATAACTAGGTTAGATTTTTCCTTTACCATCCTTTCCACCCTTTTTCGCCTTCATCCATTGTCCACCAATAAGTGTAGGGGGGAGCCGAGTAGGTTGTTTGTGTGTGGTGATTGTGTGCAGGGACTTGTGCTTTGATGATCCACTTTTGGTACTTTTGACACGACCCGTGATCCCGTGTTCCCGGTTCTATCAAAACTATTGTGATTCATACTTGTATATAAATAAAACAAATAAATGTAATCACTTTAGTTGTCCCTTCCTTAGCTCGATTTTAAACAACGTACTCAATGTCCTAAGTGTAGGGGAGTTTATTCGCCCACATGCTTAAACATTGAGGACAATGTTTATATCAAGTGTAGGGGGGCCTTCTATCGAATTTTAGTGGCCTTTTCCATGAATTCGACCCCATTTTACCGGAAAATTAAAAAAAATTTCAACGTTTTTCAAATTTTTGATCTATTTTGGCCTAGTAGTATTTTTATTTATTTATTTTCTTTCCTTTTATTATCGCATCATAATAATTTCCAATTCAAGAATAAAGTCAAAAATAAAAATAAATAAATAAAATGGTTTTAACAAGTTTAGTTGTCTTTGATATATTAGGCCCGTCGTGAATATTTTGACTCAACCCGAGTTTACTTATCCGAGTTTACTCTAGCTAGTATCCTTAACCATATGGACCTTAATTGGTTTATTAGGCTAAGCATCCACGAGTCTCATTCCTTGAGATTTTAAATTGTGGAGAACGAGAGATGATAGAGTTAATTATAAGTTCGGTATTCTTTCATTAACTTATGTGAGTTAGTTATGAGTTTTTTCTCCCATCACTTGTTAATAAATATATTTGCAATAAATAAGGTTGTACGATTTAAAAAGTTACTTAGCTTCTAGCGCAAGATCGTTTAAAAGTTGCTCGGTATTAATTAGAGTTCATAGCCAAGGCATAACTTATTGAAACGGGACGCCAAGATTGGTTTATCCAAAAAGGCCCTAACAAGGCATGAGGATACCCGAGTCCAAAAAGGCCCTCACAAGGCATGAGGATTCACTTTTTGCTAAAGATCCTAAGATGATGTGAAGATCATTAATCCAAATCAATATGAAGGATCAAGACACACGACGAGAAGCAATTACTCCCCTAAAGATCATGGAGAAGTCTATCCAAAAAGACCCTAACATGGTATGAGGATAAATAGATCCAAGTCCGAAAAGGAGGCGGATCGTTGTATATCAAAATCCTAAATAAAGAAGAGGATAAATGAAGAAGTCGTGGTCAACGTTTGAAGCATCTTTCACTCCTTATAAAAATGTATACCAAAATGAAGAGAAGACCATAATTTCAAGATCGTCTCTCAAGATTTGAAGTTTGAAGTACAAGCCAAATATCGGTCCGAGAAAGGTCTCAAATCGTGAAACGAGTTATGCCAAGATATGAACTTTTTGAGGTTTCGAGAAGCAGTTTTAAAAGATTTTGTCCTTTAGCTAACTATTGATTAAATCGTCCCACTTTGTTTTCGGCCTAAATAAATTATCGAAATAAGTCAAAAATGCATCCTCGTGATCATTCAAGACAAAAATAAAATATAAGAGATACACCGTAGGAATAAGGGGGTCTAAGTGATTAACTAAACCACATGAGCAAGTGTTTGTTGTGCTAACTTGTAATAACAATGATCTCGTTTTTAAGCTTGGTATGGGGAACGTGAAACTAGAGGGTGATTAATATTCATGACACCAAAGCCCTAATCTAAGTCTTAGATTTCTTTACGAGTTTCTTCCATCTAATAATTTCCAAGTTAATAAATTGTCATAACTGTTGTTTCCTTTAAAGTTTTTATCTTTTCGTCATAGTATTAGTATATCTTAATAAAGGCCGAGATGGATTAATAATGAGAAAAATGTAACTTTTTGCTTTGAAATAATGCATTGCATGGGGTCATTGCAATGGTCAAGTGTAGGGGATTTAATAAGTGTGTAAACACTTATCCTTTTACCACTAAAATCAAGGAAAAACAAGACCAAATCATGTGTTTATTGTCGTAAATGTCGGAATTACGCGTGGTTTTGTGTTTTGTGTGTTAAATAGGTACAATTGAGCAAAAGAAGAGAAACACGGGATTTCACGGTCAAATAGTCAAGAAAAAGTCAAAGACAAGATCAAAAGACCTAAAGTGTGCAAAGATCACGGAAACCAATGTAAACCGACACGAGATTGATGAAAAAGATCGAGGAAGCCAAAACCGAGCTCAACTTTAGAGGATTTAATCTTGTTAAAGATAAACGAGCTTAGTGGGTCCCACATTTGCTCATTTGGGCCCACAAGCCCATTTTGAGAAGATTATTGATGTTTTGGGACGGTTTAATTTCAAATGGGCCACAAGCCCACTAAACAATAAATGAGACGGATGGAGTAAGCTAAAAAAAAGAAATGGATAAAACTTGGGCTTCAAGCCCATTTACTTAACTAAATGAGACGGATGAGGATTTGTTTGTGCTAGCTTGACCGGTCAATATCCTCCAAAACCGTTCCACTTTTATTTACCCACGTGCCTCCCCACTTTTCCTTACCCAAATAAATAATCAATTTACCCAACCCCTCTTTTCTTTGCGTTACAATCTATGCACACACATTTACTGTGCTCCTTTCTTCCCCATGAAAAACGCACCACCCTTTTCCAAACCCTAATCTCTAAACAGTAAAAATTACAACTAAAAAAATGGGGGTTTTCACTGCAATGGTTAATCCACATCAAAACAAATAAAACCCCCCAAATTTTCGGATCATCCACTCATCCTCTCTATCCTACGTGGCCAAAACAATGGATTTGATTGGCTAGGCCACCTCACCATTACCAATCCCCCAATTATATCAATCCACCTCACCAATCAACAAAAACAACTAGCACACATCTTGCCACGAGGGCAATCCGTGGCTACAAAGTGTTTCTCCACCGTTTGATCAAAAGAATGAAGAAAGAGAGAAGAGATTAGCGGCCAAGATCTCTCACCGTGGGCACCAAGGAGTCCTAGAAGGTTCGGGGGATCCCTATAAAAACCCCCCTTAATCATGTATTTGTTTAAGCTTTTCTTTATTTTTTTTTATTTTCAGTAAAATAGATTGTTAGGGTTTTTAATCTTGTAATTTTTACTTTCAAGTTATGTAATCTTTTTATTTATTAATGAAAAATTAAAGTTTATCTTAATTCTTGCCTCATCTAAATTTCAAAGTTCTGTCTCGTTTATATATTCAATTTATTAATTTAATCTGTCACTGTTCTTCTTGTTATTATTTTATCATATATATATTTTAAAAAAAATAGAAAAATATAAATAAAAAAAAAATAAATAAAGAAAAGTGGTATCTGTATTTCCCCTACTGGGAAATATATTTTAAAGCGACTGTTGGTGAATCCTTGTTGCGGATTGGGTCTCGAATCAAGGTGGTGTTTGTTTAAGTTGATGTTGTTGACGATATAACGGAGGTGTTCGTTTCGGTTTAAGCTCGCTCAGCGCGACGCTTAATCTCAAAGGGTTCTACAATAGGTTTGAGTTTCTTTTAAATTTTATGTTTAATTATTTTATTTAGAGTAATCTGCTTAGAGGTTGGATTTGCGTTAGGATTTGATAGTATTTGTTGCGTTTGGCTTATTGATATTCTGCTTATTAGACTTAGGCTGTTTGGATCTGCTAATTTAAGGTTGTGTTTATTTGTTTGCCCTTGTTTAATTCGTTTTTGAAGTTTGATTACTGATTAGTTATAGTAGACTTGCTTTTTAGGTTATCAGCTTATTTAATGTTCGGTTTATATATGCTTATTTGATTCCTGCCTTGTTTGTTTTCAGCTTTTCTAATTTTGCTTATTCAGTTTATTAGTTTTAGCTTATCAGTGTAGCTTATTTATGTTCGAGCTGCGTATTTGTGCTTAAGTGTTTCCTGCTTGTTTGGTTCCAGCATATTGGTTTTAAAATAGTCGACTGTTTGGTTTTGAGCTTATGTTTGCTTATTCGATGCCTGCTTATTGTATCTCGTTTATCTTATCTGCCTATTGCTTAGCTTATTTGACTTCTTCAGCTTAATTGGTTTCTACTTTTATTTGACTGCTTATTTGCTGCATACTCCTCAGACCTAATTGGTCTGAGGGTTTACTCTGTCCAAGTAAACAGTTCCAAAAAGTTTAAATAATATTGGCAAAAATTGTCCCTTACGGGACTCGAACCTGTGACCTCTCGAATACAAGCCAACGTCCCACCCAACTTTGCTAGTGATACTTTTGTTTATTAGTTTGCAATAGGAATTTAATATAAGATAATTAATTAGTTGCAGTTTAATTAAATAGACTTTAAGTTTTATTAACTTTAATTAAAAAAAAAGTTTTTTTTTATTTATTTTATCAAATTCGTTTTATTCAGTTTTTCTTTTAATAAAAATAAAAAGAAAAAAAATATTTTATTACTTTTATAATTTTAAATTAGTTTTTATAAATTAGTTTTAAAAATTAGTTTTCAATTAATTTAGTTTTGTTTAAAAAATAGATGTTATTAAAAAAGTTTTAGTAAAAAAGGTTAAGTAGAGTAAAGTTTTATTTGAATTTAAAATAGTTTTAACATTCATTTAAGATAGTTTTAAAATAGATTAAATAGTTTTTCTTTTCAAAAATTAGTTTAAAAAATACCCAAAAGAGATTTTTACCAAAAACAAGTTAAGTTGAAACGTAAAACCGGAAATCAAATTCGAGTCGAATCGAGGAGAAAACGAACTTAATTTTAAAGGACTAAAAATCCTGTTTCAAATTGGCGCCGCTGCCGCTTCGCTCGTACGATTGACGATTTTTTCGTGAAGACGTTTGGATTTTGGGATCCGTTCATCCTTTGAACGTTACATTTCTGGCACAAAAAAATCAAAAACACAAAAAAAAAATCAAAAACATAAAATTAAAAAAATTAAAAAATCACAAAAAGCAATTTCTTTCCTAAGAATTGCACCAAAAAAATTAAAAAAATCCAAAAGTAATACGTTTTCCTAAACGTATTACACCAAAAATATTTGGAAGACTAGTTAGTTTTTAGTTTTTCATTTTCTCTAGTTTTAGAGAGAGAGAAAGTTCTCAACTTTCTCTCACTAAGTTTTCATCTTTCTTTCTTTTAATCTTTCAAGATTAAACCTTTGTATTGTTTTCTTTCATTAATCAAGTTTAAATTTAAGCTTTTAAACTTTAATCTCTTTCTACCTTTCTTTGATTTTGATTCACTTTTGGTGCGAATAACTTATGATCCGTGTTATTCATTAATATTTTCGTGCTTAAAAAGTTAATCTTTTATGTTTATTTAAGTTTTCATACGAATAAGCTTTAAGATCTTTGTGCTTATTGGCTTGTTTGTAAGTTTAGCTTATTTACTTTTTTAAAAAAGTTTCATGAAAATTTCATCTTTTTATTGTTTGATCTAAAAATTGCTTATTTTAAGTTTGGATAAGTTCTTATTTGTGCTTATTCGGTATATTTCACTATAGATTCGTTTTAGTTTTGGTGATAAGCTTATCAAAATAGCTTATTGCTTTTGCTTAACTTCCGAATCCCATTTAAATCGGAAAAGGTATAACCCTTTTCCGATTAGTACATTCCGAGCACACACCCCCTTATTCCGATCAGTAGATCGGAAAAGGGTTTTAGATTTTCCGATTGCGTTGGTTTTATAACATTACGATCTGGATACTTTTTCAAACATTCCGATTGTGGCTTATTTAAGATTATTCCGATTTGAATCTAGTACTAGTATTCCGATTGTGGGTATTGTGGTAACATTTCGATCAGCTCCTTTGGTTCTTTCCGATTGCATCTCCAATATTCCGATCCTTTGATCGGAATAGGGTTTTGAAGATTCCGATTAGGTTAGTTTTGTGACATTCCGACGGGTGTAGTTTTCAAGTATTCCGATTAGTACTGCTCTCACATTTTGATTGGCACTCAAATATTCCGTTTAGCTTTATGTTTAATATATTCCGACGAGTGGTTTCTATATTCCGATCAATCTTTCCGATGGGGATTCCGATTTGGTTGATTCCAAATTGTTTACTTTCTTGTTTTTGCAAAGTTTGCAAGTGTTAGATTTATTAAGTGTTCAAGTAATTTTCCTAATCTTGTCTTTAAGTTTTCAAGCATTTATTTTTAACTTGTTATTTTTAGTTTGATCTTTAAAGCTTCATTTTACTCAACGACACTTACTTATTTGTTATTAGTTCAAAATAGATAAAAAAAACCAACACCTTTTTATTAACCAAGAACAAGCTATTCCACTTTGAACTGTGATCAATTCGAGGAGATTCCGAGAACAATCCTGAACCCATACAAAAACCAGAGTATCAAATGGCGCCGCTGCCGACTCTTCTCGTTAAGATTAACAGTTTTTTGTGAGAACTTGGATTTTGGGATCCGTTCACTGTGAACGTTACTTTTTTATAAAAAATTTCAAAAATCCTAAAAAATATAAAATTTTCAAAAATACAAAAAAAAATTAAAAAACCATAAAAACCAAAAAAATTTCTTGTTTGCTTTGTTAGTTCTTTTGCAGGTGCATGCGTACACGATCCACGTCTTATCAAGAGCCCGAGCCTCTCGAAGACTTAGACATGGCCTGTACAAAACAACAACAATAACCCACCTCAAAACAAGAACAACAATAACAATCCACCTCTCAACAACAATAATAACAACAACAATGAGCCTCTACCAGACAATCGCCCGATGATTGAACTTCTGCAAGCACATGTGGAGGGCAACAATGATCCAATTGTCATACCCGCGATTGCAGCCAACAACTTTGAGCTCAAATCCGGTTTTATCCAGATGGTCTCTGCTCAACCATTCTTGGGGCGTACCATTGATGATCCACATGACCACATCAAGAGATTCTTGCAACTCACGAATACGGTCAAATTCAATGGTGTTCCACAAGAGGTAATCCGCTTACAACTTTTTCCTATCTCCCTAGAGGGACAAGCCCGACATTGGCTTGCAAAGGAACCGCCACAAAGTATTCTTACGTGGACGGATTTGGAGACCAAATTTATCAACTACTTTTTCCCACCCTCTCGTACTACCGCTTTGCGGAATGAAATTATCAATTTTGAACAAAAGTACGATGAGTCTTTTAGTGAATCTTGGGACCGTTTTAAAGACCTTTTAAGAAAGTGCCTACAACATGGTTTCACCAAAGTGCAACAAATTAATACTTTTTATAATGGTTTAAGCATGAATGACCAAGATTCACTAAATAGTGCCTCGGGGGGTAATATTTTGGTTAAGACTTCCAATGCCGCTTGGGATATTATTGAAAATAAGTCTCGTGTGCAAACCAAGAGTGTTCGGACCAATGTCGCTAGTGCTAGTACTAGTGACAACGACAAGCGACTTGACAAAATCACTGCGCTTCTTGAATTGCTTGCTACCCAAACCGCCAGCAACACCAACAGCATCAACGCTAAAAACGCTCAAGTCAATGCTGTTATCCAACCATGTGAGATATGCGGGGGTCCTCACTCTTACACCACTTGTACCGCCACCCAAGACTACCCTTCTGAGAATGTTAATGCAGCCTACGGTACCTATCCTCCGGCCGCTTATCAAGCTCGTCCACAAGGAGACCGCAACTTGCTTATCTACCGCTCTAACAACTTTCTCTCACCACCCGGTTTTCCCCCTAACAACCCAAACCAACAACAAAACCTCAACCGCCCTCCTCAACAAAAACAACAACCTCGTGCACCATACATACCACCTCAGAAACAACCATATCCACCTCAAAGAAACAACCAAGTTTACCAACAACCTGCTTATCAACCACCCGCTTACCATGCTTCCCCTCCCAACCAACCCACCGCATTACACCAAGATGTTGAAACCTACATGCGGACCAATGATGTGATTGTGGAAAATCTCCAGCGGGAAGTGCTCAACTTGAAAGCAGACATGGTGAAACAAGGGAACGATCTGCGAGCTGATATGAGAAACACTTTGGCTAGCCAAACGACTGACTTATGGAACATGATGGCTGGTTTCTTCCAAGGTAATCAACCCTCTTCTTCGGGTACTCTTCCGAGTAACACCGTTGCGAATCCTAGAGGGGAGATGAAAGCAATCACCACTCGCAGTGGCAAAGGCACCAAGGAACCCGAGTTTCCTATACCTCCACCGGTGATTGTGACTAAGGAAAACGAGTCACCTGCTCCTATTCCTCATCCTTCTACTTCCCCAATTTCTCCACCTCTTACTTCTACCCCTCCTCCACCCAAGGATGTGAGTGATCCTATTCTCCCAAAGCCTTCCTCTTCTTCTGATATACCTTATCCCTCAAGGTTGAGGAAAGAGAAGCTCAAAAGCAAGGATGATATTCAGGTTTTGAACTTTCTCAAAATGTTTAAACAAATGAATTTTAACATCTCCTTCGCTGAGGCTCTCGCTCACATGCCTAAGTATGCAAAAATGTTCAAAGATCTTCTTAGTGACAAAGAGAAGCTTCTTGATATTGCTAACGCCCAACTTAATGAGAGTTGCTCTGCAGTGCTCTTAAGGAAATTGCCAACCAAGCTTGGTGATCCGGGTCGTTTCTTAATCCCTTGCAACTTCCCGGGAGTAGAGAATTGCATGGCCCTTGCCGATCTAGGTTCCAGTATTAATCTAATGCCTTTAAGTTTGTGGAAGCAATTATCTCTCCCTGAGCTAGTCCCCACCAAAATGACTTTGGAATTAGCTAACCGTACGGTTGATTATCCAGTGGGGATAGCCGAAGACGTCTTTGTAGGAGTCGACAAATTCACTTTTCCTGCCGATTTCATTGTTGTTGACTACGACATGGACCCTTGTGTGCCATTAATTGTTGGTCGTCCATTCTTGAGGATCGGTCGCACTCTCGTTGATGTTGAAGCCGGTGAGCTTATCATAAGAGTGGGTAACGATAAAATCGTTTTCAACATGGGAAAGCTTTCTAAACAACCTTATTCATATGAGAGTGTTAATTGTATTGACGTTCTTGATGAGACTTGTGAAGAACACTTCAAAGGTGGTTGTAAAAGTATTCCTACCTCTCTTCCCAATGTTGAGACCGTTTCCTCTATTGATTCATCACTATCTCTATTTGGAGAAAGTGATTTCCTTTGGAAAGATTTGGAAGCCACCATGGGAGATGTGAACTTAGAACATGACAATTCTCCCACCGATTGGGATGAAGATCTTCGCCTCATTGAGAACATTCTTAAAGAAGACAATATTTCCCCACCATCTCCCACGGTTATCGCTATCAATGCTCCGACTTTGAATACGCCTCCCATCGAAAATCCTCCGGATTTAGAACTTATGGAGTTGCCGCCCCATCTCGAGTACGTGTTCCTTGAAGATAAAAAGAAGTCACCCGTCATCATTGCTAAGGACTTGAAAGAAGAAGAGAAATCTCGCCTCATCGCCGTGCTTAAAGACCATAAGAAGGCAATTGCTTGGAAAATTTCCGATATCCGCGGAATTGATCCAAACTTTTGTACTCACAAGATTCTCATGGAAGATGACTTTAAACCCGCAATCCAGAGCCAAAGAAGGGTTAATCCTCGCATTCATGACGTCATCAAACAAGAGGTTATCAAACTTCTAGATGCCGGCTTGATTTACCCTATTTTGGATTCGCCGTGGGTAAGTCACGTCCATTGTGTGCCCAAGAAGGGTGGAATAACCGTTGTTCCCAATGAACACAACGAGTTGATTCCCACTCGTCTCGTTACTGGGTGGAGAGTTTGTATCGACTATCGCAAACTCAATGATGCCACGAGAAAAGACCACTTTCCTCTTCCTTTCATGGATCAAATGCTCGAGCGTCTAGCTGGTAATGATTATTACTGCTTTTTAGACGGTTTCTCCGGGTATTTTCAAATTCCCATCGATCCCAAGGACCAAGAAAAGACCACATTCACTTGTCCCTATGGAACATTTGCTTACAAACGCATGCCTTTTGGTTTATCCAATGCTCCTGGGACGTTCCAAAGGTGTATGATGGCTATCTTCCATGACATGGTTGAAGATACTATGGAAGTATTCATGGATGATTTCTCGGTTTATGGCGATTCTTTCTCTGCTTGCCTTGCCAATTTAGAACGTATGCTTAAGCGGTGTGAAGACACTCGCCTTGTTCTTAATTGGGAAAAATGCCATTTCATGGTAAAAGAGGGCATCGTGCTAGGACACAAGATCTCCAAAGCCGGACTTGAAGTAGACCGTGCTAAAGTCGATGTTATTTCTAAGTTGCCTCCACCTTCAACCGTGAAGGGTGTGAGAAGTTTTCTCGGTCATGCGGGCTTCTACCGTCGTTTCATCAAAGATTTTTCTAAAATCGCTCGCCCGATGACCCACCTCTTGGAAAAAAATACACCTTTTATCTTTTCAAAAGAGTTTATTGAAGCCTTCAACTCGCTTAAGGATAAGCTAACTAAGGCACCCGTCTTGGTTACCCCTAATTGGGAGCTTCCCTTTGAGTTGATGTGCGATGCTAGTGATTTTGCTATTGGAGCGGTTTTGGGCCAAAGAGTGAACAAACACTTCCAACCGATCCATTACGCTAGCAAGACAATGACGGGGGCTCAATTGCATTACACGACAACCGAAAAAGAGCTTTTAGCTGTTGTCTATGCCTTTGAAAAATTCCGCCCCTATCTCGTCCTTTCTACCACAATCGTGTATACGGACCATTCCGCGTTGAAGTACTTGTTAAATAAACAAGATTCCAAACCAAGACTTCTTCGCTGGGTTTTGCTCCTCCAAGAATTTAAAATCGAAATTCGTGATAAGAAGGGAGCTGAAAACCTAGCCGCGGATCATCTCAGTAGACTTGAGGATCCTTACCAAGGGGATCATCCGAACAAAAAGATCAATGACTCTTTTCCCCTCGAGACCTTAATGTCTATCAACTCGAATTCTGATGAAACCCCGTGGTTTGCGGATATTGCAAACTACTTGGCGGGTGGAATTCTCGTTGACGGGTTAACATCCCAACAAAAGAAGAAGTTCTTTAAAGACATTAAGACTTACTTTTGGGATGACCCGTATCTATTCAAACAATGTGCTGATTTGATTATTCGCCGATGTGTTGATGGATCGGCAGCTTTAGAAATCCTTGACGCTTGCCACAAAGGACCCACCGGTGGTCACTTTGGTCCCAACTACACCGCCAAAAAAGTGTTTGACTCGGGATTTTATTGGCCCACCATTTATCGTGATGCTCACGAGATGGTTAAACATTGTGATGCTTGCTAAAAACAAGGCAAGATCACACATAAAGATGAGATGCCTCAAAATTTCATTCAAGAATGTGAAATCTTTGATATTTGGGGTATCGACTTTATGGGGCCATTCCCATCCTCTAAAGGAAACAAATACATCCTTGTAGCCGTTGACTACGTTTCAAAATGGGTTGAAGACAAAGCTTTACCCACTAATGACGCAAGGGTGGTTTGTAACTTTTTGAAATCGCTGTTCGCTAGATTCGGTGTGCCTCGTGCAATTATTAGTGATCGCGGGACTCATTTTTGCAATGACCAATTCACAAGAGTCATGGCTAAGTATGGTGTAAATCATCGTCTTTCCACCGCCTACCACCCACAAACTAATGGCCAGGCTGAAATCTCTAACCGAGGGTTAAAGCGAATTCTTGAAAGAACCGTGGGAGAGCATCGTGCCTTATGGGCTGATAAACTTGATGATGCTTTGTGGGCTTTCCGTACCGCATACAAGACTCCAATTGGTTGTACACCATATCGTCTCGTGTACGGGAAAGCGTGCCACCTCCCCATTGAGTTGGAGCACAAGGCTTACTGGGCCTTGAAGTGGGCTAATTTCGATATCAACAAAGCCGGTGACCTACGCAAGATCCAACTCAATGAGCTCAATGAACTCCGTAATGAGGCTTATGAAAATTCTTTGATCTATAAGGAAAAGACTAAGCTCATTCACGACTCCAAGATTAAAAACCGAGAGTTCCAAGTTGGAGACAAAGTTTTGCTCTTTAACTCTCGGTTGAAAATCTTTTCGGGCAAGCTGAAATCTCGTTGGTCCGGCCCATTCACCATTGCCCAAATTTTTCCATATGGTACTCTCGAGCTCGCTCAACCTCTATAGGTGTTTGTTTTTGTGTGGTGATGTGATTACAGGGATGAATGCACTTTTGGAACATTTGAAGAACCGTGCTCCCGTGTTATCCGAAATCCGGTTCTATCTCTCAACTATCGTGATTCAATTTTCTTCATACTCACATTTGAAATTGATCACGTTAGTCGTCTCTTCCTTAACTTGAGTTAACCAACATGCACAATGTCATAAGTGTAGGGGAGACTTTTCCCACATGCTTAAACATTGAGGACAATGTTTATCTTAAGTGTAGGGGGGACTTCTATCGAAGTTTTAAGAGGACTTTTCCATGAAAATGCCTTCATTTAACCGGAAAATCATCTTTTTCAACATTTTTCAAATTTTTTATTAACTTTGGCCACTTAGTCGTAATTTTTAAATTTTTATCGTTGCTTTCATATGTACATATCCCGCAATAAAGTCAAAAATATTAATAAAGTGGTGTAGCTAGTTTTGAAATCTTTGACATATTAGGCCCGTTGCGATTATTTTGACTCAACCCGAATAGACTTGTCCAAGTTTATTCTAGCTAGTATCCTTAACCATATAGACCTTAATTGGTTTATTAGGCTAAGCATCCACGAGTCTCATTACTTGAGATTTTAAATTGTGGAGAACGAGAAATGATAGAGTCAATTATAAGTCGGTATTATTGCGCAAGCTCACTTGGTGTAATTATCTGCCTACTCCCATCACTTGCTAATAATTTATCTGCAATAAGTAAGGTCGTATGATTTGAAAAGTTACTTAGATTCTAGCCCAAGATCGTTTAAAAGTTGCATGGTAATGATAAGAGTTCATAGCCAAGGCATAACTTATGAAGCGGGGCGCGAAGATTGGCGAGTCCGAAAAGGCCCTAACAAGGCATGAGGATTCAATTTTATTGCTGAAGATCCAAAGTGATGTGAAGAGCATTATTCCCAAAATCAATATGAAGGATCAAGACTCACGACGAAAAGCAATCAACTCCCATAAAGATCATGGAGAAGTCTATCCGAAAAGACCCTAACAAGGTATGAGGATAAATAGATCCAAGTCCGAAAAGGAGGCGGATCGTTGTATCTCAAAATCCCAATTAGAGATTGAAGAAATAATCATGAAGTCGTGGTCAACAAAGTTGGAGTACCCCTCAAAAGTCTCCAAGTGAAGAAACTCTATTAACGATGAGAAGACCATTATCTCAAAGAACGTCTCTCGAAGATATGAAGTATGAAGTACATGCCAAATATCGGCCCGAGAAAGGTCTCAAATCGTGAACCGAGTTATGCCAAGATATGAAATTTTTGATATCCCGAGAAGCAGTTTTAAGAGATTTTGTCCTTTAGCTAACTATTGATCAAATCGTCCTACTTTGCTTTCAGCCTAAATAAACTATCGAAATAAGTCCAAAAATGCATCTTCATGATCATTCTAAGACAAAAATAAAATATAAGAGATACACCTAGAAATAAGGGAGTTTAAGTATATAATTAAGCCATGTGTGTAAGTGTTTGATTTGCTAACTTATAATAACAATGATCTCGTTTTTAAGCTTAGTTTGGGGAACGTGAAACTTGAGGGTGATGAATCGTCGCAGCACCGAAGCCCTAATGTAAGTCTTAGATCTCTTTGCAAGTTATTTCCACGTAGCTATTTTCTATCCTTTTGTTTACTTTAAAGTTTTAATCCCTCGTAGAACTTTAGTTTTTGTTTAGTGGTATTTTAATAAGGCCAAGGTTGATTGATTATGAGAAAAGTGTAAAATTGCTTTATCACTAAGCATTGCATGAGGGCATGACAATGGTTAAGTGTAGGGGATTTGATAGGTGTGAAAACACCCATCCTTTTACCACTTATTTCTGGCTAAAACGAGACCAAAACACGTATTTAATATCATTTGCTTGGAATTATGCGTGGTTTTTGTGTTTATTGTGTTTTCAGAGTCAACCGGGTGAATATTGAAGAAAACATGGGATTGCACGGGTTTTATCGAAGAAAAAGACTCAAGACGAAGTCTATTGTCCAAGAGATGCAAAAGATTTGAAGTAATTGTGCCTATTTGAAGATTTATCGAAGAGAAGGGCCAAAGATGGAAGATTCATATATGTCGAAGAACTCGAGTCTATTAAACAAAAGATTATAAGACGAGTTGGAATTATTCACCGACACTTCTCAAAATCCAAAGTCGGAAACATTTATTTAAAGAAACGTAAAGACTAAAGAAGAAAGAAGAAAAGAAGCCCAAAAACAAAGCCCATTCACAAGCCACAAGAATACGCCTATAAATAGGACTTCACTTCACAAATTTGGAAGACTAGTTAGTTTTTAGTTTTTCATTTTCTCTAGTTTTAGAGAGAGAAAGTTCTCAACTTTCTCTCACTAAGTTTTCATCTTTCTTTCTTTTAATCTTTCAAGATTAAACCTTTGTATTGTTTTCTTTCATTAATCAAGTTTAAATTTAAGCTTTTAAACTTTAATCTCTTTCTACATTTCTTTGATTTTGATTCACTTTTGGTGCGAATAACTTATGATCCGTGTTGTTCATTAATGTTTTCGTGCTTAAAAAGTTAATCTTTTATGTTTATTTAAGTTTTCATACGAATAAGCTTTAAGATCTTTGTGCTTATTGGCTTGTTTGTAAGTTTAGCTTATTTACTTTTTTAAAAAAGTTTCATACAAAGTTCATCTTTTTATTGTTTGATCTAAAAATTGCTTATTTTAAGTTTGGATAAGTTCTTATTTGTGCTTATTCGGTATATTTCACTATAGATTCGTTTTAGTTTTGGTGATAAGCTTATCAAAATAGCTTATTGCTTTTGCTTAACTTCCGAATCCCATTTAAATCGGAAAAGGTATAACCCTTTTCCGATTAGTACATTCCGAGCACACACCCCCCTTATTCCGATCAGTAGATCGGAAAAGGGTTTTAGATTTTCCGATTGCGTTGGTTTTATAACATTACGATCTGGATACTTTTTCAAACATTCCGATTGTGGCTTATTTAAGATTATTCCGATTTGAATCTAGTACTAGTATTCCGATTGTGGGTATTGTGGTAACATTCCGATCAGCTCCTTTGGTTCTTTCCGATTGCATCTCCAATATTCCGATCCTTTGATCGGAATAGGGTTTTGAAGATTCCGATTAGGTTAGTTTTGTGACATTCCGACGGGTGTAGTTTTCAAGTATTCCGATTAGTACTGCTCTCACATTCCGATTGGCACTCAAATATTCCGATTAGCTTTATGTTTAATATATTCCGACGAGTGGTTGCTATATTCCGATCAATCTTTCCGATGGGGATTCAGATTTGGTTGATTCCAAATTGTTTACTTTCTTGTTTTTGCAAAGTTTGTAAGTGTTAGATTTATTAAGTGTTCAAGTAATTTTCCTAATCTTGTCTTTAAGTTTTCAAGCATTTATTTTTAACTTGTTATTTTTAGTTTGATCTTTAAAGCTTCATTTTACTCAACGACACTTACTTATTTGTTATTAGTTCAAAATAGATAAACAAACCAACACCTTTTTATTAACAAAGAACAAGCTATTCCACTTTGAACCGTGATCAATTCGAGGAGATTCCGAGAACAATCCTGAACCCATACAAAAACCAGAGTATCATACACAATGTCCTAAGTGTAGGGGAGTTTACTTCCACATGCTTAAACATTGAGGACAATGTTTATATTAAGTGTAGGGGAGACTTCCATCTAAGTTAAGTGGGTTTTTCCATGAATTTGTCCTCATTTTAACCGGAAAATTAATTTTTTTCTATGTTTTTCAAAAGTTTTTGATCTATTTTGGCCTAGTAGTAATTTTCATTTATTTTCTTTTATCTTCTTTCCTTTTGTCATCACCATCATATGTATATATTCCATTTCATGAATAAAGTCAAAAAGGAAAAATTAATAAATAAAATGGATTTAACGAGTTTAGACGTCTTTGATATATTAGGTCTGTCGTGAATATTTTGACTCTACCCGACTTTACTTATCCAAGTTTACTCTAGCTAGTATCCATAACCATATGGACCTTAATTAGTTTATTAGGCTAAGCATCCACGAGTCTCATTCATTGAGATTTTGAATTGTGGAGAACGAGAAATGATAGAGTCAATTATAAGTTTTGTATTCTTTCATAAACTTATGTGAATTAATTATAAGCTTTTTCTCCCAACACTTGTCAATAAATAAATGCAATAAGTAAGGTCGTACGATTAGAAAAGTAACTTAGCTTCTAGCCCAAAATCGTTTAAAATTTGCTCAGGATTAATTAGAGTTCATAGCCAAGGCATAACTTATTGAAGCGGGACGCGAAGATTGGTGTATCCAAAAAGGCCCTAACAAGGCATGAGGATATCCTAGTCAAAAAAGGCCATCACAAGGCATGATGATTCACTTTTTTTGCTAAAGATCCTAAGATGATGTGAAGATCATTAATCCAAATCGATATTAAGGATTAAGACACTCGACGAGAAGCAGTTACTCCCATAAAGATTATGGAGAAGTCTATCCAAAAAGACCCTAACAAGGTATGAGGATAAATAGATCCAAGTCCGAAAAGGAGGCGGATCGTTGTATATCAAAATCCTAAATCAAGACAAGGATAAATGAATAATTCGTGGTCAACGTTTGAAGCATCTCTCATTCCAAATGAAGATGTATACCAAAATGAAGAGAAGACCATACTTTCAAGATCGTCTCTCAAGATTTAAAGTTTGAAGTCAATGCCAAATATTGGTCCGAGAAAGGTCTCAATCGTGAAACGAGTTATACCAAGATATGAACTTTAAGAGATTTCGAGAAGCCGTTTTAAAAGATTTTGTCCTTTAGCTAACTATTGATTAAATCGTCCTACTTTATTTTCGGCCTTAATAAATTATCGAAATAAGTAAAAAATGCATCATCGTGATCATTCAAGACAAAAATAAAATATAAGAGATACACCTTAGGAATAAGGGGGTCTAAGTGAATAATTAAACCACATGAGTAAGTGTTAGCTTTACTAACTTGTAATTACAATGATCTCGTTTTTATGCTTGGTATGGGGAACGTGAAACTTGAGGGTGATAAATATTCATGACGTCAAAAACCCTAATTTAAGTCTTAGATTTCTTTACAAGTTTCTTCCATCAAACAATTTCAAAGTTAATAAAATGAACGGAAATTGTTATAATTTTTTGTTTCCTTGAATAAAGTTTTTATCTTTCCATCGTACTTTAGTTTCTTTTATTGTAGTAGTAGTAGTATATCGTAATAAAGGCCGAGATGAGTTAATTATGATGAAAAATGTAAATTTGTGCTTTAAAATTGTGCATTGCATGGGGACATTGCAATGGTCAAGTGTAGGGGATTTAATAAGTGTGTAAACACTTATCCTTTTACCACTTAAAACAAGGAAAAACCAAACCAAAACGTGTATTTAATATCGTAAAATTCGGAATTACGCATGGTTTTGTGTATTAGTGTGAAATAGGTAAAAAAGATCATAAATAAAAAAACACGGGAATTCACGGATATTCGTCGAAAAAAAGGTCAAAGATAAAAGTCAATGGACCAAAAGTGCCAAAAGAATGGAGTTTGGAGGGCTAAGGATGAAGATTTGATGAAAATTTACAACAAGGACCATTTTTCCATTCTCCAAAGTCATCCACTAACATACCACATGAAAGAGCATAAAATTACAAAGTCAACGGTCCCGACCTCACATCGTAACTCCTCACGATTTGTTCTCTATGAATTTTTTAAATTTAATTAGTTTTTAAATTAAATAAATAGTTTTTAATAAATAAATAATAAATAAAAATATATATTTTCGTAAATTAATAAAAAATAATAAAAATAAAAGTTTTTTATTTTATAATAGTTAGTTTAGTATTGAAATAATTAATTTTGATTTTAAAATATTTTTAGCTTTAGTAGTTTTATCTTTATTTATTTTTATCTATTTTTAAACTAAAACAAAAATATTAAAAAGAAAAAAAATAGCATGTGTGTTTCTTTTGCTGAGTAGTTAGGTGCATACTTCTAGAACATTAAAGATGGTGGAGTTGTTTAAAGAGATTAATCAAGAGTCCTTGGATAAAAGAATAATGAAAGGTGAAAATGGTGATCCATGTGAAGTGCTCCCATTAGTCTATCCAAAAAGCATCTTTCATCCTATTGGTGGAAACATATCATCACCTACCAAATGACCAAAATGTCCTCAAGTTAAAGAAGAGAAGGTGGTTAAGAGCATAAAAAGACTAATCTACCCAAGCACCTTGGCTTCAATTATAAATAGCACCTCATTTTTCTTCATTTTGTATGTAGATTTTAGGTAGCTAAATAAAGTCAATTTTATTTCTTGTTTTTTAAATGTATTTCCTTTCAAGTCTTGTACCAAGCTTTTCTATAAGCTTTTTCATATTAATAAAATTAAAGTTTTAGCTTATTCTCTTACCTTATTCTCATTCTTCCTTTCTTTTTATTTTCTTTATAATCTATCTTATTATTTGGGATTAATTTTTATAACTTTTTCCAAAATAGTTAGATTTATATAAAAGCTTATTTCAAGCTTATTGTTGCCTTATTTTCCTAGATCTAGCTTATTGTTGGAGGATTTATTTAATTAGCTTTTTAGCTTTTTAAATCTCATAAGTTCTAAGCTTAGGCTTACAAGTTATTTATAAGCTAGTTTTTAATTAGTACTTTTATATTATTTAGTTTACATCTTTAAATATTTGCAAGTAGTTAATTAATCTAGCTTAAATTTATTTTTATCTTTAGATGTACTTTTTAATATTGTGGATCTATTAGTTTATAGTTTAAAATTAAAGTATTTTCATAAAATAGTTTAGATCTATTAGGTTTTTTAAATAAATTAAGTAGATCTATAATTTTTAGATTTAAAATTCAAAGTACTTTTATAAAATATAAAAATATATTCTAGATTTATTAATTTTGTTTAGATCTCTTTATTTAATATTAATAGATGCTTATTATTCCTAACCTCTTTTGTTCTTTTGAACTCGGTGAATCGATCTATCACTATTGGTAAAGAGCTTATGGTTGATTAATTTGGTCGAAGTTTGATATGGTTGATTAATTTGGTTAGAGAATGATTTGGTTGGCCGTGTACTTTACGGGCCGGGATACGCTTAGTTTTGGTTTGATATTAGTTGGTCGTGTACTTTACGGGCCGTATTTTGTTGATGTTGTTTGTTTAGAGCGATTATCTTCGGACTACAGGTACTAGTTTTTTCCTTTTTTAATTTATATGCTTATTCGCGTTAGTTTAATTAATTAGATCGTTATAGTTTAAATTGTTTTCATAAAAGTTATATTTTTCATAAAAATCGGTTTAATTAGTTTTAGTTATTATTATTTGTTTTAATATATAGAGTTAAAAGTTTAAAAATTAGATTCCATTTAGATAAGCTCATAATTAGTAAAAAGTTTAAACCTTTTTGTGATTATTAAGCTTATTAATATATAAAGCTTGTAGATTTATCATCTAAAAAGATTAATAAGCTTAAAAGGTTGAAGCTTTACGCTTAATTTTTAAGTTTATCTTTGTGATTTCATTTTTTTGTCACTTTTACTTGTTATTACGTGCTTGCATTTAGTTTAATTTTTCACTTAGATTTATTAATATTTTTAATTATAGTTTATTTTTGTTGCATCTAGATTTTAAATTGTAGTTTAATTTCATTTTGCATTTTAGATTAATTTTATTTGAATTATTTGCGCTTTTATTTTTACATATTTCTTAGCCTAAAAATATATTTCCCATTTTTAGTTTAATTATACATAGATTACCAAGCAAGCTATTATTAACCAAAAACAAATAAATCTTGTGTTAAGTTGTAAATCAATTCGAGTCGAGTAGAGGAGAAAACGAGTATACTAAAAAACGGTAATTAATCCCCTATGCCACTTGATAATGTCTTAAACATATTCACGCCCCTGAGAGACTCTGTACGCATCACACATGGGTACAAAGATCTTCCCCTTGAGTTTGACGACAGGATTCGTCTAGTTGACGCACTTCCATTGGACATGTGCGAGTTTGACATGATATTAGGCATGGACTGGTTATCCAAACACCACACCACCATAGATTGCCATTCATATCGGGTTATTTTTGGTGATGTCAACGCACCAGAGTACATTCACAATGGTTTCATACTAGGAAAGTATGTACAAATTATTTCAGCCTTGCAGGCACGTGCCTTACTGTCACATGGTTGCGAGGGTTTCCTAGCTACTGTTTATGATATTGAGGCTGAATCTCCATCCATTCAGGATCAGCCTATCGTGTAAGAATTTCCTGATGTTTTTTCTAAAGAACTTCTGGGCATACCACCTGCTCGTGAAGTAGAGTTTGGTATTGAGCTCATCCTAGGAGCTACACCAATCTCCAAGGCTCCTTACCGCATGGCTCCCATTGAGGTCAAGGAGTTAAAGGAGCAGCTGTAGGAACATTTGGAGCGAGGTTTCATCCACCCTTGTGTATCTCCATGGGGTGCACCGGTGTTGTGTTGTGAAGAAGAATGATGGCAGTATGCATCTATGTATTGATTACCGTGAGCTTAATATGATCACAATCAGAAACTGATATCCTTTGCCACGCATAGATGATCTGTTTGACCAACTGCAAGGCGCCAAACATTTCTCTAAGATCGATCTAAGGTCTGTCTACCATCAGCTACGGGTGAAAGAGCAGGATATCTCAAGACTGCTTTCCGTACACGCTATGGACACTACGAATTTGTAGTCATGCCTTTTGGACTTAACACTGCTCCAGCAGTCTTCATAGATCTGATGAACCGTGTCTTCCATGAGTTTCTGGACAAGTTTGTTATCATCTTCATTGATGATATCCTAATTTTCTCTAATTCCAAGGAGGAACATAAAGACCATCTTCGTACAGTGCTGCAGATACTTCGCGAGAAGCAGCTGTATGCCAAGTTCTTCAAGTGTGAGTTCTGGTTGAGCAAAGTGGCGTTTCTGGGCCACATCGTATCCGTATAGGGAATAACCATGGATCCTACGAAGGTTGAGGCTATCACAAAATGGCCAAGACCGACTCGGCGACTAAAGTTCGTAGTTTTCTGGGCTTAGCTGGTTACTACCGTATGTTCGTGGAGAATCTTTCATGTTTGGCCTAGCCCTTGACTAAGTTGATGCAAAAAGGGGAGAAATTCGTCCGGACTGATGAACGAGAGAAGAGCTTTGAAGAACTCAAGCAAAATTTGGAATATGCACCTATTCTTACTCTCCCATCTGGCACAGGTGGATTTTAGATCTATAGTGATGCTTCAGGTAAGGGTCTTGGTTGTGTTTTCATGAAACATGGGAAGGTGATTGCTTACGCATCACGACATCTTAAAACTTACGAGGAGAACTAGCCTACCCACGACTTGGAGCTTGCATCAGTTGTGTTTGCACTGAAGATTTGGAGGCATTACATGTATGGTGAATCATGTGATATCTTCACAGATCACAAGAGCCTGAAATATATCTTCACCCAGCGTGAACTGAACATGAGGCAAAGAAGGTGGTTAGAGTTGTTGAAGGACTACGACATCAATCTTTAGTATCATCTCGACAAGGCGAATGTAGTGGCAGATGCTCTCAGCAGGAAGTCAAGCATGATTAACGGCATTAAGATAGAAGAGGAAATCATACGTGACTTAGAACGACTGGACATCGAGTTTATGGTACGTGGACAACACGGCTATTGGGCTAATCTTAGAGTTGAGCCAGAATTACTCCCTAAGATCAAGGAAGCTCAGAAAGATGATGGTGAAATCTGGGCGATTATTCCGAAAATCGACCAGCAGACAGAGTTTCATGTAGATGATGATGGTATCTTATGGCAGGGCACTAGACTATGTGTTCTCGATGATCTTACACTCAGTGAGGCTTTGCTAACTGAAGCTCACAACTCTCCTTTCTCTATCCATCCTGGTTCCACCAAGATGTATCATGACATCAAGAAACATTTCTAGTGGAGTGATATGAAGCAGGATGTTGCTACCTTTGTCTCCAAATGTCTTACCTGCCAACAGGTTAAGATTGAGCATCAACGATCTAGTGGTTTACTACAACCATTAGACATTCTAGAGTAGAAGTGGGATAAGATCTCCATGGACTTTGTCACCGGAATTCCACAGACCAAGAGGAAGCACGATGCCATTTGGTTATTGTATATCGACTAACTAAATCAGCTCATTTCCTACCAATCCGCAAGGATGATTCAGTTAGAAAATTGGCTGACATCTATTAGAATGATATCATGAGACTACATGGTACTCCATCCAGTATCATCTCTGACAGAGATCCTCGTTTTACATCTCGGTTCTGGAAGAGTCTGCAGAAAGATTGGGGCACCAGACTTAAGCTTAGCATGGCTTTTCATCCTCAGACAGATAGACAATCGAAGCGTACCATTCAGACACTAGAGGATATGTTGCGATCTTGTGCTTTAGAATGGACAGGAAGTTGGGAAGACTATATTTTCTTAGTAGAGTTTGCATACAACATCAGTTGGCACGCCAATATCAAGTGTGAACCATTTGAGATGTTGTATCGCAGGAAGTGTCGCAACCCAATCTGCTGGGATCAAGTTCGTGAGCGAATTCTTGAGGGTCCGGAGATGATAGAGGTGACCAACGAGAAGGTTGCCGTCGCGAAGGCGGAATTGCAGGAAGCTCGTGCACGTCAAAAGAGCTATGTCGACATGCACCGTAGAGATTTGTACTTCAACATGGGTGATCATGTCTTTCTTAAGGTATCACCGGCGCGTGGAGTTAGGCGTTTTGGAATCAAGGGAAAACTCAGTCCTCGATTCATCGGACCGTTTGATATTCTCGAACGTGTCAGTGAGGTATCTTATCGTCTGGCGTTACCTCCACAGCTATCTCACGTCCATAACATTTTCCAAGTGTCCTTACTCAGAGGGTACAACTATCATCCCCTACATATGGTTAAGTATCCAGTCGAGCAGATTCGTGAGGATCTTTCTTTTGTCAAGGAACCCGAACGAGTTCTTGATCGTCAAGAGCGAGTCATAATGAAGAAGACGATTCCATTCGTCAAAATCCTTTAGAGGGACCATACTGAGCGGGAAGCCACTTAGGAGACTGAGGAGTCTATCCGGACTTCTTACCATCATTTCCAGTTTTGATTAGGGTATGTTTCCTTTCAGTTTATGTTATCTATAATTCGGGGACGAGTTATTCTTTTTATAGGGGAAGAGTAGTAAATCCCGCATAAAATACCATGAACAGTACACTACGTAAAAACTCAAACAATTTAAAACATTCCAATAATAACATACGACACGTGACACGAACATTAAATATCAAGAACTACGTATATTATTAATGCACGATAAATATTATTTGTAATATTTAAATCACAAACATTAAACACGAACATACACGAATAATATTTTAAACATGAAAAATGTTTGGTTTGGACGTATGGGCTTGTGTACCCGCGGCAAAGAGACAAAGGAAGGGCCCAACCCGTTTTGAAAACCAACTAGTAGCATTCATCTCCAGGGAATTTTACCAAAACTTATTTTCAAGAAAAAGATCAAAAACCCTAGCCCCTCTTTCTTTGAAGTCGTAGCATCCAACCACCACAAGGACGATTTTGTTTGGTTTTGATCTTTGAAGCCGCGGCAAAGAGACAAAGGAAGGGCCCAACCTGTTTTGAAAACCAACTAGTAGCATTAATTCCATTCACGCATTCGGTATAATCATAATCTTGATCTTTTCATTTATTTTATTTTTTTACATGTTCTTGAATCTTATAAAATAAAATAAAACATGATATAAAATAAAACTAGTGGGTACCGCGGCTAGCAACGGCAACTAGGGCTGCAGCCGTCGGCTTCACAGCCACTGGCCACCACCACCAGCCGCGACTGTTGGTGGTGGTTGGTGCTCGGTTTTGTCTTTCTCGGGTTTCGGGGCTCGGGATACATTTTATTAACCATTATTTTATTAAGTTAATTAATTAAGTTAATTTACATGACTAATTAATTTATTTAATTAAAAACATGACTTAGGTTTTATTATTAAAATTAATAATACATCCTATAACCTAAGTATTTTTATTTATACATTTGTTTTATTAATTAATTAGTTTACTTAATTTTCATGAACTAGTAATTAATTAATTAATTAATTCATGACTTAGGTTATTTTATTTAATTAGATAAATCATGTATAACCTAAGTATTTATTTGACTTAATTAAATTAAACCATGACTTAATTAAATTACGTGATTAAGGTAAATTTTATTAAATTAACCATGGCATTTATTAATTAATAAACCATGCTTTATCATTATTAATTATTAATAACTTTAGCCTAAGTATCTAATTTAATAGACTTTACTAATAATTATCATGACTTATAACTTATGATTAATAAGCACTAGCTTATATTTTTAGACTTATTAATCCAGCTTATTTCTATTTATGGAAACTTTCTATTTTAGTAAACTTACTATTTTTGGAAACTTTCTATTTTTGGAAACTTTCTATTTTTGGAAAATTTCTATTTTGGAAACTTTCTATTTTTGGAAACCTGCTATTTTTAGGAAGTAACATATTATTACACTACAAGTATAGTAATACAATAACACATGAAATACATAATTTGAATACATGAATAAATACAAGATAACATTTAAAACAGTAAAACATGACAAAGACATATAAAATAAGTTAAGAACACACATAACCAGTAACACACTCAGTAATCAGACAACTCATACATGTCCTTTATTTATGTAGTACTTGTGATGTCGGAGTAGGACTTTCCATTCTTTCATCTTTCATCGTTCACTGGACATAAGGTACGGATATTCCGTCCTTCAGTATGGACATTCCTTCATATGTATGATTAGGATTCCCCGTTTGCAGCCATCTGTTTTCCCCCGTTATTTTATATGTTTTGAATGCTCGTGTTTTATTTTAAATGCATAAGCTATATATAAATGCATGCCACGTCATCTAGTTATGGAGGTACCATAACCAAAACACTGGAGGCACCAGTGTTATGACTTCCCCACGACGGAGTGATTGCTTGTGGCGTCCCTTCCAGTTTGGCCATTTATTTTTATTATCATGTGGGGCGTGTGGGTGCATACTAGTTACATGTTTTACAGGATTTTCATGGTGAATGTAGTGTGTGCCTTGAATCCTTCACAAGGAGTTGATCCCTCCTACCCATACCAGTATAATTAGAGGCAACCCCTCTAATTGCATGATGAGGTCACCTCTCTAAGTATTTATGCACGGTGATACCTCATGACCTAAATGGGCTCTTGAATAATTAAAATACAGTTTTCATATAAAACATAAGTCTTTTCAAATTATAAAACCAGTTTTATAAACATGTACCAGGTTTTCCAGGACTTATTCATTACCGCTACTATTAGTCCTTATTATATTTATGGCATTCATAATATTTTATATATCCCTTCACTGGGTGTTTTGCTCAGCCGTTTCCTTTTCATGTTCCCAAACGGCAGGTACTCAAGGACGTACTTAGGACCTTGAGAGTATGTGCATCTGGACGGAAGCTATCCAGCCTCCTTTATCTTATGCATTTTCATACATTATTTCTTTTGGACATTGTTTAGTCCTTTCCTTTCGGTACTTATATTCATGTGTGTGAGCTTATGTTAGACTACCGATGTTTGATTTATGGTATTTCCCTTTATGGTCATTTAATGTTTTAGACATTTACCTTACATGCTTTGATGACATGCCATAATTATCCTGTGATATTCCATGTATTAAAATGGAGTGTTACAATAATAATAGGAAAAGGCCAATAACTGAAAGGGACGCCGCAAGTAATCACTCTCGTCGCAGATGAGTCATAACACCGGTGCCTCAAGTGTTATGGTTATGGTACCTCCATAACTAGGTGGACATGATCATGCATGTATATAGCTCAGGCAGTTTAAAATGATATCATTGTAATTACTGGAAAGTTTTATGACATGTAAACTACTGGGGGGAAAACAGATGGCAGCAAACGGGGAATCCTAATCATAGAAGAGACTATCCTTACTGAAGGACAGAATATCCGTACCTTATGTCTAGTAATGAATTGAAGATGAAAGTAGAAAGAAACTACTCCGACTTCACGAGTGCTACATGATAAAGGACGTGAATGAGTTGTATGTTTCAATGTATACATTACTGATTATTAGTTTACTTTACTTGTTCTTAACTTATTTTACTTGTTCTTGTCTTGTTTTACATGTTCTTGACTTGCTTTACTATTTCATGTTTTATCATGTATGTCTTAGTGTTTCATGTGTTCTTGATTAACGTATTTCATGTTTTATGTGTCATTATACTTGATATTTCATAATGAGTAACTTCCTAAAAATAGCAGGTTTATATATATAGTAACTTTAGAAAAATAACAGGTTTACATATATAGCAACTTTCCAAAAATAGTAAGTTTCCATAAATAGTATGTTTCCATAAATAGTATATTTTCATAAATAGTATGTTTTCATAAATAACATGTTTCCATAATTAGTATATAATTAGCATGTTTCCATAAAATAAGCTTGTGTAATAAGTATATGATATAAGCTAATGTTTAATAAGCATATATTTTAAGTCATGATTTATTAAATGTCATATACAGTAAAGTTTATTAATAATAATACATTAGTCTTAACATAATAATTATTAACTAATAAGATAATATATGGTTTATAAATGATTATTAATTAATAATATAAGATGATTATAATTAAATTAATGTATAGTATTAATTTAATTAAACCATGATTAGAATATAATTAAATAATTAAGCTAAGTTCTGAATTAAGTTAATTAAATGTGCCATGTAATTTGTATCATGAATAATTATATTAATAATTATTATAAGTCTAGCATTAATTAAATTAATGGTACCATGTTAATTTCATGCCAAATCATATAACATAAATATTTATATCCCTAAGTCTTGATTTAATTTATTAAACATGTTTTATATTAATATAACTAATATAAATTAATATAAAGTATTTTAGCAAAATAATAGCCAAACATACCCTTGTGTGCCCCAAAACCAAGCCCTCACCGAGACCCCATGGTCTCGGCTTGACTCGAACCACAAACCTCACCACAGCTGCAAGGCTGTGGCTTTGCCACCGTCGGCCCAAAACAGCCCTCAGCCTAGCCGGTTGCCACTACAAAGCCAAACTCCCCTTTGTGGGGATCGTTTGGTGTTGCGGCCGAACAAGTAAAATAGCCACCGCCTCTTATAGGGTGAAGCTGGCCGAGCATATATACCACCGAGAGCTAAAGGCTCTCGTTTCCTGTGATAACCCGAACCAAAAACCCGATTACGCCTTTTTTAATTCATGTTTTATTTACAGAATCATCATGTGTTCTTATTAATATTTTTACTTCATGATCAAATAAAATAATAAGAAAATATTAAGGTTTAAGGGATACCGTATGCGTATAGTGATTTGGGATTAAGAACACGAACAATACACGTAAACCAGTCAAAGATCAAACAGTTTTTCCTCTCCTTTTTCTTGTGTATTGGCGGCACCAAAGAGACAAAGGGACTAGGGTTTTAATTTTTTTGTAAAACTGGTAAATGATTTTCCCTGGAAGTAATTTGTTACTAGTGAAATCATAACGGGCCGGGCCACCTCTTGTTCTTTTCGTTAATGTGCCGCCCAAACACCCCTTCATTATAGTTTTTCGTGTTTTAATTTATTCACGTGTTTTATTATTCGTGTCGTAAGTTCGTGTTTTTAATTTGTGTTTTAATTTCTTGTCATGTATTATTTATTATACGTAAACACTTGTAAATAATAAATAAAATATACGTAATACTTATATTTGTACATTAAATATTCATGATAGGTGTCGTGTTTTAATTAATTATAAAGTTTTAATTAATCTGTGTTTTCATGTAATTAATGTTCTTATGTATTTTATGCGAGTTTTAAAACTCCTCCCCTCTAAAAGAATAGTTCGTCCTCGAATTAGAGATACGATAAGCTGAAATGGACATACCCGAATCATAGCTGAAAATGAGGGTATGAAGTCCGGATAGACTCCTCTGTTTCCCAAGTGGCTTCCCGCTCGGGATGGTCCCTCCAGAGGATCTTGACAAATTGAGTCATCTTTCTTCTCATGCCCCGATCCTGACAATCAAGAACTGCCTCGGGTGTTGGGTCAAAAAGTTGATGTGGCAGAAACTCAAAAACGAAGAAAACATGAAGTTATTGTCCAAGCGTTGTCAAGAGTTAATCAAGCGTTGACAAGAGCAAATTAGGCGTTGATAGCTCAAGCATTGTCATGTACAATCTAGGCATTGTCATGAACAAAATAAGCATTGACAAAACGTAGACAAAGAAGCTTTTAGAAGATTCTATTTGGATATATATGCAGGATATATTCTGTATATAGTTATTTAAATAGAAGATTCACATGTTTATTTATTCTTATCTCTTGTAAAACCCTAATCCTTACACTATAAAAGGAACCAAGGGTTATTAGGTTTTTCATATAATTCATTCACAATGTAAACCTAAAAGTGTGTGTGCACTAGACGTGGGATTCAATGTATACACGTCTAGTGGATGTTTGTTATTAATATAATGAACATCCCTATTGTTTTAATTCATGTTATTCGTGCCTAAACACCTTGTTAATGGTTGTTGTTCTAATTCCGCTTTGATTATCTAATCATATGAACAATGATCATTCCTAGTAGCTTCAAAGATCCGGAAACCAAGGTTTCCACAATTGGTATCAGAGCCTCGTGGCTCGTGATGCTAGGACCAACAAGGTGTTCGTGTATGGTGAAAAGAAGAAAAATCCGTCTAGGGTTTTTCTGGACGTTTTTGTGTACGCAGCAGTGTTCAGAAGGTCATAACTTTTGATTGAACCGTTGGATCGTCACGAAATTTTATATGTGTGTTCTAAATACATATATCTAAACATCCACCGGAGGGATTGTCAAGTTTTATCCCCAGGAAAAAGTTATTAAGCGTCAAAGTCAGCAGTGAGTGAATGCAGTTTTCTGTGGACAGCCATGTTCAAAACACGATCTCTCCTTCGTTAACCGTTGGATCTTCGTGATTTTTGAACTGTAGGTTCTTGGCACTTGTGTCTTGAATCTCACCAGAGCAATCTTCGATCTGAGCCCTAACGAAAAATTTATTCAAGGTCGAAGTTGGATGCATAATGAGGTATGAAATTCTTAGTTCACATAAAATAATGAGTTAGGGTTTCCTCCAAACCCTAAATCAATTATAAACAGTAAAAGAGGGTTTCATAGCTGTTGAAGATTCGAACTAAGGGTGTGTTACAAACCCTAATTAGGGTTTCGGTGCTCAAATCATAAACCGTAGATCGATCTTTCAAACAGAAAAAGGATTGGTTTGTAAATCACGTTTGCACAAGAAAAGAGTTGATGTTTCTGTTCACACGAAGCTATTGTCCTTATTGGTAGAAGAACTTTCGTTCACATGATCAAAAAGGTAAAAGGGTCGATGTCTGCTAGTGAAGACAGAAAGAACAAGTGATATAACGTGATTTCTAATTTCACAATTGTGTTCACACGGTGTAAGTTTGCTTATTGGTGGAAAACCTTTCTGTTCATATGAAGTTAAGAAGGATTGGCTAATGGAGTCAAAGATTACGGTTGACTATTAAATAGATAATATGGTAACGTGATCTTTGCATGACTAATGTATTCACACGATTCAGCCAATCAGGAACAAGAGGTCAACGTTTTGGTCACTGATTTTTAGGAAGAAGCATATATTACGTGAAGTTTTGTACCTATATTTGGATAGGTATATTCTGCGTATTTTATGGGATATGGTTGATATTCTATATGATTTAGATAACAATAAGATGGAGTTATCTGCCAAGACGCTGACAAAGTATGGTTTGACGCTGACGCTCGTATTTTTGACGCTGACGAGTGTAGGTCAGCCGCTGATGAAGTGGACGCTGACAGAATAAGTCAACGCTGATAGGTTGACAGTGTTGTCCAATATATGGTATTTCAAGCGCTGATAAGTATTGTCCGATATTGGACAATACATCTGACCAAGATATTGGATAAAGAAGGATGTTGGACAACACAAGGAAGGCTGTTGTTTGAGAAAATTGGTATGTTTTGAGCACACAAAAAGGAGGATTATACACACGAAGGTACATGGAATCTCCGTTTTAATTCAGAATATCATGGTGATATTTATGGCTCGGATATTTTTAAAAGGAATTAATGATCTTAATGCGAGTTGGCAACTATTCGTGGGAATTTGATGGATATTTAAAGTATGTAATCGGGTTAGCCTTGTAAAAGAGTTATCCGTAATCAACTTTTACATATGATATATTATTTCATAAAGATTCGTCATGAAGAGGTGTTAGCTTAAGGGGAAGAATTCTTATGGTAAGTTTGATGATTGAAGAAGATTTTCGCGAGTTTGTGTTCTATCATATCTTAAAGTCATGCACTAGCGACTTTAAAGGTAACTTGTTCGTACTTTACATGGTTGGTGATGAAGACATGTCATAACACTTGAAGGAGTTACATTATCGTGCTCAGTGTCTCACATAGGATGAGAATATTGACAAGAGATCGAGGTCTGCTTATAATGCTAAAGGTATAAGTTCTTTATCACGTGGATAGTACAAGACATGGAACACAAGGTTGGGTTATTCTACTTCTACATCAAAAATATTATATTAATTGTTCTTCAAGATCATTACATAGAGCTACATTTGGAGAATCTTCAAAGATTGCATACATTGTTTTACTTCCTGTTGATGTGACAAAAAGGGGAAGAAATACATGCTACACTTGAGGGGAAGCAACTTGAAGATCATGTACAACTTACAAGAGATACACATAGAGTTTTGCCACTATCAACTAGGGGAAGATTGTTGGGTCAAAAAGTTGATGTGGCAGAAACTCAAAAACGAAGAAAACATGAAGTTATTGTCCAAGCGTTGTCAAGAGTTAATCAAGCGTTGACAAGAGCAAATTAGGCGTTGATAGCTCAAGCATTGTCATGTACAATCTAAGCATTGTCATGAACAAAACAAGCATTGACAAAACGTAGATAAAGAAGCTTTTAAAAGATTCTATTTGGATATATATGCAGGATATATTCTGTATATAGTTATTTAAATAGAAGATTCACATGTTTATTTATTCTTATCTCTTGTAAAACCCTAATCCTTACACTATAAAAGGAACCAAGGGTTATTAGGTTTTTCATATAATTCATTCACAATGTAAACCTAAAAGTGTGTGTGCACTAGACGTGGGATTCAATGTATACACGTCTAGTGGATGTTTGTATTAATATAATGAACATCCCTATTGTTTTAATTCATGTTATTCGTGCCTAAACACCTTGTTAATGGTTGTTGTTCTAATTCTGCTTTGATTATCTAATCATATGAACAATGATCATTCCTAGTAGCTTCAAAGATCCGGAAACCAAGGTTTCCACATCGGGTTCCTCAACATAGGATATATCCTTACGAAACTAATCGAGTGGATACGAGACAATGTGCAGATGATGATAATTGTAGCCTCTGAATAAGGACACATGGAACACATTGTGAACATGAGATAGCTGAGGAAGTAACGCCAGACGATACGATACCTCACCGACACGTTCGAGGATCTCAAACGGTCTGATGAAACGAGGACCGAGCTTTCCCTTAATACCAAACTACTTGAATCCACGTGCTGGTGATACCTTCAAGAAAACATGATCACCGGGCTGAAAGTCTAATGATATGCGATGTTTGTCAACATAGCTCTTCTGACGAGCACGAGCTTCCTGAAGCTTCGCCCTGGCAATAGTGACCTTCTCATTGGTTACCTTAATCATCTCTGGACTCTCAATGATTCGTTCACCAACCTGATCCCAGCAGATTGGGCATGACACTTCCTGCCATAAAGCATCTCGAAAGGTGCACACTTGATACTTGCGTGGCAACTGTTGTTGTAAGCAAACTCAACCAAGCAGATATAGTCATCCCAATTCCCTGTCCATTCTAACGCACAAGCACGCAACATGTCTTCTAAGGTCTGAATAGTACGCTCTGACTGACCATCGGTCTGAGGATGGAAGGTTGTGCTAAGCTTGAGTCTGGTGCCCCAAGATTTCTGAAAGCCTCTCCAGAAACGAGATGTAAATCATGGATCTCTATCTGGTATAATATCTGATATAGTACCATGCAGTCGCATGATCTCCTGTTGAAATATTTCCGCCAATCTGCTAACTGGGTAATCCTTGCGGATTGGAAGGAAATGAGCTGACTTGGTTAAACGATCGACAACGACCCATATAACATCATGCTTCCTCTTAGTCTGTGGTAGTCCGGTAAAAAATCCATGGAGATCTTGTCCCACTCCCATTCGGGAATTTCTAACGGTTGTAGTAAACCACAAGCTCGCTGATGTTCTATCTTAAGGCAGGTCAGACATTTAGAAACGAAGGTAGCAACATCCTGCTTCATGCCTTTCCACCAAAAATGTTGTTTGAGATCATGGTACATTTTGCTAGTTACTGGATGAATGGAGAATGGAGATCTGTGAGCCTCAGTCAATAAGGCTTCTCTGAGTGTAAGATCTTCCGGAACACATAACTTCGTACCCTGCAATACTATGCCCCCGTCATCTACACGGAACTTTGTCTGTTGATCGATAATCTGAATATCGCCCATATCTCACCGTCGTCATTCTGAGTTGCCTTAATCCGAGAGATTAAGTCTGGCTCAACTCTCAGATTAGCCCAGTAACCATGTTGTCCACGTATAAAGAACTCAATGTATAAACACTCCATATCACGAATAATGTCTTTTTCCACTTTAATGCCAACAATCATGCCTGATTTCCTACTTAGAGCATCGACCACCACATTAGCTTTAACAGGATGGTACTGAATGTTGATGTCATAATCCTTGAGTAGCTCTAACCATCGTCTCTGTCTCATATTTAGTTCTCGCTGAGTGAATATGTATTTGAGTCTCTTGTGATCAGTAAAGATGTCACATGACTCACCGTAAAGATAGTGCCTCCAGATTTTGAGTGCAAAAACCACTGTGCTAATTGCAGATCATGAGTGGGATAATTTTCTTCATAAGGCTTAAGCTGTCGTGATGCATAGGCAATCACCTTTGTTGGAAATACGTTTTTCCAAAGAAAGTCTCTGTCACATCATTGTTAGCATAGATCACGAGCTATAGACTATTTAGAACATTGTAACTTGGAGTGACCTCCCTTAGGGGGAGATTGTTGGAAATACGTTTTTACGTAGTATGGACTCGTGATCCAATATGTAAACAATATAGCCCATCAAGACCACATGTAGGGTGGGCTATATATACCCCCTCCTAGCATGTTCGGAGGGGTGGGTTGTTAGTTGTTTATTCACATTTCACTTAATCATTCATCCTTTCTCTCATTCTCTCCTTTCTCTCTCTAACTTTCCCTCTCTAGTTCTTCATCTCCCTCCCTTCTTTAGATCAATAAAA
This sequence comes from Glebionis coronaria, assembly GCA_025667525.1. Classification (NCBI taxonomy): domain Eukaryota; kingdom Viridiplantae; phylum Streptophyta; class Magnoliopsida; order Asterales; family Asteraceae; genus Glebionis; species Glebionis coronaria. The sequence continues at coordinate 100,368,685 of CM046875.1, forward strand.
CACTTGTACAATCCCAAGAAAACGTAGACCTACAATTGGTATCAAGAGCCATGGTTGATTGATTGTTCATTTGTTTGTTTTGATTGATTTTCGTGGGTTTTGATTTAATCAAGCTCAAATCTTGAAATTTTTTTGCTTTTTTGTGGTTTAAGTTTGTAGACAAATCGACTACAAAGGTGTGGTAGAGATTTGTGTTACTTGTTTTGGTCAAAATCACAAAACATTTTGGTCATTTGGTGATTCTTGGGGTATTTTTTAAGTTTCGGAGTGTTTTTCTACTGATCTTTTTTATATATTCTGAAAAGATTCTGTTCTGTCCTTTTATTATTTTTTTATCGGAAAAGGGTTTTCATATTCAGATGCTTATTCCGATGCATCCTCCTTTTCTCACATTCCGATAGACAAGTTTTATCTTATTCTGATACATATACAGTTATATGTTCCGACAGTTACAAGTTTTGTCTTATTCCGATACATGTTCAGATACCACTTTCCGACAGCTCATATTCCGATGGTTTTATACATTCCGATGGTTTCAATATTCCGATGGTTTTGACATTCGGATGGCTTTGACATTCCGATGGTTTTGAATATTGCGATGGATTTTGTTACTGTTTAGTTTTATTCAAACACTTCGACTCTCTACTTTCGACTCAAACACTTCGACTGGTGACATACACTTCGACTGGTGACTCAAACACTTCGACTTTGTAACTGGTGACATACACTTCGACTCTCGACCACAACACTCGACACATACATAAATTGACTCGTTCTCAAAACAGACAAAGTCTCGACTCGACCCACAAAAACCAGACACACCAAAAACACTCAATCCTTCTCACTTTGACTCCGACTCACCCATCAACAGACTCAAACACATACCCATCTACTCCACCTTTTAACTCCATAACACCATCATACTAACCTACTCCCATCGTCACCTAAACAAATAAAAACAGAAAATATTTAGATCTCAGTTTTGTTAAACGAATGATAGATCTTTTTAGATCTTAAGAGTTTAAACAAAAATCATCACTGATCCGTGTATGGTTTTACCCAATCTTAATTTTTCGAAATCGGGTTACGAATAAGAACATGCATGTTCATTTCTTTCATTGATTTCGATTATTAATTCAAAATATAAAACGAAAATCAAAACATCTCATTCTAATTAATCCTTACCCGAGACCTCATCAAGGAGATCTTGTAGACTTCATTCGTTCCTCATGGGTTTGTGCTAAATAGATAAAATGTGATGATTATTGAGATTTGATTGGAGATAATATTTTCTTAGATTAGTTTTGGGAGAGATAAGGGGGTGGACTGTTTAAGAGGTGTGTGTTAAAGAAGCTGCGTTTGTTTCTTTGTGTGGAGAGAGTGGCGAATGTTTTTAGGTGAAAGTGATTAGGGTTGTGTTGGAAAGTGATAGTTATATATCCTAGTAATTAGGGTATTATCTTTTAATATCATTACCTTAACATGCTTATGGATTGTTGTCGTTGGGCTGATTCGTAAGTTACACATGTGGGCCGAATATGTGTTTTTAACAACAAGCATGATATCAGAATGTATTATGATCCACATGTGTGTGCACTTGCAATTAATTTACCATGTCTCATTTCCTTATTGCCAAATTACGTGGCAACATCTTGATATGGAATTTGAGTGTTCAAGTATCAATCAAAAGGTTGAATGTTTAGTTGTTGAACTAATAGGCTTATATTCAGATATTTAAAAATTAACTTTTGAATTACTTAAGTTTTTTTTTATTTGTTGATTAATGGTTGTGTTTGAGTTAATGACATAGTGACGAGACAAAGTGATAAAATTTATTTGACGAGACCAAGAAAAACTGGTTATAAATTGTCGGGCCGATCACTATATTAACCGAAGGTTGGATTAATTAGTTTACGGGCTTTATTTTTGGAATGAGCTGAGTTTGAATTGGACTCCGGTTTGTTTTATCAACATTTGAGCTGATCACGAATTATTGAACCAAGAAGGAAAAAGATTAATTTCCCAAACAAGGATCCAAGATTTGTTCATCAAATTCATTGTAATCGTTAAATTCGACATTTCAAGAGGGAGAACTGCAACTCATGCCACTCAAAGAGATCAAATTTCGTCAAAAAACATTGGAAATCTTTCACGAGCTCAAGACACACCTTGCACTTCTCTATCCGCACAACCTGACTGAACTTCCAACCTAAGTTCAAATGTTCTTTGGCAAAGTGGATAATTTCAAAGAAAAGATTTTCAATAATTTGGATGAGTTACGGTTGCAATTTGACAAGGAGAATATTCATGAGGTTAAAGAGAAAGTGTGTCTAGAAATCCTTCGCATACAGTTTAAGGAATTCTTTGCCTCGACAATGGAACCTCCTTTTTACTATTCGACTTCAATCCTTCACCAGATTTTCAACTTGCATACGGGTTGCCAGACTGAAACCTTTAAAAGTGGTTTACTCAATCACATCAATATACTTGAGAAGTGTATTGAGGTAAGGTTAGTTAATTACAACGAGATACAGTTGAAAAAGGGTCAGATTCAAAGAATCAAGGAGTCATCTAAACCATTGCATGCAACAATACCTCATGAACATGAGAGAGAGACATGCTTCAAGTTGTCGTCAAAAGATGATCAGATCTGCCCGGTGCAAGAAATGGGTGCCAATTTGGTCGTCACGTTGAGCAATGGCAAGGAATCAGGAGGAAAGCATGAACCAAGAAGCAAGCCACAAGCACCAATTGTTCAGGTGCCAAGTTTCAACTATATACAGCATGTTGAGCAATCCGAACCTAATTATGCCACACATGGAATGGAAAAGAGTGATAGCAATACCACTTCTAATTCATCCGATGTGAGTCATAATGGGGGAGAAAGTTTTCAAAATGCTAAACATCATGATAAGTGCCTTATGACTGCTTCTTTAAATATTTCTAATTCCAAGGTTAAAGAGCTCGAAATGATCGTAGCTCAGCAATCAAAATATCTTGAGGATGCCAAACTTGAATTTTCGAAGAAAACGAACAAATTTGAAACATATTTTGAAAAACTTGAAAAGTCAAAAGTTGTTCTTGAACGAAAATTAGATAAAAAATTTCTAGATTCTAAAGCTGAAAATGATAATTTTTTGAAACAACTTAAGTTGCTAGAATCTAAGTTGGCATCCCAAGATGAATTGCTCAAAGAAAATGAGACTTTAAAGGCTCAAGTACAGGAAAAGGTCTTTGCTATAGCTGCGTTAAAAACGAATTAAGGAAAACTAAAGGAACTAGTGTGGACACTAAGCTTGAAAACCCATCAATCTCGGGGAAACCGCCTACAAATCAGTCCGTTAGACAACCTACTGCATTTAGATTCGAGCGACCACAATCCTCGAGACCGCGGTTTGCCTCCCAAGTTGATATGGTTCATATTTCTAGAACAGTCACTCCACCAATTAGGCCTAATGTGACTAAATTTGCTTTAGCAAGACCTATTCACATGATTGCCTCTAGTTTCTCTACGAATACAAAGAATACGTCTATAACTAGTTCAAATGAAGTTCGCCATAAATTTGGTCTAAGGGAAGCTAAGCAAAAGACATAAGTAAGAGACAGAAATTTTAAACCTAGTCAGATGCCTTCTAGATTACCCAATACTGCTAACCGTAGCATGTCATATCCTAGGAGCATCAATCAATCATCTAGGAATTCTAGATCTTACTCAGACATTAAATATGCTACTTGTAAAACATGTAGGAAATGTGTCTTTAACGCCAATCATGATTCTTGTTTCAAGAAATTACTTAATGAGGTGAACTCCCGTGCTAGACTTAAATCCCAGTGGTTAGCTAAAATCAAACCCATTGGTAAAGTTTGGCGCCCCACTGGTAGAACTTTCACTCTTGTAGGAAACGAGTGCCCTTTAACTAGGATAGTCTCTGATTCTACTAAGACTACTAGGGAGGAAATTTAAAAGGATGATACATCACATAAGCCTGAACTTAAGGTTTTCTATAAAAGGAAACGTTTACCAGCTAAGACAAGTGAATCATCTCCTCAGGTCACCTCTGGAACAAGAAAATAAAACTGTGAAACCCCGCATGGTTCTAAGAAAGATATCACTAACCCATATAAAATCATACAAACTCCAAATGAGAATGCAGGTACCAAAGTCAAGGATCAACAAAAACAAACCGGTCCGAGCTTTATATATCGTTCAACTAAGGACACTCTCAGAGTTTGGTTATTGAAGAAGCTGATATCAGAGAAACAAGTGTCTCAGGGGATTTGCAGTTAAGCTTACAATGTATTATGGCTCACAGTCAAATCACAGTCTGTGACCCGAACTTCAAAGAAAGGGAAGCTTATCTCGTCAACGATAACTTACCTCAAAACTAGAAATTAAGTTTTCTCGGACACGAGCTTACATTAAAACTATTCAACGGTTTTAAGCTCGTGTATATGGCTCATCTTTAAATGACAGACGATGACCCGATCTTCAAATAAAGGAAAGTTTATCGCCGATGATAAACTTATCCTCACAAACGAGAAATTAAACTTTCTCGGACATGAGCTTACATTAAAACCATTCAACGGTTTTAAGCTCGTGTATATGGTTCATTGTTAAATGTCCGACAATGACCCGGACTTCAAATAAAGGGAAGTTTATCTTGTCAACGAAAACTTATCCTCGCAACGAGAAATTAATTTTTCTCGGGCATGAGATTATATTACTTCGAAGTTTTTAAGCTCATGCACAACGGCTAGTCACATGACAGATTGTAACCCGCGCTTCAAAGAAAGGAAAGTTTATCGTCGATGATAAACTTATCCTCATTAACGAGAAATTAAGTTTTCTCATACACGAGCTTACATTAAAACTATTCAAAGGTTTTTAAGCTCATGTAAATGACGTATAATTATATTTCAGATTATGCCCTGGACTTCAAAGAATGTAAAGTTTATCACCGATGATAAACTTATCCTCACAACGAGAAATTAATTTTTCTCGGGCATGAGCTTATATTAAATACATTCGACGTTTTTAAGCTCATGCACAATGACTTACAATTAAATATCAGACTGTAACTCGGACTTCAATTTTAGGAAAATTTATCTTTAATGATAACTTATCCTCTTAACGGGAAATTCATTTTTCTCGGACATGAGCTTGTATTAAAACATTCCAAGTTTTAAGCTCATAAAGGAAAGTGTATCTTTTAAATAAGAGAACTTTTCTTCATAACGAGAAATTCATCTTTCTCGGTCATGAGCTTTACGTTAAAATATTCAAAAGTTTTTCAAGCTAATGAAAAACAACTTCTAAGTAACTATCAACTTAGGACTCGTTCTTCAGTTAAAAGGAATGTTTATCGGCGATTGTAACTTATCCTTTACAACGGGAAGTTTACAACTTCTCAGACTTGAGCTTGTTTTGTAAGATATTCAACATCCTAAGCTCAAGTAATTGGTTTTCAAAACTTTGAACACAATTTTTCAAGAATTTCTCAAAAGGTTTTTCTAAATCTTTCAAAATTGTGTGTTCAAAATGTTTTGATAAAAAGAGCATGTCTTTTGAAATCGATAATATTCACAATCCTAGAAATGTCGTTTAATAATGACAAGGGGTTGTAAATAAAGTTCGAGAAGAATTTTAAATGATTTAAAACATGCTCAAAATGGCTTGCTAATATTTCAGATAGTAACCCGCTTTTCATATTCAAGTCAAGCATTTCACTAGAAATCTTTGACTCAACAAGGGGAATTAATTTTCTCTGGCATGGTTTACTTTTTAACCATGTAAGGGATTGTGTTTACGTAATAACACAATCTAACACGAATATATGTACGTGTCAGCGCATTTATTTGTTAAAACAAGAGAAATATTGTTTTTATGAAGTTATCATCTCCACAATCCGTAGTAATCTACAACTGATATCTACATTCTCGATGATGCGACTACTCAAACGACGACTACAGCTCTTTCAATAGAACAAGGGTCAACAATTGAGGGGGAGCAATTGTCCAGCATTCAGAATCTTTGATGCCGAAAATGCCAAGTTCACATATTGGTGTCAAGACAGCGATATCAATCGTACACATGGTGTCAAGAGATAACTTCAAACGTGACCAACATTCGTGAACAAGAACCATGTGATTTTATCATCTGATGTTATTCATCATTCAGGTCCAACCTCGTAAATTGCTAATCTTGTGAATACATTATCATATATGATTTTTTCACGTGATAAATACCTTACACTTATGTTTAAAAGGTATTTAATTTACATTTCAAGTACACCCTCATTGATTTGAGGGGGAGCTTGTGAAAATCATGAAGATAATTGGATTCGCATTTTTCTTCCCAAATTTTCTTAAAATACTATTAAATCAATTGATATTAAAAACATCGATTGGGTTAATATTTTTAATATGGGGGAGAAAATGTGATTTAATATGGGAAATGATTAATCACAAATGGTTTGACTTAACGTGATAGCTCATCCCAACATGTGCGAAATGTTTTGAGATATCGTGGCATATGTTAAGGGGGAGAAAAATGGATTTTGATATCAAAATAGATTTCATGGTGACATACACTTACCCAAAACCCATTTATTTCACGACGATGAAGATTGTGGTAACATAAGGATGGCAGGATAGGTTAAGTCCAATGATTCGTCCAAAACCAGAGGAATCTTCCCAAAGACATTCCATAGCTAGAAATAGTAGTCCTTAGGAAAGATGGAGAAAGATTGTGAACGTAGATGAATGCCGACCATGTACTCAAGTTAGCACTGGAACAATCACAACAAGGTGCTAGTTATGACGTATTGGTAAGCATTGGAGGGGTTGGAGAATGACAAAGAATTGTAAAGATAAAGGGTGAAAATAAAGAAGCCCTACTTATAACCTTAGGCAAGAAACCGGGTCAATAGATATGCTATTGAGATCATTTTTGATGATGCTTGATATTGAAGGTAAGACATCATGGACCCAGTGATGCAATGCACAACCCATCCCAGCTAACTCAGATATCTCTCAAAAGATATTTTTTTAATCACACAGAGACAACGCATTATCTATCGATTTATTCACTCCAGATACATTGATATTGAAATGGTGGCACTCCTTTCCAGCCTCCGATCACTAAAATCCAAAATGCATGATCGAGTCTAGAGCCATTTGAGATCATCAAATATCTCAATAGGACACACTTTCATAATTCATTGCTTCTTCACACACTGTGAAAAGTAAGAAAGATCTTAAGAGTCCTACGCAAAATCTTCATGATCTTGCCTGAACATCCGAGTAATACGAAAGTATTTACAATGAAGATGGAAATCCTTCTTGAGCGAATATCAAAAAGCTCATGGTAGGTGACTTGTGCGGTTCTTTATGAATCAAGCTTGTGATAACTAGAAAGCAACAGTGGTTTAATTCTTAACTGAACTTAAACACGTTCCAGGCCTCTACGTAATATCTTAGTGATCTTCCCAGAACACTCAGAGTGACACTCTATAGTGTTCACAGTGATGAGTGGAAATCCTTCTAGTGTTAACTTCAAACAGCACTTGGTAGGTAACTTGCAAGATTCTATATGAATCAAGCTCGTGACAACTGGAAAGCAACGAAGGTGCGGTTCTTAATGAATCAAACTTGTTCCAGGAATCGGAATTGACGACTTCAATCATGCGGATAATCTTATCTGAATGATTCACTCTTTAAATTCGCAGTCAGCTTTGGACGGTCGAGTAAAGAGAACGGGTTTACCCACGAAATCTTGTAAAGGAGGTTCTTAATTGAAACTACCTGCCACAAGTACGATATTTTATATCGTCCGACAGTCTTCACCGACCGGAGGTAAAATGCTACCGAATTAGAATGAAATGTTCAAGGCCATTTCATCTGTGTAAATGTTTTGTTGCTAACTGTCTTATGCAGCGCAACAAGAAGGTGGCATTGCGGTGTACAATCCAGAAGAAGTCGTCCCCGCATGCTTATACTTTTTGAACTTAACACTTCAACAAATTCAAGAAAGCCTAAAAGTCAAGTCTTCCGCTGTATCAAACTCTTAAGCTTTCAAGAATTATAAAAGGTATAAGTATGTGAACATGAAGTCACGAGGAGGCAAATTTCACAAGTGATGAATGCACAAGGTCAAGGCAAGGAAACATGCTCTAGACTAAAGTCAAAGATCTCATCAGCATATTCACAAGAACAAGATCGAAGACTCAAGCATAGTATGCTAGGTTTAGGATTTTGTAAAATGGTGTGACCTCCCTTAGTTGGAGATTGTTGGAAATACGTTTTTCTAAAAAAAGTCTCGGTCACATCATTATTAGCATAGATCACGAGCTACAGACTATTTAGGACATTTTAACTTGGAGTGACCTCCCTTAGGGGGAGATTGTTGTAAATACGTTTTTACGTATTTAGAAAGGATCGGTTACTCCAACAATATATACGTAGTATGAGCTCGTGATCCAATATGTAAACAATATAGCCCATCAAGCCCACATGTAGGGTGGGCTATATATACCCCCTCCTAGCATGTTAGGAGGGGTGGGTTGTTAGTTGTTTATTCACATTTCACTTAATCATTCATCCTTTCTCTCATTCTCTCCTTTCTCTCTATAACTTTCCTTCTCTAGTTCTTCATCTCCATCCCTTCTTTAGATCAATAAAACACTTGTACAATCCTAAGAAAACGTAGACTTACAATACACATCCAAGTCCTTTTCCCGAAGCATCGGTATAAATATGAAATCCACTTGTGCCAGATGGGAGAGTAAGAATAGGTGTAGAAACCAATTGCTGCTTAAGTTTTTCAAAGGACTTCTCCTGCTCATCATTCCAGACGAATTTTTCTCCCTTACGCATCAGCTTAGTCAAAGGCAAAGCTAAGCATGAAAAGTTCTCCACAAATCTGCGATAATATCCAGCTAAACCCAAAAAATTACGAACCTCTGTTGCAGATGTCGGTCTCGGCCATTTTGTGATAGCTTCAACCTTCATAGGATCCATGGTGATCCCTTGTACGGAAACAATGTAGCCCAAAAATGCCACCTTACTTAACCAAAGTTCACACTTAATTTTGTGTACAGTTGCTTCTGGCGAAGAATCTGTAGTACTGTGCGAAGATGCTCCTCGTGTTCTCCTTAGATTTTGAGAAGATCAGAATGTCATCGATAAATACAATGACAAATTTGTCGAGAAACTCATGGAAAAGGCGGTTCATCAAATCCATGAATACCGCTGGAGCGTTTGTGAGTCCGAAAGGCATGACTACGAACTCATAGTGACCATATCTTGTGTGAAAAGTAGTCTTAGAAATATCATGCTCCTTCACTCGCAGTTGATGGTAGCCTGATCGTAGATCAATCTTAGAAAAGTGCTTGGCACCTTGTAGTTGGTCAAATAAATCATCGATACGTGGCAATGGATAACGGTTTTGGATCGTGTTCTTGCTCGGCTCACGATAGCCAATGCACAATCGCATGTTGCCGTCCTTCTTCTTAACGAATAGTATCGGTGCACCCTATGGTGATACACTCGGACAAATAAAACCTCGCTCTAGTAACTCCTGTAGCTGGTCTTTCAACTCCTTGAGCTCAATGGGAGCCGTGCGATAAGGATCATTGGAGATAGGTTCAGCTCCTAGAATGAGCTCAATGCCAAACTCCACTTCGCGGATATGTGGTATACTCGTAAGTTCTTTTAGAAACACATCAGGGAATTATGAAACAATCGGCTGTTCCTGAATCGATGGAGCTTCAGCAGTTGTGTCCTGAATTGTAGCTAAGAAACCTTTGTAGCCATGAGCTAGTAATGCACGGGCTTGCAAGGAAGAAATGATTTGTACAGACTTTCCTGGTATAAAACCATTATGAATGTACTCTGGAGCTTGAACATCGCCGAATATGACTCGATATGTATGGCAATCGATCGTGGCGTGGTGTTTTGCTAACCAGTCCATGTCTAAGATCATATCAAATTCGCACATGTCCAAAGGAAGTGCATCGACAAGACAAGTCTTATCATCAAATTCTAAGGGAAGATCTCTATACACATGGGTAATGCGAACAAAGTCTCTCATCGACGTAGATATATTTAACACATTCTCAAGTGGTGTAGATGTCTTATTAATACGGGCAACATAAGTAGTGGATATAACTGAATGGGTCGCACTCGTATCAAATAAAACACAGGAAACATGTCCATACATAAATAAGATGCCATTAATGGTACTTGTAGACTTGTTGGCCTGATCTCTGGTGGTGGTGTACACACGGCCTGATGCTGCTGGTTTCGGAGTGGCAATACCCGATGTACCAACGGTTTCCCCTTTATTGTAGTCTTTCATGAGATGGCCTATTTTCCCACACTTAAAGCAAACACCGGTAGCACGACGGCATGGTCCAGGATGCCTTCGTCCGCAGGTGGTGCAGATGGGATGGGTATACCCTTCAGTGGGTACCCTCGCTAGTTGAGATCATGTTTCAGAAGATATGCGTAAGGCATGATTATTTAGACATAAACATGACTACACTGAAAGTTTAGGTTATTATACCAGATGAAGCTGAGTGATTAGGTTGCTGACCCTTGTTGTTCTGGTTATGCCTGTTCCAAGAGTTGCTGTTAAAATACTAAGATGTTAGGATTTATGTCACACAGCAGCTTAACATAGAAGAGTTCAATGTTGATCCCAAACTCAGATCTTAAACCTTTATAGCTTGTTTAAGCGTTGTGATAGAAAAAATAAATTCAATCTAACACTAGAGAAACTTTGCAAGGCAAAGTAACTAAACAAGATGCGGAATATAGTGTTTAGCACAAGAACAAATGATTAAAGCAAACGTTGAACTTTAATATATCAAAGATATACGAATACCCAATAATGGTATTAGGGTTACAAAAACCTTAAAGTATGAAATGAAAGACAATAGAGAAAAGACACACATTGCATGATAACCTAGTGAGTCCTTTTATAGGCATAAAGACTCACGTACAAGATTACTACTAACAAACTTGGAAAGTATCTCGGAGTAGTAACAGAAACGCGTAATAATCTATTCCAAGTTTATCTCTAGCAGCAGGTCCTTTGACTTCAGCAGGGGAACCAATCCCCCTGCCTTTGTTATTTAGCAGGGGGAACTTACTCTAGCAGGGGGACAAATGACCAACTAGCAGGGGTAACAAATATACTTATATTTATTTCCAACAATCCTCCCCTAAACTTGTGCTTTCACCTAAAGACAAGTTTCTGAATAAATACTAGTTGATGAGGGTGCTTACAAACTTACTGGCCAAAGCTGACTATGCATCATCCTTACCAGATCATAAGCAACAGGTGATTTAGCATCTACAATCAAGTCAGTCTATGCTAATTTCTTCAAGGTCTCCTGATTGAAAGGATAGTAACGATGATTGATCAAATAAACACTTACCCCTTCCATAACTATCTCATAGACCTCGGAATTGGTAAACAGCTTCCAATACAACAAATTTCCTCCATTCACTGCATCAAATATGCGATCAAATAATGCATGATCATACATCCTATGCATGCACTCCCAGATCACCCAATCCTTCTCCACACCATCCATAGTAGGAGGTTTTCAGCAAAGGTCTTCTTCAAAATCTTCCACAGATCTTCTAAGTCCTCACTATCCAAGGTTTGAAACATGACATCTAGACTTAGAAATGTCTGTGTTGTATTGTCAGCTCTTGTAAGCTTCCACCAAGTCCTCCCCTTGTGTTCATAAACAGCATATTCTATTATAGCAAATTTCTTCCCAAGTTCACTAGGTGAGATATCATCATTTTCCTCCACAATTAGTTGTTTATCAATTTCTTCATTTGAAGGACGTTGAGACTCCTTAGTAACTATGCAAACTTTTTCCATCCTCTTGAGTCTTTTGGCTGCCCTTTGTGCATTGAGTACAGATCTCTCAATTGCTGGAAAACTTTCACCTGCTTGATGTGATACCCCTGCTTGTGATGATGCACCTGCTTGGGATGATGCACCTGCTTGTGTAGTTTCCAAAGTTATTCCTTCATCCTTTTTTTCTGGATTCCCTAGCTTTCTGTAACACTTCATTTTGCCTCCTAAGATACTCAGCTTCCTCAGGAGAGTTAATAGTCATGAAGTCTTCCACATCCAATTCTCTTAAAACTAGTTTGACTGCCTTTTCTATATCCACAAAAGTCAAGTCTGTGAAATGACCATCCTTGCACTTCTTATGTCTCTTGAGCAAAACTTTGTAGTGTGCCAGCCTTCCTTTCTCAGACTTCAAGTATTTCTCCATCTGAATCTGATTTGCCCTTCTTTCCAGATATTCATTTTGATATTTCTAAACTAGACAAATCAATTCATACGTGTCTTCCAAAGGAGCATTTACTAACTCCTTTTCCTATTGATCTAGAAATTCTTGAACATGAGGCACCCTTTCATCCAACTCTCTATGCATAATTTCAACCTGCTTAAGCATTTCTCTGGGCCTCATCTTTTGCATTCTCTGATCCTGCATATCAATCTCTTCTTGCTGTAGTCTGAGAGCTACATGTGCATCATGTTCTTGTTGAGTCCTTTGTTGTTCAGGAGTTCTGTGCTTGTATTTCCTCTTGGGCTGTTCAACCATGATCCCCTTTCCCTTGTCTTTTGGATCCACTGTTGGTGCTGGTTTGGATTTAGTGACAGGTTTTCTAATTGTAATTCCCTTCTGAGCTGGTTGCCTTCTATTCTTTCTAACAAAAGTTTGAGTGATAGGCTTAGCAAGGGAATGACTTACAGTAGTGGGATCAACAACAGCAGGGGAAATTTTTGAAGCAGGGGCCTCTTCTTGATTGCCTATAGTTAGCAATGTTTGAGCAATTTCTTTTGTTTCACTCCCCTTATCACTTCCTTTCTCAGCACTTCCTTTCTAAGTCCCTTTCTCAGCACTTGCTCTCTTTCCTTTCTTTAAACCCTGACCACCAGGATATTCATACCACTGAGTAGATTCTTCTATATTAGGAACTTCCTCCCCTTTGGAAGCATCCTCATCTGTAGATATGATAAGCTTGGGATTTCTCCTCCCCTCAAGTGTAGCAAGTCTTGTTGTCCCAAATAATATGATAGATTAAGATATGAGATTGAAAAGATATGAATTTTAGAGAGAGAAAGTAGTAAGAGAGAATAGAGAGAAGAGGTTATTAACTTGTAGAATATTAGATTAAGAAAGATTAGTTAAAAATGATCATCCCACCCTCCTAACATGCTAGGAGGGACGTATATATAGTCCACCCACATGCGGGCTTTAATGGACTATATATTGGGTCGGGCTTGACTTTTGGACTTTAATTAGTTTAAATCCAAGCCCGTAAACCACGACTAATAGACTACTTATTACAACGTTCTAATTAATGTTACAATAGAAACCTATGACCGAACATTCTTGTTTGACTCAATATTTTGAGGCTAACAATCTCCCCCAATGTGAGGTCATTCATCTTCGATAAGATTAATGAATTTCGTCATATATGAGTCTTGAACGTGTAACAGTAGTTTTGTTCCTTCATGCTGTGATCTTTGAGCCTTTGTCGTTGTCTTTCGACTTAGTCTTTTATATCGAGATCTTTAAATCATTCTTGACTTGTCTTTGCCATCTTGTGATCTTGTGTCTTTATCCACATGCTCACACTCCTAATTGTTGAATAAGTCTTTGGGCATGAATATGTAGTTTTGAATCTTTGACTTTGCTGAGTACACCGTGACGCGACCTTCTCGAGATAAAACATAGATACGGACTGAATGGCTTTGACATTCGTCCTAAATCGGTAGCGTTTTACCTCCGATCAGTGAAGACCGTTTTACGATATTAAATACCGTACCTGTGATTAGGTAGATTCAATTAAGAATCTCCTTGACAGGGTTTCGCGGCTGTACTAGCCTCTCTTTACTCGACCGTCTCAAAGCAAGACTGCGAACATAAAGAGTGAATCAATTGGATAATTATCCGCTTGATTAAAGTCGTCAATTCAAATTCCTAGAACAAGTTTGATTCATTAAGAATCTTACCATTGTTGCTTTCCAGTTGACACAAGTTTGTTTCATAAGAATCTCACAAGTCACCTACCGTAGCGCTGTTTGATGTTGACGCTAGAAGGATTTCCATTCGTCACTGTGAATATTAATGAATATCACTCTGAATGTTCTGGCAAGACCATAAAGATATTGCGTCGAAGCCTGAAACGAGTTTGAATCGATTCAGAATCAAACCACTGTTGCTTTTCAGTTTTGCACATGTTCAATTCATAAAGAATCTTGCATATGACCTACCGCAGTGCTGTTTGATGTTAACACTAGAATGATTTCCACTCATCATTATGAATACTAAGTAGTATCACTCTGAGTGTTTTAGCAATATCACAAGGATATAGCGTAGGACTCTCTTGATCTTCATACGTGTGTCCTAACGATATTTGATTGATCTCTTGGCTCTAGACTCGATTTGTGCACTTTTAGTGTTCGGAGGCTGGAGCAGATGCCACCTATTCAATATCAACTATCTCGGAGTGAGAAAGTCAATAGAAGTCGTGTTGATCTCCGTGACAATAAAACAAACTTCTTTTGAGAGAAGCCTGAGTAGCTAGGAAAGGGTTGTGTGTCTTCAGGATGTGTTGACCCGGTTTCTGCCTAAGTTGTATGGAGGGCTTCTTTGTTTACACCCTTTATCCTTACATTTCTTTTTCATTCTTCAACCCCTTCAATGCTTACCAAGACATCATTAATAGCACCTTGTTGTGATTGTTCCAGTGCTATCATCAGTACTTAGTCGGCATTCAGCTACGTTCACATTCTACTCCATCTTTCCTAAGGACTTCTAATAATCTATTGGATTGTCCCTGGGAAGATCCCTCCGGTTCTGGTTGGATCATAGGACTTAACCTAACCACCCTTTTGACACCAATAACGTCGTGAATTAAAGATGTTGTGGGTATTTGATCGTAACCATGAAAACCACTTTAAATTCTAACAAAGTGTTTGAAAAACATTTAACACCTTGCTAGTTTTGTTGTTTCAGAAATGCTCCCCCTTCACATGTGCATTAAAATGCGAAAGAATTTAAGTAGACATTTTGCACATGTGGGTAAGAGTTAAAGTGCTTGAGTGTTTAGATCACATTTTAATCACATTTGATACCCCTATCTCTAATATATAAAATCTTTTGATATTAGAGATACCAAATTTAATTAAAATATATTTTGAAAAAATAGTCTTGAAAATCTTCGGGAAAAAAATGTGTCAAACTTAGCATGAATTTTGGAACGCTCCCCCTCAAAAATTGATCCAATTGAATTGTCATTTCGAGGATATGATCCACATTAAACTTTTGAGGAAAGGAGTTGTTGAACAAACAATTTTTGAAAGATTTTGAATATCATTGAGAAGTTCTTGAAAAAAGTGTGTTCAACGCTTTTTGAAAAATCAATTCTTTTTAACGAAAATGTTTTTCTAAAGCATACTTGAGTTCATAGACTTTGAATGTCTTGACAAATCCACTCAAGTGTAAGAAGATTTAACTTCTTTTGCTAAGGGTAAGGGCACAAAAGCGTACACTCCCCCGTGAATATAGTTCCGGGTTTTAATCTGAAAATGATTACAAGCCATTGTGTTGAGCTCAAAACGTTGAATGTTTTATGACAAGCTCAACCTAAGATAGATTGCTCTACCCGTTGTTGGAAATATTGTCCAAAATAGACAATTTCCTTTTGAAAAGATAGAAATGACATGTTTTGAAAAATATTTACAACTTTCATTCGAGCTTTATGTACACACCCATGTCGTTATTGAGCGACATTTCTAGGTACGTCCATATTATCGATACTAAAAGACATGTGGAGAAGAATATTTTTTGGATTATCAAAGATTTTTTAATTTTGTATTTTTCTTTTTCATTAATATTTACAGATAGATGAATCAAGCAGGCTTCTTTGCCAGAACCTCCAGTCCTGCTGGAGTCAAACATCTCATACCAATTTGCCTAACAAGATACGCAAACCTCTCTTTCGAAAGAGCTTTTGTAAACAAGTCAGCTAATTGGTAATCAGTTCCAACAAAGTATAATTCAACAATACCCTTTTCAACTTGTTCCTTAATGAAGTGATATCTGACATCAATGTGCTTCGTGCGGGAATGCTGTACCGGATTGTAGGAGATGGCTATGGCAGACTTTGAGTCACAGTACATAGGTACTTTATCAAAGTAGAAGCCATAATCCGTGAGTTGTGTTCTCATCCAAAGAACTTGAGCACAACACGCAGATAGAGACACATACTCCGCTTCGGCTGATGAAAGTGACGTGCAATCCTGCTTCTTAGAAGACCATCCCACAAGCTTATCTTGACCTAGAAGTTGTGCACCACCTGAAGTACTTTTACGTGTATCAAGACACCCTGCATGATCAGAATCTGAATAGGCCGTTAGAAAGAAACCGGTTTCCCTCGGATACCAGAGTCCCATGTGAATGGTATTCTTAAGGTACCTAAAGATCCATTTAACCTCCTTGAGGTGCTTTTCAGTAGGTCGTGCTTGATATCGTGCACAATAGCATGTAGCATGATGTATATCAGGTCTGATTGCTGTCAAGTACATGAGGGACCCGATCATGGAACGATATCTCGTTTGATCTATGGGTAATCCCTCCAAATCAGCATCTAGGGATGTGGTGGATAATGGTGTCCCAACGGGGTCACATGATGTCATACCATGCTTTGTGATTATCTCTTGACAATACTTAGCTTGGTTAATGAAGATACCACTTGGGGATTGGTGAACTTGAATTCCTAGAAAGAATTTTAGTTCGCCCATCATAGACATTTCAAATTTGTTGTGCATTACTTTTTCAAACCATTTTGAAAGTTTTGGGTTTGTAGACCCGAAAATGATGTCATCAACATAAATTTTCACAAGCAAAATGTCATCCCCATATTTATAAGTGAACAAAGTTAAATCAATGGAACCTTTTGAGAAACCTTTGGAGACCAGAAATTTCGAGAGCTCGTCGTACCACGCCCTTGGAGCTTACTTGAGTCCATAAAGTGCTCTATGGAGACGATACACCTTGTCAGGATAATGAGGATTGGTGAATCCTTCTGGCTGTGTGACATAGACTTCTTCCTTCAAAGGACCGTTTAGAAACGTCGTCTTTACGTCCATTTGATAGACAATGAATCCCTTATGTGCAGCATAAGCAAGAAAAATCCTGACCGCTTCCATTCGAGCTACTGGTGCAAATGATTCTTCAAAATCAATACCCTCTTTCTGTCCATACCCTTTAGCCACTAGCCTAGATTTATTCTTGATGATCGTGTTCTCTTCATCCATCTTGTTTTTCCAGATCCATCGAAGATTTAATGGTATTACATCGTATAGTCTGTCAACAAGTTCCCAGACTTTAAGTCTTTTAAATTGTTGAAGTTCATCCGTCATCGATTCAATCCAAGCATGATCAGCCATGGCTTCTTTGATGTTTTTCGGTTCAGCTGTACTCATGGCGAGTGCGAACATACAAACATCGCCATCGATTTGAAGCTGTCGTCTTGTACGAACGGGCTGTGAAGGGTTTCCAATTAAATGAACCAAAGGATGATCTCGGGTCCAATGATGTTTTGAAGGATGTCGTTGATAGAACGTATGCATATTTGACGGATCAACATGGCGAGTAGAAGACTCTCTAGTTTCGTGTACCGGTGTACCGAATGGGTTGATAAATTCGTCTTCGTCAGATAATGCATTGTCTGCTTGATTTGTGTTCTCTGGAGCAATGACAGTAGTTGTGGATGTTATAGGAACGATTGTTGTAGTTATATTCTGAGGAGGTAAATCTGCAGCAACCCGTGTTGAAGTAGATGAAGTTGTATCCGGTTGGTGACGATGATCGGTATCATCATTCTTATCATGAGTGACAGCGGAAGACTTCGATACAACTTGTTTCTCCCCCGTGAAATATTCATCATACATTGGTCCATATAACATTTCCAACTCTTCAATTGTCGTGTCGACTGTCATATCAGCTCTAGGAACATTTTCTAGAACCAGCGTTGAACTTGACGGTTCATTGCTGTGGTCTTGAGTTCCAGTTCCGTGCGGTTGTGAACGGAAGTCGTGTGTCGTTGTGGATCGGGACTTATACTGTTTTGTTCAAGTGCCATTTCTTGTAATTCATCAAATCGGATGTGAATAGTCTCGACAATCAATTTTGTTATCTTGTTGTATACTTTATATCCCTTAGACTGAGTTGCATATCCCACAAGAATACATGCCTCACCTTTTTCTTTCATCTTATCCAAATTTTCACCATCTCGAATAATGTAACAGGTACATCCAAAAACATGAAGGTGTTTGAGTGAAGGTTTTCGATCATGAATTATGTGATATGGTATCTTTTCATGTCTTGGGATAATTAAGGAACGGTTTTGTGTGTAGCATGCGGTTGACACGGCTTCGGCCCAAAAGTATAGTGGAAGTTTTGAAGCGGATAGTAAAGTTCGAGCAGCCTCAACTAAAGTACGGTTTCGTCTTTCAACAACTCCGTTTTGTTCGGGTGTTCGAGCAATAGATGTTTCATGTTCAATCCCTTCGACTTCAAAATACTTTCTCAGATTTGAATTCAAAAATTATGTACCTCTGTCAGTACGAACCACTTTAACTTGAGCTTGAAGACCACGTTGTATCAATTTAAGGAAGCTGATGAGAACGTTGGGTGTTTCAGCCTTGGACCTCAAGAAGTGAGTCCATGTGTAACTTGAGTAATCATCGACTATTACCAGAATATATTTCTTTCCATTGATACTCTAAACACGCATGGGACCACACAGATCCATGTGAAGAAGATCTAACCGTCCTTTAGAGCTTGGTGTGGTCTTGTTTTGAAGCTACTTCGTTTAGCTTTACAAAGTTCACAAGAAGAACAAAGATGATCTTTGATGAATTTCAAGCTTGGAAGGACTCTCACAATATCTTTCTTGGAAAGCAAGTTGATGGTATCAAAGTTGAGATGAGAAAGACGTTGATGCCATAACCACGCCTGAGTCGTTAAAGCTTTAGCCATGAAGCAAATTGGAGTTGATGAAGTTGTGTCTTGAAGTGAAATTGTGTAAAGATCAGTACCCCGTGTACCGGTAAGTAAATCATTCCCATCATAATCACGAACAAAACATGTCTTCTTTCTGAAAGCAACCTCCAAATCCGCATCACAGAATTGACCAACCGAGAAAAGATTTTGATTGAGCCCTTCGACGTAGTATACCCTTTTAATCGTGATATTCCCCTGAACCAAATCTCCATATCCTAGGATCGGTGCAAATTGATCATTTCTGAATCGGACCGTACCCAGGAACTTCTCCACGAAGTTAATTAGAAGCTTGAGATTCCTCGTCATGTGCTTCGTGCATCCGGAGTCCAGTATGAAGAGAATTATTTGTATCACCTGCAGAAGAGTTAGAACACGATGGAGCATTTGCTAAATTTGATACCACTGTAGTTGTGATACTAGAATCATTAGTGTCCTTATCAACATTTAAAGGCAAACTAACACTCGTTTTCACATTTTCGGTCCTAGCTTTCAGTATCCATTTATATCCGGGAGGACATTGATTAGCAAACCACCATTTCCAAGACTTGCTAGCAGACTCATACAATTCCTTAATTTTGCTTCTAGGATTCTTAGTGGTGGAGTCTGATGCATTACTTTTCTTAGTGGGGGTAGCACCAGAATGGTTCACTTTGCGTTTGGGTTGTCTAGCACTAATAGGCATCACAGTTTGCTTCTTAATTCTAGTTTCTACGCCTTTGACATTATTCATAGCACACATTGAATGATTAGCATTAGCACACTTGCCACATTTGACACAAACAAATTTCACATTCATAGCATTCAAATCATTCACATAATTCATATCGTCATTACATGCGATTACAGACTTTTTATTCTTAAAAACATTCAAATTCCTAGGGTATGCTTCTACTTCCTTCATCTTTCCTTGATGCTTGTGTTTCCAGGCCTTATCATTCACTTGAGTGCTCTTAAGCTGAGGCCGGCTAACACTAGTAGTGGAGACTATTCCTGTAGTAGAAGACACACGAATATTAGTGTTTCTAGAAGTCTGAGGCGATTGAATAACTTTGTTTGTGGGCTTAGTGGTCATTCTATACATCCCTGGTTTAATCACATTAGTCTGCTTAACGCTTGGTGCTGTGGCATTCCTTATGGGTTGATTTTGTGGTAACCTTTCCTTTCCATCTATCTTGGGGGCAAACACATGTTTTGCAAACGAGGAATTTGATAAAGCAGATGGTTTTCCCAAGATAGAGGATCTATTCACTTTAGAAGCATTGGGTTGTCTAACAACAGGTTTCTTAATGCTAGGTTCCACGATTTTCCCACCCATTTTAGCAACAAGTTTCTGCAACTCTGCTATCGCTCTGTCCCTGTCTTGTAACTGAGCTTTCAACCCTTTAATTTCTAAATTCTGTTCATTCATTTCTCGAAACGTTTGGGAAAGTTTTTCTTGCAATTTATTATCATGTGGAAAACTACCATGTCTTTTTGCAAAGCAAGTTCAAGTGAATGACAATGTTTTTGAAGGAAATCAGTTTTGTGTTGAAGTAACTCAAAAGCCTTTTTGTCAACATTTTCTTTACGTTTCGAAAGCTCAATTTCAAGACGTTCACATTCTTTGATCTTATCAAGATATTTGCATGCAACATCAGAATATTCATCAATATCAGCACAAGATGTAAAATAAGCACACATAACATCGTTAGAAACACATTCTTGCAATAGTAAATCATATTCATCTGAAAAATCAGACTTCTCCATTTGAAGATCTTCAATGTGTTTCTCAAGAGATTCAACATATTTTAAATCATCATAAATTTCAGTCCGAATGAACTCCTCAAGTTGAAGAACAGTTTCTTTAATCAGCGCCGTGTTAGGAATTAAGAGTTCTTTCACAAGCAAGGTAATATCTTGAGGAATCAGACGTGTCCACTCAGCATTTTCACGTTTTGCCCAGTCTCTTTCAACAATAGATTTAACATTATCTATGTGGTGTTTAAGAATACCTAATGTTTTCCTACTCTTGCTTTTAGATTCATCTAGAGGGAGGTAGTTTATGCATTTGTAAACATTAGATTTCTTAGGGGCAAATGCTTTCTTCCATTGAATTCTCTTTTGTTTGCATTCTAAAATCACTTCCTCACGTGTTTTTTGAATTTGTTTGTTGAAAAGACCATAAAGACTATTCTCATAAGCATAATTATATGGTTTTACAAACTCCTTATTTACAAGAGGTTGACTATCATCATCCCAAAGGGCAGTCTCTTCACTATCAGCACTAATAGGCATGCAATTAAGATCGGTTCTTTCAGTCTCATCAAGATAAAGACACGGGTTCGCAGCTTGAGCTTTGGCAAGGTACTCAGGACTTGCAAAGCTAGCTTGACCCTGAAACATCGATGGAGGTGCTAGCATTCTTACGGATTGAATAGAATCATGCGTTTTATAAACAACTTTCTTCAAAAATTCGACTTGTTCTTCTAGTTTCGTTACTTTTTCGGTTTCTTTATCATATCTACTTTTGAAGTCTTGTTTTAACGCATCAACCTCTTGTTTCTTATCCTCTAGAATTTTAGCAGAATCAGTAGTGGTCATAGAGAGCTTTTTTTCAAGTTCATTAACTTTGGTATTGGCAAGGTACGTTTTTTGACGTTCATCTACTAAGAAAACATTATATTGACGCCTCTCTTTAGCTAATAACTCAAGAGTGGTATTATATTTGTTTTCAAAATCATCCTTTTGACTTTTTAACGCACTTCCCTTGTACCCCTCAAGCTCTTTGGTTTTCTGAAGAAGCTCATCTCTATAGCTTTCAGTCATCTCTGTAGATTTGATAAGAGCAGCTTTGCATTCTTCCAAACTTTGAGTGAGCGTAGCGTTTGCCTTCTTTAATTGCTGTTGACTCTTTTTATTTTCAGTGACATCTTTTTGTAATGTAGCAATTAAATTAGCAAGCGCAATACGTTCCTCTTCATCATATTCATTTGCATGTTGAGCATCCTCAGACTCATTATTGCACATGTCTGATGAATCGGGTATGGTATTGCTATCAACCGTTTCCATCATACACGTGTCATTAATGGCATTGGGTAAATCACTATGCTCAGGAATATCACCAAACACATTATATTCATCAGTAGTGTGTACCTTATCGATTGGCTCAGTGTCAAAGATAGGGCCATTGTCATCTTCAGTGACTTTGAGAACTTCTTCAACCTTTGCCATGTATGAGTAATGTGCATCGAGCTCTTGATCAGAATCTTCATCATCAGTACAATCAAGCATTGCTCCTTCCTCAGCTGACAATTTAACCCCTGCTTCCATCTTCTTGCATAGTAGCATCTTTTCCTTGTGATAGCTGGAGTCTCTAACCCTTTTCGGCTTCATGCATTCCTTTGCCATATGCCCATAACCTTGGCAATTAAAACATTGAATCCCAGTCTGCTCCTTGACTTCCAACCGTTTCCCTATTCCCAGTAGCAGCAGCAATCCTCTGAGTATCATACTTGGCAGTTTGTCGATCATATCTTGCAGAACTAATACGAGGCTTTTCCGCAGTATAAAAATTAAAGTTCGTTGATGTGGTCTAATCGAATTGATTACTGGTTCAAAGTATGACTCAGTCGTCTTTTGGTGAAACAAATAGTTTGATCGTTGTAGTAAAAGGAAAGTGCAAAAACTTTAAAGTAAAAGGCAGGTAAAATAAAGCTAAAAGTAATTGAAAATAAATGACGGGAAATTAAAGCGAGACGAAAAGTAAATAACGCGAACTTAAAACTATCCTAAAGGCAAACTTAAAGCTTAAAATAAATCTAAGGCAAGTAAACTTAAAGTGCGACTAAGTAAAAAGGCGGGACAAGTAAAGTTTAAAACTAAAAAAAAACTAAAACAACTCATTCGGAATAAAACTTCGTTCGGAATAATCACTGCGTTCGGAATGTCACCTTCATTCGGAATAATTCTTCTTCACTCGGAATATTTACCTCATGCGGAATAAAACACTCATCCGGAATAAAATGCTTATTCAGAATAATCAAAAGATATCCTTCATCCGGAAAAACTTTGCTTCGTTCGGAATAATCAAATCAAATCACTCATTCAGAATGTTTACTTCATCCGGAATAACACTTCATTCGGAATACATGTGCTCATCCGGAATAATTGATTCGGAATGATGTCTTCGTTCGGAATATAGCTTCACTCGGAATATAAGTTCATCCGGAATAAATGGTTCATCCGGAAAGATTGCTTCATTTGGAATATCTAAAAGGAAACCTTGGTTCGGAAAACAAGCTTCATCCGGAATGTTACTTCATCCGAAATAATTGGTTTATCCGGAATAAACACTTGATTCGGAATAAAACCTTTATCCGGAATAACTTTGCTGGTTCGGAATAACTTGCTGATCCGGAATAACCTGGGAAAACAGAATATGCGAAGAACAAGGAAAAAAAAAGAGAACACGAATCTAACCAAAACTAATCAAATTAAACCAAAAGATTAAGCAAGACTAATCACAAATGATCAACTAATGATAATCTATCAATCCAAATCAATAAAACTAACAATAATAACCAAAATAATCAAAACCCACTTAATCAAATCAAATAAAAATTGAAGAACATAAACATAAACATAAAGCATAAAGATTAAAGATTAAATAAGAAAGGTAGATAGGAGATTAACAAGAAAAGTAAAGATTCAATAACATGAAAAATAAACTTACTTGGAATAAAAGAAATTAAGGTGCAAGACAATTAAGGAAAAATGACAATGAAATAAATGTGCAAGTATTAAAGGTGGAAGACTAATTGTCACTATTAGCCAACAAAAACAAATGAAATCTTAATGACCCTATTTATAGTGGATGAGGAGATGCTTAGTGGAAGCTTCCTCCTCTCTTTCTTCTTTCTTTATTTCTTGTTTAGTCCTCGTCTTCTTAATTCTTCGACTTTTGACTTTGTCTCAGGATTAATAAACTCGTCTTGTAATTTCTTCATTAATTTAGACTTGAGTTCTTCGGCTTTATTAAACTTTCGTCTTTGGACTTTTTCTTCGATAAATCTTCAGAATAGGCCTTGGACTTCCGTTCTTTTTGCACTCTTGATATCTTGACTTTGTCCTTTGTCTTTTTCTTCGATAAAAGCCCGTGAAAGCCCGTGTTTTCTCCCCTTTTCACATTTTCGTCCTAGATCACAACAAAAACACAAACTACGCATAATTCCGACATTTACGACATAAAATACACGTTTTGGCCTGGTTATTATTGTAATTAAGTTGTAAAAAGGATAGGTGTTTACACCCCTATCAAATCCCCTACACTTGACCATTGCAATGTCCTCATGCAATGCATTAATTACAAAGCAAGATTACACTTTTCATCACAATCAATCCACCTTGGCCTTTATTAAAGAGATAGAAAATAACAAATCAAGTAAAGAAATCAAAGACTTACCTTAGGGTTTTGGAATGTCATGAATGATTATCATCCTCAAGTTTCACGTTCCCCATACCAAGCTTAAAAATGAGATCATTGTTATTATAAGTTAGCAAACTAACATGAACTCATGTGGGCCAATTATTTACTTAGACTCCCTTATTCCTAGGTGTATCTCTTATATTTTATTGTTGTCTTGAATGATCACGAGGATGCATTGTTTGACTTATTTCGATAGTTATTAAGGCTGAAAATAAAGTGGGACGATTTAATCAATAGTTAGCTAAAGGACAAAATCTTTTAAAATTGCTTCTCGGGACCTCAAAAAGTTCATATCTTGGCATAACTCGCTTCACGATTTGAGACCTTTCTCGGACCAATATTTGGCAGTGAATTCATACTTCAAATCTTGAGAGACGTTCATGAAATAATGGTCTTCTCTTCATAATAGGAATTTCTTCACTTGAAGTTTTGAGAGATTCTTCATACTTGGACCACGACTTCTTCATTTTTCTCCAATCTTTATTTTGGACTTTGATATACAATGATCTGCATCCTTTTAGGACTTGGATCTATTTATCCTCATACCTTGTTAGGGCCTTTTTGGATAGACTTCTCCATGATCTTTGCGGGAGTATTTGCTTTTCGTCGTGTGTCTCGATCCTTCATATTGTTTTTTGATAAATGATTCTTCACATCACTTTGGATCTTTAGCAACAAAATGTAGCCCTCATGCCTTGTTAGGGCCTTTTCGTACTCGCCAATCTTCGCATCCCGCTTCAATAAGTTATGCCTTGGCTATGAACTCTAATCATTACCGAGCAACTTTTAAACGATCTTGGGCTAGAAGCTAAGTAACTTTTCAAATCGTACAACCTTATTTATTGCATATATATTTATTAACAAGCGATGGGAGAATAGGCTTATAATCAACTCACATAAATTCACGAAAGAATACCAAACTTATAATTGACTCTATCATCTCTCGTTCTCCACAATTTAAAATCTCAAGGAATGAGACTCGTGGATGCTTAGCCTATTAAATCAAAGTTTTGGGTTTTCGAGTCATCTATAGGATCTTGCAAATTCTTAGACTTTTTCAAGTTTAGAATTCACATTTTAAAGTTCCCTTGATAAACGACTCTCTAGGATCAATTATAGGAACTTGCGAAAAGTTCTTGTTCTTAACCCGTGAGAGTTAAGACTTTCGCGTTTTAAGGATACTAGCTAGAGTAAACTTAGATAAGGAAACTCGGGTTGAGTCAAAAGATTCACAACGTTGAAAATTAAAACCACTTTATTAAAATTTATTATAGTAAAGAAAGAAAATAACTATACGAAGGTAAAACTACTAGGCCAAAATAGATCAAAAATTTTGAAAAATGTCAAAAAAATTGATTTTCTGGTTAAAATGAGGACAAATACAAGGAAAAGGCCACTTAACTTCGATAGAAGTCCCCCCTACACTTGATATAAACATTGTCCTCAATGTTTAAGCATGTGAGAGTAAACTCCCCTACACTTAGGACATTGTTCATGTTATTTAAATCTTGCTAAGGAAGAGACGACTAACGAGATTCCTATTTTAATATTGAGAAATATAAAATAGTGAATCGAAAAGAGTTTAGGTTATAACCGGGAAGACGGAAACACGGAATCACGGGTCGTCAAAAATCATCAAGAGTGGATCATTGAACGCTCGAATCCCTGAATATGAGAAGAGAAGAAATAGGAAACACCAACGGGTCTCCCCTACACTTAGGATAAAGATAGCTAAAAGATAGATACTTGGGTTGCCTCCCAAGAAGCGCTTGATTTTTGTTCACCGAGTCGTGAGCCTGACTCGACCATGATTAGCTTAGGAAGAAGCATGAAACACATCCACCGGGATCAAATACATAGTTTTTGTCCATCAAATAGCACAAGCTTAAGGCGAACAAGGCAAGCCAAAGAAGAGTAGGCAAGGTTCCCTTAAGCAAAGATGGAGCACGGTGGGAGCAAGGGTGAAGAGGTGCAAGCATATCTCCAAGAGTTCCTAAAATCTTTCCTTTTATTTCATCAGACGGATACTGAGATGGCATAAAAATTTCAATACCGGGGTCGACACCTTTTCCTTTAGGGGAAAATATCACTCAGGCTCAGCAGAATTTGAAGAACATCCGCTAAGAAAATGCACAACCTCGTCCTCAGAAGGTGGACAAAGAGGTGTCAAAACATACGTGCTGCGTATGTTGGTATCGTCCGGTGTCGTCTCCTTTGAAGCAGATTTCTTCATATCCAAGGTAGGATAAAGACCATAATCATCAAAGTCTAAAGGAGGGGCATCACTCTCATGAGGGAAGTATGTATTGAGAAACGTAGAAAAGTCTTCCTCAAATGAGTAGTCATCCAAAGTAGGATCAAGTGTTGTAGGCGGAGGATCTTCATCATGAGAAGAATCACTGGAATGAGTATCGGCCTCATCAAAATCATCATAAGTGGGCATGTCTGGATACTCAGAAGTAAAATCATCATAATCATCTCCATCGGAACTAGAATCATCATCATAAGCATCAAAGATCGATGGAGAATCATATGTGGGTGGGGGTTCCAAATTGGAGAGAGAATCATCCACATCGTCTTGAAACAGTAGATTATCATTGCAAGAATCGAATAGAGGATTGTTGTAGACGACAAAATCATCAAGCACATTAATCATATTCGCTGATTCTCTTCCATTATATTTGCTTGTAAGCTTCCCCATTTCAAAAACTTGTGCATCATCCCTGACTCTTAAGATGAGTTCACATTTATCCACATCTATTAAAGCTCTACCGGTTCTCAAAAATGAGCGTCCAAGTATTAACGGAATACGAGGGTCCATTTCATAATCAATAACGACAAAGTCGACCGGAAAAGTAAATGTGCCAACTTTAATGAACACATCTTCGGCAATACCAGCGGGTAAGCAAGAGTGCGATTGGCTAGCTCAAGAGTCATCTTGGTGGGAGTAAGGTCGGGCAATGATAACTTTTTCCAAACGCTAAAAGGCATCAAATTTATACTTGCCCCAAGATCGCTAGGGCAGTAAATTCGTCCGTTTGGTTAAAAGTACATGGGAGCACAAAACGACCGGGATCTCCAAGTTTTTCCGGAAGTTCTTTAAGAAGGATTGCAGAGCAATTTTCATTCAAGCGAGTATTAACAAACTCGGTTATCTTCTCCTTCTTACTAAGCAATTCCTTAAACATCTTGACAAATTGTGGCATTTGGGCAAGAGCTTCAACAAGGGTAAAGGTGACGGTCATTCCGGCAATCTTTTCCAAAAAGTTAGAGACTCGAACGTCATTCTTAGTCAAAATTCTAGCCTTGTTGAGTCGAGAAGGGTAAGGAATGCTGGGGTTGGGTGGTGGAGGTGTAGAAGGTAAAGGTTGAGATGTTGAAGGGTTAAAGGTAGAAGGTGGGGTTGGAGGATTCTTCTTGGGTACTTCTTCATGACGAGGCGGAGACGGTAATGGTGAACTAATACTAGGTGTGGGAGTAGTAGGGATAAATGGTGGTGGAGGAGGTGTAGATGGTGTAACTGGCGGTGGGATAGATGGTCCTACTAAAGTTTCTCCACTACGGGTAGTAATAGCACTCACATTCGCTCTCGGGTTGGTGACGGCGTTTGAAGGTAGAGAGCCCGAAGTAGAGGGTTGAGTGGTTGGTAAGAAACTAGCCAGCTTATTCTTCAAATCATTCGTTTGATTGTTGAAGGAGGATTGTATGTCATTTCGAAGCTCGGATCTAATGTCATTACCTTGCTTAGTGATATCCCCTTTCAAATTGATAATTTGGCTTTGTAGATTCTTAATTTTCTCTCCTTGGGTTCTCATTAAAGCTTTAACATCTTGATTAATGGGTGGGGCTTGTTGAGCGGGTGGTGATAAGGATTAGAAGCTCGAGGTGGGATTTGGTTGCTTCTATTGTAATTGTTGTTGGGGTTGTGGTTTTGAGGAGAAAAACCGGGTGAAAGATAGTTGTTAGACCGGTAACTTAGCAAATTTCGATCCCCTTGAGGTCGGGCTTGGTAATTTTACGGTGAATAGTTACCATACGCCGCATACACGTTTTCCGGATTGCCTTGAGTAGAAGGACAATCAGTGTATGAGTGAGGACCGCCGCATTTCTCACAAGAATTTGCTACAGCTTTAACTTGTTGTTGTTGGTTTGTAGCGATGAGCAAGATATTTTTGTTCATTTCGACCATCATGCGGGTGAATTCGGTCATGTCGGGGTTTGCTGAAGTAGAAGAAACATTGACTCTCGGGTTGTTCCTTGAAGAAGCGGAGGAATCCCAATTTTTGTGATGAGTAGTCATGTTCTTAATAAGCTCTCTACACTCCTCGGGTCTTCTTTTCATAAATGTGCCACCGGCGGCTGCATTAATCGTATCACGATCACAAAAAGTTAAACCATTGTAGAAAGTATCAATTAAGGTCACGGGGAGCATGTTGTGGTTTGGACATCGATCGATCAAAACATTATATCTTTCCCAAGCATCAAAGAGAGATTCATCGGGTTCTTGCATGAGACCGCTGATTTGATTTCGAAGGCTCGTGACCATGGATGGTGGAAAGTAGCGCGACAAAAATCGTTGAGTCATGTCATCCCAAGTATGAATGGAATTCTTCGGGAGACGATCAAACCATTTTTCGGCGTGGTGTGATAAAGTATGTGGAAAGAGTTGAAGGCGAAGAACATCCATAGTAGCACCGGGCAACTTCATGCTTTGGGTGATGGTAATGAATTTGTCGAGGTGCTTGTTGGCATCATCATCAGGCAATCCGCGAAATGGATTAGTTTGCACTTGTTGGATCATGTGATGCTTCAACGAAAACTCCGGAGCCGTGATTTGCATCGGCGCAATCGGTCCTCCTCGTCCAAACATGGTGGGTTGACAAAGCTCCTCCATTGTCCGAAGATCGGGCTGTGGAAGAACATTGTTGTTGTTATTGTTGAGGTGCGATGGATTATTGTTGTTGTTCACACCTGCCATAGCTAAATCTTCACGAGTCTCGGGCTCTGGATAAGTTGAAGATCTAGTACGCATACACCTGCAAAAGTAAAAGAAAAAGATACTAAAGCAATAGACAATATATATACACTATAAAAATAAGATCTTTTTGGATTTTTGACAATTTTTAATTTTTATGGATTTTTAACAATTTTTAATTTTTATGGTTTTTTGAAAATTTTTAAGCAAGAAAATAACGCTCACGAATGAACGGATCCCAAAAAGCAACGCGTCTCTCACAGAAAACCGTTAATCTTAACGAAAAGAGCCGGCAGCGGCGCCATTTAATACGAGGCTTTTGCCCAGTATAAAAATTAATGTTCGTTGAAGTGGTCTAATCGAATTGATTACTGGTTCAAAGTGTGACTCATTCGTCTTTTGGTGAAACAAATAGTTTGATCGTTGTAGTAAAAGGAAAGTGCAAAAACTTTAAAGTAAAAGGCAGGTAAAATAAAGCTAAAAGTAATTGAAAATAAATGACGGGAAATTAAAGCGAGACGAAAAGTAAATAACACGAAATTAAAACTATCCTAAAGGCAAACTTAAAACTTAAACTAAAGGCAAGCTTAAAATAAATCTAAGGCAAGTAAACTTAAAGTGCGACTAAGTAAAAAGGCGGGACAAGTAAAGTTTAAAACTAAAAAAAACTAAAAACAACTCATTCGGAATAAACCTTCGTTCGGAATAATTCTTCTTCACTCGGAATATTTACCTCATGCGGAATAAAACACTCATCCGGAATAAACTGCTTATTCGGAATAATCAAAAGATATCCTTCATCCGGAAAAACTTTGCTTCGTTCGGAATAATCAAATCAAATCACTCATTCGGAATGTTTACTTCATCCGGAATAACACTTCATTCGGAATACATGTGCTCATCCGGAATAATTGATTCGGAATGATGTCTTCGTTCGGAATATAGCTTCACTCGGAATATAAGTTCATCCGGAATAAATGGTTCATCCGGAAAGATTGCTTCATTCGGAATATCTAAAAGGAAACCTTGGTTCGGAAAACAAGCTTCATCCGGAATGTTACTTCATCCGGAATAATTAGTTTATCCGGAATAAACACTTGATTCGGAATAAAACCTTTATCTGGAATAACTTTGTTGGTTCGGAATAACTTGCTGATCCGGAATAACCTGGGAAAACAGAATATGCGAAGAACAAGGAAAATAAAAGAGAACACGAATCTAACCAAAACTAATCAAATTAAACCAAAAGATTAAGCAAGACTAATCACAAATGATCAACTAATGATAATCTATCAATCCAAATCAATAAAACTAACAATAATAACCAAAATAATCAAAACCCACTTAATCAAATCAAATAAAATTGAAGAACATAAACATAAACATAAAGATTAAAGATTAAATATTAAATAAGAAAGGTAGATTGGAGATTAACAAGAAAAGTAAAGATTCAATAACATGAAAAATAAACTTACTTGGAATTAAAGAAATTAAAGTGCAAGATAATTAAGGAAAAATGACAATGAAATAAATGTGCAAGTATTAAAGGTGGAAGACTAATTGTCACTATTAGCCAACAAAAACAAATGAAAGCTTAATGACCCTATTTATAGTGGATGAGGAGATGCTTAGTGGAAGCTTCCTCCTCTCTTTCTTCTTTCTTTATTTCTTGTTTAGTCCTCGTCTTCTTAATTCTTCGACTTTTGACTTTGTCTCGGGATTAATAAACTCGTCTTGTAATTTCTTCATTAATTTAGACTTGAGTTCTTCGGCTTTATTAAACTTCCGTCTTTGGACTTTTTCTTCAATAAATCTTCAGAATAGGCCTTGGACTTCCGTTCTTTTTGCACTCTTGATTTCTTGACTTCGTCTTTTGTCTTTTTCTTCGATAAAAGCCCGTGAAAGCCCGTGTTTTCTCCCCTTTTCACATTTTCGTCCTAAATCACAACAAAAACACATACCACGCATAATTCCGACATTTACGACATAAAATACACATTTTGGCCTGGTTATTATTGTAATTAAGTGGTAAAAAGTATGGGTGTTTACACCCCTATCAAGAACCCTCAACATGTGTTGGATTATATTGATCATACCTAGAAGGACTTTCAACACGTCGACGTGTGTCATACCTTGGAGGACTCTTAACATATCGGTTCTTGGTGTTAGATGATGTGCGAAGATTGTTGTTTGTGGGTTTGTAAATTTTCTTGTAAGTCTTCATTATGAAAGCAATTTTTTGTTTCATCTCTCGGTTCTTTTGAGCTTGTCTTCATCACTATCTTCTTCAGATGATGACTCAGATGGTGGTGATGGTTCTCTTGGCACTTTACCTCGAGATCTTGTGGATGATGAAGACTTAGATGATGTGGAAGATCGTGGTGAAGATGATGTAGTGGAATATGGCTTAGGAGCACGAGAGTTATGACCTTGAACATGTTGAGTTGTAGTCACTAAAGCAAGTGGATTAGCCGTTTTGGCAACACGTTCAGCTCGAATCTCATTGGCTTCATTCTGAAATTGCTTCAAGATGTCAAAGAGTCGATGATATGAGACCTCGTCTAACTTTTCTTGTTGTTTCACCAAAGTGACGAACCGTGTCCACTCGGGTTGAAGTTGTTGAAGAAATTGGACATTGACTTGCATGGTGGAGACTTGCAGATTATTTCTTGTCATGTCATTCATCATCTTATAAAACCTGGAGTAGTAAGAGTCATTTGATTCTCTATACCTTGAAGTAAACTTGCCAAAATTCCAAAACAAGTTTGTTTTGAAATCTTGTTTGTTGAGTGATTCTCCTTGTTGCAAGCGTTCAATAGCAGTCCACATTTCATGTGTTGTAGGGCATGCATCAACCGTGGAATAAATGTCATCTCTAATCCCACTTAGAACCATATAGATGGATTCCTTCTCCGCCTCATGCCAAGCACAATTTTCAGGTGTGAGATCGGCTCTTGTTTCATCACGTTCACTTGCAGGTATCGGATCAGTAGTATCTGTGGCAACTCTTGGAGGAATTGAGATTTTCTTGAATACATATGGTCCATGAGTAATACATTTCCTCAAGGCATCACCATTGGGTCTTGTATCAAGATATCGTATGAAACGTGATTGCCATTGAGCATGCCTACCAGACACAAGCATTGGTGGTCTCTCTTTATTCCCCGCCACCATGATATTGTTGTTTGTGACACGATATTCTTGAGTAGAATCCATCTCAAAATTAACGTGAAGTGAATAGGATCTTAAGTAGATGAAATTGTGAAAAGATTGTGGTTGAAACTTGAAGAAATTGTGAAGAAACTTTATCCGGAAAACCAAGCACTAATCCGGAATATTACCAAGCACTTAGCCGGAATATTATCTTTCACTTATCCAGAATATTTCAATAATACCTTATCCGGAAAAATTCAAAGCGTAGCTTATCGGGAATGTTTCAACTTTCTCTTATCCGGAATGTTTTCTTAGGCTTATCCGGAAAAAATGATATCCCGTTACTTATCCGGAATATAGCTAGATGAGTTATCCGGAATAATAAAAAATAATGCTTATCCGGAATATGTGTAGACCTTCTTATCCGGAATAATTGTTTTTTTGTTTTATCCGGAATGCTGGTTCTTCGTGTTATCCGGAAAAAATCTCCCTTGACTTATCCAGAATGCACCTTTATCCGGAATACTATAGTTCCACCTCTTATCCGGAATAGTTGTTATTCACCTTATCCGGAATAAATCGTCCGTAGCTTATCCGGAATACTCGATTGTTTGCTTATCCGGAATAATCCGTTAAAACTTCTTATCCGGAATATGCTGCCAAACCTCTTATCCGGAATAACGTGCTACCTTCTTATCCGGAATACACTGCAACACTAGCTTATCCGGAATCTTCCTGACTTGCTTATCCGGAATCCTAAAAAACGTGCTTATCCAGAATAAACTATATGTTGCTTATCCAGAATAGAGTTTGAGAGTTTATCCAGAATACACAGGTGAAGCTTATTCGGAATGGCAATGTTTTGAGACTTATCCTGAAAACTTAAAAACCACTCTCTTATCCGGAATCAATAAACCCTGATATTCTGGATACCGAGACAATCTTTCTTATCCGGAATTTTCACTAACAACTCACAATCCGGAATAATAAAGCCCTTATATTTCGGATATTAATACCCAAACCGAAACTTGTCCAAGAACGTGATTTAGAGTAACCGTTGTCAAGCTCAAACCAAAACTCTTGTAATCCGGATGATTAAAGTTAATTTCGAATCAAGAAAATGATAAACACAACAAAAACTTTTTGAGACGAAATAATTCAAAGGAGAAAATCACACGTATCAAAAAATGAAAAACCACAAACTAAACATGAATCTACCCCATGGCGATTGATACCAAATGTTATCCTAAATAATATGATAGATTAAGATATGAGATGGAAAAGATATGAATTTTAGAGAGAGAAAGTAGTGAGAGAGAATAGAGAGAAGAGGTGATTAACTTGTAGAATATTAGATTAAAAAAGATTAGTTACATATGATCATCCCACCCTCCTAACATGCTAGGAGGGTAGTATATATAGTCCACCCACATGCGGGCTTTAATGGACTATATATTGGGCTGGGCTTGACTTTTGGACTTTAATTAGTTTAAATCCAAGCCCTTAAACCATGACTAATAGACTACATATTACAACGTTCTAATTAATGTTACAATAGAAACCTATGACCGAACATTCTTGTTTGACTCAATATTTTGAGGCTAACAAGTCTGGTTTCCAAATCATTGATAACCAGACCTTGCTTTTGGACAGTTTGTACAAGTTGTGCATTCTGCTGTTTCAAGCTCATGCACATATTCGTCAATTCCAAAATGGTCATTGGTTTCATGTTGCTCTCAACCCTAGAAGGGAATTTCTCCCCTTTTTGGATATCATTGAGTGAGGGAGAGGACTTACTGATGGTGTCACTATCCTGCTCACCCCTTGAGGATGAGACAGTAGTGGCAGCCAAACCCTCAGTGTGCTCCAACCTTTTGGAGGCTCTCCTCTCTACTACTTGTGAAGATTCACCAGGCAAGGGAGACCTGGCAAACTTGGATTTAGTCCTCCTTTCATGTGTTGGATCAGCAGGGGGTAGAGTACTGGCAGGGGGTAGTTTCTTGGCAGGGGAATCAGAAGGTTTGTGTTGGCTGTTTTTGTTTTGCCTTCTTCCTGTCTGATTTGTTTCATCATGATTGAAGTGAGTGGAATAGACCTGCCAGAAAATTGTGGAGATGGTGCAAGGAGTGTGGTGAACAGTTTAGTAGTATGTTTGGTTGCTAAAAAGTAGTTTTTGTGTGTTATAGGACCATGTTCACTCATATTCAGCAAAAGTTCTGTAAACCTTGGGTACATAAAAAATTTTGAATTGCTTGTAACATTTTTAACCATTCTTTTGAAAATCATTTGAGAAAAACAGTACTTCCTCCCTGTTGCTAAGTAGATCAGGGCAGAGGCAATTTCACTACCAAATTCATTAAAAGCAGTGGTTTTAGGCAATTTCACTACCCTAATTTAACAAGACCCTCAAAGATGTCAGCCTCAGGTAGGTTGGTTATCCCATCCTCATCATCTAGAATGAGTTCGTCTCTGATGGAGGCAAGTGAAATCACCTTGGGATGACCATCTACTGTGTTTTGAATTTTTACCTCTCCATTCACTGTTTTGGTCATTGATTTAGACCAGAACTGTTGAATGTGTGAGGTGTAAATCCTAGGGTTGATGAGAAGAGCCACTCTAAAATACGAGGATTTTAGAAAAGCCACAGCATCAACAAATTCTGCTGGTTCATCATGTAATAAAGCAATTTGATTATGATTAGCAGCAATTTTGAGAGGCATGATAAAGGTTGAAAACGTTTGAAGGTTATAATGGTGAGAGTTAGGTGGGATTTGATCGAAGGAGAGAGATGGACCTGCTGGTTAAGGGAATTAGGTTTTTATAGACGAATTGAAGAGCTGTGATTGGATCGAATTTTCAAATTGCAAAAATATCAAAGATAAATCTTGATAAAAAAGTAATTTATTTGAAATAATAAAGAGAAGATTACCAATCAGCGAAGAAAGCGCCTTAAATATCTTTTGAAAAGAATAAAATATTCCCTAACCAAAATTTTAGCAAGCAGGCCCAACGGCTATAAGCAGGGTAACGGTATTGTCGGTCAATGGTCAAACAGGGGAATGTTGATTAAGCAGGGGAATCAAAAGGTGAAAGCAGGGGAAACTTTCCTAGGGGTATTAGGCTAATCATGGAAAGACCATCGCTAACTAGATCTGCTCTAATGCACATCCTTGTATACACAAGGTAGATACACATAAACTCAAGAGTCCTCTATTCAGCAATGGTCTAAGCACAAAAAGTTAACACATAAGTCACCCTGTACCTGGTCAACCCAAGAAAATAAGCATGCCCTAGTCACCAGCCCTACCTTTTCCCTTACCTATGGTCAGGTTAGTCTTGGCAATGTGTACCATACATCTGTACCTAAACAGCAAGCTGTTTTGATATAGAAGTACAAGTACACATTACAGTGCCTCAAGGTTTTAGAATTCTGACAAGGTTTGCAGCAATTCTTCATCATTCTGAACCCTTACTCACCAATGGATATGATCTAAAATCATATATGAGTATCCTAAGGATACCCTCAGTCCTAAATGTGTGACCTAACCTCCCCTAAAACATAGAGTATGTACCTGATTCACCCATAAGTGTAGTATGCGCCATTTGGATCTCTGCATTGTTAGTATAAAACCACATATAACCACTTTTAAAAAGAACAAACCAAGCTTAAGAGAAAAACTCTTTTAGAAGGGGAATGAACCCCAGCAGGGGAATCTTTGTTCAAAAACAGTGGAATGAAAAATGATTAAAAAATTGACTAACATTAATACAACAACAGCAATAAAGTAACCCTGGATATACAAGACACAATAGACATAAATTTTCTAGGGAGAAACCATTCCAATACCTGTAACCAGGTACTGAAACCTCCCTACTTCAAAAGCTTTTGTCAAAAGATCAGCAACATTAAGTTCTGTATCAATTTTCTCAGGGATAATTAACCCTTTTTCAAAACAATCTCTGATAAAATGATGTCTTATTTCAATATGTTTAGTCTTGCTATGAAAAAAAGGATTCTTAATAATGCAAATGGTGCTATTGTTGTCAATAAATATCTTAGTTTTAAGAAAGTTACACCCATAATCAAGCAGCTGATTCTGAACCCAAAGTACTTGACCACAGCATGCAGCAGCTGCTACATACTCAGCTTCAGTTGTTGATGTGGCCATAATAGTCTGCTTCTTACATTGCCAAGATATAAGTCTGCTTCCCAAAAATTGGCATCCACCTGTTGTAGACTTCCTATCATTGTTGTCCCCAGCATAGTCACTATCTGAGTAGGATATCAGCTCAAATGGTGACTCCTTGGGATACCAAAGTCCTAAGGTTGGATGGCACTTTAGATACCTAAAAATTCTCTTTACAGCAAGTAGATGACACTCTGTTGGTGCCACCTGGTATCTTGCACATAAGCAGACTACAAACATGATGTCAGGTCTTGAAGCTATGAGGTACATGAGAGACCCAATCATAGACCTGTAATTCCTGACATCTATAAGCTTTCCAGGACCATCTTTGCCCCATGGATGATCCTTGTCCATTGGTGTGGACACATTCTTTCCCTCAGACATGCCAAACTTCTTCACAGTTTCAGCCACATATTTGTCTTGTGAGATAAATATCCCATCTTTCCTCTGCTGAACTTGTAACTCCAAAAAGAAGTTTAGCTCACCCATGGCACTCATTTGGAATTTGTCCTGCATCAACTTGGCAAACTCTTTGCTAAGCATGGAGTTTGTGGACCCAAAGATGATATCATCAACATAGACTTGTACCAACAGAAGGTCACCCTTTTGTTTCTTGATAAACAGGGTCTGATTAATCTTCCCCCTATTGAAGCCATTATCCAATAGATATTTAGAAAGAGTTCCATACCAGGCCCTAGGAGCTTGGTGAAGTCCATACATAGCCTTTTTCACCTTGTATACCTTGTCTGGATGTTATGGGTCTTCAAACCCAGGAGGTTGCATAACATAGACTTCTTCATCAATGTGCCATATAAAAAGGCACTCTTTACATCCATTTGGAACACTATGAAGTCCATAAATGAAGCATAAGCAAGAAATAATCTAATGGCTTCAATCCTGGCAACTGGAGCAAAGACTTCCTCATAATCAATGCCTTATTCCTGTGTATATCCTTGTGCCACCAGTCTTGCTTTGTTCCTAACTACTATACCCCTCTCATCCTTTTTGTTCCTAAGCACCCACTTTGTCCCAATAGGCCTTGACCATTTTGGAAAATCTACCAGAATCCAAACCTCTTGAATGTCAAACTGTAAGAGCTCCTCTTGCATAGCTTCAACCCAACTTGGATCATTTAAATCCTGAAAAATCTTCTGTGGCTCTTCTTGTGACAAAAATGCAGTAAACAGACAACACTGCATGTTGTCATGGTTGAACTTCATGGTGATGTTAGCAATGAAGTTGTGCTCCTTTGCTGTATACCTTGTATGTCTAGGGGCTTCAGGATCACCAATGATTTATGAGAGAGGGTGATCCTTATTAATTCTGTAGGTAGGCTGCATACTCAGGATTACTTCTGTTTCATCCTCTTCCAAATAAGAACTGATGGGGCTATCTTGATTGGGAAATAACTCCTCAAAAGAGCTTCCAAAAGATACAACATGATCTAGAGATGGGTGCTGATGAGCTGAATGCAGCTCTGAATAACTTGGACCTCCACTCTTAATTATTCTGCTTCCACTGCTAGATATGAGAGGACCATCAGATATGGGTGTAGATGAGGAAATAAGTGGGGATTCTCTTTCTTCATCACTGATGTCATTGACAGCTGGATCCTTTGTAGCAGGGGAAGCAATTGATCTAGCAGGGGAATCCTAGATTCGACTGCCTTCAACCATTCCATCGCTTTCAGAAGGTGACTTAGCAGGGGAAGAGATTGTCTGTTCTTTCCTTTGAGAGGTATCATCTTCTTCACCTGTTTTTGAAGCAGCATCAATGGGAAATAGTGAGGGTACATTCATGTACCTCAATGGTGGCTTCTCCACACCAGTTGGTTCTTGAGTACCTGAAATATTAGTATTCTGCAATGCAACAGGTACATAATTCATAGATTTTGAAAGAACCTCAATATCAAAGAACCAATCAGGACCTGTTTGAACATCTTCAGGCTTGTCTTCAAGAAAATCCACATGAAGATTTTTCTGTTATTTTGCTTGTCTTTTTGTTAAAGACCCTATATCCCTTGCTGTTTAATGAATAACCAACAAAATATCCATCATCCCCCTTTTCACTGAACTTGCCTAGATTGTCAATTGTGTTCAAAATGATCACATGACATCCAAATGGTCTAAAGAAGTCAATTAAAGGAGGTCTTCCATTGAACAGCTGATAGGGGGTCTTGTTGTGTGCCTTAACCACCAAGACCTTATTTTGGACATAACACAGTGGATACAGCCTCAGCCCAAAAGATAACTGGAAGTTTGGAATCAGACAGCATAGTTCTTGCTGCTTCAATAAGTGTCCTATTCCTTCTTTCTGCAACTCCATTCTGTTGAGGTGTTCTTGCAATGCTAAATTCCCTCTTGATTCCTTTGTTTATGCAAAAAGTGTCCAGTTTCTGATTTCTGAATTCACTACCATTGTCTGATCTCATGGTCACTACCTTCATGCTTTTTGATAGTTCAATCTGATTGATGAACCCAATGAGTACATCAGCTGTGTCACTCTTTTCAAACAGAAAGAATGTCCATGTGAACCTTGAAAACTCATCAGTAATCACTAGGCAGTACCATTTCTTCATTATGCTTGCCACAGAAGTAGGAACAAAAAGATCCATATGCAGTAGTTCCAATGGCTTGGTAGTGGACATACTTGTTTTTGATTTGCAAGATGCTCTATGTTGCTTCCCTTTCAGACAAGCAGCACAAGTATGATCATTGACAAAGGACTTGGAAGGAAGACCATGAACCAGATTATATTTTACCAGTTTGTTCGTTTTCTTAAATTTAAGATGACCAAGTCTTCTATGCCATTTCTTACACTCATCAACTGAGGCTTTGGCAATGAAAAAGTTTTCATTGTCTTGAAGAGAGATGTCTTTGAGATCAATTGTGTACATGTTCTTTTGTCTTGGTGTTTTGAGTACAATAGGAGTGTTTGATGGTAAGACAAACTCTTTTCCTAACACCAGACATTTAGTATCAGTAAACAAGACAAAATTCTTGTTATCAGTCATCTGTGACACACTTAATAAATTGTACTTGAGCTCTTTCACCAAGTAGACATTGTCAAAGGTCATCCCATTGGTGACAATAGTTCCTTTTCCTGTGATTGTTCCATGCCCATCTCCAAAAGAAACACCATCATTGTCATGCAGGGGCACAAAGTTAGACAGATAAGATTTTTGTCCAGTCATTCTCCTTGAGCATCCACTATCCCAATATGCTCTATCATCCTTGGTCTTCTTTGTCACCTGCAAAAAGAAAACAAATTAGTTTTTCTTGGGGACCCAAGCAATACAGACTTGGATCTACCTCGTGTATCAATGTAGGATAGCTTATCAAAAACTAGAGATACACCATTAGACTGAGCACCCCTTTTGGGTACCCAAACCCAACGAGCTGAGGCTTTCACAGCTTTCCCCCATCTGCCCATGTTCCTAGAGGGCAAAACTTTTCTAGCAGGGGATACCCCATATTTAGCAGGGGAATCCCTAAGCTCAGCAAAGGGAACCCATCTTTTGTTTTGGCCTCTATTTATGTGTTGGTAAGGTCTAGGGGCAGATCTATATGCATTATGAGGTGCTGGGTTGGTCATAGAAGAACTGGTCTTGGGATGGACATCATTCACCTTTCTTAGAGCAGGAAACAACATATTGGTCAGTAACCCTGTTTCTTAAAGCAGGGGCAAC
Organism: Glebionis coronaria; assembly: GCA_025667525.1. Taxonomy (NCBI): domain Eukaryota; kingdom Viridiplantae; phylum Streptophyta; class Magnoliopsida; order Asterales; family Asteraceae; genus Glebionis; species Glebionis coronaria. Next base: position 100,409,264 of record CM046875.1, read on the forward strand.
ATACTTGGCAGGGGAAAAGGATTTTGCCCCTTCATTTAGAAGAATGGCTTTAGGTTGCATATCCTTTAAAGGATTTGCAGCCACAACTTCCATTGGTGCCTAACATTCTTGATAAGTGTGATCAAAACTGCCACATGTGAAACAAGGTTTTGTATTTATCACAAAGTCTTCTCCTAATTGGTGAGACTTTTGATCATTCCAATTTCTCTGATTACCTCTGACATACCTATACATACCAGCATATTTAACAGTGGACTTAGAGGACTTTGATCCTGTTTTAGATTTGGGTGAACTACTCTTAGAACTAGAATCACTACCAAAAAGTCCTTCTCTTGAAAAGAGAACAGGGTTATCAATTTTCCATTGTTTTAAAGCAATCTGTTCCTTTTCAAAGTCCCTAACAATACTAGTTTTCACTAGTGGCTCTTCTGTTTCAAGATTATTAGGTATGTAAGCACTTAAGTCAAATTCAATATCTTCCTGTTTTTGAAAACAAGAGAGACCAGTCCAAGACAAGTCTTTTCTAGGAAAAGGTGCATGAATATTGGCAGGAGGTGGTAGTATGGTAGCATGCTCATTTTTAATCCTAAAACCTATTTTGTCCCTAGGAGATTGTCTAATTTCAACTGCTTTAGTTAAATCTTTAGAAGCTTTTCCAAATTTTTCAACAGTTTCATCATCTATCTTTTTATTAGATTTAAAAACTTCAAGTTCAGCAGTTAACTCCTTAATGGAATCATTATTTTCCTTAGCATCTCTCTCTAGAATCACGATGTGATCTCTATAATCACTTTCTCTATGTTTAAACTCTCTTATGGTAGATTCTAACTGTTCTAAAGCACGTCTGTAATTATCAAGGTCATTGTCACAATTAATATAATCAACTTTTATCTTTCTTATTTGATCATTCAATGACTCAGTATTCTTCTTACAAGCTTTAGTACAATATGAATCATCATATACCTCATTGTCTGAGCTGGAGCTTTACATGGCCATAAGAGCAAAATCTTCCTTTTTTTCTCTACAACCAATGCTTGATTTCTTTCCACACTCTCTGTCATGGCACTCCAATCCTATCCACCTGCTCTATCTATCCCCTGCATTGCTACCATGGCCTTAGCACCAGAATCATCATCCCTGCTTTCCTTCCTATAGTTGTTTCCAGTCCTAGGTCCTCTGCATTCCCTAGCAAAGTGACCTTTCTTGCCACAGTTGTAGCATTCAACCTTTGTTTTGTCAAATCTGGCTACATCAGAAGGATTGATGGAGATCTTCTTTCCATATTTCCTGTAAAACCTGTTGGCTCTCATACTAAGTAGAGCCATGTTCCACTTGATGTCCATTTCCTCCAGTCCTTGCTTAGAGATTTGACTCAGATCTTCATGTAACACAGTAGATCCTTGTGGCCCTTGGGATGCTATAAAGGCACAAGCAGTGTCAAGGCTGAAGGTTGCAGGCCTTTCTTCATCATAAGATGATCTAGATTTGGTAGCAGGGGAATGAGTAGCAGGGCCAACTTCGATTCCACTGCTTTTGGTGATCCCACTGCTTTGAGATATGAATGCCATGTTAGCAGGGGAATCAGTGGTTCCACTTGAGTTGGTGGGAATTGTTCCTTTTGACTTCATCTCATTGACAACAGGTTCAAAAACTTTCAAGTTATTGTATATGTCATCAATGTTCTTGTTATCTAAGTCATCCGTATTCTGCCAAATAGCTTTGTAGACGAACCATTCTTTCTGAAGACTGTTAAGAAACCTGGTATTCACCTGTTCTCTTGTCACTTCAATTTCAAAGAACTCCAACTGAGCCACCATATCTTGAAGCCTATTGTAAATTGCACCAATTGATTCATCACCAATTGCTTTGAAAGAAGCAAATTCATCAAGCATTTGTCTTCTTCTTCTTTGTGGCTTCATTTCCTCCAAACGTTGTGCCTATGGCTTCCCAGAGTTCCTTAGCTGTTTATACTTTCTGAATCTTAGTTGATGTCTATCAGGTAGAGCCAACAGCAATGAACTGTGAGCTCTGACATCATGCCTTCTGGCCAGTATTTCCTTGTCACAAAGAGCAGTAGATTTCTTCTTGACTTCACCACTTTTGGAACTTTCAACTTTATCTTCTCCCTTACCATCTTCTACCGTCATTGTTTTAGGGAATTGATCACCAAACTCTATGATCTCCCAGAGAACATAGTGTTCCATTTTGAGGTATTGTTGGATCCTGAACTCCCATAATTCGAAGTTTTCAGGATCCAGCATGGGTAGTTTGATGTTGTTGTGGTTACTGTTGTTTGAGGAAGAGTCTGAAGACATGGTTGTAGTGAGGGTTTTGTTCTTGGTTTAGTCAAAGTTTCTCAACAAGCTCTGATACCACTTGTTGATCCCAAACTCAGATCTTAAACCTTTATAGCTTGTTTAAGGGTTGTGATAGAAAGAATAAATTCAATCTAACACTAGAGAAACTTTGCAAGGCAAAGTAACTAAACAAGATGCGATATAGTGTTTAGCACAAGAACAAATGATTAAAGCAAACGTTGAACTTTAATATATCAAAGATATACGAATACACAATAATGGTATTAGGGTTACAAAAACCTTAAAGTATGAAATGAAAGACAATAGAGAAAAGACACACATTGCATGATAATCTAGTGAGTCCTTTTATAGGCATAAGGAATCACGTACAAGATTACTACTAACAAACTTGGAAAGTATCTCGGAGTAGTAACAGAAACGCGTAATAATCTATTCCAAGTTTATCTCTAGCGGCAGGGCCTTTGACTTCAGCAGGGGAACCAATCCCCCTGCCTTTGTTATTTTGTAGGGGGAACTTACTCTAGCAGGGGGACAAATGACCAACTACCAGGGGTAACAAATATACTTATATTTATTCCCAACATTCAATATTTTTGGGACATGTTGTCGTTAGAGTAACTGGCATTGTTACGGTAGTTATCACTACCGCTATGCTTGTCTGATCTATAACGGTCGTTAGTCTGACCGTTTCCCTTGTAGTTGTTCTGCTGAGTGGCCGGTTGGGACCGGTCTCCACCCTTCCGCCTGAAAGATACATTTTGAATAGAACATGATATATAATTGAAAATACTAATTTGAATGAGATTGTAATGCTTGATGACTGAAATATACCTCTTCTCAGGTCGAGCTGACTCCTCATAATCATCCTTCTCCTGGAGCATCTCCAGACTGCGTGCTACGTCAGCAACTTGCGACACATTGGTGAACGTAGCACATAGCAGACGATCAGTAATCGAGGAGTGAAGGGCCCAACAGAAATGCTTTGCTTGCTCTTCAGCTGTGCCAACAGCAGCACCCAGAAAACTAGCTAGCCTGGGTAAACGCTGCATGAATGTTGTACTGGTCTCACCTACCTTCTGCTGGGTAGCATGCTAATCTCTCCTCAATCTTTCTTGCTCAGCTCTGGGGAAGAACTGATTGTAGAACAACTCCTTGAACTGCACACATGTCAAGGTAGTAAGCCATGCCTCACCTCTATTAGTCTTCTTGTAAGCACTCGACCATGCTAACACGCCACCCTCAAACTTGTAGCATGCCAATCTCGCCTTGTATATCCCATCGCAACCCATGGCATCAAAGATATTCTCCACTGTGAGATCCGGTTCTCAGCATCTGATGGGACCTCAGCCTTCTCGAATGATCGAGGCTTCTGTTTGTTGAATCTCTCCAGCCATGTGTGGAGTCTGACTGGTGTAGGAGGAGGAGGATTCGCAGGATGTGGTCCATTTTGAAATTATGTCTGAATCTCGTTTTGGATTTGGGGGAGCATAGTCTATAAAGCTGCTCCGACAGCTGCAGCTAGTTCCTGATCATTGCGTGTGTTAACCATCTGACAGTTTCAAAAGAAAGTAAATGATTAATCGGTTAGAAACATAGAATAAACATAAGAGATGCATGGAAGAATTTATGAAGGCATAGCCAAAAAAAACTGACATTAGCAAAGGAGGGAGACTATGGTTCAATCCACAAAACAAAATTTGAAGAAAACCACATGCGACTAAGTATGGTCGATCCTGTATCAACCCTTACTTAGTCAAAAACTTAAAGAAAGCAAAGATACATGAAATAAAATCAACTGTCAATTTAGGAAGAACTTGGTGACTACCTACTAGTCACGGGTCAAGTTTTAGAGACTACAGGTCGAAACATTAGGCTATGATACCATAACTGTAACAACCCACTTTGACAAGTGGACCGTTACATGATAATTATGGCGTGTCATCAAAGCATACAAGGTAAATGTCTTAAAACATAAATGACCATAAAGGGAACCGGAATCAAACATCGGTCCCAAACCATAAGCTCACACATTCATAAGTAAAGAATGTAGAAAAGAACTAAACAATGTACAACAAAGCAGAAGTATATAAATGCATAAAAGAAATGAAGTCAAAGGGAGCCTCCATCATAATGCACGTACTCTTGATTGCCTAAGTCTGCCCTTTAGTACATGCCGTATGGGAACATGGAAAGAAATACGACTGAGCAATACACTCAGTGAACGGATATAATGACATAATAGACAGACTGAAACATAAGTAAAGTATGAAAATGCAGCGGAATAAGTGTAAGTCCTAGAAAACCTGGAACATATTTTATAAACTGGTTTATATTTGAAAAGCCTTAGGTTTATTCATAAAAATGTATTTTTAAATGCGAAAGAGCCTATATAGGTCATGAAGGTATCAACGTGCATGAATACATAGAGGGGTGACCTCATCATGTAATTACAGGGGTTGCCTCTTATTATATTAGTCTGGGTGGAGGGACCAACTCCATGTGACACACATAGAGCACACACCACAGTCACCGTGTAATCTACAAAACACGTACTAGGATGCACCATACGCCCCACATGATAATAATAAAAAAATGGCCAATAACTGAAAGGGACGCCGCAAGTAATCACTCTCGTCGCAGAAGAGTCATAACACCGGTGCCTCAAGTGTTATGGCTATGTACCTCCATAACTAGGTGGACATGGTCATGCATGTATATAGCTCAGGCAGTTTAAAATGATAACATAGTAATTACTAAAAAAATTTATGAAATGTAAACTACTAGGGGAAAACAGATGCCAGCAAACGGGGAATCCTAATTATAGAATAGACTGTCCTTACTTAAAGATGTAATATTCGTACCTTATGTCCAGTAATGAAATGAAGATGAAAGCGAAAAGAAACTACTCTAACTTCACGAGTTCTACATAATAAAGGACGTGAATGAGTTGTATGTTTCAATGTATACATTACTCATTAGTAGTTTACTTTACTTGTTCTTGACTTATTTTACTTGTTCTTGTCTTGTTTTACATGTTCTTGACTTGCTTTACTGTTTCATGTTTTATCATGTATTTCTTAGTGTTTCATGTGTTCTTGATTAACATATTTCATGTTTTATGTGTTATTATACTTGATGTTTCATAATGATTAACTTCCTAAAAATAGTAGGTTTCTATATATAGTAACTTTTCAAAAATAGCAGGTTTTCATATATAGCAACTTTCCAAAAATTATAAGTTTCCATAAATAGTATGTTTCTATAAATAGTATATTTCCATAAATAGTATGTTTCTGTAAATAGCATGTTTCCATAATTAATATGTTTCCATAATTAGCATGTTTCCATAAGTAATAATAAGCTTGTGTAATAACTATATGATATAAGCTAATGTTTAATAAGCATATATTATAAGTCATGATTTATTAAATATCATATATAGTAAAGTTTAATAATAATACGTTAGTCTTACATAATAATTATTAATTAATAATATAGTATATGGTTTATAAATGATTATTAATTAATAATATAACATGATTATATTAATAAAACTTTATCATAACTGATAATTGTATAATTAAATTAAAGTATAGTATTAATTTAATTAAACAATGATTAGAATATAATTAAATAATTAAGCTAAGTTTTTAATTAAGTTAATTAAATGTGCCATGTAATTTGTATCATGAATAATTATATTAATAATTATTATAAGTCTAGCATTAATTAAATTAATGGTACCATGTTAATTTCATGCCAAATCATATAACATAAGTATTTATATCCTAAGTCGTGATTTAATTTATTAAACATGTTTTATGTTAATATAAATAATATAAATTAATATAAAGTATTTTAGAAAAGTAATAGCCAAACACACCCTTGGGTGTTTTTCATGTACCCGAGCCCCAAAACCAAGCCCTCACCGAGACACCATGGTCTCGGCTTGGCTCGAACCACAAACCTCACTACAGCCGCAAGGTTGTGGCTTTGCCACCATCGGCCCAAAATAGCCCCCGGCCTAACTGGTTGTCACTGCCAAGCCAAACTACCCGCTGTGGGGATCGTTTGGTGTTGCGGCCGAACAAGCAAAACAGCCACCGCCCCTTAAAGGGTTCGGTTGGCCGAGAAAATATACCACCGAGAGCCTTCGGCTCTCGGTTCCCGCGATAACCCAAACCAGAAACTCGATTAGGCCTTGTTTAATTCATGTTTTATTTACCGAATCATCATGTGTTATTATTAATATTTTTACTTCATGATCAAATAAAATAATAAGAAAAGATTAAGGTTTAAGGGATACCATATGCGTATAGTGATTTGGGATAAAGAACACGAACAATACCCGTAAACCAATCAAAGATCAAACACTTTTTCCTCTCCTTTTTCTTGTGTAACTGGCGGCACCAAAGAGACAAAGGGACTAGGGTTTTTAATTTTTTGTAAAAGTGGTAAATGAATTTCCCTGGAAGTAATTTGTTAATAGTAAAATCATAACGGGTCGGGCCATCGGCCCTCTTTTTCTTTTCCTTAATGTGCCGCCGAAACACCCCTTCATTATCGTTTTTCGTGTTTTAATTTATTCTTGTGTTTTATTATTCGTGTCGTAAGTTCGTGCTTTTAACTTGTGTTTTAATTTCTTGTCGTGTATTATTTATTATACGTAAACACTTGTAAATAATATATAAAATATACGTAATACTTATATGTATACATTAAATATTCATGATACGTGTCGTGTTTTAATTAATTATAAAGTTTTAATTAATCCGTGTTTTCATGTAATTAATGTTCTTATGTATTTTATGCGGGTTTTAAAACAAAGTTGTTGTTCATATTTAGTTTGGGTAAATTTCTAACTAGGTCCTTGCTAACCAAGGATTGCAAAAGACCCATGTTCACATGACCTAGATGCCTATGCCAAAGGGTTGAGGTGTCGTCTATTGTGGTCAAGCAAATTGTGTCTTTTGATGAGTCAAACTTCATCACATATATGTTATTTTTCCTAATTCATTTTGCTATGGTTATGCCATCTTTTAGTATTTTACTATCGCTTTCTTCAAAGAGGACTTTGCATTTGTTACTACAAAGTTGACATATACTAAGTAACTTAAATCCTAAGTTTCCAACATGAGCAACGTTATCAATGGTGATATGGTCATTAGAAATCATACATTTGCCGATGATTTTGCTTTTGATGCTTCCACTAAATGTAACATTACCTTCGTCCATAGGTTTTTCTGTACAGAAGATATTCCTATTTCTCGTCATGTGTCTTGAACAACCGTTGTCCTTGATCCATTCTTCTAGTTCATGTCCGAATTTCAAGCATACATCGTTAGTTTCATGTGCCATGAGTGCTAGTTCTTCCTTTTTGGAGTCATCTCTTGCGTCATCACTCGCACTCTAAGCCCCGCTTATAAAAGCTCTTTGTGTATTTTGCTTGGGCTTTGGAGAATCACCAATGAAGTGATTTGGATCACCACATTGGTAGCATTTTCTTTCCTCTTTACCTCTCTTGATATAGGCGCCTTCTTGTCATCAACGGGTCCCCTCATGAATCTTCCTCACCTTTTGAAGAATTCTTGAAGTCACGAACCACCATGGCATATTCATCATCATTGTTATCGGATTCTTAATCATCATCATCAATAGATTCAATTCTAGCTTTCAAAGAGATTGATCTTTGTTTCTCCTTCTTTCATTTGATGATCTCGAAGTCCTTTTCCATTACCATCTCATGAACCTTTAGATTCCCGATAAAATCATCCAATGATAAGTTCAAGAGATCTTTAGATTCTTCGATGGCCTTCACTTTCGCTCTCCATTTTGGATGTAGTGATCTAAGAAATTTCCTGACAAAGTTCATAGTAGAGAAATTTCGTTAAGTGCTTTTGATTGAAGTAATGATGGTGTTAGACCGAGCAAACCTCAAATCCAAGGTTTTCAAGATTGTGATCCCACCTAACATCGTTTTTGTCTTTGCAAGAACGAGATCGTAAGATCAGATCGAGACCGTAAGATCCTACCAATTTACCATGTTCTGCAAGCAATTGCTAAACGAGTCAAACTTTTTTTATTTCTACTCATCATCAAAGAGAAATTTATATAATATCTGTTTAAAAATGTCAAAGTTCAAATATATAATACCAAAGTAAAAGTAAAACACAAAAAGTTAAGTTTCAATCATCACATTCATGATTACATAACATGAATATATACGTCTTAAAACAAACTACATCACTAGTATCACTATAATTTAGCTATCTAAATTAATACTTAAATATTAATTGTTAAAACTATGAAAAGGCAAAAGGAAAAACAACAATTACTTGTAAGAAACTATTTCCTTCAGGCAACAAGAACATGAGAAGAACCTTAATTTCTTTAAGGTAATTTAGATTTGGAGATAATTATGTTTACTGATTAGAAAATCTAGAAAGAAACGTCAATACTTGTTACTGATTTAGCGGACTCGTATTTATCTTTTTTGGGCCTAAAAGAGTGATGGGTTTGTAAGTATGTAAGTGAGTAAGTTAGTAACTTGGTAATTTGGTAAACTCGTAGTGACCCGCCATCTTACGATCTTACATGTGATCCTACATCGATCTTACGATCCTACCCCTAATGCGATCCTACACCGATCTTACACGATTTTATCATGTGGAAACGTAAGATTGTACGATCTTACGTGTAAGCTCGTGAGTTTGACAGCTCAATTGACTCTTCTTCAAGGATAGAAAATTGTTCATCTTGTTGAACAAGAAGATCAATTTTTTTATCCTTGACTTGTGAGTTTCCTTGCTGTGTGACAATTAACGAGTGCCAAATTTCTTTGGCCGTTTGACACATAAAGACTCTTTCATGCTCCTTATCAGGTAGAGCATTGTAAAGTATCATTTTGGCTTCATTATTTTTTGCCAACATTTTCTTTTGATCATCGGTTTGCTTTTCACGCGAAACTGATTCAAATTGATTAGTGGTGACATTATTTACCGTTGGTGCATAATCACCTTCAATGATTATGTACCAAAGATCAATATCTTTAGATTTCATATAAGTTTCAAAACGGTTTTTCTAATATATAAAACCATCGGTTTCAAATAGTGGTGGTTTTTGCATAGATTTCCATTCCTTGTCATTTTCAGAATCCATGGATCGATTCAAGTTTTAAAAAACAATATATTTTAAAAATCTTGAGTACGTAGCTCTTGATGCCAATTATGGAATACTAGGGGGGGTGAATGGTTTTATCGATTAGTTTTACTTCTTTGAAACTTTATATGTGATTAGTAAAGATAAATAAATCAAGTATGATTGAGTACGTAATAGAGATATGGAAAGAGTAAATCAAACCACAATGCACAAATGATTTATAGTGGTTCAGCTTAACAAGATCTCACTTATCTTGCCCCTACTTTCATTCCTCGAGTATCCACTCGAGAGTTTGACTTTCACTAGTCAACAACCTCCTTTATAGCGGTGGAGAAACCCTTACACGTCGCTTACAATCTTTACTGAAACATAAGGTAAGATGTCGTGTTCTTTATATGGGTACAACAACTCCCTTCACACTATCTATTTTGAGGACTAAAATACTAACCAACCTATTACAAAAGTAGTAGATGAATGGGTACAATAATGGTGATTGTAAACACTTAACATAATCACACAAGTAAAATTTGAAGGATCAAAGCTTGGGTATAGAGTTCTTGTAAATGATCTTAAAGGAGAGTAAGATCTATATCACAAGAGATAAGAATGAGACAAATAATAGAGATTAGAATGTTAGAGATAATCAGAGATTAAAGAGATTATAGTGAAGAGGGAGTGAGTTGAGAGCTTGGAGAATGATTGGTATTTATAAGCAACAAAGTCAACTGATCGCGGACCCTACAGATCCAAATCATTTGGGTCCGTGACCTTTGACTTTTGTTGTCTCATAAATGCATTGTACAAGATCACATTCAATCATGATTACACTAGTTTTGACTTTTGTTTATCAGAGATATGGAGAGAGTATAGTTTATTTTTCATATGTTAAATTTATACAAAAACTTTATAAGTGTAGAGAACCTTTTACAAAAGTCAAAAACATAAAATCATTTATCCAACGCTTTAGTGTTGTTTGTAACATAAGCTTAAAAATATTTTCGATGTTTTATCGTTAAGAAAACTTAAAAGGGATTAGGATTATAAACATCGTTTTAACGCGATATTTGTATTCATAATTTCTATCTATTTACTTATAGACATGATGTATCCTTTCTCTCAAAGCACTGTTATGAAGATGGTAAACAGTCAACTAAAAGTAGATATGGAGGATCAGATTGCTATAGATTTTCTTAAGTTCCTTTACAGCCAAATTCAGAACTAAGTCATTGTTTTGGTGATCCTAATTTTTATTCCAGAAACATGGTGAGTTTATAAATAGAAATCACAAGTTTAGAGGATTGTTGGGAATAAACTAGTGTTAGTTTATATTAAATTACCAGTATTAATTATATTAACGTTGGTAGTAATATTCTTAGTACTGGTTGTATTAACACTGAATTGGACGTGCTCAATGTTGGTAGATATATTAGTGCTGATATGAAGATAAACAATGGAAACGTGCTATATATGACTGCAATATATTATTTATATCTTCTAAATATTTAAACTTATTTGTTCATATCTTTGTCTTGTAAAGGACTCTTTGTACTCTAAAAGGACGTCTTAGGTCTAGATTTAGATATCTCTTAATTTCTCTGCATCGTAATTTTCACTTCAAGGTTAATACTCAGTGTTAGGAGTATTCGTATTACTAATAATATAGGAGTATTTTGGTTTACATCTTTGTTTTATTTCACGTTTTCTTACACTCATAATCTTCATAATATCAAAGAGTAAATTCCGCATAGTCTTTGATATCATTGAAAGTTTCCACTTAAGGCTATATAGAATTTATCCTGTGAAATCTAAATCTACAAGCTAGACTAGCAAGATCATAAGGAATCAACAACTTAACTTACCCATGGGACAATATCTTATTTACGGAATCTACCCAAAATTGAAGCAACTCGTTAAGACGATTTTAGAACCATCTGCTGCTGACTAAAGCAAATAAGGTATAATAAAATGTAGGAATAAACAAATAAAGATGTGGAATGAGTGTTTTCGATGTCGTCAGTTAGAAAAATTATTGACGATGCTCTTCTTCCGAAGGGTAACTTAAAGACTAGATGGATAAAAGCGGTTCCTATTAAGATTAATGTTCATGATTAGAAAGAAATATAAGATTTCTTACCTACTAGATTTAATATCTCTGATAGAGGTATGGATATCGATTCTATTTTATGCCTTATGTGTGAATGTACGACTGAGTCGTCTAAGCACCTTTTCTTTTCTTGCAAGGTGGTAAGTGGTGTCATATCCAAGATTACTCGTTGGTGGGGTTTAATTCCTTTATGATTGGTTTCAATGGATCTCGTCATCAGGATCCATTTGAAACAGATGAAGGTTTTCAAAGGCATATACTATATAGTTTGGTGGTTAATATCCGTTTACAGTATAACTGTTTTTCCACAATTCGCGTTGAATTGAAATCAGATTTTAATGTTTCGACTTTTTTTCACTTTTGGTTTCGATTATGTATTTAGAAAATATAAGTACTTTTTACAAATTTATGACGTATACGAAAATCGAGGTAAAAAACTATTATAATATTCTATTATTATTATACTATTATTGTTAATATTGGGCTAACAATTAAAACTAATATTCAAAACACATAGCAACAACCCAAATCAAATATTAGTCCAACTAGTTAACAGACGGCGCTAACAACTTTCTACTGGCCCAATGACAAGTTTTAATAGTCCAACAACTTTATGTTAAGAGGACAACTAATGCAGAGGACTAACAACCTAAGGGGTTCAACTAACTAACAAATTATAACAAACTCACTAAACTAGAGGGACCAAAACTATCACTTGTAATAAACTTACAAAAACAGACACCTAGCTCGAAAATAAGCTATAAATTGTGAAATAAGCCACCATATTAGCTTAAACTTGTTATAATCTTCCTAAAATCGAATTTTACCTAGGGAGCTATGTGATTATTGGTCAGGATAAGATAGATAACCTTATTTGAATTTTTAAAGTTGTACAAATGTTTGAAAATCGTATTTAGACTTAACCAAAATGCATAAGCTTCCTAGGGATCGTTTCTAGGGTGAGAAAAATAATTTTTGACACAAATAACTAAATGATAGGCTCAAGGGTTAAGCTTTTTACTCCAATAAGCTCTGCATAGCTTATTTAATAAGTTATTGACCAAAATTTTGACTTTTTACTATTTGATCACTTCAAAATGATAACTAACCAGACTTATTTACTTTTGAACTAGTTTTAATACTGAGAGTACAAGATGACATAAAATACAAAGACTTGCTTATTCAAAATATTCACTAGGACAACGTATTATCTAGCTTATAACTTGAATTCCAATAAGCTATAGTGAAAGTACTCTAAAAACAATGAAAGCTAGTGATTAGGCTTTCTAAAATACCTTATGGCTATTCCTTTCAATTATCCAACTAGTTATTCAGTCTTAAAGTTAACAAATTAGTCACCCAAACTGTTTGTGTGTAATTGCGTTGTTTGACTTCTAATTTGACTTTAAGTGCAACAAAAGTGATTATCTAAGCTCTAGATAATGCCTTTACACTACTCTAACTCTATTAGAACAATTCAAATCTAAAGTGCCCCTGGCAACCTAATTCCAAATACTAGATAACAGATCTACGTAGAGATTTCTTTAACTACCACTTTAAACTAATGAGTATCTATAAAAAAACATAATAACATATTAAGATCAAATCAAGCAAGTTTAAACCAATTTCACATTACATTATGATAACTACTGTGTATTGAGCTAATTGAAAATAAAACAAATCCTTACACTACATCTAGGCCACCATTGATAAAGAGTTTTGCAAGATCACTAGCATTGCTTCACCATGAATAACCAAATATTAAAGCTATATGAGACCATTTCTAACAACTATTCAACCAATGATCAATCAAAGAAATGTTGATCAGTCTGTTATACCACTCAGCAACTATAATCCATTTGTAGAATCATACACTGCTACTGAACACACCATGAAATCACTCTACAGCTTCATTAATCTAAATACAAGTTAAAATCAAGCCTCTATCAAGCTTATAACAACTACAAGTTTTTTGAATAATGAAACAGAGAATTGGATGAAAATGTGCTTTGTTTTTATTGATCTGAAAATGAGATTATTACAAGTGCTTAACTAGAAATGGAATGATAACAAAAACTAATCTAGTTACAAGAGAAATCGAAACTAAATTGGAAAGCTGAACTATTTCTATCTGAATTAAAAGTAACTAACTAACTAACTATGTGTGAATGAGGGATAGCATAGGTATTTATAGAATGAAAGTGATGTGATAGTTGAGGTGAGTGATGTGTTTAGGCTAATCAAATGTTGCTACGTAATCTAGGGTTCATAAAGAATTGCCCAGATTTAGGTATTTTTTTTAACTAAATGGATTTTAATTCTATTAAAGGGCACATGATTGTTAAGGAGGTTGAATCGAATTCTATAATCTCTTTATAAAATACACTCCATCAACTCTAATTTTTCTTTGAAAAAAAATGTGACGTGTCATGATCTGGTTGGAAGAGAAGTTTGAACTTGGATTGCAATCAAAGTCATTCATAATATATCCACTTCATACGGTTCATATGAGCTTGTGTGGCAGTCCGTGTATCCTTTTTATTGATCTTCTTATTCGTCCACGTGGATCACACATAAACAACTACAAGCTCTTGGTAAGAATAGCACTCCTCATTAAATTTATAAGCTGCCACTTAGTTCCCTTGTATTTGTACTTTACATATTTGGCATAATAGGTCCTTCACTTTATATCTTTGTAGAAATGACAAGAAAGGTCTTTCACTTGTAACTTTCACACTTGTACAACATTGGTCCTTTGACTAAAATCTTTGACACTTCATATCTTGGACTTTTGGATCATTGAAGAAATTACAATTTAGGTCCTTTAAGTTTACACTTTGACATTTGTTGACTTGAACTTTCCAACTTTATAGAATTTACAAGATAAGTGCCTCATCTTCTTGATATGACACCTTCTTGATCTTTGTGCTTGATTTTCTTTAGATTTCTTCAAATAATATCCGTGAAAGCCCATATTTGCTTCTTTTGTATCTATTTTGCATGAACAAGCTCAAATACACATACCACGCTATTTAAACATAATCGTTTATATTTGGTTGTGTTTTAAGTGATTTTGGGTTATTAAAGATGAGTGTTTATACACTTATCAGTTGTTTACATGAAATTGGCACAATCTAAAGATTTTTGGTCAAAAAGATCTCTTAATGGAGAATGTTTTTGATAAAGTGGTCTCTCGTTCCTTTTATTGGATTTTTTTTTCGATTGAAGGCTAAATTTAGTTTCATTGATTGACTAACAACCCTAATCTTATTTCGTTGTAAGTTACTAGCATCTTGCTATTTTAATATAATCACCGTTAATAAAAAGATGTGGAACGAGTGTTTGATGTTCTGAAGAAGAAATATGCTATAATAGCCAATCCCGCACAACTGAAGAAAAAATAAAAAAATAATTAATACCACTGCCGACCCATAATAAATGTTCAGTTTAACTTTTTTTAGTCTTATTATTTAATTTAACTGTAAATATATCTTTATTTGTGTTATATGATATTTGATGAAAAATATATGAATGAATTGTATTTTTAATTATATTTTTTATTGGTACAAATGTTATCAAGTATTATATAATGCAAATAAAAGTGTTTATGATTAAAGTTTTAAAAAACTAAAAAAAGGTAAAATGAACAATTATTAATGAACAGATGAAGTATGATGTATGTATGCATCATATTACATAACATGGTTCGAAAATACAAAGAGCCCACAATATCTTTGGATTGATATCCAAAGGAAGCATATCAATCAGACGATCTCGAATGATCCGTTGAACGAGCGCGCCAAATTATGAAGCATATCTTAAAGTTACAACTACAAGCGCATCAAAACCTTTGTGTCAATTTAGTAGAACACTTGTCTCTAATGTTTAATTTCAGTTTTAAATGTAATATTTTTAGTATTTTAAATATATTTAATATTTTTAATTTATGAATAACTTTTTTACATTTTATGTTTTATGTTTTTAATTTATGAATAAAAGTATGTATAAAAAAGTGTAAAGGATATAATGACCAACGCATTTGAAATATGAGAAATGACGAGAGAAAGTGAGAGCAACATGATGTTGAGCTCTTGTCTCGTAATCTTGTGTCTAAATTAGTTGTCAAAGAGGTATTACGGAGTATTTATGTTTTTTATCTTTCTAAAGACTTGCTTTTGCTTTAATGCTAATAAAACAGACATGTTCTTTTGCTTTTCTACTCCTCCCTTTCTTCAAACATCACCTTTTTCAGCATATGCATACTCCAAATATGTGAAGACCATCTCAAATAACCAATTCTCAACTTTTTTTCTTCCAAAAGAAACTCACCTTTTGTTCGAACTAACCTAGTTCATCACTAATGTTCTTGTTACTTTCTTAAATGTTCTTTGTAACATATCATGCTGTTTTTATGGTTTAGTTTCATTTACTAATAACAAAATGAGTGACAACAAAGGTGAGAAGTCCAAGAAACAACAACAAAAACATTCAACACCATCCTCACCTAAAGATATTACACAAGAAACCCTAGGTGATACTACACCATCTGTCACCACCGCTGCCACCGTCGCTGCACCGACTTTCCTCTCACCACTACCACCACAACAACCACCTCAACCGTCTTCACAACTTTACTTATCAACCGAGTTAGTAAACCCTAAAAGACCTAGATACACTAGCACAACCGGACAATGGAAGCTTCTACCATCTCCTTCACAAAAACAAATAGTTACACCTACTACCGCGGAGAAAATCTTATCTCCTGCGGTAGCAGCTGCTTCATCTTCGGATACGGCTTCTTCGCCGTCTCACTCACCTCGACTTTCGGTCTCTGGACAAGAGACCAGCAAGTCGGAAGGTGACCAACAATTTTCTCAACATCAGTTGAGAAAAGGAAAATATGTAAGCCCAGTTTGGAAGCCCAACGAAATGTTGTGGCTTGCAAGGGCTTGGAGGGTACAATACCAAGGTGGTAGTGGGTTAGGTGATAGGGTGTCAGGGTCTAGGTCTGATCGTGCTTCAGACCCTACACCTATCAGCTCAGCACCCGCACCAGTTTTATCCCAACTACAAGGTAGAGGGAAAACTAGGGCCGAAAAAGATAAAGAAGTTGCCGAGTTCTTGCAAAGAAACGGTGTGAACCGTGATGCAAAAACCGCGGGGACGAAATGGGATAATATGTTGGGTGAATTTAGGAAGGTTTATGAATGGGAAAGAGGGGGCGAAAGAGAGCAAATTGGTAAGAGCTACTTTCGACTTTCGCCTTATGAGCGAAAGCTGCATAGATTGCCTGCCTCTTTCGACGAAGAAGTGTTCGAAGAGTTGGCAAGTTTTATGGGTTCTCGAATGAGAACTCCGACAAATAGTATTTGTCGAGGAACGTCTCCTTTATTTTTGACGTCTGGTGGTGATCAAGATTCACGCTTAGCTCTTGTTGAGACTAAATCTTTTCCACCTCCTTCATTTAAAGATGACGATCTCCCTTTCCCATCATCCGGTACAAACTCATGCAGCATTATTTTATGTGTCACATTATTTAGTTTAGGATTTTGTAAAGTTACTTATGTTATTGTGTAGTGTAACAAATAATTACAATCTTTATGTTTAGGGGTGTTAATTAGGTTAGCTATTAAGCGGTTTAGTATATATTGGCTCAAATTGGGGGTGCCACGCTAGGCTTACGTCTGTAAAGACCCATTTTACTCGCGTAACCAGAACTAAAACCTCAAATCCGTTCCTTTTATATATATATATGTATGTTTAAATCTGATTTTTTTCAGTCCTGAATGATCAAGTTGGATAAACGGTAATTAAAAAACTATTAGCGTCACTACATGTATCAAAATGCATTGTACCAAACACATTCAGAAGTCTGGTATCCTGTTTGTGTAGAAACGCAATCAGTGATTAAAATAGTTGATCTAAATAGCCCTTTGATTTCTTATCTAAAAAGTTTCTTATTTGACCAAGAAGCTTAGTGTTCCTATTCATCTTGCAACAAAAAGTCTAATGAAACTTTTATTTTTGTAGTTGGGAGAGGTGGTGGAAGACATATGATAATGTCAGGAAGTGGTGAAGGTTATTTTCATGGTGTAAGAGGAAGTTTATTAGGTGTAGAAAGTTCACCAATGGATGTAACAAGAGGAGTTGGTCAATATGAAACATCTTCATCCTCAACATTAAAAGAACTAAGAAGGATTGGTAAAGTAAGAATGGTATGGGAAGAACTTGTGAGTTTGTGGGCAGAAGATGGTGAACATCATAGAGGTAGAATTAAGGTTCAAGGTACCAGCTTTTTAAACGCGGACGAACTCACTTTCTTGGATGATGCAATGGTTGCTTGCAGTTTAGAAGCATTTGAAGATGCTAATTCACCTCTCAGAGGTTTCTCTGTTGATAGATTTCTTCCTGGTCAACAAGTCAAAGTCTTTGGAAGAAGAAAGTCAATTCACCATCCTAGTACAGGTAATAATCAAAACATCAATATATGTTCACATTTATTTGGGTATAATTTAGAGATTACAGGAATTTATATCAAATGCAGGTTTGAGTACAGACAGAAATCAAGCTCCTTTAGAGCCCCCAATTAGATGTAAGACAATAATGTTATCAATTAATGTTCTTGTAACATCAATTTATAGTAATAGAGATGGGAACAGCATTGTCACATTATTGAATATTGCCATAATATCTATCAACTTTTGTAACTCTTAATGTACCATGTTGTTGCAGCTATACCACCATGGGAATTTCAAGATCCTACTGAATATTACTTAGGTTGTCTACGGGTCCCACCGCCCTCTTTACCGAGCTTGATAAACCTTCCATGGTACTTGCAAGAACCGCCACCCGAAGAGCTGAGATTCCCACTAAGAAAAGACTTGTATCGAGATCTTCTTCCTGGGAAAGAATTGTTCTTTACCACATCTTCTGAACCGTTGGATTGTCGAACCTTTGGTTTAGATATTCTAAGCCCAATTGCCCGATCAAACCCTACCCTCACCACCACAATAAGAGAATCGTTCATTGGTATCTGGGACGATTGCATAAACCGTGTCATATCAAAATTCAGTAACATTGATATGGTGTTCATTCGAAAACCGTCTTTATCAAACAATGGGATACAAGATCAATGGCCCAATGTTACCGGATTTGTCCGGAATTTCTGTTTGTGGAGAGGGGAAGAAACCGATAGATTAAGAGAAGATAATAGTCTTGATCCTTCTTCACTGATGGTACAAAAGTTGTTGTGGAGTTACACGGATCTTCCTTATATCCTAGGTTACTACGCTGTTGGTTATATTGTCACTTTCTGTGCATTAAGTCGGACACATGACAGAATCATCAGAACTGATCTCCACACCGTTGACTTATCAACACCTGGAGATCGAATCAAAGCTTTAGTTCCATGTTGGAGGATAGCTGGACTACTCTCACTGTTGGCTGATCGTTGTGCTAACGTTCAACAAATCAATAAACCATTCCCATACAGCGACTTTGAACGAATTGATTTAGGCAACAACAACATTATTGAGTTAACACCAAATCACATGACAAGGGTTTTCTCGAGCAAGCGAAAATGGGTCATGGTAAAAGAGATTTATGATTTCCTCGATCATCGAATCCCACATTCGGAGTTTATTTTTCAGTCTTCCGAGAAAGACCTAACTCTTGGTTTCAAACCAAGAGGTTGCAAATTAAAGCTTTCAAACTTCCAGCAGTTAGTGGAAGCTTTAAAACATGTAACAAAAGCGTTAGTCGCGTTACATGACTTATCGTTTATGCACCGGGACTTGGGGTGGGATAAAGTGATGCGAAGATGCGATAGAGAAAATGAGTGGTTCATAATTGGTTTTGATGAGGCCGCAAGTGCACCTCAAATATATCCACCCCAACATGAGGTCGGGTCAGGGGTTACACCGACGTCCCAGATATCATCTGGGACATCGGCAGGCGGGAGACACGCTCCCGAGATGAAAGGTAGAGGAATGCATGGGGTGAAAGTAGATGTGTGGGGTGTGGGACAAATGCTGAAAACATGTGGGCTGGTGGGGTTGCCAAAAGCATTGAGAGAGTTGCAAAACAGGTGCTTGGATCAGAATCCAGAACAACGGCCTACAGCAGCTGACTGTTATCATCACCTGCTACAGTTGCAGTCGTCAATGACAAGCGCCGCCGGTGATTATTAAAAGTTAAATATTATATTATATAATATAAAAAAGAATATGTAGGTATTTATTTTGAATACAATACATATAAGGTACACATGCACTCATGAATTTGATTACTATTATTATTACGAGGCTAAAGACATGACAGCAAGAAGGCCTGCATGGGTTTTGTAGGAGTGCAGTACATAGAGCAACAGCCACAGGGTGTAGCTCCTAGGGTTTCCAGGGGCATTTTGGACATTTTCATATGCTGTATGAACTTTATTTGTTTCAAGATTCTACTCATGCTTAATTCGTTATTTTCATTATTTAAGATAGAAAAGTGAGTTTTGGTATTTAAGTCAGTCATTTGGATAATAAAAGTTATAATTTTATTGTATGTCATCTTGTTATATATATATTAATGCAATGCAATGTTTGTTTTGGTTGCAAGTAGAGATAGGCAAAACGTATGATCCAATGGGGATTCCGACACCCGGGATGTAATTATGTAATTCTGGAGTAGGAATCCTTTGCTTGAAATAAGGCAAATGGGCAGGTTTATATTGGGTCACCCAAAGAAAGACTGGTAAAATTCGTATTGTTTATGCAAGTTTTCTAGTAAGTGATGGAACATCCGTGGACGCTGGTCGAGGGAAAGCGATTGTGTTTGTAACAGCGTAACACCAATGCCGAACTTAAACGTCTAATAAAATACAAGTGTTAACAATGATTCAAAGATCTCTATTGTGTTTTATTTTTTGGATTACGATTCTAAATTTAATTTAGTAAATTGCAAAAGTTGTTATATGTAACTATTACATATAAAACATTTTAAGCACTTCCTTCACATTAAATATTTAAGTTCTTAAATAATACATAGCATTTGATGTAAACAAGAGAAAGAACAAACAATATGTATAATATTTAATGTGCAACTTAAAATTTACAACATATAAATATTTGTAATATATAACCTTTTAATGCACCTAATACATTACAAAGTTGTTAATTCATAATTAACACTCTTATTAAAACACACTCATTACATAAAAATAATATATGCACATTAGACTAACATTAAAAAACATTCATATTATACTAATCCAAACAATAATATACATATATTTCAAAAAAAATTATAACACTACAAAAACTTTCATGTATGCATAAAATGAATGTCTAATTCAAAAATAGTTAATTATATTTAGTTTTTTTTTTGCCTTTAACCATTTACATAACTTTACTTAACTTTCATATTTAGGTTATTGATTTTTTCTTAGTTTTAAAGTCTTAATTATTGTATTTTCCAAGTTTTTTTTTGCCAAAAATCAGATCTTGTAGTTAAGTTTTAAACAAAGTTGACTATTTTGTCATTTAGTGTAAATTAGTTTTTACTTATTTTGAGCTTATTAGTTAATCTTTCTCAAAAATAACGAGGGAGGTGCTTATTTACAGCTTATGGCAACAAGTTTTGAGCTTATTGGTCTTATCAAGGCACAATAAGCTAGCTTATTGCTTATAACTCAGCGTTAAACTCATTTTCATCTTTTGGGTCTTTAGAAAAAGTTTCTTAAAATAAAATTTTAGTTCAAGTAAGGCTTTTACATTTTAATTTTTCCAAAGTTTTTTTATTTGGGACTAAAAGCCAATTTAGGTTAGGTTGTTTTGGGTTTTGGCCCATTTCAAGACCCAAAACCCATTTTTGAGAATTTTCATTTTTGATTTATTTAGATTAAAATAAATCAGTTTACAAGTTTTTGAACTTTTTATATTTTTGCATTATTTTATTATTATTTGTCTCGTTTTGCGTGCCCGCTTAATTTGATTTTACTTTTATCCGTCGTAGTGTAGCTTCGTCTTTTACTTTTAAATCCTTTGATTTAATAAACGTAACTAAGCCAAATCCGTATTATTGGCACATAATCATCACCTCCCTTTGAGGAACGAACTCGACTTTCGATTTTAACGTTTTACGTTTTAACTTAATACTCACCATATAGACACTTTTTCTAAAGTGTGTAAAAATACTACATCAAACATCATACCCTAAACATTAAAAACATGAAGAACATTATAAATATTAAAAACAGGGTACACATCCTAATCACTGTCACTTTCTTCCATGTGATATGCATAAGCTTGCTTCTAGCTAATAGCATCCTTGGCTTTCTCAATCAACTAGGACAAATAAGCCAACTTTTGCGTGTCACTATCACGCATTTCTTTCAAACAATCGACCCGACCATCTTCAACTTCATCAACCTCAGTCTCGATCTAGTCGACCAGCATTCTAATATTTCCTATGGTATTCCTCAGTTGGTGACCGCGCAACACATCCACATAAACTTGTTCAATCGCAACCATTTGACCAATATATAGACCCATACACGCGTTGAGCTCTGAATCTCCACATAGTTGCTTCAATTCTTTAAGGATTGAAGTTCTTCCAGCCATTTTAGTTGAGATAAATTGATTAGTTGAAAGGGTTTGTGAAAGAGATAGGGTTACAGATAATTGAATGTCGATAACAACTGATTGTAAGAATATATAGTCTTTCAAAGTTCGAGCAATTTAAATCCCTGAAAAGTTTTAGTATCTCAAAGGTCAATCAAATTATGTCTTTCAAAATGTCTCAGAATGTGAACCGTCAACTTTTTTTTGCGGGGAAAACGGTTTCAGGGATGCATTTTGCATACACGAAAGGTGGAATAAAATGTGACGGGTGTTAAATGATTTCGGGGACGAAAATTACATAAAGGAAAGCTGAGGATTTGATGACGAGATGGTGTGGCACGGGAAATGACTAAAATACCCTCGCGTGCGTGGCACGTGTGGGAGTTAACGGTGAAAAACAGGCTTAAGTTAAAAAAAGTTAACTCGATGGTTGTTCTGCATAAGAATTGAAAGTATAGTGGCAAAATTTCTGAAGTTTGCACTCGGTGGTAAAATTGTCGTTTTTGCAAAGTCGATGAACAAAATTTGTAGTTTATTCTAAGTTTTTTTTTTATATTTGATGAAAATAGGAATTATTGAGATTTACCTATTTATTCTTTAAATATTACCTCAATTGTGTTTATTATTACTTGTTTATTTTGTTGATTTATTTCTTGTTTTTTTATTTGCTTGCCTGAGACTAAATTTATTTAAGGTTAATCGTTTGCATGAAATTTGTTAAGAGAAATGCTAGAATCACAAAGAGATTTCCACAAAAGAGTTTACAAAATGATGTGTCATGAAATTAGTGGTAATTTCAAATTTACTTTTCAATTCTCTCTCTTAGGTGCATCCACTAATTCTATGACATATCATTTTGTAAACTCTTTTGTGGAAATCTTTTTGTGGTTCTAGCATTTCTCATTTGTTAATGTGTTGGTTATTCTCTTTTTGGCAAAAGATTCTTCCGATAATTATATTAATCAAAAAAATAATTCATTACATTATATTAATCAAAAAATAATTCATTACATTATATGATAAATCTTAAATCTCGGTCTGTTACATGATGAATTAGTCTATAAATGCATCGATAACATCAAGTAACCTAATTTTTCTTTCCACATCATACCTTGATATTCAAATCATCGCGTAATAGTTGAATATTACCAAACCTTTCTTAGCCTTCATACATATCAACATCATCATCATATAAGTCGTATTTGACATTCTATATATATTCCTTCATTGTTACAAAATACTCTAAGTACCATATTTTATCCGACGAGTTTGAAGCCAAATAACTTGTCATTTCATTTTTAACAAGTTCAATTTCATCCTCGCTATCTCGATCACGTAATTAATCAACCTTTTTCACATGTTTACAATCATCATCTACAAACAAGCATTTTCCTTCCAGCAGTTGCATACAAACAAATTAATCTTTTTAAATTTTTATTAAAGAGGTCGTGTCTTCGTATTTTATTGTCTCCACTTGGGTGTGTTTGGCGTTCTTACGAGCTGCAGCGGGTTGCTGGAGCTGAATGCTGGAGCTGGAGCATGTAGTTTAAGCTTATTTTTACATGCTATTTTAATTAGCATGTCATTCAAGAGCTTATTTTTTTAATAATTAGCTCTTTCAAGCTCTGTAAAGCAAACGAAACTTATTTTTAATAATAGTTTATTTTTTGAAAAACAATAAGCTCATGCTTCGATAAGCTCTGATAAACTCGTGCGCCAAACATAACCAACTAGAAGTTAAAAATTGGTTATGAATCTGGCCTAGCTTAAACGTTAACTATAATATATGATTCAAAACTTAGAATTAAATGTGTAATTTGTTTGGATCTTCAAGGCTAGCACAGACATATGACTGAGTCTTTAGTCTTCTGCCGTCAAACTCAAATTAGGAAAAAATAACTTGAGACACAATCAATAGTATGAAATATCATCACTATGGGTATCGGTATGTTTGGTGAAACTAACAGTAGCATTAGCAGTAAGTAAACATTTAATTTTAAATAATGTTTGACACATTAAAAATAGTTGTAATTTGAATGTGTAAAAAAATATAAATAAACATACATATATAACTAGAAAACTATTTTAGATTTAATGTGATATATTAATTAAGGTATTTAAATAATTTATTAAATATATGCTTTTTAATCAATTATATTAATCTAAAAATACTCATTAAAATTTCATAAAAAAAAGACTCATTAAAAGAGCATTTAAAAAAGTATTATTTTCATGATAAGTGTTAATGCTAATGTTTTAACTAAACAAGTTTTTTTACAATTTTTGCTAAATAATAATACTAATTAATAAAAACTAATCGTGTACCCGTGCAATGCGGCGGCGGGTACCCAACGAATATTTTTTGTTACGAACAATTATTTTTCAGATATTAAATTATTTTGAAGTTTTATATGGTAGTTCTTATAAAATTTATATTAAAGATTGTTACAAAATTTGAATTAAATGGGTTATTACAAGTATCTATATCAAATGACTCGACCGGGTCGATTTAAAAACCGGGTTTCAAAACATTGCCATTTACAAGTTTTGAAAATGCGTAATCGAGAGTAAGTTTGAGTAGTGGAAACATGAGGATTATTCAATGCACCATGTATAAGAAGGATTAAACAATAGATTAAATAGTTTCATCTATTTCAAAATGAGTATTGGAAATAAATGATACTATCATATTTTTCAATAATGATAGAGCCTACTCACATTTAATAATCATACCAAAATCCAAATTCATTATAAACTGAACACAAAGTTTATCAAATGATCATTGAAAAAAGGCACCAAGTATATCATCGAATCTTAAAGTGCCTTAAAAACATCTTTACAAATCTTCAAACTACCCACACAAGAAACTACTAAACATAACAAAAATCTATAAATATGAGATGTATATTTACAAATATACCGTCATATTCGAGATGGATCTTGACAGTTACTAACAAATCTACACACGAAAAAACACACGGAAGCCACTAACATGCCCAGAACCACCAAACTCACCGAAAAACACTAAAAACCGTAACCAGCCAAACAAATCAGACCATTAATAAATGGTGAAACGTATGGGGTCGCGGTAATAGATTTTATGGTGATGGCAGTGGTGGGTTATGCTGAAATTTAGTGAGAGATATAGAGGCTTCAGGCTTGTGATGCCAAATGTGTATTTTTTATTTTTAAAGAGAAAAAAGATAGAATCGGATGTTTTGTTGGTTTTCTGTGGTTTATATATGTTTTTAGATTTTGTAGGGCGTTACAAGAATTAATGGAGAAATGGGCCGTTACGAGTTTAAATGGGTCGTTACAAGAGGTGCATTAATATTGTAGGGCCGTTACTTTTAATTAAAAATGGGTTGAAAAAACGTACAGAAAGCTTGACTAAATTGAAGATTTTTAATGTGTTAGAAAAACCATATGCAGTTTAAATTTTAAGTATAGATTTCTTATTAATGAAATGTTTTACGTTAAAAATTTTAGAACTTTTAAATATAGAATAATTTTAAATCTTTTATAAAGTAATATAGATACTCTTAAAAAAACTATTGCCAAACATATCCCATCAAACAAAAGATGACACTTCTATAAAAATAATTACACCTCATAAATACGTTTTTCTCATACATATGTTGACATCAATTTTACTTTTCTTGTCATTGAAAGTTCTTAAATTAGGTTAATCATTAGTTTAAAACAAATTTTCTCAAAATCTTAATAATTTTTTTTAAGCGGTAATTTTTATAAAACTAGCAAGATGTTAGAACAAAATTACAATGAAATCAAATGAGGGTTTTTAAATCACACGACCTAAAAAAATGCTCTATTACACCTATTATTACACCATAGAAATGAAAAAGACACAATATCATCGAAAATCACTAATCTATTAGGCGAGGAAGTGCTGAAAATAGTACGATTTCGCAACCCCCAAATAGACCACCATGCAACATAACAAACACCTTCCAAAATACTCTTGAGACCAGCAGATAATCCGAATAGAAGCGAACCCAGGCCTCTCAATCCGAGAATGAAAGCCACGGTTGCCAATCAAGCTCCCATCACCTGCAGACACGCCGAAGAACAGCCTGAGCCAAGGAGCACCGAAGCAATACATGATGAACATCTTCCTCGCTTGAAAGACAAACCGGACAAAAGGAAGTTTCCAAAATAATAACCTTACGAATCAAATTAGCCCGGATAGATAAACAGTCACGTCTAGCTCTCCAAGCAAAGATGTTAATCTTAATGGGCACATATCACACCCAACTCGTAGACTCCGAATGCGAAAGAAGAAATATATCATCAATGCCATTCCTCACATCTTTAACTTTGAAATTACCACCACTTGACATCGCACACACCTAACGATCGCGTAACGAAGACATAGAAACCGAATCCAACACCAAAGATAATTCAGCAAACCGTTGCTCCTCTACTCCTCCAGTAACAGGTCTACAAAACGACATACGTATAGGAGCACCCATAACCTCAGCCACTGAAATCTGTAGGTTCGTTTCAAGTGCGAATACATCTTAAACATATCACACTATTTCTCTAAAATACAAAATATCTTAAACATATTACACTATTTCTCTAAAACTATTTCTCTAACGAACGATTCACAAAAAACAAATCAAATGAGATGCACACGGATCGGATCACATGTGCACATTCTGTTAGTGATATTAGATAATATTTCATATCATCATTTTCACACAATAACAAACTCAAACACATCGACTTGGGCATAAAGTTTTCACATTTTGGTTTCTTTAATCCTTTTGTTTTAAACGAATAAATCAAGATATACTAAGAACTTCAGTTTATCTAAATATATATAAATTATGTTCAATGTTGAAAAAAGCAATTTTGAAATTAACGATAGAGTAGAACATATTTAGAGGTAAATAAAGTAGGTTACTTGAAGGTCGAACATGATTATTCATTTGTTGTTCAATCCCGCAAATTTTAATATTTTTACTGACGTGCTAATTCTTTTATATTATATATAAAAGCACATGCAATAAGTGAAACTAAACTTTCTCAAAAAATACGCCTAAGTTACTAAATATTTATTTTGTTTACTTAGGTTACTAAAATTATAAAAACATAAATTTTGAGTTACTCAAAATCAGTTAACTAGTAAAAATACAATATCCATGTTACTTAACTTGTAAAAACACGATATTTATGTTAGTTAACTTATCAAAAACTATGTGTTCAAGTTTCTGAAATTAACACTAAACTATATTGACGTATAATTTAGGAAAATTTAGTAAATTAGATGAACAAATTGAAATATTAGTATCTTAAACTCACTTTTTAAAAACGTTAAATAATCTTTGTATGCTATGCCTGTAGTTGCTAGAATGAACTGAAGAATAAGAGAGATTATAGACCAAGTGAGAAATCTGAAAGAAACGGAAGCAATTAGACAAAAGTCTGAAGGTGATCACAATAGCCTGTAGACTGGAATTGGGCCGACAGGACTAGCCCACTATGCTGTATGTCGAACAGGCTTTGGTCAGCATGAAGATTGAAGAGTGTTCCTAATTTCCTATATTGAAGGAGGGAGGGTTTGATGTTGTTTCCTTTTGTGACTGATTACTAAAGTTATTTACGTATAGTTGTGAAAATTATTTAGCGGCGAATAGTTAATGATATGTTAAATAATTTGATGGTCGAATTTAGTGACTCGACCGAATTAACTTAGTGATCAAATAAGTAATTAGCGAGTCGATCGATTTGATCAGGTGGTTGAACCCGTAATCAGGTGGTTGAACCCGTGACCCGGTGATTCGACCGAGTTGATACGGTGGCTCGACAGGTTTGACCCGGTGGTCGAACCCATGACCTGGTGACTCAATCAGGTTGACCCGGCGGTCGAACCCGTGACCTTTGTGACTCAATCGTGTTTACTTGGTGGTCGATCTCGTGACATGATGACTCGACGGGATGATCCGATGGTTGAACCTGTGATCCTGTGACTCAATCGGGTAGACCTGGTAATATCCCGTGATCAGATGACTCGACCAAGTTGACCCAGTATTCAATCTCGTGGTCCGATAATATTGTGTAAAAGAATATCTAGATTTATATTCAGAGATGTTGAAAATTTGAATCTTTTCAATAAAAAAGATAATTTTTTATATATAGTAGAGATAGAATAGATAAAATTATATAAAATATATATTTTTTGCTTAAAAATGTGATATAAACGCAGATACCAAAAAGTTAATATTGTAAAGTTATTATTTTTGGAAGTGTTCCCAAAATTTGAGATGTTGAATAGTAAGACACTCATCAATTTATCGGTGACAGGTTTGATTATCGAGTCAAACAAATCAAGTAAGTTAATTATAAGCTTGATCATTAAATTAACTTGATTAAGTAATTGGGTCATGTGTTTAATCACTTGAGTTAATCTTTCGAGTCATCTGATCAAGGGTTCGATCATCGGATCAAGAGTTTTACCATTGGGTCAACCGGTCAAGTCACCGGAGCACAGATTCAACCACCAAAACAATTCAGTCGAGTTATCAAGTTGCCAGTTCAAAGCACCATGTCCCTTAACATATCGTTAATTATTTACCGTTGGATAATTTCCCTCCCATACAATAGTATACTCCCTACGTCCCACTTTTATTGTCCTCATTACTATTTTAATCTGTCCCAAAATATTGTCTAGTTTCTAAAATAAGAAGAATTAATTACTAAATTTTCCAGTTTTACCCATATTATTAATTTCTTAAAAGGAAACTATTAATGTATTCAAAGGGTAAGTTTGTCTTTCTAATCATAAAATGTCTACATTCATTGAATCTATCATAATACCTAAAAAATTTGTTGGGGGACTAATAAAATGGGACGGAGGGAGTATATAATTATAGTTATTGTATGGGATATAAGTAAAGTTATAAATAAAGTAAGATGTGGCATGCGGCTGATCAAGCTTTAAACTTTTGCGTGATGTGTAGTGACACGGCGTTTTTAAGACGCGACTTAACGTGGTAAAAAATATAAACATATTTATAAATTATTATGTTTAATTTCATATATTAAATTTATTAAATTTATAAAAATTATTATACATAAAAAATAAAGTAAAAAAAAAACTATATTTATATATAATATTTTTATTTTCATATAAAAAATTATTTTACTCAACTTATCGTGTTTTATCATATTTTTTCGTCTCTCGTCTCATGTCAAACATCAAATCTACACTCTAACTTATTGCATGCCTGAAGGTTAAATTTTATGTCATTGCAAGGCTTTTGTGATACTTTTACAAACCTTTTAAAAGTTTAAATTATAATATGTGAGTGAGAGTGGGACTTTTTTGCATGAGGAATTTAGTGTACAATTGTAGTAAAGTAATAGCAGCCGGCAAACAAGAAAATAACGCATGTTGAAAAAAAAAAAAGAAAAACAAGAAAATAACGCATTGATCGTCAAAGCAATAGGCATAAAAGAAAGGAAAAAGAAAAGTCAAGTGGTGGCTATAGAGGTTGATAGAATGTTCTAAAAGAAACGGCTAAAAACTTATCAAAGTTTATGGAACAGACATGTTTCGATACTATGTTAGCCAAAGACCGAGCACGACAAATTTATAATCGATTTGGACTAGAAAACTGGATCAGACCGAACGGACTTAATTTGGACTGGAACATTTTACTCCAGTCTTCAGTTTAGTATTTTGTATTATTTCAGTCTTCGATTCGATTAATAGATCTGATCTCACAAAAAACTCGCGATCATGATTAATAGGATCGGATCAAAAAACGAACGGGACTAAATCAACCCACACCATTTTAGTCCGGTCTCAATCTGAAATTTCAAACAATTTCAATCCCGGTTCTGATCCGATCCAAACCTGCCCTATGTTATAATTACTTTAATCGATGGATATTTAACACAAGGACTTTTTATTAACACCCCAGTCAAGCTATACGCCTTCTTGGCTAATATATTACTCAATAGAATCAAGATAGCAGTCTATCGAATACTCCTGACACTTGGTCAAACGAATACTTTGAATCCGAACATTGCAAGTACCTAACACAAACAACCTGTGTATGGCCCAATATTTTCAAAACCCGGGTTTTTCGTTAACCTGATTTAATGACCGATTCATAGATCAATCGGTTGAATCGTCGGATCAACCAGATTTATATGTATGAATACTTTTTTTTATATATTTAATACATAATGGTTAGAATTTTATAACTTGTTTTACGTCAAATTAAATCGATGAAAAATATTTACTTTTTTTGGTTTAATATTTATATCATTATAGCAAATGTATGAAAAAATAAATATTTATATTTATAATTTGTATTAGATCATAATAAAAATTAGTTTGTGTTTTAAGTTAGTTTTGATTTTTATTTTAAGTAATAATAGACACAATCATTTTAATTATCTTTAAAATTCTAAGTTTTTTGATTTTTTTAATATAAAAAATCGTGATCCGTCTGAGTTTATCAAATCAGGTCAACCTGAGTTCACGAAAAACCAGCGGTTCAATCCGGTTCTCAAACAAGCAAAAACCCAATTACATTCAGCCTGATCTCTAAATAAATTCACGAGTCAACTGGTTTAACCGTCAATCAACCCGATTTTTAAAACATTAGTATGGCCATCATCAAACAATTAGAACAAGTATGTTAGCCCGCGCGTTGCGTCAGGGCTTATTTTTTGCTAATTAAGTGCTTAAGTGAAACTTCACTGTGCGGTCTGTTGATAGGTTATATCATTTACCGCGGTGCTTTTTGGTGAAGAACCTGGGACTTCAATGTAGATAAGTTTACCTCTAATCTTAGTAAACTAATTATACATGTAAAACAATGCAACATTTTTATTGATATACATGTCACAATGTCAACATCAGGGACAGGTGGAGAATACAACATCATACACGATAACCCTTACATATAAGATGTTCAAACTTCTTATTCTCCAACTCACTGTGATAAAAAACTATCCAACTTAAAACTCAAGGAGACACATGTGCTGGTCCCATATTTTATTACCTCATGAGTACTATGCTTGGCTATAGTGTTTAAGTGCCAATTTACCTGATAGAAAGAAATTGATGGCTCAAATAAAGATAACGAAAGTGTTATTCAATTTTCTTATGAGCTATCAATATAATCTGAATTTCAAAAAATGGAGCATTTGAAAATAAATTAGAATAATTTACATTTTTTTTTCAATAAAAATACAGTTGTACTTGCTTATCTGCGTCAAATATCAGATCCCATCTTTGCTGCATTTGCTATGAACATATTCTTGTGTATTCGTACATGCAATGGATACATTCCCAGCTATACACAAAATTCTTGCTGAGATTATAAAAATACTTTACTTGAGTTTTATTTAGTTTTAATTTCTGATCAAGAATGCTCCTACGATTAAGCTCCAACAAAACTCACCTTCTGGGAACACCATTTGTATCAGTAATTTTTTCCATCTTAGTTCTGCAGCGACCCTGTGAGTAAAAGAAGTTGAATAACTAACTGTACGACACAACTTATATTAATACTAATTCGACAAAAAATACCATCATCATCTGTTGCTAAGTTGTTTCATTATGCATTCCTAAACGAACCCGAACGTACCATCCACTATATACCCTGCATACAGTAAATCATTTTCAAACATAACAACATCATGCTTCATTATGGGGAAGTGATTGAGACACTCTCAAAAGTCATTGGGACACTCAAATATACAAATTGCTAAAGCAGTCTGTGTTTATAGTACAACAATTTAATGCATGTTTTGGAGTGTCCCAATCAAATTTAGAAGTGTGTAAATCATCTCCCTTAATTATGGTTTGAACTGTTTTGTTCGAAAATGTCAAACTTATACACCTAATAATGAGGATGGATAAAATTGCTTAGAGTACACTTCAAACACTGAAATTGGGTATTTGCTTTTTTGCGACACGCATTGTCATATGCGCACATGAACATATACACACACATACATATCATAGTGGTACAGTTTACTCTATGTATGGAATACACACACAAACATGTATATAGCAAAGTTATATTGTGATAATTGTCTATACAGGACACCAACACGCTTATGAACATCAGATCTGTGCTGATGGATAAACTTCTAGCCTTTCTAAATAAAGAATAGATAAATTTCATTTACGTAGTATTGCAATTGTGAATGTTACTGACCTAGGTTAGCTTTAATGTGATATTGAATCATGAAGTGAAAATGGGTTCATGCATGCTTTATTTCACGTAACCGAATAATTGCTTACCAGTACATAGAACCTGGCGAGCCAGTTGCTTCCACATCAAATGAGATCACATCGATTCAAGGGTTTTCTTGCTTCTCAACATCCTACAACAAACGTGCAGCACACTATGAACATTATGGACTACTGAAAATCCTAATTTAAACCATCAATCCATAATAGGAACCGGTAGAGAAAAGAAAACAGATTTAAAGACTTAAAGTTGTTTGTCGAACAAATGTTATAAACGATAAACGTTATTTCTTCATACCTTGAGCTTCCACGCTTTCAGTCTGTCGAAAGTAGTCCGTAGAAACAACATTGTTTCCATTCCGTATTTTCCCTTAAGAAATCCCCTTCATTTTATACACCTGCATTATAAAGAATCACACCCAAGTCACCTCATTTAAACCAAAGTATCTATCTCTATTACAAAATAACATGACCAAGCTATCATATCAATAGCACATATTAAATCCACACCTTGACTTTCACTCATTAACTATAGTAATGATCGGTTATGATAGGATTCACCTAAGTTTGAACACTTATCAGAACCGCAAAGAAGCTTACAAAATAGGGAGTAACCAAAGACACAATTTGAACATACAATTTATGTATATTTCCAGGTATTGAGATACATTATTTATCTTCATGCCCTAATTCATTAATTATATTTTTATATATTCGTTTACCTTTTATGTTTGAATATGCTATATTTTCTTCTTGAGATGTATGGTCATTCATATCTTCAAGTTAAGATACATTATCCATGTTTCTATGGCCAAATTCATAATTTATATTGTCAATGGTTCCTTTTGCTTTCACGTTTGAATAACAAATGCAATAGAACACAACTATGTGGGATTCATAAACAGGCCTGAAGAATAAGCAATATGAACCAAAGACAATTAGATATTTAGATATAGTCTAAAAAAGAGAACAAAATGATGAAAATCTCACCTTAAACAATAATAGGCACCGCAAACTCGAAATTCCAGCAAACCGCCAAACCCCCTGTACACATAGCACAATCACAATACATTAGCATTACACAAAAAAGATAAAAAAATTTTGCAAGCAATTAACGCACCTAAAACAATAAACCCAAACCTGATGACCTAACCTTTTTGCATACACAATCACTGAACATCACTAAATCACACATCTAAATATATTCAAGAGTCCTCTCCTTCCTCTCGTTGCATAAAGATATATGCCAAAACAACGAAAAAACAGATTAAAAACTCAAGTCACATCAAAACAAACCAATCAAAACTAAAACCCTAAATTTCATACAAAACCTAATTTTTAATTAAGATCGCAATTGAATAAACTAAGACATAGAATTGAAACAAACACTTGGTATGCTTAAATAAAGAACATCATAATAACACAAAACCCCTTAAGCAGCATCTGATTAACGAAAGAAATCTTGATTAACGAAATTTAAATTAACATAAAAACAATCAGTAAACATCTGAACCTTGAACAACATCAATACCTGCAAATAAATATGAAACAGATACGTTGGGCGTTGGTTAAACAATAACCTTCTGAACCGTCGCCGACCCATCGAAGATTGGGGGCAACGGTCCTTCTCAAAAGAAACCGCCGATCAAAAGGCCACGAACCCAAAGAAACCATCATCTAAAACATTAGGGGCAACGATTAAGCCGTAGCCAACCGTCACCAACCCAACAAAATCTGTTTATGGAAGTCTTTTTGTCTCACAAAATCTATTATGATTCAACAAAACAGATATGTGATAACGTCACAACCATCATACCAATATGAGATGAGTTTGTGCAGATCCATTTTCTGGCAGTGTGTGTGTTTTGTGTCGGTGTATGTGCGTGTTTTGTGTGGATCTACTATTACTATTTGACCATGTTGACGATAATAACAATGCTTGACCAAGCGATGACCATAATAACAATGGTAAACACGTCAAGGACACGTGTTAAAAAATTTTCCCGCCAAAAACCCATAATAATAATAAAAAAATCAAACTCCTTTCTAAAACAGTTAATAGTATTAATAAGTCAATAAGGGAGTTGCTAAATTTAATGTTTTGAAAATCAAGTCTTTAAGCTATTTGATAGAATATAGGATATTAGGATAATAATATCGGATTTTATGAATATCATCGAAAGTCGAGGTTGCAACTAGATTTGTTTCAGGAAATGTAAGTAGGAACCTTTTGCCTGATTATTGTATGTATAATTCTATGATTTATAAGTATCTTCAGAATACGAGATTCAAGAGTGCAGAAAAGCTTTTTATGGAGATGATGGGAGATCGTGACAAACTGGTGATGACCTATAGTCTTTAGTTCGGTCATATATTATCCGTATCAAGTCCAATCATGAATGGGTTAAAGACATCGACATGGACCGATAGTTTCGGTGGAAGAGTGTCGCGCGGTTTCACGTGGGCCTCATTATGATTAACCCAAGTTAAGAGTATATACACTCTCCTTAATTAGAAGATAAAGATCTCGCGTATATGGTAATTATCCTCTATTTGGGCCGCACGTTTCGGAGAACCCAACTAGGGTTCTATCGGGTATAAAAGGAACCACTCGGTTCCATCCAAGGTACGATTCACTGCAATCACTAAACCCTAATCAATTATCACCTTAAACCGATTACTTAATCTCATGCCGGAGTCTAATCGTGAGAGACAATCCCATGGTCAGTCTAACGGTGCTTTTCTTAGTTCGTAGGATCCCTCAAATACAAGATTCACTTGATGCAGGAGACAGAGTCTCAATACTTGAATTACCTCTAATTCAGGTTGTTCAAGGTCCAACCAACGCGGATCTTCCGACCAACGGACCCGTCTGAGAAGAGGCCGCAACCAAACGAGACAACTACTGTCGGCCTCATGAATCTCCGGAGGACCGAATAATCAGAACGTGGGAGTCATTCCACAATCTCAGGTGCCCGAATCTCCCTTTGCCAACTCCGGCCACACGAACTCCAACATCAGCGATGGTACCACCCCCGCCACAAAAAGACGCTCGACGTCAGTCAGACACAAAGCTAGAATATGACACAACTACTCCTGCGCTCGAGGTACGCCTCTAGGATTTTGTAGCTTAAAAATATGAGGCCCTTGTCTCCCTTATGATTGAAAGAATGCTGAACATATATGGTGGAGCTCTGCTTACTCGTCTCAACTTTGAGGGCGAGCGTGAAAATTCACCATGACCTTACCAGGAGGAAGGGCGTCGTAATAGCTCCTCTAGGCGCAAAAGGAAGCAAAATATGGAAGAACGTCTTTTGATGCCCCATGTTTCCGAACGAATTGGAGACAAGGTCCCCAACGACCAAACTGAGGAGCAACAAGCTTCTGAAGGGTCAAAAGAACGGGAAGGTCCTGAGATACCAAATGAAATCGCTCATCGGACCAGTGTCCAAGAGAGGCTTGGTGGGCATCAAAGGGGAAGGACTCTAACTCCGGACTCTCGAGATCGAAGGCTTGGGAGGAGGCGACGTAGCCGATCTAGAAGGCGGGAGCGATCTCCTAGTTGGGACCCTTCCAGCTCTGACTCAGACTCCCCCCGTCGCAAACGTCGTAGGAGGGATTACTCATCCCCGAGCGAATCCTCAGACTATGGGGATATCGATACAGGGCACTTAAAATCCAAGCACATATGCCACATGCGAAGTATTGAGGACTTGTACCTCCCATGACGTCGCCAGAAAGTCGACGCTTTCGCGAATCACATTCGAGATTTGTAGAAAACAAAAAAAGAAGGATGTCGTCGAATGTCAAAATCTATGATGGTACGAGGGACCCAGACGAACACCTAACGGTCTTTTGAGTCAGCCGCTCGCATTAAAATTTGTCCAGAGCGTATATGGTGCCATATGTTAAATTCCGCATTGATAGGCGGTGCACGAACCTGGTTTGGAAAACTACCATAACGAAGCATCGACGGGTTCAAAGAGCCGCGAAAGGCTTTTAGAAGAAACTTTCCACAACGAAAGAAGTACGTCAAGAGCCAAGTTGAGCTCGGCAGAGTCTAACAATGACAGGGAGAACCTTTGGACACATACACGAAACACATCAAAGATGAAGGCATACATCTCAAGGCGTTGCCAGAGATCTTGAAAATCTCCGGATTCATGAACGGGATAACCAATCAGGAGCTGATCAAGCGGCTGGATGATAGGGTTCCCTGAAACTTTGGCGAGATGATGAAGCGCACAAGAGCCTTCATCCGTAGAGAAACCAACGACCGCATATACCAGGAAAGGTTATTCAAATTACAGGTCCCAAGACCAGCCTAAGAAGCAGTCTAACGACCGGAGTAATGACCGAAACAATGATTATCGCGGATAGCAGAGAGGACGGTGTGTATCCAATAATTACACCACTCTGATGATGACTCCGATGGAGATCTCTAGCTGCCGAAGGGGTAAATTTCCCGAAACCAACGCCAATGACCACTCTGGTGGAAAGACGTGTCGGTAACAAGTACTGTGAATACCATGGTGAAAAAGGGCACAAAAAAAATAAATCCATGCAGCTCAAGAAACAGACTGATGAGATGGTGAAAGTAGGCAAGCTCAAACATCTCATCAAGGAATTTAAAGATGGGAAGGACCAACGAAAGAACGAGAATAAAAAAAATCAACCAAAGACAAAACTGTGTCCATCTATATGGTGTAGTCATGGCAGCGGATAACCAAGAAAAGGGTCAGTAAAAAATTTTCTCGAGAAAAGGAAATCTCATTCCCTCCTTTAACCGCAAGCAGTGTAGCCGAGGGGCCCTTGACGATCGAAGTGAACATGGGGGGCCAAGTTTTCCACCACATGTACATAGACGGAGGATCATCTGTAGAAATCCTTTACGAGCACTGCTTCAAACGGCTACGACCAGAAGTGAAAAACCAGTTAATACCGACCACGTCCCCGTTAACAGGTTTTAGTGGAGAAGTAATCTGGCCGCTAGGGAACCTACAACTTTAGTAACGGTCAGGACACGAAGCACTCGACAACAACCTGGATGAACTTCATGGTGATACAATCACCATCGTCGTACAATGACATCATTGGAAGACCAAGCATACTCGCGATCCGAGCCGTGCCATCCACAGCCCACGGAATGCTGAAATTCCCAAGGGAAGGCAATACTGTCATAATTTATAATACCGTGGCACCACAAGCTGGGTGCCGAACTGTGGTGGAAACTTCAAGACCCTCCGCAGCACAGACAGTGGTACCGCTGCCTAACCTAAAGGTGTAATCAACCCGGGCTACCCGGAGCAAGAGATCATGATTGGGGGAACATTATCCGAAAAGGAAGAGCTGCTCTGTGCTCTCTTCTGAAAGAGAACCTCGACATCTTTACGTAGGATCCAAAGGACATGACCGGACTACCTTAATCAATCATAGAACATCAACTGAAAATCCGCGACGAATGCCCTCTAGTAAGACAAAAGAAGCGCGGGAAAGCCCCCGAACGAAATCAAGATATAATGGAAGAAGTCATGAAATTGGTTAAAGGGGGAATTATGCGAGAAGTTTACTACTACGATTGGTTATCTAATATAGTCATGGTCAAGAAGCACGGCAGTAGATGGTGGATGTGTGTGGACTTCATGGACCTGAATAAAGCTTGCCCTCAAAACTGGTACCCGTTCCCAAAGATTAATTGGAAGATCAAATCCCTATGCAGTTATCCTTTCAAATGTTTGTTGGACGCATACAAAGGTTATCACCAAATCCAGATGGAGGAACAAGACGAAGAAATAACAACATTCCACACATGTCAAGAGGTCTATTGTTATACAAAGATGCCATTTGGCTTAAAGAACACATGGGCTACTTATCAACGACTCGTGGACAAAGCATTCGATAGCAATATAGGACGTAAGCTCGAGGTATACGTTGACGACTTGGGAGAGTACAAAGCCAAAGAAGATAATATGATCCGATACTTGGAAAAGACTAAGTCACTGATTGATGGCTTCGACAAATTCACCATATGGCAAGTTCCCAGAGGTGAAACATAAAGGCTAACGCCCTCAACAATATCACATCTACTAGCTTCGCTTATCTATCCAAGAAAGTACTGGTGGAAATATTAAATGACAAGTCCATCTCCGAGGAAGAGATATCCACAATTGTGGAACGACAAGGACCTACCTGGATGACTCCCATCGTTGACTTTCTGACTGATGGTACGCTTCCAGCCTTCCACAAGATGAAAAGGAGGCTCGGTGGATTCGGAGAAGGTCGTACCAGTTTGAAGTCAGGAATTGAGTGTTTTACAAGCGTTCATTCTAACAGCCGTGGCTCAGATGTGTAGGACCTCTCCAAGAAAACTATGTGATGAGGGAGATCCACGAAGGGTCCTGTAGCATGCATGGGGGGCCCATATCAGTTGTTGCAAGAGCTCTACGCTCTGAATATTATTGGCCGACCATACACCAGGACGCGCATGAGCTCATTCAGAAGTGAAACGATTTCCAGGTCCATAGATAAGTGTCGCGACTCCCACAACAATAGTTGATATCCATCACATCACCGTGGCCATTTCACAAGTTGGGTATCGACATCGTTGGTTCCTTCCCGACAGCAACGAGAGGGGTCCAATTCCTTATTATTGCCATGGACTTCTTCACAAGATTGATAAAGGCCAACTCAGTGGCGACGGTGACAGGCAAACAAATTAAAAAGTTCGTTTGGGAAAATATAGTGTGTCACTTCGGCTTACCAGGAGAGATAGTCTCTGACAAAGGAAAACAATTCCGTGATAATCCCTTCAAAGATTGGTGCACGGAACTTAACATTACATAGCGGTTCACATCCATAAAGGATCCGCAATCCAATGGACTAGTAGAGAGGGCCAATCGAAGCCCGGGGGAAAAAATTATGGCACGCTTGGATAAAAAAAAGAACAAAATAGGTTGATGAACTTTCTTTGTGGGCGCACCGAAGAATGATTATAACTAGTAACGGGGACACCCTATTTTCTCTGGCCTGCAGGACAGAAGCGGTCATCCCGGTTGAGATTGGAATCCCAACCCTCTGTACTACGGAGCTGGATGTTGTGACCAACGAGAAGAGCTACGGGTGAAACTGAACCTACTCGAGGAAAAACGAGAAAGTGCAGCAATCCATGAAGCCAAAGCCAAATCTAAGATGAAGGGTTACTACGATGCTAAAGTCCGACGAGTCTCCTTTAAGCCATGTGACTTTTTATATCGTGCTAACAAGGTAAGTCGCTCAGAAGACACATGCAAGCTCGGATCAAAGTGGGAAGGACCGTATGAAGTCATAAAAGCTTTGGGACAAGGAGCGTATACGTTACGCCGCATGGACGGGAGCGACCTGTCCCAGACATGGAACATTTGCAACTTCAAGAGGTGATATATCTAAAGCTACAACCTACGCATGGACGCCCTTATGCTTTAGTTAGCACCCAATAAATGTCCATGCATTTAGTTTATTTATTTTTCTTTTTTATTCTTGCAAGTATTAATAAAACACCGTGGCTCCTAGCTAGATTTGTCGGCCCTTTCTTTATACAATTATTGTTTCAATTCCTTCGTTAATGATCAATATTCTTTGCCTACACGCATGCATGTACTTATGATTTCTACGTGAGACAAAGGATTGTGTGAAGCTATGAATTAACACGTCCTATAAGAGGAATGCAACCCAGCGACTATGAATCACGAATCCCTGTTAAGGAACTTTCTTTAAGACATTAAATGTAAGTCAAGAATACCCCATGATAAGTGATGGGTATTCGCTAATACATACAGTACGAGATTAACATAAATTATGTCGATAAGATATTTTTATGGTGATCGCGGTACGCCGCATGTAATTGCACGACCATTCCATAAAACAAATTAATAAGATACATCTTATATTGACACCTAAGTTACGTGCATAGGTCAAATAGCATAAGTCAAATGTTTCACATACACTTGTAGGAACGACTTAGCAAAATACTGAAGCTTATACATTACACATGTTTGTAAAAATATAATTTATCTAACTATACAAGTGAGCCACGCACGCACAATTAAAACAAAAATTCTAAGATAAACTATTACAAAAGTTGCGGACAACCGCACACAAAATAATAATTATCTTTTACACACACCATGTGTCTTAACATGTCACACTTTACCATGAGCCAATGTTTAGAGTTACACCATCAAAAGATTTTGAACGCTTCAACCTGCTTATAGGATTACCCGAGGAGGATTCAATATGCTTTGTCGTGGCCTTCTCCATTTCACCTAAGATCCTCGCATCACGGAGAGAACCGCGGCGACACTCACTAGGGCGCCATCGGATCTGGGTTGGTGAGCCGCACCAATATGTCATATAGTGGCTTTCCCCTTGGACCCTTCTTTTGCGCAGCTCTGGTGGCATGCAAGTCTAACACCTTCTGCAAAGGTACCTCTTTCTCAAGCACGAAAGGGTTCAAGG
The DNA here is from genome assembly GCA_025667525.1 of Glebionis coronaria. Lineage (NCBI taxonomy): Eukaryota > Viridiplantae > Streptophyta > Magnoliopsida > Asterales > Asteraceae > Glebionis > Glebionis coronaria. The sequence continues at coordinate 100,450,187 of CM046875.1, forward strand.
GATCACGATATTGGGCAAAGACCGATACCTTTAGCTGTAACACGTCCGGCTTTAGAAAGATGTCCGGCTGTGACTCTACGTCTTCGGCCATGTGCTTTGAAACGGTTAGTCCTGTCATAACTGTGCCACTTGGGTAATCCTGATCATGTTCCATCATGCCAATATTTGGGAGTTCCACTTATTTTAGCTTTCCAAGCGCGACCACGAACTTCTCAAGGTCTTGTGTGTCATACCCACGAATGTCAGATGGTTTACCCTTAAGCAGCTCACAATCTTCTATGTCCTCCAAAGCCTCAGCCTTGCCACAAGCAATGGCCATATTTAATGCTTCGGCAAAACAGACGTGGATGCTCTCTGATTCCAATGCGCTCATGGCAGCTAGTCGTAATTCGTGGTCAATTAGCCAGCGACGCTCATATATAGTGGACATTAGCTGAGGGTACAACTCTTCATCAAAAGCGACATTTAGTCACAGTATCTTGTCGTCCTGAGCTGGTATCCGTTCATCAAATTTCCCAATCAAAACATCAAGATTATCAAACAACTCACGCTTTGCAGTCTTGAGATGCCCCATCGCCCATTCAGTGATCTAAAAATCTTTGGCAGTCAAAGGAACCAGTCAATTTAGAAGATTCAGGAATGCACCATTGCGGTACAAAGGTCTTCAGTTCCTAGTTAGAATCAGCTGCTGGGGAGTCGCTCTCAACGAACAGGCTTTTCTCCTCTACACCAGCCCCCAAGGAAATAAGAAGGGGCGTTGTGGTGGCTATCTTTATCGACGCAACAACGAATGAGCTGCGAGGCACAAGATGAAGTATGTAGTGGTGTATATTCACTATTTATTCAAGGACTGAGGTAGAGTCTTGACATGTTACCTTTGGAGCTGCACCCTGGGAGGAGTCTCGGCCGTAGTGTCAAAAGAAATCTCTTCAATCTTCGGCTCAGTTGCAATCGCATGCATCATATCTACGGATTTACCACTAGTAGTTGGATGGGTGGTGGAGGATTCCCCTGCATCCTGTTATACTATTTTATTGTTTGCGTTTGGATCAAGGGACACTTTTCTCCTTTTGCGCAACAAGCACGAGACTTACTCTTCCTCAAACTCTCCCATAGCTTCTTCTTCAGAGTCAGACCAATCAATGGATCAGGACTTCTCACCTTCTTCTTTGGGTGGTGGTTGGGACTGCGCTTCTCCAGCGGCCACATTGCAGAGGGGCTGTGGGCTTGGAATTTAATGCGATTGTAAAGATTTAGGCTCCTATACTACCAACTCCAAAGTGAAACCAACAGTAGATGCTATAGTCAGGTCTTCTCCAGCTTCCAATGGGCGCGGTACCATGCGTACCCTCCTTGGGTTGCAAGCTTGAACAAGGTCGAACAAATTTATCTCTACGATAAACACAACAAACAATATTAATAAAAGATATCAAAATACTTACAAAGTATATGAAACGAAAGAAGGATGATCACCTACCCTGGTCTTGATCCTCATAAAATTAAGGAGTTTGGTCCTCTCCCATCATAAAATGACGACTCAGACCCATGATACAGAGGAATGCATCGATTTTGACCTAAAAGGTATACAGTTGCTGTTCAAAATCTCGGCATATCCCTCATTGTACGTAACAGGATCAGGACGATCATCCTTCCCCTGTGACTCTTGGGTATGATAGTCAAAGTCAAAAGGAAAGATGGCATCATCGATCTAGAAGAACTTACTATTCCAATTCTTTAGCGAATCTAGCTTTTTCGTATAGCACTAGAGGCGTCCATAGTGTTTTGAAAATGAAATACACCTGTGGCTCCATGTCGGATGATAAAAAGCACGAAATAGGGTTGTGGTGAGCTCTATACACTAGTACAAAAAGTGGTTTTGATCACACATATGGATTTTCATGTAGTCAGAAATAAAATATTTGTGTGACTAAAGTTGTCAGACAAAAATAAACAGTCACACTTGAAGTCAGTTTGTGTGACCATTTCATTTTTTGTTTGTCACACATATGAATATTTATGTGACTAGAGCTAAATTCCAATTTTTGGATGAGTCTATAGTCACTTAATAATTTAGGAGTGTAACCGAATCAAATTCTAGTTCAAGTATTAGTCACATTATACATATACCCATGTGACAAATATTTGTCACACACATATTAAATGTGACCAAAACCGTATATGGTCACATTGACTTATTTTACAAGTGACTAAATGATAAACAAGGTTGTCACACACATTATTTTAAAGTAACTAGTATATTTTGTTGAATATTAATCACACATGAATTTTGTATGTGTGACAAATGAAAAATAGTTTTTGAAGCATTAGTCACTATATTTATTTAAAAGTGACAAATATATTACACTCACTTGAAGACTGTGATCAAATATCATATATGGTCACACTAAATCGTCAAACAACTATGTGACTATATGTTTGACAGTAGTCACATCATTTCAGCAATGTGTAACTAAATTATATTTATGGTCACATTATAATATGATTATATGTGACCAATACATTAAAAAATGTCACACAGTCAAATATTCATGTGACAAATGTTTAGAACCAAATGTAATCTTAATTTCACTAACCTTAATATTAGTCACATGTTTTAGTGTTTGTATGACTAAAGTCACAATCATACATATAGTCACAACAAGTATTTTTTTCACTAACCCTATAAGCTGTAATTTGACAAAGATGACTTTTTATATTGTAAAACTAAGGCAAAATAAATTTTGCAAAAATATACAAAAAAAACCTAGAAATAAGCTTATTGTCACTTTCAAAAAATGATAAAATACTCGGGATATCAAATCCCTTGACTATTTTGTCTGAAAATCGACACAAAGCTCAAAGATAAGTTAAAAAGAACACATGAATAAAGAAAAGTCCAATAAACTAAATATAATAAGATAAAAATGAGAAGAAGCACAAATTTAAATGAAAATAAATTCATTTTCTAGAAAAATGAAACAAAAAATTGTACAAAGCCTAGGTCTAATAAAATGGATGAAATAAACGAGACTAATCTACAAATGAAAGTTATAGCACGACTTGATAAGCTAGGAAAGAGTTATAAGCTTTGAAAAAATTATTCATGAAAGAAGAACAAAATGAGGTTAAATAAAAATGTCCCTTGAATCTTTATGAAAAATACCCAAGGGCAAACTGGTTATGTGTGTTAGTGTGTGAAGGGAAGGTGATGGAGGCCCAAGTATTGAAGAACGGGCTGACTTGTTTCTGGAGGTCCGGGATCGCGTGACGAAGAAGGGCTTAGTAAAACGGGCATAACTTTTGCATCCTAAGTCCGTTTTCAGCCCGTGACCTGTCAAAATGTACGTAAAAAGGAGGCGGACGACGCTGTAACTACCTTTTAGCTGGTTGCGGATTTTCGAAGGCCCGAAAAGCCTTTTTACTATCAGTTTTTTTACATATTTATGTTTTTTTTTTTCACTTTCAGTTGGACTTTGTCTTTGGGCTACGGTCCAGCCCGTTGGATTTTTAGGGTTTTTCTTTGTTTGTAGTTATTATTTAATGAATCTGCTGTAACCCTAGCAAGACAGTTATCAGGTTTATAAAAGTTAAACCACTGGCCGTTGTGTTGCCATGTTTTACCCTAATATTCGAGCATTCTTCAGAATCAACGATTATTAGCATAATTGTTTCTGGAATTCTTGTTGAATCAACGGATCCAATTACTTATCTTTGTTACTTTGTTTTTTAGTCTACATCAGTTGGTATCAAGAGCCAAAGTTCCTGATCAAGATGCCTCCAAGGAGAACTAGGCCTATTCACGATGTGAATGAACATGAATTTGAGCAGCGTATGACGGACAGAATGGAGGAGCGATTCAATCAAATGGTTGATCAATTGACCGACCAGATGAACACTTTGATGAGTAATAGGAGGCCTCGTAATCGCCGTCATGAGGACGAAGATACAGATTTGGAAGAAAATCCGTTTGGTGATGGTTTGTTTGATGATAAACAATCAGTAGGGGACGGATGAGAGATCACAGTGTGAATAATGATAGGCGTTGGGAGACTGGAATGAGGGTTAATAATCCAGAGTTTAATGGGGACACTTTAAAGCCTGATGAGTTTATTGATTGGCTTGTTGCTGTTGAAGAAGTATTTGAATTCAAAGAAGTTCCAGAAAACGAAAGGGTTTCGTTGATCGCTACCAAGTTACGTGGTCGGGCATCCGCGTGGTGGCAACAATTGAAACTGACGAGGAACAGAGTTGGGAAGTCAAAGATCACGAGTAGGCAGAAGATGGAGAAGGTCACGAGGGATAATTTTATTCCTCATAACTACCAGCGAATGATATACCAGCTGTTACAGAGTCTATAACAGGGGGCCAAGTCTATTGAATATTATACGACCGAATTTTACCAAATAATTGAAAGGAATGAAGTTCAAGAGACAGAAGATCAACTTGTCTCTCGATACATTGGTGGTTTAAGAGTCCAGATCATGGATTATGTTAACATGTTTGATTCGATGACACTTTCTGAAGCATATCAACGTGCACTGACTTTTGAGAAGCAAAACCGATGAGTGGGGAGTTCTTCTTCTCCTACAATAACATGTGCTTCTGGTTAGGGTAATGCGGCATCTCGTTTTACCCCAAGTCAGGCTAAAGCGGTTGGTGAAAATACTGGACCAGTTCCTAAAGTGGCCGACAATGGTGGGTTCAAGTGCTTTAACTGTGGTGAACCTGGTCACCGACAGTCGGAGTGTAAGAAGGCTGGGAAGAGGCATTTATTTATTGAACCTGAGGAAGATGATGATGTGGCTTATGATGACTACGTAGGAGACACAGTTTATGATGCAGAACCTGAGTATGAGGAGGAGTATGTGTCTGGAGACGTGGGGTGAATTTGGTGGTAAGGCGCTCCTGCTTAACAACTAAAGCTGATGGTGATGATTGGCTCAAACACAACATCTTTCAGTCAACTTGTACCATTATGGGTAAGGTTTGCACTTTTGTATGCGATTCAGGTAGTTGTGATAATTTGATAGCTGAAGAAGCAGTCCAGAAATTAGGGTTGAAAACTGAAGATCGTCCCAAACCTTATAAGTTACAGTAGCTTAAAAAGGGTGGGGAGATAACAGTTTCCAAGCGTGTCCAAGTTCCGTTTTCTGTAGGAACAACTTATAAGGATAATCTTTGGTGTGATGTGATACATATGGATGCTTGTCACTTGCTGTTGGGTAGACCTTGAGAGTATGATCGTGATGTAACTCACCATTGGAGAACTAATACTTATAGTTTCCTGTTTGGGGGTGTGAAGATTACTTTGATGCCAAATAAACCCAAGGAAGTAGTTAATAAACCCACTGGTACTTTACTAACTCTTTCGCAATTCTAAGACGAGCTGGAGGTGGGAGTTGATGTTTTTGTATTAATAGGGAAGGAGGTTTATGAAGACGGTGAAGTTCCTGAAGCCATGATTCCTTTACTTGAGGAATTCTCGGATGTTTTCCCTGATTAATTACCTGATGGTTTGCCACCATTGTGTGACATACAACATCATATTGATCTAGAGCCTGGGCCACACTTTCCTAATAGGCCACATTATAGGATGAGCCCAGGAGAACATGAGGAGTTGCACAGGCAGGTGGAGGAGCTGGTTTCCAAGGGTCATGTTCGTGAGAGTATGAGCCCGTTTGCTGTCCTTTCCCTATTGACTCTAAAGAAGGATGGTACATGGCGTATGTGTGTTGATAGTCGAGCAATCAACAATATTACTGTGAGGTACATGTTTCCTATTCCTTGCCTTGATGATTTACTTGACCAGATTAGTGGTGCTACCATTTTCACGAAGCTGGATTTGAAAAGTGGGTATTACCAGATTCGTCTTAGACCTGGTGATGAGTGGAAGACCGCTTTCAAGACCCGTGAAGGGTTGTATGAGTGGTTGGTCATGCCTTTTAGTTTATCAAACGCACCAAGCACATTTATGCGTGTGATTAATCAACTGCTCAGGCCTTTTATTGGCAAGTTTGTGGTTGTTTATTTTGATGACATTCTTATTTATAGTTCTTCTTATAATGAGCATGTCAATCATGTGAGGCAGGTCTTGACCTTGATTCGGAAGGATAATTTATATGCAGCCACTAAGAAGTGTGTGTTCATGACCCCTAAAGTTTTGTTTTTAGGGTATGTTGTTTCTGGTGGTGACATACTAGTAGATGAGTCTAAGGTAGCAGCTGTTCAGGAGTGGCCAACTCCAACTACCATTACTGAATTTCGGAGTTTCCATGGTCTTGCTTCTTTCTATAGGCGGTTTATCCCTAATTTCAGTTCCATTATGGCCCCTTTGACAGACTGTATAAAGGGGAAGTCATTTGTGTGGACGGAGGAAGCAAAGATGACTTTTCAGGTTGTCAAGGAAAAGCTTACTATAGCGCCAATCCTGGTATTGCCTGACTTTTCTAAAGTTTTTGAGCTTCATACTGATGCTTCTAAGGTTGCAATTGGTAGAGTTCTTAGTCAGGGTGGGCGACCAGTTGCCTATTTTAGCGAGAAGTTGACAGGGCCGATGTTGAGGTACTCTACTTATGACTTGGAGTTTTATGTAGTGGTCCAAGCTGTGAAGCATTTGTGCCATTATTTGTTTCATAAGGAGTTTGTTTTTGTAAGATATGTAAATCTTGCTTATGTTTTAGAGAGAGAAATAGATAGAAACTTGGTGGAATTCACACACTTATAGAGAGAGAAATGAAAGATTACTATGTGTAAAATTATGAAAACCACACCCTCTCCATCTAAGGAGAGAGTTTATATACCAAGCCCATAAGATGGGCTTGGGCTTACACTATTGGGCCGGCCATACATAACATGGACCGGGCCTTTCCTTGTTAATTAATATAAAGTATAACTAAACTACGAGCTACTACTTAATATATTGTCGGAGTGACCGAATCTTCCTAAATACGTAAAAACATATTTCCAACAATCTCCCCCTAAGGGAGGTCACTCCAAACAAGGGCGTTACCCAAGTTACAATAATAAAATAAACCTACCATACTATGCTTGTCTTGAGCTCGTAGTCTTCGTCTTTCTTTTCTTTTTCTTTTCTGGTGAACATGCTGATGTGATCTTTGATATTAATCTTGAGCATTAATCTCTTGCCTTGATCTTGTGCATCCATCACTTGTGATCTTCGCCTCTTCGTGACTTCATGTGCCACATACTTATACCTTCATAATTCTTGAAAGCTTCAGAGTTCGATACAACGGAAGACTTAACTTTTAGGCTTTCTTGAATAAGATAAGGTATTAAGTGCATAAAGTATAAGCATGCGGGGACGACTTCTTCTTGGATTCCGCAACGCCACCGTCTTCAAATGCCGCAACATAAGTAGACACGAACAAAATAGATTTGAACATTTTATTCTAATTCGGTAGCATTTTACCTCCGGTCGGTGAAGACCGTTGGACGATATAAAATATCGTACTTGTGGCAGGTAGATTTAATTAAAAATATCCTTGACAAGATTTCGCGGGTAAACCCGTTCTCTTTACTCGGTCGTCCAAAGCTGTCTGCGAACGTAAAGAGTGAATCATTTGGATAAAATTATCCGCATGATTGAAGCCGTCAATTCTGACTCCTGGAACAAGTTTGATTCATCAAAGAATCGCACCATCGTTGCTTTCTAGTTGTCACGAGCTTGATTCATATTAAATCTTGCAAGTTACCTACCAAGTGCTGTTTAAGGTTAACACTAGAAGGATTTCCACTCATCACTGTGAACACTAAGGTATCACTCTGAGTGTTCTGGCAAGATCACTAAGATATTGCATAGAGGCCTGGAACGTGTTTAAATTCAGTTAAGAATTAAACCACTGTTGCTTTCCAGTTATCACAAGCTTGATTCATAAAGAATCGCACAAGTCACCTACCATGAGCTTTTTGATATTCGCTCAAGAAGGAATTCCATCTTCATTGTAAATACTTTCGTATACCTCGGATGTTCAGGCAAGATCATGAAGATTTTGCGTAGGACTCTTGAGATCTTTCTTACTTTTCACAGTGTGTGAAGAAGCAAGGAAATATGGAAGTGTGTCCTAATGAGATATTTGATGATCTCAATTGCGTCTAGACTCGATCGTGCACTTTGGATTTTAGTGATCGGAGGCTGGAGAGGAGTGCCACCATTTCAATACCAATTTATTCGAAGTGAATAAATCAATAGATAATGCGTTGTCTCCGTGTGATTAAAATAAATATCTTTTAAGAGATATCTGAGTTTGCTGGGATGGGTTGTGTATTGCATCACTGTGTCCGTGATGTTTGTCTTCAATATCAAGAGTCATTAAAAATGATCTCAATAGCATATGTATTGACCCGGTTTCTGCCTAAAGTTGTAAGGAGGGCTTCTTTCTTTACACCCTTTATCTTTACAATTCTTGTTCATTCTTCAACCCCTTCAATGCTTACCAATACGTCATAACTAGCACCTTGTTGTGATTGTTCCAGTGCTAACTTAAGTACTTGGTCGGCATTCAGCTACGTTCACAATCTTTCTCCATCTTTCCTAAGGACTACTATTTCTAGCTATGGAATGTCCTTAGGAAGATTCCTCCGGTTTTGGAAGAATCATTGGACTTAACCTATCCTACAATCCTTATGTCACCACAATCTTCATCTTCGTGAAATAAATGGGTTTTGGGTAAGTATATGTCACTATGAAAATCTATTTTGATATGCAAATCCGTTTTGCTCCCCCTTAACATATGCCACGATATTCGAAAACATTTCGCATATATCGGGATGAGCCAGCATATTAAGTCAAACCATTTGTGATAATTTCCCATATTAAATCACATTTTCTGCCCCATATTAAAAATATTAACCCAATCGATGTTTTTGATATCAATTGATTTAATGAAGTTTTAACAAAGGTTTTGGGAAGAAAAATGCAAGTCCGTTTTATCTTCATGATACCAAATGTATGAGATATGATACCGATTTGTAACATGATCACATATTCACCATATTAGAAAAAATTAACAAGGTTGGACCTGATTGATGAGAACATCATATGATAAGATCAAATGGTTCTTGTCGGCATATGTTGGTCACCTCGTCACGTCTGAAGTCATCTCTTGACACCACGTGTACGATTGGTATTGTTGTCTTGACACCAGTTAGTGAGCTTGGCACTTTCGACATCAAAGATTCTAAATGTTGGAGAATTACTCCCCCTCAATTGTTGAGCCGAGTTCTATCGAAAGAGCTGTAGTCGTCGTTTGAGTAGTCGCATCGTCGAGTATGTAGATACCAATTGTAGATTGCTATAGTTGTAGAGATGATAGCTTCATAAAAACAAGATTTCTCTTGTTTTAACAAATAAATGCACTGACACGTACATAGATTTGTGTTGGACAAAGTTATAAAGTAAACTTGATCCCTTACAAGGTTTTAAAGTAAACCTTGCCCGATAAAATTAATTCCCATTTTTGAGCCACAACTTTCATAAGAAATACTTGACTTCAATATGAAAACCGGGTTGCAGTCTGAAATAACTACAAGCCATATGGGCATGTTTTATGAAATATTTACAACTTTTGTACGAACTCTATTTATGGCGCCGTGTCAATATTAATCAACATTTCTAAGGCCGTAAATATTATCGTACCAAAAGACATGCCTTTGAAAAATAATGTAAAAATATTTTTGGATTTTTCTAGATTTTTAAATTTCTATGGTTTTTATATGGTTTTATATTTTTGTATTTTGCTTTTGTGGATAAAGATATAAACAATATATACAGATGATCACCAAGGATACGGAGAATAGTTTACCACCACTATTCGTTCGCTTCATCTACCAATTCCTTTAGAGTCTCAGGTGAGAAGGTTCTCATTCCTAGCTTGTCGGCCAAATATTCAATTCGAGCGCGATCTAAAGCCTTCATGAAAATATCCGCCAATTGATACTCAGATCGGACAAAGTAAAGCTTTATCACTCCATTTTCCACTTGCTCCTTGATGCAGTGGTAGCGAATGTCAATATGCTTCGACCGAGAGAATTGAACATTATTGCAACATAAGGCAATTGCACTCTTGTTGTCTAATAACTGGTTTTTTAGCCAAGTATATAATCTTATCGTCCGATCTCTTCGAATTGATTATTGGTAGAAAGTACGACTCAATTGTTATTGGTGGAAGATAATTTTGGGTTGTTTATCTATTTTAAACTAATAGTAAAATAAAAGTGTCGTTGAGTAAAATAAGAGCTTTAAAGATTAAACTAAAATAACAAGTTAAAAATAAATGCTTGAAAACTTAAAGACAAGATTAGAAAAATACTTGAAAACTTAATGAATCTAAAACTTGAAAACTTTGTAAAAACAGGAAATTAAGTCCGTCGGAATCCCTGGTCGGAACCCCGTCAGAATACAGCTGATCGGAAAGTTTAATCAGAATGTCTAAAAAAATGCTTCAATCGGAATGTGAGGTCGGAATGAGGCCAAACCACTCCAATCGGAATATCAATAATAACACCACAGATCGGAATGTGTAAAGAGATAGCAATCGGAATCCAAAAGGAATCCCGGAATGATGAACCCTTTTCCGATCTTAGTGATCGGAATACTAGTGATCAAATCGGAAAGCAAAACCCTAATCCGATCAAGTGATCGGAATAAAGAGGGACTAATCGGAATGCCAAATCGGAAAAGGGAAACCCTTTTCCGATTACCTTGTGATTCGAAAATAAGCTAGTGATAAGCTATATTGATAAGCTAACACCAAAACTCACCAAACCTGCAATGAAATAAACTAAATAAGCTCGAATAACAACTTTTACAACTTAAAATAAGCAATCTTTTAAATCAAACCATAAAAAGAATGAAACTTTTTAAGAAAGCTTTTAAAAAGTAAATAAGCTAAAAATACAAATAAGCCAATAAGCACAAGGATCTTAAAGCTTAACCGTATGAAAGCTTAAATATGATAAAAATACGAACTTTTTAATCCTTAAAACATCAAGATCAAACACGGATCATCAACATTTCGGATCAAAATTAACTAAAATAAAGAAAGGTAGAAAGAGATTAAAGTTTAAAAGCTTAAACTTGAACTTGATTAATGAAATCAACAATACAAAAGGTTTAAACACGAAAGATTAAAAGAAAGAAAAGATGAAAACTTAGTGAGAGAAAGTTGAGAACTCTGTCTCTCTAAAACTAGAAAAATGAAAAAAATGAAAAACTAGCTAACTCCCCTCCTAATGTGATTAGGAGGGTATTTATAAGGAAAAATGGGAAGTGCATGTGTGGTGTGCTTCCTTCTTTCTTTACTTCTCGACTCGATTTAATTCTTTGTTTTTTCTTAACGTCGTCTCGGGATTTGAACTTGTCTTAATAATTTCTTCTTTAATTTAGACTTGAGTTCTTCGACTTCATTAAACTTCAGTCTTTTAGACTTTTTCTTCGATAAATCTTCAGAATAGGTCTTGGACATCCGTTCTTTAAGCACTCTTGATCTTTTGACTTCGTCTTTTCTCGTTTTCTTCGATAAAAGCCCGTGAAAGCCCGTGTTTTCTTCCTTTTTCATCTTTTGGTCCTAAAACACAATAAAAACACAAACCACGCATAATTTCGACTTTTACGACATAAAATACACGTTTTGGTCTTGTTAATATTGGAAATAAGTGGTAAAAGGATAAGTGTTTTCACACTTATTAAATCCCTTACACTTGACCATTGCAATGCCCTCATGCAATGCATTAATTTTAAAGCACGGTTTACATTTTTCATCATAAATAACCCACCTTGGCCTTTATTAAATACTAAACATAAAAAGATAGAAACAAGTAAAGAAACCAAAGACTTACATTGGGTTTGGCTGCCATGAACGTTTATCATCCTCAAGTTTCACGTTCCCCATACCAAGCTTAAAAACGAGATCATTGTTATTATAAGTTAGCAAACTAACACGAATTCATGTGGGCCAATTATTCACTTAGACTCCCTTATTCCTAGGTGTATCTCTTATATTTTATTTTTGTCTTGAATGATCACGAGGATGCATTGTTTGACTTATTTTGATAGTTATTTAGGCCGAAAATAAAGTGAACGATTTAATCAATAGTTAGCTAAAGGACAAAATCTTTTAAAACTGCTTCTCGGGAACTCTTAAAGTTCATATCTTGGCATAAATCGCTTCACGATTTGAGACCTTTCTCGGACCGATATTTGGCAGCGACTTCATACTTCGAATCTTGAGAGACGTTCATGAAATAATGGTCTTCTCTTCATAATAGGAATTTCTTCTCTTGAAGTTTTGAGATCTTCTTCATAATTGGACCACGACTTCTTCATTTTCTCCAATCTTTATTTTGGACTTTGATATACAACGATCCGCCTCCTTTTAGGACTTGGATCTATTTATCCTCATACCTTGTTAGGGCCTTTTTGGATAGACTTCTCCATGATCTTTTGGGGAGTTTTTGCTTTTCGTCGTGTGTCTTGATCCTTCATATTGATTTTTGATAAATGATTCTTCACATCACTTTTGGATCTTTAGCAACAAAATGTAGCCCTCATGCCTTGTTAGGGCCTTTTCGGACTCGCCAATCTTCGCACCCCGCTTCAATAAGTTATGCCTTGGCTATGAACTCTAATTAATACCGAGCAACTTTAAAACGATCTTGGGCTAGAAGCTAAGTAACTTTTTAAATCGTACAACCTTATTTATTGCAGATAAATTTATTGACAAGCGATGGGAGAATAGGCTCATAATTAACTCACATAAATTCACGAAAGAATACCAAACTTATAATTGACTCTATCATCTCTCGTCCTCCACAATTTAAAATCTCAAGGAATGAGACTCGTGGATGCTTAGCCTATTAAATCAAAGTTTTGGGTTTTCGAGTCATCTATAGGATCTTGCTACTTCTTAGACTTTTTCAAGCTTAGAAATCGCATTTTAAAGTTCCTTTGATAAACGACTCTCTAGGATCAATTATAGGAACTTGCGAAAAGTTCTTGTTCTTAACCCGTGAGAGTTAAGACTTTCGCGTTTTAAAGTTCCCTATATAAAAGCCTAGCAGAACTTGACTTAAACACATTAAGGATACTAGCTAGAGTAAACTTAGATAAGTAAACTCGGGTTGAGTCAAAATATTCACGACTTTGAAAAATTTAAAACCACTTTATTTTAGCAAGAAAAGAAAATAACCATAACAAAGGAAAATACAACTATACAACTAGGCCAAAATAGATTAAAATTTTTGAAAAATGTCGAAAAATCAAATTTTCCGATTAAAATGAGGGCACATTCATGGAAAAGACCACTTACTTCGATAGAAGTCCCCCCTACACTTGATATAAACATTTTCCTCAATGTTTAAGCATGTGGGAGTAAACTCCCCTACACTTAGGACATTGTGCACTTTGTTTAAATCTTGCTAAGGAAAGGACAACTAAAGTGATTTCAATGTGAACATATAAGATATGAAATATTAAATCACGAAAGTTTAGGATAGAACCGGGAAGACGGGTACACGGGATCACGGTTCGTCAAAAAGTCATCGAGGTGCTCTTTGAAGCTTTAATCCCTGCACAGCACAAGAAACAAGACAACAAACACATACGGGGCTCCCCCTACACTTATTATGAAAGCAGTAAAGGATAGATCACGAGTTGCCTCCCGAGAAGCGCTTGTTTTTGATAACCGAGTCACGAGCCTGACTCGACCCAAAATTAGTTCTTGGGAAACATGGTGAGGGATGGAATCATCTCATGAGAGATGTCCTCACCAAAGTACAACTTCAAACGCTGGCCATTCACCTTGAAATTAGGCCCATTTGGCTGAGAAAGCTCAATGGTGCCATATGGAAAGACTTTGGCGACGGTGAATGGACCAGACCAGCGGCTCTTCAACTTGCCCGAGAAGATCTTCAACCGAGAGTTAAAAAGTAAGACTTGATCACCAACGTGGAACTCACGGTTCTTAATCCTTGCATCGTGGATGATCTTGGTCTTCTCCTTGTAGATCAATGAGTTCTCGTAAGCTTCATTCCTTAGTTCATTTAGCTCGTTGAGTTGAATCTTCTGAAGATCACCGGCTTTGTTGATGTCGAAGTTAGCCCACTTCAAGGCCCAGTATGCCTTATGTTCCAGCTCGATAGGGAGGTGGCATGCTTTCCCGTACACAAGACGATAAGGTGTACAACCAATCGGGGTCTTATAAGCAGTACGGAAAGCCCACAAAGCATCGTCTAACTTATCGGCCCGCGGCACGATGCTCTCCCACAGAACGCTCCAAAATTCGCTTCAATCCACGGTTGGAAATCTCGGCTTGCCCATTGGTTTGGGGATGATAGGCGGTGGAAAGACGATGATTAACACCATACTTAGCCATGACTCTTGCAAATTGATCATTGCAAAAATGAGTCCCGCGGTCACTGATTATGGCACGAGGAACACTGAATCGAGCAAAAAGTTGCTTCAAAAAGTTCACAACCACCCTCGCATCGTTCGTAGGGAGAGCCTTAGCTTCAATCCATTTAGAACCATAGTCAACGGCTACGAGGATGTACTTGTTCCCTTTGGATGATGGAAATGGCCCCATAAAGTCGATGCCCCATACGTCAAAGATTTCACACTCTTGGATGAAATTTTGAGGCATCTCATCTTTATGTGTGATCTTGCCTTGTCTTTGGAAAGCATCACAATATTTAACCATGTCGTGAGCGTCACGATAAATGGTGGGCCAATAAAATCCAGAGTCGAATACTTTCTTCGCGGTGTAATTGGGACCAAAGTGACCACCGGTGGGTCCTTTATGGCAAGCGTCAAGGATTTATACCGCTGCCGGCCCATCAACACATCGACGAATGACAAGATTCGCACATTGTTTGAAGAGGTAAGGGTCGTCCTAGAAATAATGTTCAATATCTTTAAAGAACTTTTTCTTTTGTTGGGACGTGAACCCTTCCTTGAGAATTCCACCCGCTAAGTAGTTTGCAATGTCCGCAAACCACAGGGTGTCATCGAGATTTGGATTGATAGACATTAAGGCCTCAAGGGGAAAAGAGTCATTGATCTCTTTGTTCGGATGATCCCCTTGATAAGGATCCTCAAGTCTACTGAGATGATCCGCGGCTAGGTTTTCAGCTCCCTTTTTGTCACGAATTTCAATGTTGAATTCTTGAAGGAGCAAAACCCAACGAAGAAGTCTTGGCTTACGCTCTGTTCTCGAGTATAAAAAGGAAAGATGAGAGATAGAGAGAGGAAAAAGGAGAGAAGTAAAGAGGAAAGAAATATGAAATAATTTTTTATTTTATGTTCCTGAGTTGGAAAGAAAGGAGGAGAAAGTAAGCAAAAAAACCTTTAAAAATAAACTTCACTCCATTTCATCCCAATTTGGGAAGAAGATTTGGAGAGTGAATTTGGTGTAATTTACTCTCCTTTAATTTCCACTGCTCTCCTAAAAAATCTCAGGAACACAAATTTTTTTATTTACTTTCCAAACCTTTCTTTTGCACTCCAAAATATAAACTTAGGAACAAAGTGTTAGAATCTTGCTTAGTCATCAAGTACTTCAACGCGGAATGATCGGTATACACGATGGTAGTAGAAAGGACAAGATAGGGGCGGAACTTTTCAAAAGCATACACTACAGCTAAAAGCTCTTTTTCGGTAGTGGTATAATGCAATTGAGCCCCCGTCATTGTCTTGCTAGCGTAATAGATTGGTTGGAAGTGTTTGTTCACTCTTTGGCCCAAAACCGCTCCAATAGCAAAGTCGCTAGCATCACACATCAACTCAAAAGGTAGCTCCCAATTAGGGGTAACCAAGACCGGTGCCTTAGTTAGCTTATCCTTAAGAAGATTGAAAGATTCAAGACACTCTTTGGAAAAGATGAAAGGAGTATCTTTTTCCAAGAGGTGGGTCATCGGGCGAGCGATTTTAGAAAAATCTTGAATGAATCGACGATAGAAGCCCGCATGACCAAGGAAACTTCTCACACCCTTCACGGTTGAAGGTAGAGGTAATTTGGCTATGACATCCACTTTAGCACGATCCACTTCAAGAACGGCTTTGGAGATTTTGTGTCCTAGCACGATGCCTTCTTTCACCATGAAATGGCATCTTTCCCAATTTAGAACAAGGCGAGTGTCTTCACACCGCTTAAGCATACGTTCTAAATTGGCAAGGCAAGCAGAGAAAGAATCGCCATAAACCGAGAAATCATCCATGAAGACTTCCATAGTTTCTTCAACCATGTCATGGAAGATAGCCATCATACACCTTTGGAAAGTCCCAGTAGCATTGCATAAGCCGAAAGGCACTCTTTTGTAGGCAAATGTTCCATAAGGACAAGTGAATGTGGTTTTCTCTTGGTCTTTGGGATCGATGGGAATTTGAAAATACCCGGAGAAACCGTCTAAAAAGCAGTAATAGTCATTACCCGCTAGACGTTCAAGCATTTGGTCCATGAAAGGAAGGGGAAAATGATCCTTTCACGTAGCATCTTTGAGTTTGCGATAGTCTATACAAACTCTCCACCCTTTAACGAGACGATAGGAATCAACTCGTTGTTTTCATTGGGAACAACGGTGATTCCGCCCTTCTTAGGCACACAATGGACGGGACTAACCCACGGTGAATCCGAGATAGGATAGATCATTCCCGCATCAAGAAGTTTGATAACCTCTTTTTTGATTACGTCATGGATCTTAGGATTCACCCTTCTTTGGCTTTGAATAGTGGGTTTAAAGTCGTCCTCCATGAGAATTTTATGTGTGCAAAAGTGAGGATCAATTCCACGAATATCGGAGATCTTCCAAGCAATAGCTTTCTTGTGATTCTTCAACACGGCGATAAGTCGGGATTTTTCTTCCTCTTTCAAGTCCTTCGCGATGATCACGGGTGACTTCTTGTTGTCTTCAAGGAAAACGTACTCGAGATGAGACGGTTGGTCCTTAAGCTCTAAATCCGAAGGATTTTCGATGGAAGGCGTAGTCAAATTCGGTTCATCGATAGAGATATCCTTAGGAGATGGTGGAGAAGTATGGTCCTCATTGAGAAGTTTCTCAATGGTACGAATGTCTTCATCCCAATTGGAGGGAGAATCGTCATATTTTAAGTCCACATCTCCCAAAGTTGCTTCAAATTCTTTCAAGATGAAATCACTTTCTCCAAATGGAGTCAGTGATGGAGCAATAGAGGCAACGGTCTCAACAATGGGTAGAGAAGAAGAACCACTTTTACAAGCGTCTTTGAAATGTTCTTCACAAGCCTCATCAAGAACATCAATGAAATTAACACTCTCGTTTTCCGAAGGCTGCTTAGAAAGTTTACCCATGTTGAAGACGATTTTATCGTCACCAACTCTCATGATTAATTCGCCCGCGGCTACATCGATGAGAGTGCGACCGGTCCTCAAGAACGGACGTACAACGATTAATGGAACACGGGGATCCATCTCGTAGTCAACGACAACAAAATCCGCCGGGAAGGTGAATTTGTCAACGCCAACGAAGACGTCTTCGGCTATCCCCACTGGATAAGCAACCGTACGGTTAGCTAATTCCAAAGTCATTTTGGTGGGGACAAGCTCGGGGAGAGATAATTGCTTCCAAAAACTTAAAGGCATTAAGTTTATACTAGCACCTAGATCGGCTAGGGCCATGCAATTCTCTACTCCCGGTAAGTTGCAAGGAATCAAGAAGCGACCCGGATCACCAAGTTTGGTGGGCAATTTCCTTAAGGGAACCGCGGAGCAATTCTCATTAAGTTGGGTCTGAGCAATGTCAAGAAGCTTCTCTTTGTCACTAAGATGATCTTTAAACATCTTCTCATATTTAGGCATGTGAGCGAGAGCCTCAACAAAGGAGATATTGAAATTCAGTTGTTTGAACATTTTAAGAAAGTTCGAAACCTGAATATCATCCTTGTTCTTCAAATTCTCTTTCCTCAACCTCGAAGGATAAGGTATATTAGGTTGAGATGAAGGCTTTGGGATAGAATCCGCACTCACATCCTTGGGTGGTGGAGGGGTAGAAGTAGAAGGTGGTGGAATTGGAGAAGTAGAAGTTGGAAGAATAGAAGATGGAGGATTTGGAGAAGGAGACTCGTTTTCCTTTGTCACAATCACCGGTGTAGGTGTAGGAAGCTCGGGTTCCTTTAAACCTTTTCCACTGCGAGTTGTGATTGCTTTCATCTCCCCTATTGGATTAGCAACGGTGTTACTCGGAAGAGATCCCGATCCAGAGGCTTGATTACTAGGGAAGAAACTAGCCATCATATTCCTCAAGTCATTCGTTTGACTTGCCAAAGTGTTTCGCATATCAGCTCGAAGATCATTCCCTTGATTCACCATATCTGCTTTCATGTTGGCCATTTCCCGCTGAAGATTTGGCACGATCACATCATTAGTCCTCATGTAGGTTTCAACATTATGGTGTAATGCGGTGGGTTGGTTGGGAGGGGGGGGGGGGGGCATGGTAGGCGGGTGGTTGATAAGCAGGTTGTTGGTAAACTTGGTTGTTTCTTTGAGGTAGATATGGGTTTCTTTGGTTTTGATATGGGGTTGGAGCACGTGGTTGGTTTTGATTGTTGCGATTGAGGTTGTTCGGGTTTTGTGGGGGAAAACGGGAGGTGAAAGAAAGTTGTTTAAGCGATAGCTGAGCAAGTTGCGGTCACCTTGAGGACATGCTTGATAGCCTCCCGTAGAATAGGTACCGTTGGCGGCATACACATTTTCCGGATTGTCATGAGTCGAAGGACAATCGGTGTATGAGTGAGATCCCTCACATATATCACATGATTGAGTCATAGCATTGGCTTGGGCAGTGATAGCTTTGGTATTATTGGCGGCTTGGAGAGCAAGTGATTCAACAAGCGAAGTAAGCTTATCAAGTCTCTTGTCTCTCTCATTAGTGCTAGAACTAGCCACATTGGTCCGAACACTCTTGGTTTTCACTCTAGACTTGTTCTCAATAATATCCCAAGCGGCATTAGAAGACTTAACCAAAAGATTACCCCCCGAAGCAGTATTTAGTGAATCTTGGTCATTCATGCTTAAACCATTGTAAAAAGTATTAATTTGGTGCACTTTGGTAAAACCATGTTGTGGGCACTTTCTTAAAAGTTCTTTAAAACGGTCCCAAGATTCACTAAAAGTCTCATCGTACTTTTGTTCAAAAGTAATGATTTCATTCCGCAAAGCGGTAGTACGAGAGGGTGGAAAAAAGTAGTTTATGAATTTGGTCTCTAAGTCCGTCCACGTAAGAATACTTTGTGGCGGTTCCTTATCAAGCCAATGCCGGGCTTGTCCCTCTAAGGAGAAAGGAAAAAGTTGCAAGCGAATTACCTCTTGTGAAACCCATTGAATTTGACCGTATTTGTGAGTTGAAGGAACCTTTTGATGTGGTCATGAGGATCATCAATGGTACGTCCCAAGAATGGTTGAGCAGAGACCATTTGAATAAAGCCGGATTTGAGCTCAAAGTTGTTGGCTCCAATCGCGGGTATGACAATAGCATCGTGGTTGCCCTCGACATGTGCTTGCAAAAGCTCGATCATTGGACGATTGTCCGGTAGAGGTTCATTGTTGTTATTATTCAGGTTGTTTTGAGGTGGATTATTATTGTTGTTGTGTACACCGGCCATGTCTAAGTTATCGAGAGTCTCGAGCTCTTGATAAGACGTTTATCGAGTGCGCATACACCTACAAAAGAACTAACAAAGCAGAAATATTTTTGGTTTTTTATGTTTTTTAATTTTTTTGTATTTTTGAAAATTTTATATTTTTTTTAGGATTTTTGAAAATTTTAAAGCAAGGAAAATAACGTTCAAAGATGAACGGATCCCAAAATCCAACGCGTCTCTCACTAAAAACCGTTAATCTCAACGAAAAGAGCCGGCAGCGACCCCATTTAATAACTGGTTTTTTAACCAAGTATATAATCTTATCGTCCGATCTCTTCGAATTGATTATTGGTAGAAAGTGCGACTCAATTGTTCTTGGTGGAAGATAATTTTGGGTTGTTTATCTATTTTAAACTAATAGTAAAATGAAAGTTTCGTTGAGTAAAATAAGAGCTTTAAAGATTAAACTAAAATAACGAGTTAAAAATAAATGCTTGAAAACTTAAAGACAAGATTAGAAAAATACCTGAAAACTTAATGAATCTAAAACTTGAAAACTTTGTAAAAACAGGAAATTAAGTCCGTCGGAATCCCTGGTCGGAACCCTGTCGGAATACAGCTGACCGGAAAGTTTAGTCGGAATGTCTAAAAAAATGCTTCAATCGGAATGAGGCCAAACCACTCCAATCGGAATATCAATAATAACACCACAGATCGGAATGTGTAAAGAGATAGCAATCAGAATCCAAAAGGAATCCCAATCGGAATGATGAACCCCTTTCCGATCTTAGTGATCGGAATACTAGTGATCAAATCAGAAAGCAAAACCCTAATCCGATCAAGTGATCGGAATAAAGAGGGACTAATCGGAATGCCAAATCGGAAAAGGGTTTACCCTTTTCCGATTACCTTGTGATTCGAAAATAAGCTAGTGATAAGCTATACTGATAAGCTAACACCAAAACTCACCAAACCAGCAATGAAATAAACTAAATAAGCTCGAATAACAACTTTTCCAACTTAAAATAAGCAATCTTTTAAATCAAACCATAAAAAGAATGAAACTTTTTAAGAAAGCTTTTAAAAAGTAAATAAGCTAAAAATACAAATAAGCCAATAAGCACAAGGATTTTAAAGCTTAACCGTATGAAAGCTTAAGTATGATAAAAATATGAACTTTTTAATCCTTAAAACATCAAGATCAAACACGGATCATCAACATTTCGGATCAAAATTAACTAAAATAAAGAAAGGTAGAAAGAGATTAAAGTTTAAAAGCTTAAACTTGAACTTGATTAACAAAATCAACAATACAAAAGGTTTAAACTTGAAAGATTAAAAGAAAGAAAAGATGAAAACTTAGTGAGAGAAAGTTGAGAACTTTCTCTCTCTAAAACTAGAAAAATGAAAAAAATGAAAAACTAGCTAACTCCCCTCCTAATGTGATTAGGAGGGTATTTATAGGGAAAAATGGGAAGTGCATGTGTGGTGTGCTTCCTTCTTTCTTTACTTCTCGACTCGATTTAATTCTTTGTTTTTTCTCGACATCGTCTTGGGATTTGAACTTGTCTTAATAATTTTCTTCTTTAATTTAGACTTGAGTTCTTCGACTTCATTAAACTTCCGTCTTTTAGACTTTTTCTTCGATAAATCTTCAGAATAGGTCTTGGACATCCGTTCTTTAAGCACTCTTGATCTTCCGACTTCGTCTTTTCTCGTTTTCTTCGATAAAAGCCCGTGAAAGCCCGTGTTTTCTTCCTTTTTCATCTTTTGGTCCTAAAACACAATAAAAACACAAACCACGCATAATTCCGAATTTTAAGACATAAAATACACGTTTTGGTCTTGTTAATATTGGAAATAAGTGGTAAAAGGATAAGTGTTTTCACACTTATTATTGTCACACTACATCGGAATTTTATTGAAACCTAGACCATAGTCGGTTAATTTCAATCTCATCCAAAGAATTTGAGCACAACAACCGGACATAGCTATGTACTCTGCTTCCGTACTTGAAATTGCAGCGCTTTTCTGCCTTTTAGATGCCCAACTGATTAGTCGATCTCCTAGTAGTTGCAAATTTCCACTCGTGCTACGCCTTGTATCTTGATAACCCGCGTGATCCGTATCTGCATATGCCATTAGTGCAATAGAACAGTCCTTCGAATACCAAATTCCCCAATTAATGGTTCCTTTAAGATACCGAAAGATACGTTTAACCGTAGCTAAGTGTAACTCAGTAGGCCTAGTTTGATACCGAGCACACATGCATATAGCAAACTGAAGATCAGGTCGACTAGCTGTGATATACAGAAGGGTACCAATCATTCCACGATAAAGTGTCGGATCAACGGAAATTCCATGTGGATCTGCATCAAGCTTAGTTCGTTCCACCATTGGAGTATCCACGGGGTCGCAAGATTCCATCTTATACTTCTTTAGCGATTCAAGGGCATACTTGGATTAATTGATAAAGATGCCTCTGGGACTCTGAGATATCTGAAGACCTAAGAAGAATGATACCTTGCCCATCATTGACATCTTAAACTTGGAAGACATGAGTTTCCCAAACTCGTCGGATAAGGCTTGGGTCGAGGCTGCAAATATAATATCATAAACATATATTTGTACCATAATCATATCTTTACCTCGTTTCTGAATGAACAACGTGGGATCCACCTTGCCTTTAGCAAAGCCTTGCGTAATGAGGAATTGTGACAATAGATCATACCATGCGCGTGGAGCTTGCTTCAACCCATAGAAAGCCTTCTTAAGCTTGTACACATGATTAAGATATTTAGGATTCACAAAACCATCCTGCTGTTGAACATAGACCTCTTCCTTGATTTCACCATTAAGAAATGCTGTCTTCACATCCATCTGATAGACGATCATATTCATGTGGGCTGCATAAGCGAGGAATATTCTAATAGCTTCCAAACGGGCAACAGGTGCAAAGGATTCCATAAAGTCGATGCCCAATAATTTCTTGTATCCACGAGCTACTAGTCGATCTTTGTTCTTCAATATTCCGCCTAACTCATCGAGTTTCACCTTGTAAACCCATTTCAAAGTGAGTAACTGCACTTGATCCGGGCATGGGACAAGTTCCCATATTTCAAGACGTATAATTTCATTAAGTTCTTCGTGGATAGCTTCTATCCAACAGGATTGAGTAAAAGCTTCTTGCCATGTCTTAGGTTCAACTTCAGTGAGAAAAGCATCAAAATGACAAAACATTGCATTTTCTTGTAACTGACTTCGTGTGGATACCGGACGATTAGGGTCACCAATAATAGAATCTATAGGATGATCCTTTGTCCACTTGCTGTCATGTTCACGAATCCGTGGATTGGAGTAACCGTAGTAGGAGCTTCCTCTGAGGTGGACGACCCGACTTGATTAGAATCGGGAATAGGTACACCAAAGAATGGAAGTTCACGCATTTGAGAGAATTCCAAATCGTGATCATCATCATCCTCTTCATCATCAATAGGCATGACATGGGTAGTTGAAACATGTGTTGGTTGAGAATTACTCATTGAAGGTATATCTTGACCAATTGTAGGTGAAGACGTGTTTGATTGTGCTTCGGTTACCGGAGCGACAACTTCGGTTACCGGAGCTATTACCTCAGGTTGTAGAGCAACAATACTTGGAGAAGTAAAGAATTTATCAAAGAATGGTTGAAACAACATATCTCATTAATTCCTAGAAGGTGGTGTAAATGATGATGAAGTAGGGTTGTTTGGGACAAGACCAAAACTAATGTTACTGGGTCCCATTTCATGAAGTGCGGGTTCAGAGCTGCTTTGCTCAGAAGCCATTACTGTCAGCTCATCAAAATCAACATTCATAGTTTCGAGGATCTTGCGAGAGTTACGGTTGTAGATTCGCTATGCCTTCTTTGTAGGTGCGTAATCAATGAAAATACCAATATCAGCCTTTGGTTGAAGTTTTCCCAAATTGTCACCATCATTATTTGGATAACAAAGAGAACCAAATACATGAAGATAAGATAAATCTGGTACTCTTCCATGGAGAAGCTCATAAGGTGTTTTACCATGGCGTTTACGAATTAGTGACCGGTTTTGGGTGTACACTGCTGTAGATACTGCTTCTGCCCATAAAAACAATGGAGCCTTTGCGTAAATTAACATCGTTCGATCAGCTTCCATAAGTGTGCGATTTCGCCTTTCAACGACACCGTTTTGTTGTGGAGTGCGAGCAACGGATGTTTCATGAGATATGCCAACTTCTTCATAATAATCACGCACAATTTGATTCACAAATTCGGTTCCATTATCTGTACGAATGCGTCAGACAGTAGTGTTGAGACGCACTTGAATCATCTTGAGAAATCCGATGATGAATTTAGGTGCCTCATTTTTTGTTCTAAGAAATTTCACCCATGTAAACTGAGAGTAATCATCCACAATGACGAGGATGTACTTTTTACCACTAACACTTTCAACACGCATTGGCCCACAAAGATCCATATGCAACAAATAAAGTTTCTCTTGGTTGGTGTCTTCAGTCTTGGGTTTGTATGATTTCTTAGTGCTTTTCCCCATTGTACACGCGGAACACAAATGATCCTTGTGAAATGAAAGTTTAGGAAGACCACGAACAAGTTTGTTTTTCGCCAAATGATTAATAGCGTCAAAGTTAAGATGAGATAACAGTCGATGCCATAACCACGACTTAGTCTTTGATGCTTTGGAGAGAAGACATACGGGAGAAGCGGCCATCAGGTCTTATAGAGACAAAGTATACAAATTATTCCCTCGACTACCTTTCAATAAATCAACCCCTTCCAAATTACGTATGAAGCAGGTATGCTCTCGAAAAGCAACTTCTAGGTTTGCATCACAAAATTGTCCCACAGAAAATAAGTTGTGACCGAGACCTTCCACGTAATACACTCTTGAAATTATAACATTCCCAATATGATATTAACCGTAACCCATTATCTTTGCAATATGATCATTTCCAAATCTAACCGTACCAAGAAACTTGCTGACGAAATTTCTGAGTTGAGAGCGATCTCTGGTCATATGTTTAGAGCAACCAGAGTCCAAACACCAGAGAACAATTTGGACCACCTGTTTTCAACAACAACAGTACACAATGCATTGGAAACTATTGGTTCCGGAGTATTAGCAGATAAATATATAATATTATCAGAAGTGCTAACATTTTTGTGACCCTTAGATTTGTGGGGCTTTCTAATGTGAGTTCTATCACTAATAGGTTTTATTGTTCCAACTTTCAGAGGTTATGGATTATTAGATGGCACTATAGTGGGAGCAGACATATTTAAAGGGCACTTGGTTCCTACGTTAGTGTTGGTGTTCCTAGTTAAAGGACACGCTTAGTTTGGTAGCCTTGGTACTCCTAGTTAAAGGGCACGCTTTCTTCGCTGTAGTGGGAGTGATCCTAGTCAAAGGGCACGCATTTCCTACTATAGTGAAAGTTCTACCAGTGGGGCGCCACATCCAACCAACTTGGGTTAACACTTTCCCAGTCGGTTTCCATTCTAATCCATTTTCCAGGCATTCATCTCATTCACATGGTCAACAAGGCAAGAATCATGACGACTAGAAAACATACATTCATTGCAATTCCAACATTTCAAATTAGAATTCATAGTAGGCTTAGAACGCTGCACAACCGCAGAGCCTTTAGGTTTAACTACATGATTCTTTTTATTCAAAACAGAAATAACATTCCTAGGGAGTGCTTCTACTTTCTTCTTCTCTTGACTACTAGATGGGGGCAAGATCCTATCATTCTTCTTGTTTCTTTTAAGCTTAGATCTTTGAGCCTTAGTAGTGGTGATTACTCCTGTAGAAGGCAACACGGGAATATTAGAAGTTGGTTTTGATTTTGCCTTATCTTTAGTGACCGATGTTTGAGATGGTTTAGTCCTAGGGCCCTTATTAAATGGTGTGACGGCAATGAGGTTCCTTTTGATTGCACTAGAGGACGGTGCTGAGACAATGGTTGCGTTATCCACAACATTCTTACCTTTTAGGGTATGAAGTGTTTCCTTTAACACAGTCAAAGCCAGATTTTTATCACAAATTTGTTCCCTCAAATCAGATACTTCCACAGAATTTCGATTCAATTGTTCAATCAATGATTGATTTTGTGCAGTGGTATTTGCATATGCGAGCTTGACTGAATCGAAAAGTTGTGTATTTTTCTGTTTTAATTATCAACTTTGGACAAAATCTTGGAAACTCGATTATCTAGATCAAGATTAAAATTCTCAGCGGCCTCAATAACGTTCACACAGTTAAGCTCCTTAGATTTCTCTATGTCTATCGGCAATGATTTAGCAACCTTGTCACTTGGCTGATGCTGTTTTGATTGTAAATTGAATCAAAAATTCTTTTGAAAATTTACATCATCGATATTAATACCTTCAAATGATGTTTTAAAGAATTCTTGAATAAATTGTTGCTTGCATTCAAGCGAAATAAAATGTGTTTGAATCTCATCAAAACATTTTGAAAGCGAAGAATATGAATCTTGAAGCTTTAAAAATTCAGCGTCAGATTCGTGACAAGTACTATCTACCACATTATCCACAGATTCAACATTATGCACAATAGAATCATTATCAACACTTTTATTCACACAGACATAAACTATATCATGAGACATCACTTGCTTCAGAAGCTGATCATTTTGGCGTGAAACCCGTTCTATTTCAAGTAAACTGTTTTCATAAGCATCATCCATTTCATTGAAAACACGTCTAACTTCTTCTATTTCCAAAAGCAAATCTTGATCAAGATTACTAAGACAAGCTTTAACATTCTTTACAAACGGAACAATTTCGTCTCGAAACGCAGCTCTAGTGTGCTCAAATTTTCCATTCACCTTCCATTATGGCCGAAGCCGCCGTACGTTCCAAAATGACCTTGTCAAAATCGGCTAAGTGTTGGTGTACCGTATTTAAGCTAACGGACGACTTAATTACCGGTGGAATTAACTTTGTTAAATCCGTTTTGACAAGTGTAGGAGATGTACTAGGAGGGTTTTCATTTGACAAACTTTGGGGCACAAGAACTGTCAATTCAGCTAATTCCTTTTGTAAGCGAATACGTGTCTTTTTAGAAAATTGATCTTTATTATACGTATCATAACCAAGATTATGGAATTTTGAAAGCATTTTAGAATGAGTTTCTTCCGCAAGTGACTGTGTCTCCTCAGTACTACGAACAAAAGGTGCTTCTTTCGATTTGCCATTTAGGGTCACATCATAAAGACAAGGAATATATTCCTGAGCTTTTTTTGCATGACCGGGATTAGGTGGTAAATCTTGAAGACGCTTAAGTTCGAGTTCTTTAAACGATTTAGTTAAAAGATGAACCTTTTTTATGGAAGCGTATTGTTTTAAAAGCTGTTGTTCTTTGAATTTAAGAAGTTTGGTAGCATTAATTTCCGATTCAAACTTTTTAGACTCGAGAGTTTCGAAATCCATTTTAAGTTTCTGAAAATCATTGACAACCGACTCTTTTGCTTTTAATTAATTGGAAAGATTATCTTTTAATGATTCTATTTCTTTCAAGTGTTCAATCTTTTCAAAACGAAATTGGTCAAATTCAGAATAAGTTATTTTTTCAGCTTGAGGGACCATTTCAAAAGCTTTGACCTTTTCTTTATGCAACGCAAGCTCAGCAGTTAGGGTGGAATTCATATCTACGGATTGTCTGAGAGCCATATGCATTTGATCAATAATATGTTTAGGCACCATGACCAAATCATGTTGAACATAAGATTCCATACCCGTCGTAGCATTTGGTTGAGGTTCACTCAAATGTGTAGGATTGGGTACCACATCATTTGAGTTACTAGTTCCCGAATGCTGTTCAAGGTTGTCATTTTCATGCCCAACTTGATGTTGGTTATCATCAATATTATTAGATGTGGTTGGTACCTTACTGACGACATCAAAACCGTAGTGAGAGAGATTAGCAATGGAGCAGCTTGGGCAGAGTGAATGTCATCACAATCTGAATCATATGCGTCAAGATCATCTGCTTGATAAGCTGTATTAGAAGTGGAAACGACTGCAATGCCTTAATTATCTGCTGACCCTGGGTCTGCAAGAAATGCTAACTCTTCTGAATCCAAAATCTTTCCCTTAGACTGAGCATCGACCAAATACATCTTCTCACGAAATCACGTTGCATCCTTTATCCTTTTTGGCTGAGTGCATTCCCTAGCCATATGACCTTGTCCTCTACAATTGTAGATGGTCACAACCTTTTCTGGACCAATGGGGCTTCCATTTCCATTAGCTTGAGAATTCACAGCTTGAGCATTCACAGTCCTTGTAGGAGGTCCATATGAAGTTTGCCTTCCTTGAATAGGTTGCACCGTCACTTGACCATCTTGAACAGTGGCTTGTTGTCGAGGATTTGAAGAGGTGCGGAGCTGATTGTTTGTTGTTGGAAATCCTCTAGTTGCAACAAGTTTTGACAAGTAGGCAGTGAGATGGTTTAGAACATCAGCTGGCGTATCATTTGGAGTAAAGACCGGTGCTTGGATTGGTAGAAGTTCATTGGAGTAGAAGGCTTGTGCTGGTTGTGCTTCAATTGGAAAATATCCTTGCTGAGGAGTATAGCCCATTGGAGAAGTGTTAGCTTGTGATCGTGATGTCTGATGTGGTGGTTGCTGTGGAAAAGATTGTTGATGAACACTTTGTTGAAATGCTTGCTGTGGCATTATTAATGGTTGATAAGATGGTTGCTGTGGTTGCTGATAGGTGTGTGGTGGTGGCTGCTGCAAGTATGATGGTTATTGATAAGTATAAGCCATGTTTTGTTGAGAAGCATACATGGCAAGTGGATCATGAACTTGAGGTGTAGAAAACCGAGCCTCGATCACATGGCATTCGTGTTGTTGAAGAAAAGCTTGAAGTTGATCCACATTGGTGTTATGCAAGTCCTTAGCCAATTTAACATTCGTCATGTACTTTTTGCATTCTGAAGGAAGAGTGTTCAAATACTTGGTGTTCAATTGAATGGTAGGAATTGCCATGCCATAGATATTGAGATCATTCAACAATAGGGTAAATCTCAGATAGTAATCATTGAGAGTCTCCCCTGGCACATAAGCAAACTTATCAGAAGTATCATAAAGCTTACACTCTCGTTCTTGTTTAGTTAACGAGGTGCCTTGCATTAGAACACGAATTCTGTCCCATAACTCTTTGGCAACTTTATGTTTACTGACAAGTTTGTAGACATCTAGAGGAAGGGCTTGGAGAATGATATTTGTATCTTTTTTATCACACTTGTCTTGTATCTTAGCATCTCTCGTTAATTCACCCGTACTTCGAGGACGAGTAACAACACCTTCCGTCACAGTACCATATACCAATGGTCCATTGAGCACCGATGCCCAAATTAGATGTCCACTTTCTTTGTTCAACATATAAAGTTCCATTCGAGAAGCCCATTCCTCATACATAGTCTTCACCAACATTGGTGGACGATTATCCGTACCCGAGAGAATGGACTTATCCGTAAGAGATGTGTACTCCATTTCTATAAGTTAAGATTTACAAATGTTGATCGAACAATGAGAGAAAGTTAATGTGTTTGTTGTTGTGTGTTAAAGCCGAGAAATAATGTTGAAATCCCCTTAATTATGTTCTCGATAAACCAAAAATTCCAAGACAAAATTACACACGATTCAAAAACACGTTTTTGAAAAATCTTGGAAATCTTGTCACTCTATCGGAATGCACAAAACAAGTTCTGTCGCAATACTTGTCTAAATACCTATCGCAATACTTGATCGCAATACCTATCGGAATGCACAAAACAAGTTCTGTCGCAATGTCTATCTGAATACCTATCGCAATGCTTGATCGCAATACCTGTCACAATGCTTGATCGCAATACATGTCGCAATGCTTGATCGCAATACCTGTCGCAATGCTTCATCGCAATACCTATCGCAATATTGACGAAATTTGGACAGAGTAACGTCGCAATATTGCCTTAATTCCGTTGCAATCCACGATCGCAATGAACGATCGCAATGTACGTCGGAATAAGGGGTATCAGAATACTCTTCGATCGCAATGTAGAAACCCTAGGGTTTTTGCGATCGCAATGTAGAACCCTGCTTACTTTGCGATGGATACCAACTTTGCGATGGAGACACAAGTACCACTTTTCTCGGATAGTACACAACAAATTCGGAATATTAATCCTAGAAATGAATCAAACACCCAAAAATTTTGTGTTTTTAACCAAAATACTAATACCAAATCACTATAACAAGTAACTAGATGAAGTATATCAAGATTAAATCATAAAAACATAAAAAAAATAAATTTGTTCATGTGATTTTGGATCAAAATGGGCGAGAGAATCAAGAACAAAAACAAAAAAAACCAAACAATCATCCTATGGCTCTTGATACCATTTGTAAGATATGTAAATCTTGCTTATGTTTTAGAGAGAGAAATAGATAGAAACTTGGTGGAATTCACACACTTGTAGAGAGAGAAATGAAAGATTACTATGTGTAAAATTATGAAAACCACACCCTCTCCATCTAAAGAGAGGGTTTATATACCAAGCCCATAAGATGGGCTTGGGCTTCACTATTGGATCGGTCATACATAACATGGACCGGGCCTTTCCTTGTTAATTAATATAAAGTATAACTAAACTACGAGCTACTACTTAATATATTGTCGGAGTGACCGAATCTTCCTAAATACGTAAAAACGTATTTCCAACAGTTTTGTACACCGACCATGATTCCTTAAGGCATAATCGTACTCAAGATAAGGTTTCACATAAGCATGGGCGTTGGTTGGCTCTTCTTGAGAAATTTACTTTTATGGTGAAACACAAAACTCGTGCTTCCAATCGTGCTGCTGATGCCTTAAACAGGAGGAGTAGTTTACTTGTAACCATATAGGTTGATGTTCCAGGACTTGATGTCATTCGTGACATGGTGACTGTGGATCCATACTTTTCTGTTGTTTTTCAGAATTCGCAATCCAGAGAGAAAACAGATTTTGTTATGCATGATGGGTTCCTGTTCAAAGGGAATCAACTTTGTATTCCTGATTCAAGTCTTCGCTTGCAAATTATTAAGGAGTTGTATGGTGAAGTACATGTTGGTCGTGATCGCACTTTACAGTTGGTTCAAGCTTCTTATTTTTGGCCTACTATGAGGAAGGAAGTGGATCGTTACGTCAAGAGGTGTCGTGTTTGTCAAGTATCAAAGAGGACGGCTACTAATGCAGGACTTTATATGCCTTTGCCAGTTCCTTTGCAGCCTTGGGTTGATATTAGCATGGATTTTGTGTTGGGGCTACCTCGTACTCAAAGGGGTAATGATTCAATATTTGTTGTTGTTGATCGTTTTTCGAAGATGGTTCATTTTATTCCTTGCAAGATGACAACAGATCCAGTTAATGTAGCCCAACCTTTCTTTAGGGATGTGTACCGTTTACATGGTATACCTTCCTCCATTGTTTCTAATCAAGACACCAGGTTTTTGAGTCATTTTTGGCATAGTTTGTGGAAGATGGTGAATACTCAACTCAATTTTAGTAGTGCTTATCATCCTCAAACTGATGGGCAAACTGAAGTTGTTAACAGGTCCCTTGGTAACATGTTAACGTGTTTGGTGGGTGATCATGTGAAGGCATGGGATCAGATGTTGTATCAAGCTGAGTTTGCTCATAATCATGTTGTTAATCGCATCACTGGGTTAAGTCTATTCCAGGTGGTTTATTCTGCTCAACCACTTGACCTTCTTGATCTTATGACTCCTCAGGTTTTTAGGTCTGTTCCGAAGAAAGTGCAGGATTTTGTTGAGGGGTTGCATGATGTTCATAAATCTGTTCGTGACAACTTGGTTCGCGCTAATTCGAAGTACAAGCAGGATGCATATCAAAAGAGGAGACATGTTGACTTTGAAGTAGGAGACTTTATGTGGGCTGTTTTGATTAAGGATCGTTTTCCAGTTGGTGAATATAATAAGTTGTCTGCGAAGAAGATTGGTCCAGTGGAAATTGTGGATAAGATGAACTCAAATGCTTATCGTTTGAAGTTGCCAAGCCATATTCGTTGTTCTGATGTTTTTAATGTGAAGCACTTGTTGCCTTATTATGGTGATTCTTCAGATGATGATACAACTGGGAATTCGAGGGCGAATTTTTCCTATCCAGGGGGAATGATGGAGGCCCAAGTATTGAAGAACGGGCTGACTTGTTTCTGGAGGCCCGAGATCGCGTGAAGAAGAAGGGTTTAGTAAAACGGGCATAACTTTTGCATCCTAAGTTCGTTTTCAGCTCGTGACCTGTCAAAACGTGCGTAAAAAGGAGGCAGACAACGCTATAACCACCTTTTAGCTGGTTGCGGATTTTCCAAAGCCCAAAAAGCCTTTTTACTATCAGTTTTTTTTTACATATTTATGTTTTTTTCACTTTCAGTTGGACTTTGTCTTTGAGCTACGGTCCAGCCTGTTGGACTTTAGGGTTTTTCTTCGTTTTCAATCATTATTTAGTGAATCTGCTGTAACCCTAGCAAGACATTTATCAGTTTAATAAAAGTTAAACCACTGGCCGTTGTGTTGCCGTGTTTTACCCTAATTTTCGGGCATTCTTCAGAATCAACGATTATTAGCAGATTTTTTTCTGGAATTCTTGTTGAATCAACAGATCCAATTACTTATCTTTGTTACTTTGTTTTTTAGTCTACATCAGAAGGTCGCGAGTTCGAGTCCCAGACCTTATTTTTTGTTTTTTTTTGAAAATACAATAAGCCCTAATAAGCAATTGGCTTATTGGGAGGTTAGTATAATAAATAAAAACAAATTAACACACATACACAATCACAAATCACCAAGAATAAGTAAAATTAAATGGTTGAAAAATAAGAACAAGTGTTACAGTAACTAGAGGCTATAACAAGGTTGTGGCTATAATTATGCTGACAAAAGGGCTCTAACCACCAAATAAACCTATAACAGAAAAAGTATGTAAAACTACCTACAAATCAGAAATCAAAACTTATAACCTATTATAACCTAAACTAAAGCTGCTGATGCAGTTGACCTCAAAGGTTGATAAAAAATGACCAAGTTTGAACTCAATTGCTTCTAAAATGGATTTTTACCTATCAAGACCTAACAGAGAAGCAATATAACTCAGATAACAATATAAAAAAACCCAGACAACACAAACAACAACAATCATCAAGCACTTTCTATCATACTGATTAAATCATTACAGACAAACACAAAGCATCAAACTTTTTAAATTAAACTATAAAGACAATAATCAAAACTAAAAACCACTAATTCTAAGCCTATCTCAAATGATCATGAACCCTTAAGTCCTATTATGGTTTTTGACTCATCTTTTGAGACTGGCCCAAACACCCCTTTTGGCTTAGGCCAAGCAAGTTTTACACATAGAAACTTAAAAATAAGGTTAATTTAGTTTCCGAAGACATTGGTGTTGGCATTATGTTAGAGTCTTCTTAGCCAAATTTCTTAAGCATCTCTTTGATATACTTAGATTGATTAAAGAAGATATTGTCTTCCATTTGGACAACTATTATGTCTAATTCCTTTTTCTTTAACAATATGGTTTTCATTAAGGTGTTATTTCTTTAACAATATGGTTTTCATTGAGGTGCAACTAATATATGGTTTAAATTTGATGTCAACACGATAGTCACACACTTTAAACACGTCCCAATGATGATGCTAATTCTTGGAACTTTACAGAAATTAATTACATGCATGAATATGCATTAGATGTAGGCATGTATGCTGACTCTTTGTATTCTATCCTTAGTTTATATAAACAAGGATTATCTAATGAAATAATCATCAAAAAAAGATAACAAAAAACTAATTACATACGCACACAATTTTGATAATCTCAAATATGGCTTCATCATCCCAAAGAACTTCTTCTGTCGATGGATTTGAAGAGACCAGTGCCGTTGAAAACAAGTTTGTATCTTATTTTTTTTCTTAATTTTTTATTTATGTTTATAATTAGTACTAATAGGTACTCTAACATGTTTCAAGAAACCTTGTGTGGAGCATACAAAAGTTAAAGAAAATGAAGATGGAAAGTTCCGAATTGTTGTTCCTTATGTTGATCCATATGACGAATACAGATACTACGTT
The DNA here is from genome assembly GCA_025667525.1 of Glebionis coronaria. NCBI lineage: Eukaryota > Viridiplantae > Streptophyta > Magnoliopsida > Asterales > Asteraceae > Glebionis > Glebionis coronaria. The sequence goes on from CM046875.1 coordinate 100,484,010, forward strand.
ATAGAAGCTAAAGAACAGCTACTATGGAAGATTGAAGATAAAGAGAATGCTCGGCTGGAACAACAGCGCTAGAGGTAAGAAGTTGCCTCATTAATAAGGAGGCCAGACGAGCAAGAACAGCGCCAGAGGGAGGAAGTTGGTCTTTTAAGAAGGAGGCAAGAAGAGGAAGATTAGGAAATTGATGATGATGTTTACGACTCTGAGCTGGAAATTGACGAACAAGAAGATAAGTTCAGAGAGTCGTATGATTACTTTTAGCCGTGTTTAAAGTGATGGTCATATAATATACCGTTGTGAAGCTCGTGGAAAATGCTATTCAACGGTGTCGAGAGTTCTTAGTTTATGTTATGTATGTAATAGGAATTAGTCCCGAACACACAAATGAGGAAGGCCTTCTATACATTACGCTTGTAGTATAAAAGGCCCCTAGAACCTCATTTGTGTGTGTGTGTTTTCCATTTTTATTAGTTGGTAGTGAGAGAAACATCATGTATTTCTCTCACTAGGAAATCACAACTCTTTGTTTCTCTTTTATTCTTCATCTTAATCTAATCTTTCTTTTTTGGTTTAATCCATCATGTTATTCGTAAATGGTTAGTCGTGTGTTATAGTCCTACAAGTGGTATCATTCACCAAGGCATTCGTGGATAGCTCTTTGGTGTTGTTTTAGTTTTCTTGATTCTCGTGAGTTTTAGATCTCAAATCCCAAGATCCAAATTTTTCATGTTTGTGTTGTTCCAAGTGATCTACATATCACCTACTTAGTTGTGGTAGGGATTTGGGTGCTTTGGATCGGTTAATATCACGAATTTTCTTAGCAAAATCTCATTTTTCTTCATACTTTACGAAACAGTGATTTTTATTGCGAAATCTGGCCTTATAATTCCATCGTAATACTTGAGGGTTTTATTATTACGAAATCTCTTCTTTCGCACTACATAAGGGTTTCTGTATTACGAAAAGTGACATCTGGTTATTGCGAATATTGCTTTTGTTCATTGCGAAGACTTGGTTTTTAAACATTGCGAAGACTTGGTTTTTTAACATTGCGAAGACTTGGTTTTTTTGTACATTGCGAAGACTTGGTATTTTAACCATTGCGAAGACTTGGTTTTTTGAACATTGCAAAGTCTTGGTTTTTGAACATTGCGAAGTGTTGAATCATTGCGAAATCTTCACAAAATTATTCCGAAAACATTTCGTGAGTTTTTGTTGGTATTGAAGAATTTTTGGTTTCTCGAGATCACATTCTTAGGGGATTTACTCATTTTAGGGGATTTTAACTACAACACTCTTAATCCTGTTTTCTACGAATTGAGATTCTGTTTTACACACGACTTCTACAATGACGTCTCAAAAAGACATTTATGTTGCGGGTACTGAGAATCGACCTCCCATGATAACCAAGGAGAATTACACGACATGGGCTATTCATCTTCTTCGCTATGCTAAATGTAAACAATTGGGAAAGCTGATTGTATACTCCATCCAAAAGGGTCCGTATGTTAGAAGAAAAATTCTTGTGCCTGGGGATCCCATGAATGCTAACCCAGTAGCGGACTCAAGTCATGAGCAAACGAATGAAGAATTAACTAAAGCTGAATCCAAACAACTCGACGCTGATGATCAAGCCATTCAAGTAATTCTTATGGGAATTCCCGAAGATGTTTATGCTACTGTCGATAGTTGTGAAACCGCACACGAGATGTGGCTTTAGATATAGAAAATGATGAAGGGGAGCGAAATTGGTTTACAAGAAAAAGAGACTAAATTGCTTCGTGAATGGGAGAAATTTACGTCTACTAAAGGAGAACAAATTGAACCTTACTATCATCGGTTTTCAACCCTTATGAATCATCTTAGAAGAACCAAACATGAACCTACACAAAATGCTGCCAACATCAAATTTCTTGATAATCTTCCATCTGAATGGTCACGATATGTCACTCTCGTCAATCAAACCAAGGATCTTCATGTCGTGGACTACACCAAAGTATATGATTATTTGAAGATGAATCAAGATGAAGCAAATGAGTTAGGGCTGAAAGACGTGCCAAAACACAAGATCCATTGGCTTTTATGGCAAACTCTCTGTCATCTATGTCATATCCCATGGTACCCTACCATCAACCCTCCTCAAGTAAGTTCATGCCACAATAACAACAACAACTCACCTCTTATGGATATCAACTTCCCGCTGCTATGAACTACTTACAACAACCCATTGCTTTGTTTGATGACATCACCGATCCTACTCATGCGATTAATACTGGTCTTGCACTTCTTGCAAAGGCATTTAAATTTACCATTAACCACACAAACAACAATCAGAGGATCTCCTCGAACACTAGAAATAGGCATATTGCTCAATCTTTCATGAATGTGAATCAAGATCGCCAATTGGTAGTTGGAGGGAACACAGGGACACAAGTTCAACAATATGGTCAGAATGCTGGGCAGACTGTTGGGAATGCAGGAAATCAGTATGGACAAAATAGTAGTCAGAATCTGGGTGTTCCGAATATGGGTAATCAGAACGGGTTAATTGTTGTGCCAGCGGTTGGTAATCAGATGGGAAATATTGTGGCTGCAAGGGCTGAGAATACTGGTACGGGTAATGGAAACAACAATCCTCAGGTTCAGTGCTACAACTGCAGAGGATTTGGTCATTATGCTTGAGATTGCACAACTAAAAAGAAGAGGGATGCTGCTTATCTTCAGACTCAGCTTCTCATAGCACAAAAAGAAGAGGCAAGGATTCCACTTCAAGCTGAGGAATTTGATCTTATGGCTTCTACAGCAGAATATGACGAGGAAGAAGAAGTGAATGCCAACTAAATCTTGATGGCAAACTTACAGCAAGCATCTACCTAAGGAATGCATGATGACAGAGCTCCCGTCTATGATTCAGACGATCCTTTTGAGGTACACCCGCGTTTCGATGATAATGATATATATAGTATGTCTAATCAGGAGGAAGAGTATACTGAGATACTTGGAGCCCTAATTGAGACACACGGGGATCAAACGAGTAATAGTAATATTATTTCGAATAAGCCCAGTGTGGACCTTAGTGTAGATCAAGTCGCCCAGCCTAAAACCCTTCCTGATGCGACACATGCGTATTATAATCATTATTTGATAAGCTTGCTAAGGATATTGATCATGCTAAGGTGGTTAATAATAAATTTAGAGAAACTAATGCCAAATTAACCACTGAGCTTACGGATTATAAGGAAAGGGAGAAAAGTTTTGAAATTCATCTAGCTAAAATTAAAGAACTTGAACAAGCTCATGCAACATATGTTTATCAAGAAAAATGTACGACTAAGCAATTAAATGCTTTACATTTAAGTAGTGCCAAAAAGATAAGCGATTTGAATGATGAAATCACCTCTCATAATAAACAGCTTTTAAATGAACAATCTATAATTTCTGATCTATAATTTCTGATCTTAATAAACCCCGTGGATTAGTCAGCCAATGAGTCGGAAATCACGGTTACCAAAAAAGGATCTTAAAGAAGAAAGAAAAAAGATGAAACATGATTTCAAAATTCGAGAAGATGGGCTTCTTGAGGATATTTGCAATGCTCAGGATAGGATTAGGGATTTAGACAACCTGTTAATAAAATGTTGTAAATCTACGGAAACTATTAACATGCTCGCCCCCAAAGTGAATGAGATGTATCACACCCGTTAAAAATTGGCTTTAGGTTGTCCTCTTCCTCCTAATCCTGAATGTCGTAAGCAAGCTCATGCCACCCAACCAAGTTTATATAATGGTAATGTGTGTCTAGATAAGCATGATCCTCCTGTTATGTGTGATTCGGAAGAAACCGTTGAACTTGCCGAAGAGATGCAAAAGCTTAATAGAGAAATCACACCGGTTTATTATCCAAAAATTAATCCTCTAACAATTTTTGTTCGGTCTAAACTAGTAATGAAATGTCTTTGATACAAAGTGAGGAATTGTCAGATGATCCTCTTAAACCGAGTGTCGCACGACGATTTCTAAACGAGATAAAAGATAACTTTATCATTGTTAAACGTGTTGTTAATTCCAAAATTACTGGAGGAAATTTTACATCACCCGTTTAGATTAAGGTTCAGAAAATTCTTCAAAATGATGTTAATCCGATTATTAATCAAGTTGATGCTAGGATAAGCAATTTTGAAAACGCTTTTCTAAAAGAAGCAGCCAACTTTGTTGAAGACTTTAAATCTTTGGCGAAGGAGGCTGATGAATCTCTTGCTAAAATTAAAATTTCAGAAAACGATCTTGAACGTCTCTCTAAAGCAAGTGACCGTGGTGATAGTAGTTCTGTTACGTTAAATAGTTCTGTATCAGATAACGAAACCCTCCAAACTGAGCTTGAACGTACGAAATAGAAAATGGAATCTTTTTTCATTAAAAAGGACAAAGAATTTACCGATCTTTGGAATAAATTTGTTAAAAATGTGATGAATGCAAATATGACAAAATTTCGTACGATAAAGCCTACAATGAAATGCAACAAACTATCGCATGGTTGCAGGCTTAGTTAGGAGAGGTTAAGGAAAATAATTTGGATTCTTCGGGGTTAGAGAATGCCAGTGATGGGAATGTTCAGAAGCATAAGGCTAAGATTGCAGGTTTAGAATCTGAATTTGTTTCGTATAAGCAGGCTATAGAACACGTTAAGTCCCTCTATGAGAAACTTATCGATAAAATCTGTGAGAACTGTAAGTTAAAGGCCTTGTTAAAAGATAAGACTTATGAGCCTAGTGCGATTGTGGATACTATGATTCAAACACCAGGAACCTCGGGAACTACTCGTATTGCTATAACACCTTTTCCCATGGTTGTTGGAACGCAAGCTGTTATGATTTCCCCAGGAATGTTTCGAGTTAGTCCTTCTTCTCAACCTAGGGGAGATATCTCTATGCCTAGGAAACAACGTAAAGCAAGTGTTAGGACAAAACCGACCACTATATCTCAACCACAAGTCATTGATTTAAAAAGTGCTAATTCTAATAGACGCGTATCTTCTTCTACAGGAATAAACAACTACACTAAGAGCAGAAGGCCACAACCTACGAGTAATACAAGGAATGATAGGGTCCCTTTTGTCTCTAGCAGTAGTCGCCTCAAGATCAATAATATGGAAGTAGAAGAACACCCTAGGACTTTATCGCTTTTTAATCATAATCATAAACTTAATTAACCTGAATGTAATGACTGTAAGCTTGCTATTCAGAATGAAAAATCTGAATTTATTTGTGCTAAATGTAATAAATGTTTCTTTACCTTTAGTCATGATGATTGTGGTTTGATTATGAATGGTTTGAATTATGGTGGATACACCCAAATTGACAAGCTTTCAATCAGTGAAAAACATAGCACTCCTAAGGCTAAAGTGTATGTTCAGAAAAGTAAGCACGTAGGGTCTACATAAAGTCTTGCTAAGCCTAGTAGCCCTAGATTTACCTCTATGTGGTTGCCTACTGGTTGAAATTTTGACTGTAATGGCAAAGTTATCGACACTAGTAGATCTCATACTAATAGTGATGTGTTGGTATGCGATAAAGCTTAATTATCTCCTAACCCTACAGGAACCTATTTCATCGGTTGCCAAAATCTTTGTTCTCTTATTATTGGCAGGTTGTTGAAATTTGTTTATCTGGTGCGTGGATTCGGGCTGCTCAAAGCACATGACTGGAAATCGAAATCTTCTCAAGAACTTTGTATGGCGATTCATGGGAACTGTTCGATTTGGAAATGATCATGTTGCGGATATTCTAGGCTATGATGATCTTCATTGGGGAAATATAATCATCACTAGAGTCTCTTTTGTTGATTTGTTAGGACACAATTTATTTTCGGTTGGGCAATTCTATGATTCAGATTTAGAGGTAGCCTTCATAAGTCATACATGTTTTGTTAGAGATCTTGAAGGAATTGATCTGTTGAAAGGAAATCATACCACCAACCTTTACACCATTGATCTTTTTCAAATGTCTGATGCGTCTCCAATTTGTCTCATGGCCCGGGCCACTTCAACAAAGTCATGGTTATGGCATCAAAGGTTACCTCATCTCAATTTTGATGCCATCACCCAACTAGGAAAAGATGATCTCGTTACCGGTCTTCAAAAGTTCAAATATACAAAAGACCATCTTTTTCCTTCATGTGAGCAAGGTAAAAGCAAGAAGAAGCCTTACAAACCCAAACATGTTCCCAATTCAACGAATAGGTTACATCTCCTACCTTTGGATTTGTGTGGATCAATGAGAATCAAAAGCATTAATGGTAAGCGGTACGTCCTAGTGATTGTGGATGATTATTCTCGTTACACATGGGTTCATTTTCTTGCTTTAAAAGATGAAGCCCCTGGTGTAATCATCAATTTTTTGAAGAAAACATCAGTACTACTGCAAGCCCCTGTCATCAATCATCATTGTAAGAACGGATAACGACATAGAATTCACCAATCAACAACTGAAAGCTTACTTTGACGAGGTTGGAATTTCTCATCAAACATCGGCTGTAAGAACTCCAGATCAGAATGGAGTTGTGGAACGAAGGAATCGTACGTTAGTTGAAGCTACTTGAATGATGCTTCTCTCCTCCAGTGCACCGTTATTCCTTTGGGTCGATGCTATTGCAACTGCATGCTATACTCAAAACCGCTCTATTATTCATACCCAGTTCAACAAAACACCTTATGAGATCATTAATTGAAGAAAACTAGGTATATCATTTCTACATGTCTTCGATACATTATGTTATCCGAAGAATGATAGTGAAGATATTGGTAAACTTGAACCTAAAGGTGATATTGGCTTTTTTATTGGTAATTGTTCAACTGCTTGTGCATATAGGGTTTATAATCGAAGGAAAAGATTTGTAATGGAGACTATGAGTGTTACCTTTGATGAACTCTCAGGAATGGCATCTCAACATAGAATTTCACATCCCGAGCTTCAAGGTCAGACATCTGGACACGTAAGTTCAGGACTCGCACTTCAATTTGCACCGTCAGCAATATCATCGTTACATCCTTCGGAACGTGACTTGTAAGTTTTTGTTAATGCAATACTGCCTAAAAAAATTACTTGCATTTTTCGGTTTCGCTTTGTTTTGATTACGACAATATGTAAAAACAAGCATTTACGAAAACAACGAAAAACAAATTCTTGAGTTCAAGTATTTTTCATTTCAACCATTATCACTTAAGGTATGAACAAACAAGTACTCATCCTAATTAAGTGATCAAGGATTTAATCTTTTCTTAAAACTCACTTTTTATTAAGTGTGACAAGTCTTTTTATTAAACTTTCTTTTTAAGAAAATGTTTTATGAAATTAATTATTTAAAAATTTGAAATTTGAAAATGGCATATTCTATCTTGGTTTAGAATATTCTTTCAGGATATTTTAATCCCCAGATTCGAACCAATCCACTAAAAGACAAAAGGGAGAGGAGTCTGTTAATGCAATAATGACTAAAAACGTTACTTGCATTTTTCGGTCTCGCTTAGTTTTGATTACGACAATATGTAAAAACAAGCATTTACGAAAACAACGAAAAACGAATTCTTGAGTTCAAGTATTTTTCATTTTACCCATTTTCACTTAAGGTATGGATAAACAAGTACTAACCTTAATCAAGTGATCAAGTGATTTAATCTTTTCTTAAAACTCACTTTTTATTAAAAGTGACAAGTTTTTATTAAACTTTATTTTTAAGAAAATGTTTTATTAAATTAATTATTTGAAATTTGAAAATGGCATATTCTTATTCTGTTAAGAATATCCATTCAGGATATTTTTATACCCAGATAAGACCTCCACCACTAAAAGACAAAAAGGAACAGAGTCTAGTCCGGCGGTACCTTAGCGCCTAGGCGGTACCTTATCGATAAGGTACCGCGGGCTGTGATAAGGTACCGCGGGCAGATATAGCCGTTGGCTCCTTTGTCCTTTAAATAGTTGGCCATTCTCAGCTTTTCACCTCACCTCTTTTGCACATTCATTTCCAGATTCAAACCCCTTCTTTAATCACTCAAATCTTTGATCATTTGTTTGATTATTACTTGTTTAAGAAGTGAATCTTGTTCTTCCATCTCTTCCTCTCCAAGTGCAAGAGAAGAACACTATCCTAGTGAAGTGTTGAGTCCACCACCAAAGATCTATTGAAGATCAATTTGTTTATTCTTGTAGTTGTGTCATAGTTGTGAAGATCTAAGTAGTTGTATCTATTTGGAAGTTGTGTATGTACTAAGTATAGTTGTGTAGATTGGTCCTAGCTACGATTAGGGCTCGACTTTTAGCTTAGAGTCGGAAATTGGTTAAGCGACGTGTACGGTTTTCTCCACCATATGGAGCTTGTTGTGTAGTGAACTCTCGAGTAAGGAGTACTCGAGGAGTGGAGTAGGAACGAGGAGTGAGCTTCGTTGCCGAACCACTATAAATCCTTGGTGTTCGGTTTGATCTTTCTTTACCCTTAACTCTTTACATTCCTTATTACTTTTTGCATATACATGTGTTAATATTAGATTAGCTACACTATCGTTCTTTATTCTTTGTGGATATATTTTTGTTAGTATTAGTTTAGCTACACTATCATTCTTTATTCTTTGTGGATATATTTTTGTTAGTATTAGTTTAGCTACACTATCATTGTTCATATTTGTCCATAAGAAGATTTCACATATTTCCTCAAGCCTAAGTTTTTGAAAAAGGATTTTTGGAAACCATATTTTAACAAGTAAGTTTTAAGAAACTATTCAACCCCCTTCTAGTTTCTACAATTGGTATCAGAGCGGGTTGCTCAAGAATTTTTAAAGTATATTGTATTTTAAAACTTGAATCGATCTATGGATTCCAACAAGTACCTAGAAGGGCAATCTATGCAAAGACCACCACTTTTTGAAACCGATAGTTTTATTTATTGGAAAAATAGATTTGAAACTTATGTGAAATCAAAAGATTTAGATCTTTGGCATGTTATTACCAATGGTGATTTTTTACCCTTTCAATTTAATGAAGTTTCTAAAACAAAAGAATTAGTCACTTTTGACAAAGCTAATGATGATACTAAAAAGAAACTTTTAAAAAATAATGAGGCTAAAATGGTGATTTATAATGCTTTACCTAAGAAAGAGTATGAAAGAATTTTTATGTGTGAAACCGCTAAAGATATTTGGAACACTCTTTTAGTAACCCACCAAGGTAATAGCCAAGTCAAAGAAAGTAAAATCGATCTTCTTATCCAACAATATGAACAATTTGTCATCTTAGAAGATGAAACTATTGATAGTGTATTTGCTAGGTTTAACACCATTACTACTAGTCTAAAAGCACTTGATGAAGGTTTTTCTAGCAAGAACAATGTTAGGAAGTTTCTAAGGGCCTTACATCCAAAGTGGAGAGCAAAAGTCACGGCTATTGAAGAGTCGAAAGATCTCTCAACTTTATCACTCGATGAACTCATAGGAAACTTGAAGGTTCATGAGATGATAATTTTGAAGGACTCGGAATTAGTAAAAACCAAAAGTGAAAGGAAATCTCTTGCACTTAAAGCCAAGAAGGCACAAAGTGACCATGATAGTTCCTCGGAAAGTGATGACGAGGAGTATGCATTGGCGGTGAGAGATTTCAAGAAGTTATTCAAGAGACGAGGTCAACATGTTAGGCAACCAAACTATGACAAGAAACCATTGTCAAAGAATCGGTTTGTCAAGAACGAAAAAGGTGATAGGAGTTTCTTTAGATGTGGTGATCCAAATCACTTCATTGGTGATTGTCCAAAGCCCGCTCGTGATAAGAACCACACGGCATTCGTTAGTGGCGCTTGGAGCGATAGCGGTGAAGATGATGATGACAACCCCAAAGAGGAGAAATGTCGTATGGCTCACACTTCTAAAGAAGTACACTCCGAAACCGAATATTATAGCTATGATAGTTCCACTTTAGATGATATTGAATTTGAAGGCAAATATGGTAGCTTACACAAACTTAGTCTTAAATTCATAGAAAAGAATAAAACCTTAAAATCAACCAAAACTAAGCTTAAAAATGAGATCAATGAACTTAGGGAGAAATTGGCTAAACTTGAGAAAAACAAAGAGGTTGATTTAGGATGCTTAAGTTGTGAGAAACTTAGATTAGAGAATGATGATCTCAAGAGCACCTCCATTAATTTGGAAAAGTTCATGAAAGGTACTAGTGCTCTTGATGATATGTTAAACAAACAAGTTAATTCTAAGGAAAAACTTGGTCTAGGTTTTAACTCAAATGAAGCCTCAACTAGTGAACCAAAACAAGTCAGGTTTTCACAGAAAACATCTTCTGGACGCGGTTCCACATCTTATGGCGCGGTTCCTTATCGCTATGGAACCGCGGCCATAGATAAGGTACCGCGGCCAGAAGTTGAATTTTGTGAAAATTCTGAACTTTCTGAAAAATCTAAGTTAAATGAAAAACCAAAGCATCTTACTGTTAATAAGGTTCAATTACCCATACTTGACGACAATACTATTAGTAAGTTCTATAAGCCGTTAAGTAAACCTCTCATGGGAAATATAAGTTTATCTAGATTATCTTCTACTCCACCTAGAGTACGGAATGAGTCTAAGCCTAGAAGTAGAACGACAACGCCTACAAGAGATAATCAAAAGAACTCTCGAACTAGAAGTAAAACTCCAACACCTACAAATAAGAATGACTCTAAACCTAGATCAAACACACCTAGGAGAAGTAATGAACAACAAAATGGTTACATGAATTACTACCCTCCTCCATTTTGTTCTCCATGGGGAATCCCCACCTCATTCATCATCCTAACCAAATGCAAGGGATGTTTGGAACTAACAATTTTGGACCCATGAGATATTGGGGACCAAATGTTTGATCTTGTGTATTGTTACCTAGATATGCTTGGGAATTGATTTGGAGCCCGATGAGTGGATTAAGGATAGTGGATGTTCTAAACACATGACGGGTAATCGAAGTTTGTTCTCGTATTACAAAGCATATGATGGAGGTAACGTCACATTCGCTAGTAGTCTACGTGGTAATATCATTGGCAAAGGTACGGTTTCTCTTGACTCCATGACCATTGAAAATGTTGAGCACGTAGATAACTTAGGTTTTAACCTCTTAAGTATAGGTCAAATTTGTGATAATAAGTGTAAGGTCATCTTTTCGGAACATGACAGTGAAATAGTAAAAGATGGAAAAGTCATTGGAAAAGGTGTTAGAAAGCATGGGCTTTATGTCATGAAGGTTAATAAGAAGTCAAAAGACAACATATGTCTTGCGACTATAGATGATAGTTCTACTCTTTGGCATAGGAGATTAGGTCACGCTAATATGCGTTTAATTCAATCTTTAGTCTCTAAGGAGTTGGTAAGACACCTCCCCAAGATTAAGTTTGATAGTCACTTTTGTGATGCTTGCAAAGTTGGAAAGCAAGTTTACTCAAGTCACAAACCAAGAATTTGGTTTTGACCTCTCGGTGCTTAGAGCTCCTACATATGGATCTCTTTAGACCTTCCGCCATACGGAGTTGTAGAAGTGTAAATCTTGCTTATGTTTTTAGAGAGAGAAAGAGATAGAGAGATGGTGGATTAAACACAATTCTAGAGAGATAAACCAAAGTGAACTATGTGAAAAATGATTAACCACACCACCCTCTCCATCTAAGGAGAGGGTTTATATACCCAAGCCCTTGTCATGGGCTTGGGCTTACATTTGGGCCGGCCTACACATGTTGTAGGCTAGGCTTGTTCTTGTTTATTAAATAAAAAAAGTTAACTAAATTACGAGCTATTACATGGACTATTAATGGAGTGACCGATCCTTCTTAATACGTAAAACATATTTCCAACAATCTCCCCTAAGGGAGGTCACTCCAAACAAGGGAGTTACCCAAGTTACAATAATTAAATAAACCTAGCACATTATGCTTGTCTTGAGCTCGTAGTCTTCGTCTTTCTTTTTCTTTTTCTTTTCTGGTGAACATGCTGATGTGATCTTTGATATCAATCTTTGAGCGTTAATTTCTTGCCTTGATCTCGTGCATCCATCACTTGTGATCTTCGCCTCTTCGTGACGCCATGTCCCACATACTTATACCTTCGTAATTCTTGAAAGCTTCAGAGTTTGATACAGTGGAAGTCTTAACTTTTAGGCTTTCTTGAATTAAATGAGATATTAAGTGCATAAAGTATAAGCATGCGGGGACGACTTCTTCTTGGATTCCGCAACACCACCGTCTTCAAATGCCGCAACATAAGTAGACACGAACGAAATGGATTTGAACATTTCATTCTAATTTGGTAGAATTTTACCTCCGGTCGGTGAAGACCGTTGGACGATATAAAATATCGTACCCGTGACGGATAATTTCAATTAAGTAACTTCCTGACAGGATTTCGCGGGTAAACCCGTTCTCTTTATTCGACCGTCCAAATCTGACTGCGAACATAAAGAGTGAATCATTTAGATAATAATATCCGTATGATTTGAAGCCATCAATTCATGTTCCTGGAACAAGTGAAATTCAATTAAGAACCGCACCATCGTTGCTTTCCAGTTGTCACGAGCTTGATTCGTATAGAATCTTAAAAGTTACCTACCAAGTGCTGTTTGAGGTTAACACTAGAAGGATTTCCACTCATCACTGTGAACACTGAGGTATCACTCTGAGTGTTCTGGCAAGATCACTAAGATATTGCGTAGAGGCCTGGAATGTGTTTAAATTCATTTAAGAATTAAACAGCTGTTGCTTTCCAGTTATCACAAGTTTGATTCATAAAGAATCGCACAAGTCACCTACCATGAGCTTTTTGATGTTCGCTCAAGAAGGATTTCCATCTTCATTGTAAACACTTTCGTATTACTCCGATGTTCAGGCAAGATCATGAAGATTTTGCGTAGGACTCTTAAAATCTTTCTTACTTTTCACAGTGTGTGAAGAAGCAAGGAATAATGAAAGTGTGTCCTAATGAGATATTTGATGATCTCAAATGGCTCTAGACTCGATCGTGCACTTTGGATTTTAGTGATCGGAGGCTGGAGAGGAGTGCCACCATTTCAATACCAATTTATTCGGAGTGAATAAATCAATAGATAATGCGTTGTCTCCGTGTGATTAAAACAAATACCTTTTGAGAGATATCTGAGTTAGTTGGGATGGGTTGTGCATTGCATCACTGGGTCCATGATGTCTGCCTTCAATATCGAGAATCATTAAAATGATCTCAATAGCATATGTATTGACCCGGTTTCTGCCTAAAGTTGTAAGGAGGGCTTCTTTCTTTACACCCTTTATCTTTACAATTCTTTTTCATTCTTCAACCCCTTCAATGCTTACCAATACGTCATAACTAGCACCTTGTTGTGATTGTTCCAGTGCTAACTTAAGTACTTGGTCGGCATTCAGCTACGTTCATAATCTTTCTCCAACTTTCCTAAGGACTACTATTTCTAGCTATGGAATGTCCTTGGGAAGATTCCCCCGGTTCTGGAAGAATCATAGGACTTAACCTATCCTACCATCCTTATGTCACCACAATCTTCATCGTCATGAAATAAATGGGTTTTGGGTAAGTATATGTCACCATGAAAATCCATTTTGATATATCAAATCCGTTTTGCTCCCCCTTAACATATGCCACGATATTCGAAAACATTTCGCACATGTCGGGATGAGCCAGCACATTAAGTCAAACCATTAGTGATAATATCCCATATTAAATCACATTTTCTCCCCCATATTAAAAATATTAACCCAATCGATGTTTTTAATATCAATTTATTTAATGAAGTTTTAACAAAGGTTTTGGGAAGAAAAATGCAAGTCCATTTAATCTTCATGATATCAAACTTATGAGATATGATACCGATTTGTAACATGATCACATATTCACCATATTAGAAAAGAATCGACAAGGTTGGACCTGATTGATGAGAACATCATATGATAAGATCAAATGGTTCTTTTCAGCATATGTTGGTCGCCTCGTCACGTCTGAAGTCATCTCTTGACACCACGTGTACGATTGGTATTGTTGTCTTGACACCAGTTAGTGAGCTTGGCACGTTCGGCATCGAAGATTCTGAATGCTTGACAATTGCTCCCCCTCAATCGTTGACCCGTGTTCTATCGAAAGAGCTGTAGTCGTCGGTTGAGTAGTCGCATCGTCTAGTATGTAGATGCCAATTGTAGATAGCATGGTTGTAGAGATGATAACTTCATAAAAACAAGACTTCTCTTGTTTTAACAAATAAATGCACTGAAACGTACATATATTTGTGTTAGACCAAGTTATAAAGTAAACTTGATCCTTACAAGGTTTTAAAGTAAACCTTGCCCGAGAAAATTAATTCCCGTTGTGAGCCAGAGCTTTCATAAGAAATACTTGACTTTAATATGAAAACCGGGTTGCAGTCAGAAATAACTACAAGCCATTTAGGCATGTTTTATGAAATAATTACAACTTTTGTACGAACTCTATTTATGGCGCCGTGTCGATATTAATCAACATTTCTAAGGCCGTAAATATTATCGTACCAAAAGACACGCCTTTGAAAAATAAAGTAAAAATATTTTTGGATTTTTATGAATTTTTCAATTTTTATGGTTTTTATATGGTTTTATATTTTTGTATTTTGCTTTTGTGGATAAAAATATAAACAATATATACAGATGATCACCAAGGATACAGAGAATAGTTTTACCAAGACTATTCTTTCGCTTCATCTGCTAGCTCCTTTAGAGTCTCAGGCGAGAAGGTTCTCATTCCTAGCTTGTCGGCCAAAAATTCAATTCGAGCGCGATCTAAAGCCTTCGTAAAAATATCTGCCAATTGATACTCAGATCGGACAAAGTAAAGCTCTATTACTCCATTTTCCACTTGCTCCTTGATGAAGTGGTAGCGAATGTCAATATGCTTCGACCGGGAGAATTGAACATTGTTGCAGCATAAGGCAATTGCACTCTAGTTGTCGCAGTACATCGGAATTTTGTTGAAACCTAGACCATAGTCGGTTAATTGCGATCTCATCCAAAGAATTTGAGCACAGCAACCGGACATAGCTATGTATTCTGCTTCCGTACTTGAAATTGCAGCGCTTTTCTGCCTTTTCAATGCCCAACTGATTAGTCGATCTCCTAGTAGTTGCAATGTTCCACTTGTTCTACGCCTTGTATCTTGACAACCCGCGTGATCCGCATCTGCATAAGCCATTAGTGCAATAGAAGAGTCCTTCGAATACCAAAGTCCCCGATTAATGGTTCCTTTAAGATATCGAAAGATCCTTTTAACAGTAGCTAAGTGTAACTCAGTAGGACGAGTTTGATACCTAGCACACATACATATAGCAAATTGAAGATCAGGTCGACTAGTTGTGATATATAGAAGAGTACCGATCATTCCACGATAATGTGTCGGATCAACAGCAACTCCATGATGATCTGCATCAAGCTTAGTTCGTTCCACCATTGGAGTATCCACGGGGTCGCAAGATTCCATCTTGTACTTCTTAAGCGATTCAAGGGCATACTAAGATATCTGAAGACCTAAGAAGAATGATACCTTGCCCATCATTGACATCTTAAACTTGGAAGACATGAGTGTCCCAAATTCATCCGATAAGGTTTGGGTCGAGGCTGCAAATATAATATCATCAACATATATTTGTACCATAATCATATCTTTACCTCGTTTCTGAATGAACAGCGTGGGATCCACCTTGCCTTTAGCGAAGCCTTGCGTAATGAGGAATTGTGATAATAGATCATACCATGCGCGTGGAGCTTGCTTCAACCCATAGAGAGCCTTCTTAAGCTTGTACACATGACCAGGATAATTAGGATTCACAAAACCATCCGGCTGTTGAACATATACCTCTTCCTTGAGTTCACCATTAAGAAATGTCGTCTTCACATCCATCTGATAGACGATCATATTCATATGGGCTGCATAAGCGAGGAATAGTCGAATAGCTTCCAAACGGGCAACAGGTGCAAAGGATTCCATAAAGTCGATGCCCAGTAATTGCTTGTATCCACGAGATACTAGTCTAGCTTTGTTTTTCAATATTCCGCCTAACTCATCGAGTTTCACCTTGTAAACCCATTTCAATGTGAGTAACTGCAGTTGATCTGGGCATGGGACAAGTTCCCAAACATCAAGACGTATGAATTCGTTAAGTTCTTCTTGCATAGCTTCTATCCAACAGGATTGAGTAAAAGCTTGTTGCCATGTCTTATGTTCAACTTCAGTGAGAAAAGCATCAAAGTGACAAAACCATGCACTTTCTTGTAACTGACTTCGTGTGGATACCAGATGATTAGGGTCACCTATAATAGAATCTATAGGATGATCCTTTGTCCACTTGCTGTCATGTTCACGAATCCGTGGATTAGAGTAAACTGTACTAGGAGCTTCCTCTGAGGTGGACGACCCGGCTTGATTAGGGTCGGGAATTGGTACACCAAAGAATGGAAGTTCACGCATTTGAGCGAATTTCAAATCGTGATCATCATCATCCTCTTCATCATCAATAGGCATGACGTGGGTAGTTGTTACATGTGTTGGTTGAGAATTACTCGTTGAAGGTATATCTTGACCAATTGTAGGTACAGATGTGTCTGATTGTGCAACGGTTGCTGGAGCGACAACTTCGGTAACCGAAGCTATTACCTCAGGTACTGGAGCAACAATACTTGGAGGAGTAAAGAATTCATCAAAGAACGGTTGAAACAACGTATCCCATTCCTTCCTAGTAGGTGGTGTAAATGATGATGAAGTAGGGTTGTTTGGGACAAGACCAGAACTAATATTACTGGGTCCCATTTCATGAAGTGCGGGTTCAGAGCTGCTTTGCTCAGAAGCCATTACTGTCAGCTCATCAAAATCAACATTCATAGTTTTGAGGATCTTGCGAGACTTACGGTTGTAGATTCGGTATGCCTTCTTTGCGGGTGCGTAACCAATGAAAATACCAATATCAGCCTTAGGTCGAAGTTTTCCCAAATTGTCACCATCATTATTTGGATAGCAAAGAGAACCAAATACATGAAGATATGATAAATCTGGTACTTTTCCATAGAGAAGCTCATAAGGTGTTTTACCATGGCGTTTACGAATTAGTGACCGGTTTTGGGTGTACAATGCTGTAGATACTGCTTCTGCCCATAAAAACAATGGAGCCTTTGCGTAAATTAACATCGTTCGAGCAGCTTCCATAAGTGTGCGATTTCGCCTTTCAACGACACCGTTTTGTTGTGGAGTGCGAGCAACGAATGTTTCATGAGAAATGCCAACTTCTTTATAGTAATCACGCAAAATTTGATTCACAAATTCGGTTCCATTATCTGTACGAATGCGTCGGACAGTAGTGTTGAGACGCACTTGAATCATCTTGAGAAATCCGATAATGAATTTAGGTGCCTCATTTTTTGCTTTAAGAAATTTCACCCATGTAAACCGAGAGTAATCATCGACAATGACGAGGATGTACTTTTTGCCACTAAGACTTTCAATACGCATTGGCCCACAAAGATCCATATGCAACAGATAAAGTTTCTCTTGGTTGGTGTCTTCCGTCTTGGGTTTATATGATTTCTTAGTGCTTTTCCCCATTGTACACGCGGAACACAAATGATCCTTGTGAAATGATAGTTTAGGAAGACCACGAACAAGTTCGTTTTTCGCCAAGTGATTAATAGCGTCAAAGTTAAGATGAGATAACCGTCGATGCCATAACCATGACTTAGTCTTTAATGCTTTGGAGAGAAGACATACGAAAGAGGCGGCCATCATGTCTTGTAGAGACAAAGTATACAAATTATTCCCTTGAGTACCTTTCAATAAATCAACCCCTTCCAAATTACGAATGAAGCAGGTATGCTCTCGAAAAGCAACTTCTAGGTTTGCATCACAAAATTGTCCCACAGAAAATAAGTTGTGACCGAGACCTTCCACATAATACACTCTCGAAATTATAACATTCCCAATATGATATTCACCGTAACCCATTATCTTTGCAATATGATCATTACCAAATCGAACCGTACCAAGAAACTTGCTGACGAAATTTCTGAGCTGAGAGCGATCTCCGGTCATATGCTTGGAGCAACCAGAGTCCAAATACCAGAGAACAATTTGGACCACCTGTTTTCAACAACAACAGTAGACAATGCATTGGAAACTATTGGTTCCAGAGTGTTAGCAGATACAGATATAGAATTATCAGAATTGCTAACATTTTTGAGACCCTTAGATTTCCTGCGTTTTCTAATCTGAGTTTTAGCACTAACAGGTTTTACTGTTCCAATTTTCTTAGGTTTTGGATTATTCGCGGGCACTACAGTGGGAGTAGACCTATTTAAAGGGCACTTGGTTCCTACAGTAGTGTCAGTGTTCCTAGTTAAAGGACACGGTTGTATTTTGGTAGCCTTGGTACTCCTAGTTAAAGGGCACGCTTTCTTCACTTCAGTGGGAGTGAACCTAGTTAAAGGGCACATATTTCCTACTATAGTGAAAGTTCTACCAGTGGGACGCCACATCCAACCAACTTGGGTTAACACTTTCCCAGTCGGTTTCCATTCTAATCCATTTTTCCGGGCATACATCTCATTCACATTGTCAATAAGGCAAGAATCATGACGACTAGAAAACATACATTCATTGCAATTCCAACATTTTAAATTAGAATTCACAGTAGGCTTAGAACGCTGCACAACCGCAGAGCCTTTAGGTTTAGCTACATGATTCTTTTTATTCAAAACAGAAATAACATTCCTAGGATGGGCTTCTACTTTCTTCTTCACTTGACTACTAGATGGGGGCAAGATTCTATCATTCTTCTTGTTTCTTTTAAGCTTAGATCTTTGAGCCTTAGTAGTGGTGCTTACTCATGTAGAAGGCAACACGGGAATATTAGAAGCTGGTTTTGATTCCGCCTTATCTTTAGTGACCAATGTTTGAGAAGGTTTAGTCCTAGGGCCCTAGTTAAGTGGTGTGACGGCTATAAGGGTTCTTTTGATAGCACTAGAGGACGATGCTGAGATAGTGGCTACGTTATCCACAACATTCTTACCTTTTAAAGTACGAAGTGTTTCCTTTAACTCAGCCAAGACCAGATTCTTATCAAAAATTTGTTCCCTCAAATCAGATATTTCCATCGACTTTCGATTCAATTGTTCAATCAATGATTGATTCTGTGCAGTTGTATCGACACATGCGAGCTGTACTGAATCGAAGAGTCGCGTATTTTTCTGTTTTAAGTTATCAACTTTGGACAAAATCTTGGAAACTCGATTATCTAGATCAAGTCTAAAATTCTCAGCGGCCTCAAGTACGTTCACACAATTAAGCTCCTTAGATTTCTCTATTTCTATCGGCAAAGAGTTAGCAACTTTGTCACTTGGCTGACGCTATTTTGATTGTAAATTCAATCGAAAATTCTTTTCAAAATTTGCATCATCGATATTAACACCTTCGAATGACGTTTCAAAGATTTCTTGAATAAATTGTTGCTTGCATTCAAGCGAAATACAATGTGTTTGAATCTCATCAAAACGTTTTGAAAGCGAAGAATATGAATCTTGAAGCTTTAAAAATTCAGCGTCAGATTCGTGACAAGTACTATCTACCACTGTATCCACAGATTCAACATTATGCACAATAGAATCATTATCAACACTTGTATTCACACAGACAGAAACTATATCATGAGACATCACTTGATTCAGAAGCAGATCATTATGGCGTGAAACCCGTTCTATTTCAAGTAAACTGTTTTCATAAGCATCTTCCATTTCATTGAAAACACGTCTAACTTCTTCTATTTCCAAAAACAAATCTTGATCAATATTACGAAGACAAGCTTTGACATTGTTTACAAACGGAACAATTTCATCTCGAAATGCAGCTCTAGTGTGCTCAAAGTTCCATTCACCTTCCGTTATGGCCGTGGCCATCGTACGTTCCAAAATGACCTTGTTAAAATCGGCTAAGTGTTGGTGAACCATATTTAAGTTAACGGACGCCTT
Organism: Glebionis coronaria; assembly: GCA_025667525.1. Lineage (NCBI taxonomy): Eukaryota > Viridiplantae > Streptophyta > Magnoliopsida > Asterales > Asteraceae > Glebionis > Glebionis coronaria. Next base: position 100,504,062 of record CM046875.1, read on the forward strand.
ACTTACCGGTGGAATTAACTTCGTTAAATCCTTTTTGACGAGTGTAGGAGACGTACTAGGAAGGTTTTCATTTGACAAACTTTGGGGCACAAGAACTGTTAATTCTGCTAATTCCTTTTGTAAGCGAATGCGTGTCATTTTCGAAAATTGATATTTGTTATGTTGATCATAATCAATTGTATGGAATTTTGAAAGCATTTTAGAATGAGTTTCATGCCCAAGTGATTGTGTCTCTTCAGTACTACGAACAAAAGGTGCTTCTTTTGATTTTCCAATTATGGTCATATCATAAAGACCGGGAATATATTCCTGAGTTTGTTTTGCATAACCGAGATTAGGTGGTAAATCTTGAAGACGCTTAAGTTCAAGTTCTTTAAATGATTTAGTTAAAAGATGAACCTTTTCTGTGGAAGCGTATTGTTTTAAAAGCTGTTGTTCTTTAAATTTGAGAAGTTTGGTGGCATTAATTTCCGATTCAACCTTTTTAGACTCGAGAGTTTCGAAATCCATTTTAAGTTTCTGAAAATCATTGACAACCGACTCCTTTTCTTTTAATTCATTAGAAAGATTAGCTTTTAATGATTCTATTTCTTTCAAGTGTTAAATCTTTTCAAAACGAAATTGGTCAAATTCAGAACATGTTATTTTCTCTTCTTGAGGGACCATTTCAAAAGTTTTGACCTTTTCTTTATGCAACGCAAGCTCAGCAGTTAGGGTGGAATTCGTATCTACGGATTGTCTGAGGGCCATATGCATTTGATCAATAATATGTTTAGGCACCATGACCAAATCATGTTGAGCATAAGATTCCATACCCGTCATAGCATTTGGTTGAGGTTCACTCAAATGTGTTGGATTGGGTACCACATCATTTGAGTTACTAGTCCCCGAATGCTGTTCGAGGTTGTCATTTTCATGCCCAACTTGATGTTGGTTATCATCAATATTATTAGATGTTGTTGGTACCTCACTGATGACATCAGAACCGTAGTGAGAGAGATTAGCAACGGGAGCAGCTTGGGCAGAGTGAATGTCATCACAATCAGAATCATATGCGTCAAGGTCATCTGCTTGATAAGCTGCATTAGAAGTAGAAACGACTGCAATGCCTTCAGTATCTGCTGCCCCTGGGTCTGCAAGAAATGCCAACTCCTCTGAATCCAAAATCTTCCCTTTAGACTGAGCATCAACCAAATACATCTTCTCACGAAACCATGCATCATCCCTCCTCTTTTTCGGCTGAGTACATTCCCTAGCCATATGACCTTGTCCTCGGCAATTGTAGCAAGTCACAACCCTCTTAGGACCATTAGGACTCCCATTTCCACTAGCTTGAGAATTCACAGCTTGATTGTTCCCAGTCCTTGTAGGAGGTCCATATGAATTTTGCCTTCCCTGAATAGGTTGCACCGTCACTTGACCATCTTGAACAGTGGCTTGTTGTCGAGGATTTGATGAGGTGCGGAGCTGATTGTTTGTTGGTGGAAATCCTCTAGTTGCAACAAGTTTTGACAAGTAGGCGGTGAGATGGTTTAGAACATCAGCTGGCGTATCATTTGGAGTAAAGACCGGTGCTTGGATTGGTGGAAGTTCATTAGAGTAGAAAGCTTGTGCTGGTTGTGCTTCAATTGGAAAATATCCTTGCTGAGGAGTATAACCCAATGGAGAAGTGTTGGCTTGTGATGGTGATGTTTGATATGGTGGTTACTGTTGAAAAGATAGTTGATGAACACTTTGTTGATATTCTTGCTGTGGCATCATTGGTGGTTGATAAGATGGTTGCTGTGGTTGCGGATAGATGTGTGGTGGTGGCTGCTGCAAGTATGATGGTTGTTGATAAGTATAAGCCATGTTTTGTTGAGAAGCATACATTGCAAGTGGATCATGAACTTGAGGTGTAGACAACCGAGCCTCGATCACATGGCATTCGTGTTGTTGAAGAAAAGCTTGAAGTTGATCCACATTGGTGTTATGCAAGTCCTTAGCCAATTTAACATCCGTCACGTATTTTTTCCATTATGGAGGAAGAGTGTTCAAATACTTGGTGTTCAATTGAAAGGTAGGAATTGCCATGCCATAGATATTTAGCTCATTCACCAATAGGGTAAATCTCAGATAGTAGTAATTGAGAGTCTCCCCTGGCACATAGGCAAACTTATCAAACGCATCATAAAGCTTACACTCTCGTTCTTGTTTAGTTAACGAGGTGCCTTGCATTAGAACCCGAATTCTATCCCATAACTCTTTGGCAACTTTATGTTTGCTGACGAGTTTGTAGACATCTGGAGGAAGGGCTTGGAGAATGATGTTTGTTGCATACTTATCACATTTATCTTGAATCTTCATATCTCCAGTCAATTCACCCGTTGTGCGAGGACGAGTGGTCGTACCTTCCGTCACTGTACCATAATCTAATGGTCCATTGAGCACCGATGCCCAAATGAGATGTCCATTCTCCTTGTTTAACATATAAAGTTCCATTCGGGAAGCCCATTCCTCATACATAGTCTTCACCAACATTGGTGGACGATTATCCGTACCCGAGAGGATGGACTTGTCCGTAAGAGATGTGTACTCCATTCCGATAAGTTAAGATTTACAAACAATGATCAAACAATGAGAGAAAGTAAATGTGCTTGTTGTCGTGTGTTGAATTCGAGAAACTATGTTAAAATCCCCTAAAATTGTCTTCGTGAGAAACCAAAAATTCCACTGCAAAATTACACTAAATTTTCAAAATCACGTTTTTCGAAAATCTTGAAAAATCTTGAAAAATTCCAAAGAATTCGCAATGTGAAGATTCCTCAATAAGGTACAATGATTTGACAATCCCTTTGTGGTTTTGATTCAAATTCGCAATCACTCAAAAGAATCCGCAATTGGTAAAATGCATGAATTCGCAATGCATAAATCCGCAACTTGTGACTGATTTCGCAATTCTCAAAGTGCAAGAATCCGCAACTTTAAAAAAAACTCCAAGATTTCGCAATCAGCAGTGATAATTGCGAAATTATACCCAGTGCAAAAATCCGCAACTTTTGAAGAATCCGCAATACTCTGAAAAGATCAATTCTGCAATATTCTGAAAAGATCAATTTCGCAATACTCTGAAAAGATCAATTCCGCAATACTCTGAAAAGATCAATTCCGCAATACTCTAAAAAGATCAATTCCGCAATACTTTGAAAAGAACAATTCCGCAATACTTTGGATTCAATTCCGCAATGCCAATTGCGAAATTATGACAAGATTTCGCAAATGTCCAAGATTCCGCAATATGTAAATCCGCAATTAAGCCAGGAATTCGCAACTTTGCAAGGTGCAAGATTTCGCAATAAAACTAACAATTGCGAAATTGTACCAGATATATCGAAAATTGCTAAGAACAAGGAATACGAATTGTACTATAGGAAATACGAATTTTGATGCCAAAAATGAATCCAAACACTCAAAAATTTTGCGTTTTTGAGCGATCCAAGTAACCTAAATCACTAATACGTGTATGTAGATGATATTGATGAAGATCAAACCACAAAAAAACACCAAAAAATTTTTGGACGTGGGATTAGGGGTTAAAAACACACGAATTTATTTAAACACAAACACAAAAACTATACACTCATCCCATGGCTCTTGATACCATTTGTAGAAGTGTAAATCTTGCTTATGTGTTTAGAGAGAGAAAGAGATAGAGAGATGGTAGATTAAACACAATTCTAGAGAGAGAAACCAAAGTGAACTATGTGAAAAATGATTAACCACACCACCCTCTCCATCTAAGGAGAGGGTTTATATACCCAAGCCCTTGTCATGGGCTTGGGCTTACATTTGGGCCGGCCTACACATGTTGTAGGCTAGGCTTGTTCTTGTTTGTTATATAAAGAAAGTTAACTAAATTACGAGCTATTACATGGACTATTAATGGAGTGACCGATCCTTCTTAATACGTAAAACGTATTTCCAACAGGAGTTATGGAGGTAACCTTTATACCTTAGTTATAGTTGACCGCTATTCTAGATTCACTTGGACTAGATTTTTGGCATCTAAGAATGAAGCTTTCGATCATTTCGAAATCTTTAGTCGAAGAATTCAAAATCAACTAGGATGTTCAATTGTTTCTATTAGGACGGATCATGGTAGGGAATTTGATAATGAAGTGTAATTTGGTGCCTTTTGTGAAGCTCATGGTATTACCCATAACTTCTCGGCTCCTCGCACTCCACAATCAAATGGGGTAGTTGAAAGGTAGAATAAGACTCTCCAAGAGATGAGTAGGACGATGTTAAACGAGCAATCTTTGCCTCAAAAGTTTTGGTGCAATGCCGTAGATACATCGACTTATATTCTCAACCGAATTCTTATTCGACCTTTCCAAGGAAAGACCCCCTATGAGATTCTTAAAGGTAAGAAACCCTCATTAGAATACTTTAGGATGTTTGGAAGCAAGTGCTTTATCCTCAACACCAAAGACTACCTTACCAAGTTTGACCCAAAGTCTTACGAAGGTATCCTTTTAGGTTATTCCCAAACTAGTAAGGCCTACATAGTCTTAAATAGAACCTCAGGGGTTATTGAAGAATCACTCAACGTAACCTTTGATGAAACCCCTCCTTCACCCAAGACACCACCATTGGTTGATGGTGACTTGGATGAATTAGAAGTAGTTAAAGCCAAAGAGGTTAGAAAAATAGGAGTTGAAGACCTTAGTGTTGAAAAGGAAGTAAACATTAAGGAGTCTAGGGATCATACTCTCAATAATGTCATTGGTGACTTAAATCAAAGGACCCTAAGATCTCAAGTCCAAAATCAAAGCAACTTCTTTTGTTTTGTCTCCTTGATTGAACCTAAGAATGTTAAAGAAGCCTTGACAGATGAGAGTTGGGTCATTGCGATGCACGAAGAATTGAATCAATTCGTTGCCAATGATGTTTGGGAACTTGTTCCTCCACCTAGAAGTTCTACCATTATAGGAACCAAATGGGTATTTAGGAATAAGCTAGATGAGAATGGTGTTGTGTCTCGTAACAAGGCTAGACTTGTAGCTCAAGGCTATAATCAACAAGAAGGGATTGATTATGACGAGACATATGCACCGGTAGCTAGATTATAATCAATTAGAATCCTTTTAGCCTACGCTTGTGCCTTAGATATTAAGCTTCAACAAATGGATGTAAAGAGTGCATTTCTTAACGGTTTGATCAATGAGGAGATATATGTGGCTCAACCTCCCGGCTTCATTGATTTTGAGAAACCGGACCATGTTTACAAGCTTAAGAAAGCACTTTATGGACTCAAACAAGCACCCAAAGCTTGGTATGATAGACTTAAAGCATTTCTTGTTAAACATGAGTATACCATGGGTATGGTAGACAATACACTCTTTACAAAGAAGAAAGGCTCTCACCTCATAATCGTACAAATATATGTTGATGACATTATATTTGGCTCAACTTGTCAAGAATTGTGTGATGACTTTGCCAAAATCATGCATGATGAGTTTGAAATGAGCATGATAGGAGAACTTAACTTCTTTTTAGGACTCCAAATTAAACAAATGGACGATGGTATTTTCTTTAGTCAATCTAAGTATGCTAAAGAAATGCTAAAGAAATTTGGATTAGAAGAATCTAGACCAATGAAGACCCCTATGGCCTCGGATACTAAACTCACCGTAGATGATGATTGTGAGTCGGTAGACAACACCAAATATAGAGGTATGATTGGTAGTTTGTTATACCTAACGGCAAGTCGACCGGATATCATGTTTAGTGTTTGCCTTTGTGCTCGCTTCCAAGAGGCTCCCAAAACCTCTCACCTTGAAGCGGTTAAGCGTATCTTCCGATACATTAAAGGCACTATACATTTAGGATTATGGTATCCTAAAGGGACCGGCATAGAAACCATTGTCTATGCGGACTCGGATCATGCGGGAGACTATGTGGACCGGAAAAGCACTAGTGGAGTTTGTACCTTCATGGGTTGTTGTTTAACTTCTTGGTTCTCCAAGAAACAAACCGCTCTTGCGATATCCACCATGGAAGCCGAGTATGTGAGTGCCGGTAAAGCATGCCAACAAGCTCTATGGATGAAGCAAGCGCTTGTTGATTACGGGATTTCTCTTGATGATGTTCCCATCATGTGCGATAATAAAGGCTCTATAGACCTAAGCAAGAATACCGTGCAACATTCGCGAACCAAACACATAGAAATTAGACACCATTTCCTTAGGGATAATGTTCAAAAGGGGAACATCACTATTGAAAAGGTGCCCTCCGAAGACAACTTAGCCGATATCTTCACTAAGCCACTTAAGAGGGAACCTTTCAATTACTTGCGTCTAGGTCTAGGATTAATGGAACATCTTCCTTAAATTCCTTTCTTATTGTGTGTTTTCTATTACCACTTTGAGTTCTTGAGTCTTATAAATTTCTTTTGAAAAATCTTCTCATCTCCTTTTTCAAAACTCTCAAGGTCTCTTTCGAAAATGGTTGAGAAATTTGTTTGACATTGTTAATTCAATCTAAAAACGATTTTTCATAGATTCTCGCTATTAATATAGAGCTTACATAATTCATATGTATGATTCTCTCAAACATAGCAAGAACAAGATTGAATCATGGAGGATCATTGTGTCATGACTTAAGGTCTTATCTTACACACCTCCTATATTGATTTTTTTTTAATCCATGTATTTTGGTCAAATCTCTAATTGGTAAGTTTACATATGTTTTCTTTGTCTATCTTTGCTTTTAAGCATATCCCTATGATAAGTTAAACTAGAAAAATAAGATTTGCTGAAAATCTTCCTCTAAACACCAAACCCTGCTTCTACAGGCGGTTCCTTATATGAACTGCGATACCTTATTGATAAGTGATAGGTGTGAAAACACCCATCCTTTTACCACTTAATTCTGGCTAAAACGAGACCAAAACACATATTTAATATCATTTGTTTGGAATTATGCGTGGTTTTTGTGTTTATTGTGTTTTCAGAATCAACCGGATGAATATTGAAGAAAACATGGGATTGCACGGGTTTTATCAAGGAAAAAGACTCAAGAGGAAGTCTATTGTCCAAGAGATGCAAAAGATTTGAAGTCCTTGTGCCTATTTGAAGATTTATCGAACAATAGAGCCAAAGATGGAAGATTCATATATGTCGAAGAACTCGAGTCTATTAAATAAAAGATTATAAGACGAGTTGGAATTATTCACCGACACTTCTAAAAATCCAAAGTCGGAAACGTTTAATTAAAAGAGACGAGAAGACTAAAGAAGGAAGAAGAAAAGAAGCCCAAAACCAAGCCCATTTGCAAGCCCATACACACGCCTATATAAAGGCCCTTACTTCACAAATTTCACACACTTAGTTAGTTTTTAGTTTTTGGATTTCTCTAGTCTTAGAGAGAGAAAGTTCTAAACTTTCTCTCACTAGATTTCATCTTTTTCTCTTTCTAGATCAAAACATTTGTATTACTTTTTCATTAATCAAGTTCAAGTTTTTATCTTTTAATCTTTAATCTCATCCTTCCTTTCTTTTATTTTGATTGATTTTGGTACAAATCTCGTATGATCCGTGTTGTTCATCAATGATTTGTGCTTAAAAAGTTGATTTCTTTTTATGTTTCCTTAAGTTTATACACGAATAAGCTTTAAGATCCTTGTTCTTATTGGCTTATTTGTTGATTTAGCTTATTTACTTTTTAAAGTTTTTATGAAAAGTTCATCTTTTTATTGATTTGATTTAAAAGTTGTTTATTTTAAGCTTAGATAAAGTTTTCTTAGTGCTTATTTGATTCGCTTATTGTTGAATTCGAGCTTGTTTGGGAGTTAGCTTATTCCATAAGCTTATTTCCCTTGCTTAAGTTTCGGTTTAGCATAGTTTTAGGAAAGGGTAATTCCCTTTTCCGACCGAGTATTCCGACCGAACACACCACCCTCATTTCGATCGCCCGATCGGAAAAGGGTTTAGGTTTTCCGATTGTTCTTTGTTTGGGCTTATTCCGATTTGAAACTGTACATCGCATATTCCGATTGTTTTGTTTTTGATTATTCCGATCGGTAAGTTTAGCCGTATTCCGATTAGCAATCATTTCATTATTCCGATTGCCTCCTTTACACATATTCCGATTGTACAAGTTTTTCAAGTATTCCAATTGCCCCTCTTTTCCTCATATTCCGATCACTAGTTTCCTCCATATTCCGATCGTTAGATCGGAATACATTCCGATTACACCTCTTTCTGGGTTATTCCGATTCACTTGTTTTGCTTTCTTACGTTCTTACTTTCTTTTAGTACTTTTTAATTAAGGTCATATTTTTACAAAGTGTTCCAAGTGTTAGTTTTTTTTGAATGTCAACTTATTTCTCTAATATAATCTTTAAGTTTTCAAGCATTTACTTTTAACTTGTCTTTTTAGTTTAAACTTTTAAAGCTTTAATTCTACTCTTCGACACTTAATTACTTGTTATTAGATTAAAATAGATAAACAAACCAACCACTTTTTTAACCAAGAACAAATCATTCCACTTAGAGCCGAGATCAATTCGAGAGGATTCTGAGAGATTAATTGAACCCATACAAAATGAAAGTATCAAATGGCGCCGCTGCCGGCTCTTCTCGTTAAGATCAAAAGTTTTTTGTGAGAACTTGGATTTTGGGATCCGTTCCCCGTGAACGTTACTTTTTCATAAAAATTTTCAAAAAATCCTAAAAAATATAAATTTTCAAAAATACAAAAAAATTAAAAACCATAAAAACCAAAAATATTTTTGCTTTGTTTTTCTTTGTTCGTTCTTTTGCAGGTGTATGCGCACTCGATCCACGTCTTATCAAGAGCTCGAGCCTCTCGATCACTTAGACATGTCCGGTGTACAAAACAACAACAACATACCACCTCCAAACAACAATAATAACAACAACAACCCACCTTTCAACAACATGAATAATAACAACAACAATGAGCCCCTTCCGGATAATCGCCCGATGATTGAACTGCTGCAAGCTCATGTAGACGACAACACTGATCCAATTGTCATACCTCCAATTGCCACCAACAACTTTGAGCTAAAATCAGGCTTTATCCAGATGGTCTCCGCTCAACCATTCTTGGGACGTACCATTGATGACCCACATGACCATATCAAGAGATTCTTGCAACTCACCAACACGGTCAAATTCAATGGTGTTCCACAAGAGGTTATCAGGTTACAACTTTTTCCCTTTTCTTTAGAGGGACAAGCCCGACATTGGCTTGCTAAGGAACCGCCACAGAGTATTCTCTCGTGGATGGATTTGGAAACAAAGTTTATCAATTACTTTTTCCCACCCTCTCGTACTACCGCTTTGCGGAATGAAATCATAAATTTTGAACAAAAGTACGATGAGTCGTTCAGTGAATCTTGGGATCGTTTTAAAGATCTTTTAAGAAAATGCCCACAACATGGTTTTACCAAAGTACATCAAATTAATACTTTTTACAATGGTTTAAGCATGATTGACCAAGATTCACTAAACAGTGCCTCGGGGGGTAATCTTTTGGCTAAGACTTCCAATGCTGCTTGGGATATCATTGAGAATAAATCTCGTGTGCAAACCAAGAGTGTTCGGACCAATGTCGCTAGTGCTAGCACTAGTGACAGCGACAAGCGATTAGACAAAATCACTGTGCTTCTTGAATCGCTTGTTACCCACACCGTCAGCAACAACAACCGCAACAACGCTAAAAACGCTCAAGTCCATGCTGTTAGCCAACCATGTGAGATATGCGGGGGTCCTCACTCTTACACCACTTGCACTGCCACCCAAGACTACCCTTCTGAGAATGTGAATGCAACATATGGCACCTACTCTCAACCTGCTTATCAAGCTCGACCTCAAGGTGACCGTAACTTGCTTAGCTACCGCTCCAACAACTATCTCTCACCACCTGGTTTTACTCCTAACAACCAAAACCAACAACAAAACCTTAACCGACCTTCTCAACAACAACAACAATCTCGTGGACCATACATACCACCTCATAAACAGCAACAACCACCTCAACGGAACAACCAAGTTTACCAGCAACCTGCTTATCAACCACCCGCATACAATGCTCCTTCCAACCAAACCCCCGCATCACATCAAGACATCGGAACCTACATGAGGACTAACGATGTGATCGTGGATAATCTCCAACAGGAAGTGCGCAACTTGAAAGCAGACCTGATGAAACAAGGGAATGATATGAGAGCTGATATGAAAAACACTATGGATAGTCAAACGAATGACTTAAGAAACATGATGGCTAGTTTCTTCCACGGTAATCAACCCTCTTCTTCGGGTACTCTTCCGAGTACAACCATTGCGAATCTAAGAGGGGAGATGAAAGCAATCACCACTCGCAGTGGTAAAGGTACCAAGGAACCCGAGATTCCTATACCTCCACCGATGGTTGTGACTAAGGAGAACGAGTCACATGCTCCTATTCCTCATCCTTCTCCTTCCTCAATTTCTCCACCTCCTCCTTCTACCCCTCCTCCACCCATGGATGTGACTGATCCTATTCTCCCAAAGCCTTCCTCTTCTTCCAATATACCTTATCCATCTAGGTTGAGGAAAGAGAAGCTCAAAAGCAAGGACGATATTCAAGTTTCGAACTTTCTTAAGATGTTCAAACAATTGAATTTCAATATCTCCTTCGCTGAGGCTCTCGCTCACATGCCTAAGTATGCAAAAATGTTTAAAGATCTTCTGAGCGACAAGGAAAAGCTCCTCGATATTGCCAACACCCAACTTAATGAGAATTGCTCTGCAGTGCTCTTAAGGAAATTGCCAACCAAGCTTGGTGATCCGGGTCGTTTCTTAATTCAATGCAACTTCCCGGGAGTAGAGAATTGCATGGCCCTAGCCGATCTAGGTGCCAGTATTAATCTAATGCCTCTAAGCGTTTGGAAGCAATTATCTCTCCCTGAGCTAGTCCCCACCAAAATGACTTTGGAATTAGCTAACCGTACGGTTGCTTATCCAGTGGGGATAGCCGAAGACGTCTTTGTAGGAGTCGACAAATTCACTTTTCCTGCCGATTTCGTCGTCGTCGACTACGAGATAGACCCTCGTGTTCCCTTGATCGTGGGTCGTCCATTCCTGAGGACCGGTCGCACTCTCATCGATGTTGAAGCCGGTGAGCTTATCATGAGAGTGGGTGACGATAAAATCGTCTTCAACATGGGAAAGTTGTCTAAACAACCTTATTCCAACGAGAGTGTTAATTGTATTGACGTTCTTGATGAGGCTTGTGAAGAACACTTCCAAAATGCTTGCAAAAGTATTCCTACTTCTCTTCCCAATGTTGAAACCGTTTCCTCTATTGGTTCATCACTGTCTCTATTTGGAGAAAGTGATTCGTTTTGGAACAATCTTGAAGCTACCATGGGAGATGTGAACTTAGCTAATGATGATTCTCCCACCGATGGGGATGAAGACATGCATTTCTTTGAAAACCTTCTCAACGTAGACAATCTTTCTCCTCCATCTCCCAAGGTTATTGCTATTGATGCTCCGACTTTGAAAACGCCTCCCATTGAAAATCCTACGGATTTAGAACTTAAGGAGTTGCCGCCCCATCTCGAGTATGCGTTCCTTGAAGAAGAGAAGAAGTCACCCGTCATCATCGCTAAGGACTTGCAAGAAGAAGAGAAAACTCGTCTCATCGTTGTGCTTAAAGCTCATAAGAAGGCAATTGCTTGGAAAATTTCCGATATCTGCGGAATTGATCCGAACTTTTGTACTCACAAGATTCTCATGGAAGATGACTTCAAACCCACAATCCAGAGCCAAAGAAGGGTTAATCCTAAAATTCATGATGTCATCAAACAAGAGGTTATCAAACTTCTAGATGCCGGCTTGATCTACCCTATTTCGGATTCGCCGTGGGTAAGTCCCGTCCATTGTGTGCCCAAGAAGGGCGGAATAACCGTTGTTCCCAATGAACACAACGAGTTGATTCCCACTCGTCTCGTTACTGGGTGGAAAGTTTGTATTGATTATCGCAAGCTCAATGATGCCACGAGAAAAGACCACTTTCCTCTTCCCTTCATGGATCAAATGCCCGAGCGTCTAGCTGGTAATAACTATTACTGCTTCTTAGACGATTTCTCTGGGTATTTTCAAATTCCCATCGATCCCAAGGACCAAGAAAAGACCACATTCACTTGTCCCTATGGACCATTTGCTTACAAACGCATGCCTTTTGGTTTATGTAATGCTCCTGGGACATTCCAAAGGTGTATGATGGCTATCTTCCATGACATGGTGGAAGACACTATGGAAGTATTCATGGATGGTTTCTCGGTCTATGGCGATTCATTCTCTGCGTGCCTTGCCAATTTAGAACGTATGCTTAAGCGGTGTAAAGACACTCGCCTAGTTCTTAATTGGGAAAAATGCCATTTTATGGTAAAAGAGGGCATCGTGCTAGGACACAAAATCTGCAAAGCCGGTCTTGAAGTAGACCGTGCTAAAGTCGATGTTATCGCTAAGTTGCCTCCACCTTCAACCGTGAAGGGTGTGAGAAGTTTTCTGGGTCATGCGGGCTTCTACCGTCGATTCATCAAAGATTTTTCTCAAATCGCTTGCCCGATGACTCACCTCTTGGAAAAAGATACTCCTTTTATCTTTTCCAAAGAGTGTCTTGAAGCCTTCAACTCGCTTAAGGATAAGCTAACTAAGGCACCCGTCTTGGTTACCCCTAATTGGGAGATGCCTTTCGAGTTGATGTGCGATGCTAGTGACTATGCTATTGGAGCGGTTCTGGGACAAAGAGTAAACAAACACTTCCAACCAATCCATTACGCTAGCAAGACAATGACGGGGGCCCAATTGCATTATACGACAACCGAGAAAGAGCTTTTAGCTGTTGTCTATGCCTTTGAAAAGTTCCGCCCCTATCTTGTCCTTTACACCACAATCGTTTACACCGATCATTCCACGCTGAAGTACTTGTTGACAAAGCAAGATTCCAATCCAAGACTTCTTCGCTGGGTTTTGTTGCTCCAGGAATTTAAAATCGAAATTCACGATAAAAAAGGAGCTGAAAACTTAGCCGCGGATCATCTCAGTAGACTTGAGGATCCTTACCAAGGGGATCATCCGAACAAAGAAATCAATGATTCTTTTCCCTTGGAGGCCTTAATGTCTATAAATTCGAATTCTGATGAAACCCCGTGGTTTGCGGACTTTGCAAACTACTTGGCGGGTGGAATTCTCAAGGAAGGGTTGACGTCTCAACAAAAGAAAAAGTTCTTCACCGACATTAAGACTTACTTTTGGGATGACCCTTACCTATTCAAACAATGTGCCGACCTGATTATCCGCCGATATGTTGACGGACCGGCAGCTTCAGAAATCCTTGATGCTTGCCACAAAGGACCCACCGGTGGTCACTTTGGTCCCAACTACACGACCAAAAAAGTGTTTGACTCGGGATTTTATTGGCCCTCCATATATCGTGACGCTCACATTATGGTTAAACGATGTGATGTTTGCCAAAAACAAGGAACGATCACACATAAAGACGAGATGCCTCAGAATTTCATTCAAGAGTGTGAAATCTTTGATGTTTGGGGTATCGACTTTATGGGGCCATTCCCTTCTTCTAAAGGAAACAAATACATCCTTGTTGCCGTTGGCTATGTTTCAAAGTGGGTTGAAGCCAAAGCTTTACCCACTAATGACGCAAGGGTGGTTTGTAACTTTCTGAAAGCTCTTTTCGTTAGATTCGGTGTGCCTCGTGCCATTATTAGTGATCGTGGGACTCATTTTTGCAATGACCAATTCGCAAGAGTCATGGCTAAGTACGGTGTAAATCATCGTCTTTCCACAGCCTACCACCCACAAACTAACAGCCAGGCTGAAATATCCAACCGAGGACTTAAGCGAATTCTGGAAAGAACCGTGGGAGAGCATCGTGCCTCATGGGCTGATAAACTTGACGATGCTTTGTGGGCTTTTCGTACTGCATACAAGACTCCGATTGGTTGTACACCATATCGTCTCGTGTACGGGAAAGCGTGCCACCTCCCCATTGAGTTGGAGCACAAGGATTACTGGGCCTTGAAGTGGGCTAATTTTGATATTAACAAAGCCGGTGACCTACGCAAGATCTAACTCAATGAGCTCAATGAACTCCGTAATGAGGCTTATGAAAATTCTTTGATTTATAAGGAAAGAACTAAGCTCATTCACGACTCTAAGATTAAGAACCGAGAGTTCCATGTTGGAGACAAAGCCTTACTTTTTAACTCTCGGTTGAAAATCTTTTCGGGCAAGCTGAAATCTTGTTGGTCCGGCCCATTCACCATTGCCCAAATTTTTCCATATGGTACTCTCGAGCTCGCTCAACCTAATGGACCTAATTTTAAGGTGAATGGCCAACGAGTGAAGTTGTACTTTGGTGAGGACACCTCTCCGGAGGTGATTCCATCCCTCACCACGTTCCCCATGAACTAATTTTGGGTCGAGTCAGGCTCGTGACTCGGTTATCAAAAATAAGCGCTCCTCGGGAGGCAACCCGAGTATCTATCTTTTACTGTTTAACCCCCTAAGTGTAGGGGAGCCTCTATAGGTGTTTGTATTTGTGTGGTGATGTGATTACAGGGATAAGTGCACTCTTGGAACCTCTGAAGAACCGTGCTCCCGTGTTATCCGAAATCCGGTTCTATCTCTCAACTATCGTGATTCAATTTTCTTCATACTCACATATTGAAATTGATCACTTTAGTCGTCTCTTCCTTAATTTGAGTTAACCAACGTGCACAATGTCATAAGTGTAGGGGAGATTTTTCACACATGCTTAAACATTGAGGACAATGTTTATCTTAAGTGTAGGGGGACTTCTATCGAAGTTTTAAGTGGACTTTTCTATGAAAATGCCTTCATTTAACCGGAAAATCATTTTTTCAACATTTTTCAAATTTTTAATTAACTTTGGCCATTTAGTTGTAATTTTTAAATTTTTATCGTTGCTTTCATATGTATATATCCCGCCATAAAGTCAAAAATATTAATAAAGTGGTGTAGCTAGTTTAGAAATCTTTGACATATTAGGCCCGTTGCGATTATTTTGACTCAACCCGAATAGACTTATCTAAGTTTATTCTAGCTAGTATCCTTAACCATGTAGACCTTAATTGGTTTATTAGGCTAAGCATCCACGAGTCTCATTAATTGAGATTTTAAATTGTGGAGGACGAGAAATGATAGAGTCAATTATAAGTCGTTATTCTTGCGCAAGCTCACTTGGTGTAATTATTTGCCTATTCTCCCATCACTTGCTAATAAATTATCTGCAATAAGTAAGGTCGTACGATTTGAAAAGTTACTTAGCTTCTAGCCCAAGATCGTTTAAAAGTTGCTCAGTAATGATAAGAGTTCATAGCCAAGGCATAACTTATGAAGCGGGGCGCGAAGATTGGCGAGTCCGAAAAGGCCCTAACAAGGCATGAGGATTCAATTTTATTGCTGAAGATCCACAAGTGATGTGAAAAGCATTATTCCCAAAGTCAATATGAAGGATCAAGACTCACGACGAAAAGCAATCAACTCCTATAAAGATCATGGAGAAGTCTATCCGAAAAGACCCTAACAAGGTATGAGGATAAATAGATCCAAGTCCGAAAAGGAGGCGGATCGTTGTATCTCAAAATCCCAATTAGAGATTGAAGAAATAATCATGAAGTCGTGGTCAACAAAGTTGGAGTACCCCTCAAAAGTCTCCAAGTGAAGAAACTCTATTACGATGAGAAGACCATTATCTCAAGAACGTCTCTCAAGATACGAAGTATGAAGTACATACCAAACATTGGCCCGAGAAAGGTCTCAAATCGCGAACCAAGT
The DNA here is from genome assembly GCA_025667525.1 of Glebionis coronaria. Taxonomy (NCBI): domain Eukaryota; kingdom Viridiplantae; phylum Streptophyta; class Magnoliopsida; order Asterales; family Asteraceae; genus Glebionis; species Glebionis coronaria. Next base: position 100,519,940 of record CM046875.1, read on the forward strand.
TATGCCAAGATATGAACTTTTTGATATCCCGAGAAGCAGTTTTAAGAGATTTTGTCCTTTAGCTAACTATTGATCAAATCGTCCTACTTTGCTTTCAGCCTAAATAAACTATCGAAATAAGTCCAAAAATGCATCTTCATGATCATTCTAAGACAAAAATAAAATATAAGAGATACACCTAGGAATAAGGGAGTTTAAGCCTTTAATTAAGCCATGTGTGTGAGTGTTTGAATTGCTAACTTATAATAACAATGATCTCGTTTTTAAGCTTAGTTTGGGGAACGTGAAACTTGAGGGTGATAAATCTTCGCAGCACCGAAGCCCTAATGTAAGTCCTCGATCTCTTTGCAAGTTTTTTCCACATAGCTATTTTCTATCCTTTTGTTTACTTTAAAGTTTTAATTTCTCTTAGTACTTTAATTTTTTAGTAGTATTTTAATAAGGCCAAGGTTGATTGATCATGAGAAAAGTGTAAATGTGCTTTGTCACTAAGCATTGCATGAGGGCATGGCAATGGTTAAGTGTAGGGGATTTGATAGGTGTGAAAACACCCATCCTTTTACCACTTAATTCTGGCTAAAACGAGACCAAAACACGTATTTAATATCATTTGTTTGGAATTATGCGTGGTTTTTGTGTTTATTGTGTTTTCAGAATCAACCGGATGAATATTTAAGAAAACATGGGATTGCACGGGTTTTATCAAGGAAAAAGACTCAAGATGAAGTCTATTGTCCAAGAGATGCAAAAGATTTGAAGTCCTTGTGCCTATTTGAAGATTTATCGAAGAATAGAGCCAAAGATGGAAGATTCATATATGTCGAAGAACTCGAGTCTATTAAATAAAAGATTATAAGACGAGTTGGAATTATTCACCGACACTTCTAAAAATCCAAAGTCGGAAACGTTTAATTAAAAGAGACGAGAAGACTAAAGAAGGAAGAAGAAAAGAAGCCCAAAACCAAGCCCATTTGCAAGCCCATACACACGCCTATATAAAGGTCCTTACTTCACAAATTTCACACACTTAGTTAGTTTTTAGTTTTTGGATTTCTCTAGTCTTAGAGAGAGAAAGTTCTAAACTTTCTCTCACTAGATTTCATCTTTTTCTCTTTCTAGATCAAAACATTTGTATTACTTTTTCATTAATCAAGTTCAAGTTTTTATCTTTTAATCTTTAATCTCATCCTTACTTTCTTTTATTTTGATTGATTTTGGTACAAATCTCGTATGATCCGTGTTGTTCATCAATGATTTGTGCTTAAAAAGTTGATTTCTTTTTATGTTTCCTTAAGTTTATACACGAATAAGCTTTAAGATCCCTGTTCTTATTGGCTTATTTGTTGATTTAGCTTATTTACTTTTTAAAGTTTTTATGAAAAGTTCATCTTTTTATTGATTTGATTTAAAAGTTGTTTATTTTAAGCTTAGATAAAGTTTTCTTAGTGCTTATTTGATTCGCTTATTGTTGAATTCGAGCTTGTTTGGGAGTTAGCTTATTTCATCAGCTTATTTCCCTTGCTTAAGTTTCGGTTTAGCATAGTTTTAGGAAAGGGTAATTCCCTTTTCCGACCGAGTATTCTGACCGAACACACCACCCTCATTCCGATCGCCCGATCGGAAAAGGGTTTAGGTTTTCCGATTGTTCTTTGTTTGGGCTTATTCCGATTTGAAACTGTACATCGCATATTCCGATTGTTTTGTTTTTTATTATTCCGATCGGTAAGTTTAGCCGTATTCCGATTAGCACTCATTTCATTATTCCGATTGCCTCCTTTACACATATTCCGATTGTACAAGTTTTTCAAGTATTCCAATTGCCCCTCTTTTCCTCATATTCCGATCACTAGTTTCCTCCATATTCCGATCGTTAGATCGGAATACATTCCGATTACACCTCTTTCTGGGTTATTCCGATTCACTTGTTTTGCTTTCTTACGTTCTTACTTTCTTTTAGTACTTTTTAATTAAGGTCATATTTTTACAAAGTGTTCCAAGTGTTAGTTTTTTTTGAATGTCAACTTATTTCTCTAATATAATCTTTAAGTTTTCAAGCATTTACTTTTAACTTGTCTTTTTAGTTTAAACTTTTAAAGCTTTAATTCTACTCTTCGACACTTAATTACTTGTTATTAGATTAAAATAGATAAACAAACCAAACACTTTTTTAACCAAGAACAAATCATTCCACTTAGAGCCGAGATCAATTCGAGAGGATTCTGAGAGATTAATTGAACCCATACAAAATGAAAGTATCAAATGGCGCCGCTGCCGGGGAAAATCAAATTTTATGGTAAAAGAGGGCATCGTGCTAGGACAAAAAATCTCCAAAGCCGGTCTTGAAGTAGACCGTGCTAAAGTCGATGTTATCGCTAAGTTGCCTCCACCTTCAACCGTGAAGGGTGTGAGAAGTTTTCTGGGTCATGCGGGCTTCTACCGTCGATTCATCAAAGATTTTTCTCAAATCGCTCGCCCGATGACCCACCTCTTGGAAAAAGATACTCCTTTTATCTTTTCCAAAGAGTGTCTTGAAGCCTTCAACTCGCTTAAGGATAAGCTAACTAAGGCACCCGTCTTGGTTACCCCTAATTGGGAGCTGTCTTTCGAGTTGATGTGCGATGCTAGTGACTATGCTATTGGAGCGGTTCTGGGACAAAGAGTGAACAAACACTTCCAACCAATCCATTACGCTAGCAAGACAATGACGGGGGCCCAATTGCATTATACGACAACCGAGAAAGAGCTTTTAGCTGTTGTCTATGCCTTTGAAAAGTTCCGCCCCTATCTTGTCCTTTCCACCACAATCGTTTACACCGATCATTCCGCGCTGAAGTACTTGTTGACAAAGCAAGATTCCAAACCAAGACTTCTTCGCTGGGTTTTGCTGCTCCAGGAATTTAAAATCGAAATTCGTGATAAAAAAGGAGCTGCAAACTTAGCCGCGGATCATCTCAGCAGACTTGAGGATCCTTACCAAGGGGATCATCCGAACAAAGAAATCAATGATTCTTTTCCCTTGGAGACCTTAATGTCTATAAATTCGAATTCTGATGAAACCTCGTGGTTTGCGGACTTTGCAAACTACTTGGCGGGTGGAATTCTCAAGGAAGGGTTGACGTCTCAACAAAAGAAAAAGTTCTTCACCGACATTAAGACTTACTTTTGGAACGACCCTTACCTATTCAAACAATGTGCCGACCTGATTATCCGCCGATGTGTTGACGGACCGGCAGCTTCAGAAATCCTTGATGCTTGCCACAAAGGACCCACCAATGGTCACTTTGGTCCCAACTACACGGCCAAAAAAGTGTTTGACTCGGGATTTTATTGGCCCTCCATATATCGTGACGCTCACATTATGGTTAAACGATGTGATGTTTGCCAAAAACAAGGCACGATCACACATAAAGACGAGATGCCTCAGAAGTTCATTCAAGAGTGTGAAATCTTTGATGTTTGGGGTATCGACTTTATGGGGCCATTCCCTTCTTCTAAAGGAAACAAATACATCCTTGTTGCCGTTGACTACGTTTCAAAGTGGGTTGAAGCCAAAGCTTTACCCACTAATGACGCAAGGGTGGTTTGTAACTTTCAGAAAGCTCTTTTTGCTAGATTCGGTGTGCCTCGTGCCATTATTAGTGATCGTGGGACTCATTTTTGCAATGACCAATTCGCACGAGTCATGGCTAAGTACGGTGTAAATCATCGTCTTTCCACAGCCTACCACCCACAAACTAACGGCCAGGCTGAAATATCCAACCGAGGACTTAAGCGAATTCTAGAAAGAACCGTGGGAGAGCATCGTGCCTCATGGGCTGATAAACTTGACGATGCTTTGTGGGCTTTTCGTACTGCATACAAGACTCCGATTGGTTGTACACCATATCGTCTCGTGTACGGGAAAGCGTGCCACCTCCCTATTGAGTTGGAGCACAAGGCTTACTGGGCCTTGAAGTGGGCTAATTTTGATATTAACAAAGCCGGTGACCTACGCAAGATCCAACTCAATGAGCTCAATGAACTCCGTAATAAGGCTTATGAAAATTCTTTGATCTATAAGGAAAGAACTAAGCTCATTCACGACTCTAAGATTAAGAATCGAGAGTTCCATGTTGGAGACAAAGTCTTACTTTTTAACTCTCGGTTGAAAATCTTTTCGGGCAAGCTGAAATCTTGTTGGTCCGGCCCATTCACCATTGCCCAAATTTTTCCATATGGTACTCTCGAGCTCGCTCAACCTAATGGACCTAATTTTAAGGTGAATGGCCAACGAGTGAAGTTGTACTTTGGTGAGGACACCTCTCCGGAGGTGATTCTATCCCTCACCACGTTCCCCATAAACTAATTTTGGGTCGAGTCAGGCTCGTGACTTGGTTATCAAAAACAAGTGCTCCTCGGGAGGCAACCCGAGTATCTATCTTTTACTGTTTAACCCCCTAAGTGTAGGGGAGCCTCTATAGGTGTTTGTATTTGTGTGGTGATGTGATTACAGGGATAAGTGCACTCTTGGAACCTCTGAAGAACCGTGCTCCCGTGTTATCCGAAATCCGGTTCTATCTCTCAACTATCGTGATTCAATTTTCTTCATACTCACATATTGAAATTGATCACTTTAGTCGTCTCTTCCTTAATTTGAGTTAACCAACGTGCACAATGTCATAAGTGTAGGGGAGATTTTTCCCACATGCTTAAACATTGAGGACAATTTTTATCTTAAGTGTAGGGGGGACTTCTATCGAAGTTTTAAGTGGACTTTTCCATGAAAATGCCTTCATTTAACCGGAAAATCATTTTTTCAACATTTTTCAAATTTTTAATTAACTTTGGCCATTTAGTTGTAATTTTTAAATTTTTATCGTTGCTTTCATATGTATATATCCCACAACAAAGTCAAAAATATTAATAAAGTGGTGTAGCTAGTTTAGAAATCTTTGACATATTAGGCCCGTTGCGATTATTTTGACTCAACCCAAATAGACTTATCTAAGTTTATTCTAGCTAGTATCCTTAACCATGTAGACCTTAATTGGTTTATTAGGCTAAGCATCCACGAGTCTCATTACTTGAGATTTTAAATTGTGGAGGACGAGAAATGATAGAGTCAATTATAAGTCGTTATTCTTGCGCAAGCTCACTTGGTGTAATTATTTGCCTATTCTCCCATCACTTGCTAATAAATTATCTGCAATAAGTAAGGTCGTACGATTTGAAAAGTTACTTAGCTTCTAGCCCAAGATCGTTTAAAAGTTGCTCGGTAATGATAAGAGTACATAGCCAAGGCATAACTTATGAAGCGGGGCGCGAAGATTGGCGAGTCCGAAAAGGCCCTAACAAGGCATGAGGATTCAATTTTATTGCTGAAGATCCAAAAGTGATGTGAAAAGCAGTATTCCCAAAGTCAATATGAAGGATCAAGACTCACGACGAAAAGCAATCAACTCCCATAAAGATCATGGAGAAGTCTATCTGAAAAGACCCTAACAAGGTATGAGGATAAATAGATCCAAGTACGAAAAGGAGGCGGATCGTTGTATCTCAAAATCCCAATTAGAGATTGAAGAAATAATCATGAAGTCGTGGTCAACAAAGTTGGAGTACCCCTCAAAAGTCTCCAAGTGAAGAAACTCTATTACGATGAGAAGACCATTATCTCAAGAACGTCTCTCAAGATACGAAGTATGAAGTACATGCCAAACATCGGCCCGAGAAAGGTCTCAAATCGCGAACCAAGTTATGCCAAGATATGAACTTTTTGATATCCCGAGAAGCAGTTTTAAGAGATTTTGTCCTTTAGCTAACTATTGATCAAATCGTCCTACTTTGCTTTCAGCCTAAATAAACTATCGAAATAAGTCCAAAAATACATCTTCATGATCATTCTAAGACAAAATAAAATATAAGAGATACACCTAGGAATAAGGGAGTTTAAGCATTTAATTAAGCCATGTGTGTGAGTGTTTGAATTGCTAACTTATAATAACAATGATCTCGTTTTTAAGCTTAGTTTGGGGAACGTGAAACTTGAGGGTGATAAATCTTCGCAGCACCGAAGCCCTAATGTAAGTCCTCGATCTCTTTGCAAGTTATTTCCACATAGCTATTTTATATCCTTTTGTTTACTTTAAAGTTTTAATTTCTCTTAGTACTTTAATTTTTGTTTAGTAGTATTTTAATAAGGCCGAGATTGATTGATCATGAGAAAAGTGTAAATGTGCTTTGTCACTAAGCATTGCATGAGGGCATGGCAATGGTTAACTGTAGGGGATTTGATAGGTGTGAAAACACCCATCCTTTTACAACTTAATTCTGGCTAAAACGAGACCAAAACACGTATTTAATATCATTTGTTTGGAATTATGTGTGGTTTTTGTGTTTATTGTGTTTTCAGAATCAACCGGATGAATATTGAAGAAAACATGGGATTGCACGGGTTTTATCAAGGAAAAAGACTCAAGACGAAGTCTATTGTCCAAGAGATGCAAAAGATTTGAAGTCCTTATGCCTATTTGAAGATTTATCGAAGAATAGAGCCAAAGATGGAAGATTCATATATGTCGAAGAACTCGAGTCTATTAAATAAAAGATTATAAGACGAGTTGGAATTATTCACCGACACTTCTAAAAATCCAAAGTCGGAAACGTTTAATTAACAGAGACGAGAAGACTAAAGAAGAAAGAAGAAAAGAAGCCCAAAACCAAGCCCATTTGCAAGCCCATACACACGCCTATATAAAGGCCCTTACTTCACAAATTTCACACACTTAGTTAGTTTTTAGTTTTTGGATTTCTCTAGTCTTAGAGAGAGAAAGTTCTAAACTTTCTCTCACTAGATTTCATCTTTTTCTCTTTCTAGATCAAAACATTTGTATTACTTTTTCATTAATCAAGTTCAAGTTTTTATCTTTTAATCTTTAATCTCATCCTTCCTTTCTTTTATTTTGATTGATTTTGGTACAAATCTCGTATGATCCGTGTTGTTCATCAATGATTTGTGCTTAAAAAGTTGATTTCATTTTATGTTTCCTTAAGTTTATACACGAATAAGCTTTAAGATCCTTGTTCTTATTGGCTTATTTGCTGATTTAGCTTATTTACTTTTTAAAGTTTTTATGAAAAGTTCATCTTTTTATTGATTTGATTTAAATTTTGTTTATTTTAAGCTTAGATAAAGTTTTCTTAGTGCTTATTTGATTTGCTTATTGTTGAATTCGAGCTTGTTTGGGAGTTAGCTTATTCCATAAGCTTATTTCCCTTGCTTAAGTTTCGGTTTAGCATAGTTTTAGGAAAGGGTAATTCCCTTTTCCGACCGAGTATTCCGACCGAACACACCACCCTCATTCCGATCGCCCGATCGGAAAAGGGTTTAGGTTTTCCGATTGTTCTTTGTTTGGGCTTATTCCAATTTGAAACTGTACATCACATATTCCGATTGTTTTGTTTTTGATTATTCCGATCGGTAAGTTTAGCCGTATTCCGATTAGCACTCATTTCATTATTCCGATTGCCTCCTTTACACATATTCCGATTGTACAAGTTTTTCAAGTATTCCGATTGCCCCTCTTTTCCTCATATTCCTATCACTAGTTTCCTCCATATTCCGATCGTTAGATCGGAATACATTCCAATTACACCTCTTTCTGGGTTATTCCGATTCACTTGTTTTGCTTTCTTACGTTCTTACTTTCTTTTAGTACTTTTTAATTAAGGTCATATTTTTACAAAGTGTTCCAAGTGTTAGTTTTTTTTGAATGTCAACTTATTTCTCTAATATAATCTTTAAGTTTTCAAGCATTTACTTTTAACTTGTCTTTTTAGTTTAAACTTTTAAAACTTTAATTCTACTCTTCGACACTTAATTACTTGTTATTAGATTAAAATAGATAAACAAACCAACCACTTTTTTAACCAAGAACAAATCATTCCACTTAGAGCCGAGATCAATTCGAGAGGATTCTGAGAGGTTAATTGAACCACTACAAAATGAAAGTATCAAATGACTTCTAGCGCCTCCTTCTAGCCAAAACGTTTTTCATAAATCAAATTTTCGAAAATCAAATATTTTTAAAATGAAACCATAAAAACCCATACAATAATAATCGAGCCAAAACGTGTATTTTATGTCATTTATGTCGGAGTTATGCGTGGTTTGTGTTTTTATTGTGATTTAGGACGAAAAGGTGAAAAGTGGAGAAAACACGGGCATTCACAGGCTTTTATAGAAGAAAACGACAAAAGACGAAGTCAAGAGATCAAGAGTGCAAAAAGAACGGACGTCCAAGGCCTATTCTGAAGATTTATCGAAGAACAAGTCTAAAGACGGAAGTTTACTTAAAGCCGAAGAACTCGAGTCTAATAAATAAATAAATTATAAGACGAGTTTAAATTAATCCCGAGATAAAGTCGAAAAAGTCGAAGAACTTAAAAGACGAAAAGACGTGAAGAAAGAAAGAAAGAAAAGAGGAAGACACCAACCACTCCCCTTTCCTATAAATACCCTTCATTTCACCACATGAAGGGGTGTTAGTCATTTGGATTAGTTTTAGGAGTAGGAGTAGGAGTAGTTTTAGTGAGAGAGAGTGACAGTTTCTCTCACTAGAACTTTAATCTTTCATCTTTTATCTTTCTTGTTTTTAATCAAACCTTTACTTTTTAAGTTTGATCTTGTCTTAATCTTTATATTATTAATCTTTCTTGTTAATCTCAATCTTGCTTTCATAATCTTTTTCATCAAGTTCTATTTAAAGTTTTGATCTTTTTAGTTTTTCGTGATTTAAAGTTCATCTTTTTATTGATTCGATTTATAAGTTGTTTATTTTGAGTTTAGATAAAGTGTTATTTGTGCTTATTAAATCTGCTTTTATTTAGATTCGTGCTAGTTGTGGTGATAAGCTTATTCCATAGCTTATTCACCTTGCTTAATTTTCGGATCAAAGTGGTGATCGGAAAGGGTTATAAACCCTTTTCCGACCTGTTATTCCGACCTAGCACTCCCCTTCATTCCGATCACCCGATCGGAAAAGGGTTTCACATATTCCGATTGGATTGCCCTATATTCCGATTGAGTGATTTTCATGTATTCCGATTGGCTACATTTGTACACATTCCGATCAGCCTTTCCTTTCTGTATTTCGATTTGGATGTTTTCCTTTATTCCGATTAACCGATCGGAATATATTCCGATCAGACCCCTTTTGCACATTCCGATTATAGCTTTCCGGTGGGTACATTCCGATCGATGTTTTGTTTTGTTTTAATATTTTGTTTTAGTCTAAGTATTAACTTTCCTCGTTTTATTTACGTCTCACATTTTTATTTATTTGTCAATTTACTTTTCGTTAAGCTTTAATTTTACGTCCTTTCAATTTTCGTCATTTACTTTTTACGTTTTAAATATTGCACCATTTACGTTTTAATTTCCCGTCCTTTATTATTAAGTCTTGCACATTTATTTTTCCAAAACCAAAAATATTTGTTGCACCAAGAACAACTAATCTCACACAATTAACCGGAAATCAATTCGAGAAGATACCGAGAAACGAACTTTCAACTAGTAAAATCTTACACATTAAAATGGCGCCGCTGCCGGCTCTTCTCGTTAAGATCAAAAGTTTTTTGTGAGAACTTGGATTTTGGGATCCGTTCCCCGTGAACGTTACTTTTTCATAAAAATTTTCAAAAAATCCTAAAAAATATAAATTTTCAAAAATACAAAAAAATTAAAAACCATAAAAACCAAAAATATTTTTGCTTTGTTTTTCTTTGTTCGTTCTTTTGCAGGTGTATGCGCACTCGATCCACGTCTTATCAAGAGCCCGAGCCTCTCGATCACTTAGAAATGGCCGGTGTACAAAACAACAACAACATACCACCTCCAAACAACAATAATAACAACAACAACCCACCTTTCAACAACATGAATAATAACAACAACAATGAGCCCCTTCCGGATAATCGCCCGATGATTGAACTGCTGCAAGCTCATGTAGACGGCAACACTAATCCAATTGTCATACCTCCAATTGCCGCCAACAACTTTGAGCTAAAATCAGGCTTTATCCAGATGGTCTCCGCTCAACCATTCTTGGGACGTACCATTGATGACCCACATGACCATATCAAGAGATTCTTGCAACTCACCAACACGGTCAAATTCAATGGTGTTCCACAAGAGGTTATCAGGTTACATCTTTTTCCCTTTTCTTTAGAGGGACAAGCCCGACATTGGCTTGCTAAGGAACCGCCACAGAGTATTCTCTCGTGGACAGATTTGGAAACAAAGTTTATCAATTACTTTTTCCCACCCTCTCGTACTACCGCTTTGCGGAATGAAATCATAAATTTTGAACAAAAGTACGATGAGTCGTTCAGTGAATCTTGGGATCGTTTTAAAGATCTTTTAAGAAAATGGCCACAACATGGTTTTACCAAAGTACATCAAATTAATACTTTTTACAATGGTTTAAGCATGAGTGACCAAGATTCACTAAACAGTGCCTCGGGGGGGGGGGGGGGGGGGGGGGTAATCTTTTGGCTATGACTTCCAATGCTGCTTGGGATATCATTGAGAATAAATCTCGTGTGCAAACCAAGAGTGTTCAGACCAATGTCGCTAGTGCTAGCACTAGTGACAGCGACAAGCGATTGGACAAAATCACTGTGCTTCTTGAATCGCTTGTTACCCACACCGTCAGCAACAACAACAGTAACAACGCTAAAAACACTCAAGTCCATGCTGTTAGCCAACCATGTGAGATATGCGGGGGTCCTCACTCTTACACCACTTGCACTGCCACCCAAGACTACCCTTCTGAGAATGTGAATGCAGCATATGGCACCTACTCTCAACCTGCTTATCAAGCTCGACCTCAAGGTGACCGTAACTTGCTAAGCTACCGCTCCAACAACTATCTCTCACCACCTGGTTTTACTCCTAACAACCAAAACCAACAACAAAACCTTAACCGACCTCCTCAACAACAACAACAATCTCGTGGACCATACATACCACCTCATAAACAGCAACAACCACCTCAACGAAACAACCAAGTTTACAAGCAACCTGCTTATCAACCACCCGCATACAATGCTCCTTCCAACCAAACCCCCGCATCACATCAAGACATTGGAACCTACATGAGGACTAACGATGTGATCGTGGATAATCTCCAACAGGAAGTGCGCAACTTGAAAGCAGACCTGATGAAACAAGGGAATGATCTGAGAGCTGATATGAAAAACACTATGGATAGTCAAACGAATGACTTAAGAAACATGATGGCTAGTTTCTTCCACGGTAATCAACCCTCTTCTTTGGGTACTCTTCCGAGTAACACCGTTGCGAATCCAAGAGGGAAGATGAAAGCAATCACCACTCGCAGTGGTAAAGGTACCAAGGAACCCGAGCTTCCTATACCTCCACCGGTGGTTGTGACTAAGGAGAACGAGTCACCTGCTCCTATTCCTCATCCTTCTCCTTCCCCAATTTCTCCACCTCCTCCTTCTACCCCTCCTCCACCCATGGATGTAACTGATCCTATTCTCCCAAAGCCTTCCTCTTCTTCCAATATACCTTATCCATCTAGGTTGAGGAAAGAGAAGCTCAAAAGCAAGGACGATATTCAGGTTTCGAACTTTCTTAAGATGTTCAAACAATTGAATTTCAATATATCCTTCGCTGAGGCTCTCACTCACATGCCTAAGTATGCAAAAATGTTTAAAGATCTTCTGAGCGACAAGGAAAAGCTCCTCGATATTGCCAACACCCAACTTAATAAGAATTGCTCTGAAGTGCTCTTAAGGAAATTGCCAACCAAGCTTGGTGATCCGGGTCGTTTCTTAATTCCTTGCAACTTCCCGGGAGTAGAGAATTGCATGGCCCTAGCCGATCTAGGTGCCAGTATTAATCTAATGCCTCTAAGCGTTTGGAAGCAATTATCTCTCCCTGAGCTAGTCCCCACCAAAATGACTTTGGAATTAGCTAACCGTACGGTTGCTTATCCAGTGTGGATAGCCGAAGACGTCTTTGTAGGAGTCGATAAATTCACTTTTCCTGCCGATTTCGTCGTCGTCGACTACGAGATGGACCCTCGTGTTCCCTTGATCGTGGGTCGTCCATTCCTGAGGACCGGTCGCACTCTCATCGATGTTGAAGCCGGTGAGCTTATCATGAGAGTGGGTGACGATAAAATCGTCTTCAACATGGGAAAGTTGTCTAAACAACCTTATTCCAACGAGAGTGTTAATTGTATTGACGTTCTTGATGAGGCTTGTGAAGAACACTTCCAAAATGCTTGAAAAAGTATTCCTACTTCTCTTCCCAATGTTGAAACCGTTTCCTCTATTGATTCATCACTGTCTCTATTTGGAGAAAGTGATTCGTTTTGGAACAATCTTGAAGCTACCATGGGAGATGTGAACTTAGCTAATGATGATTCTCCCACCGATAGGGATGAAGACATGCATTTCTTTGAAAACCTTCTCAACGAAGACTATCTTTCTCCTCCATCTCCCACGGTTATTGCTATCGATGCTCCGACTTTGAAAACGCCTCCCATCGAAAATCCTCCAGATTTAGAACTTAAGGAGTTGCCGCCCCATCTCGAGTATGCGTTCCTTGAAGAAGAGAAGAAGTCACCCGTCATCATCGCTAAGGACTTGCAAGAAGAAGAGAAAACTCGTCTCATCGCTGTGCTTAAAGCTCATAAGAAGGCAATTGCTTGGAAAATTTCCGATATCCGCGGAATTGATCCGAACTTTTGTACTCACAAGATTCTCATGGAAGATGACTTCAAACATACAATCCAGAGCCAAAGAAGGGTTAATCCTAAAATTCATGACGTCATCAAACAAGAGGTTATCAAACTTCTAGATGCCGGCTTGATCTACCCTATTTTGGATTCTCCGTGGGTAAGTCCCGTCCATTGTGTGCCCAAGAAGGGCGGAATAACCGTTGTTCCCAATGAACACAACGAGTTAATTCCCACTCGTCTCGTTACTGGGTGGAGAGTTAGTATTGATTATCGCAAGCTCAATGATTCCACGAGAAAAGACCACTTTCCTCTTCCTTTCATGGATCAAATGCTCGAGCGTCTAGCTGGTAATGACTATTACTGCTTCTTAGACGGTTTCTTCGGGTATTTTCAAATTCCCATCGATCCCAAGGACCAAGAAAAGACCACATTCACTTGTCCCTATGGAACATTTGCTTACAAACGCATGCCTTTTGGTTTATGTAATGCTCCTGGGACATTCCAAAGGTGTATGATGGCTATCTTCCATGACATGGTGGAAGACACTATGGAAGTATTCATGGATGATTTCTCGGTCTATGGCGATTCATTCTCTGCGTGCCTTGCCAATTTAGAACGTATGCTTAAGCGATGTAAAGACACTCGCCTTGTTCTTAATTGGGAAAATGCCATTTTATGGTAAAAGAGGGCATCGTGCTAGGACACAAAATCTCCAAAGCCGGCCTTGAAGTAGACCGTGCTAAAGTCGAAGTTATCGCTAAGTTGCCTCCACCTTCAACCGTGAAGGGTGTGAGAAGTTTTCTGGGTCATGCGGGCTTCTACCGTCGATTCATCAAAGATTTTTCTCAAATCGCTCGCCCGATGACCCACCTCTTGGAAAAAGGTACTCCTTTTATCTTTTCCAAAGAGTGTCTTGAAGCCTTCAACTCGCTTAAGGATAAGCTAACTAAGGCACCCGTCTTGGTTACCCCTAATTGGGAGCTGCCTTTCGAGTTGATGTGCGATGCTAGTGACTATGCTATTGGAGCGGTTCTGGGACAAAGAGTGAACAAACACTTCCAACCAATCCATTACGCTAGCAAGACAATGACAGGGGCCCAATTTCATTATACGACAACCGAGAAAGAGCTTTTAGCTGTTGTCTATGCCTTTGAAAAGTTCCGCCCCTATCTTGTCCTTTCCACCACAATCGTTTACACCGATCATTCCACGCTGAAGTACTTGTTGACAAAGCAAGATTCCAAACCAAGACTTCTTCGTTGGGTTTTGCTGCTCCAGGAATTTAAAATCGAAATTCGCGATAAAAAAGGAGCTGAAAACTTAGCCGCGGATCATCTCAGCAGACTTGAGGATCCTTACCAAGGGGATCATCCAAACAAAGAAATCAATGATTCTTTTCCCTTGGAGACCTTAATGTCTATAAATTTGAATTCTGATGAAACCCTGTGGTTTGCGGACTTTGCAAACTACTTGGCGGGTGGAATTCTCAAGGAAGGGTTGACGTCTCAACAAAAGAAAAAGTTCTTCACCGACATTAAGACTTACTTTTGGGACGACCCTTACCTATTCAAACAATGTGCCGACCTGATTATCCGCCGATGTGTTAACGGACCGGCAGCTTCAGAAATCCTTGATGCTTGCCACAAAGGACCCACCGGTGGTCACTTTGGTCCCAACTACACGGCCAAAAAAGTGTTTGACTCGGGATTTTATTGGCCCTCCATATATCGTGACGCTCACATTATGGTTAAACGATGTGATGTTTGCCAAAAACAAGGCACGATCACACATAAAGACGAGATGCCTCAGAATTTCATTCAAGAGTGTGAAATCTTTGATGTTTGGGGTATCGATTTATAGGGCCATTCCCTTCTTCTAAAGGAAACAAATACATCCTTTTTGCCGTTGACTACGTTTCAAAGTGGGTTGAAGCCAAAGCTTTACCCACTAATGACGCAAGGGTGGTTTGTAACTTCGGAAAGCTCTTTTTGCTAGATTCGGTGTGCCTCGTGCCATTATTAGTGATCGTGGGACTCATTTTTGCAATGACCAATTCCCAAGAGTCATGGCTAAGTACAGTGTAAATCATCGTCTTTCCACAGCCTACCACCCACAAACTAACGGCCAGGCTGAAATATCCAACCGAGGACTTAAGCGAATTCTGGAAAGAACCGTGGGAGAGCATCGTGCCTCATGGGCTGATAAACTTGACGATGCTTTGTGGGCTTTTCGTACTGCATACAAGACTCCGATTGGTTGTACACCATATCGTCTCGTGTACGGGAAAGCGTGCCACCTCCCCATTGAGTTGGAGCACAAGGCTTACTGGGCCTTGAAGTGGGCTAATTTTGATATTAACAAAGCCGGTGACCTACGCAAGATCCAACTCAATGAGCTCAATGAACTCCGTAATGAGGCTTATGAAAATTCTTTGATCTATAAGGAAAGAACTAAGCTCATTCACGACTCTAAGATTAAGAACCGAGAGTTCCATGTTGGAGACAAAGTCTTACTTTTTAACTCTCGGTTGAAAATCTTTTCGGGCAAGCTGAAATCTCGTTGGTCCGGCCCATTCACCATTGCCCAAATTTTTCCATATGGTACTCTCGAGCTCGCTCAACCTAATGGACCTAATTTTAAGGTGAATGGCCAACGAGTGAAGTTGTACTTTGGTGAGGACACCTCTCCGGAGGTGATTCCATCCCTCACCACGTTCCCCATGAACTAATTTTGGGTCGAGTCAGGCTCGTGACTCGGTTATAAAAAACAAGCGCTCCTCGGGAGGCAACCCGAGTATCTATCTTTTACTGTTTAACCCCCTAAGTGTAGGGGAGCCTCTATAGGTGTTTGTATTTGTGTGGTGATGTGATTACAGGGATAAGTGCACTCTTGGAACCTCTGAAGAACCGTGCTCCCGTGTTATCCGAAATCTGGTTCTATCTCTCAACTATCGTGATTCAATTTTCTTCATACTCACATATTGAAATTGATCACTTTAATCGTCTCTTCCTTAATTTGAGTTAACCAACGTGCACAATGTCATAAGTGTAGGGGAGATTTTTCCCATATGCTTAAACATTGAGGAAAATGTTTATCTTAAGTGTAGGGGGGACTTCTATCGAAGTTTTAAGTGGACTTTTCCATGAAAATGCCTTCATTTAACCGGAAAATCATTTTTCAACATTTTTCAAATTTTTAATTAACTTTGGCCATTTAGTTGTAATTTTTAAATTTTTATCGTTGCTTTCATATGTATATATCCCGTAATAAAGTCAAAAATATTAATAAAGTGGTGTAGCTAGTTTAGAAATCTTTGACATATTAGGCCCGTTGCGATTATTTTGACTCAACCCGAATAGACTTATCTAAGTTTATTCTAGCTAGTATCCTTAACCATGTAGACCTTAATTGGTTTATTAGGCTAAGCATCCACGAGTCTCATTACTTGAGATTTTAAATTGTGGAGGACGAGAAATGATAGAGTCAATTATAAGTCGTTATTCTTGCGCAAGCTCACTTGGTGTAATTATTTGCCTATTCTCCCATCACTTGCTAATAAATTATCTGCAATAAGTAAGGTCGTACGATTTGAAAAGTTACTTAGCTTCTAGCCCAAGATCGTTTAAAATTTGCTCGGTAATGATAAGAGTTCATAGCCAAGGCATAACTTATGAAGCGGGGAGCGAAGATTGGCGAGTCTGAAAAGGCCCTAACAAGGCATGAGGATTCAATTTTATTGCTGAAGATCCAAAAGTGATGTGAAAAGCATTATTCCCAAAGTCAATATGAAGGATCAAGACTCACGACGAAAAGCAATCAACTCCCATAAAGATCATGGAGAAGTCTATCCGAAAAGACCCTAACAAGGTATGAGGATAAATAGATCCAAGTCCGAAAAGGAGGCGGATCGTTGTATCTCAAAATCCCAATTAGAGATTGAAGAAATAATCATGAAGTCGTGGTCAACAAAGTTGGAGTACCCCTCAAAAGTCTCCAAGTGAAGAAACTCTATTACGATGAGAAGACCATTATCTCAAGAACGTCTCTCAAGATACGAAGTATGAAGTACATGCCAAACATCGGCCCGAGAAAGGTCTCAAATCGCGAACCAAGTTATGCCAAGATATGAACTTTTTGATATCCCGAGAAGCAGTTTTAAGAGATTTTGTCCTTTAGCTAACTATTGATCAAATCGTCCTACTTTGCTTTCAGCCTAAATAAACTATCGAAATAAGTCCAAAAATGCATCTTCATGATCATTCTAAGACAAACATAAAATATAAGAGATACACCTAGGAATAAGGGAGTTTAAGCATTTAATTAAGCCATGTGTGTGAGTGTTTGAATTGCTAACTTATAATAACAATGATCTCGTTTTTAAGCTTAGTTTAGGGAACGTGAAACTTGAGGGTGATAAATCTTCGCAGCACCGAAGCCCTAATGTAAGTCCTCGATCTCTTTGCAAGTTATTTCCACATAGCTATTTTCTATCCTTTTGTTTACTTTAAAGTTTTAATTTCTCTTAGTACTTTAATTTTTGTTTAGTAGTATTTTAATAAGGCCAAGGTTGATTGATCATGAGAAAAGTGTAAATGTGCTTTGTCACTAAGCATTGCATGAGGGCATGGCAATGGTTAAGTATAGGGGATTTGTTAGGTATGAAAACACCCATCATTTTACCACTTAATTCTGGCTAAAACGAGACCAAAACACGTATTTAATATCATTTGTTTGGAATTATGCGTGGTTTTTGTGTTTATTGTGTTCTCAGAATCAACCGGATGAATATTGAAGAAAACATGGGATTGCACGGGTTTTATCAAGGAAAAAGACTCAAGACGAAGTCTATTGTCCAAGAGATGCAAAAGATTTGAAGTCCTTGTGCCTATTTGAAGATTTATCGAAGAATAGAACCAAAGATGGAAGATTCATATATGTCGAAGAACTCGAGTCTATTAAATAAAAGATTATAAGACGAGTTGGAATTATTCACCGACACTTCTAAAAATCCAAAGTCGGAAACGTTTAATTAAAAGAGACGAGAAGACTAAAGAAGGAAGAAGAAAAGAAGCCCAAAACCAAGCCCATTTGCAAGCCCATACACACGCCTATATAAAGGCCCTTACTTCACAAATTTCACACACTTAGTTAGTTTTTAGTTTTTGGATTTCTCTAGTCTTAGAGAGAGAAAGTTCTAAACTTTCTCTCACTAGATTTCATCTTTTTCTCTTTCTAGATCAAAACATTTGTATTACTTTTTCATTAATCAAGTTCAAGTTTTTATCTTTTAATCTTTAATCTCATCCTTCCTTTCTTTTATTTTGATTGATTTTGGTACAAATCTCGTATGATCCGTGTTGTTCATCAATGATTTGTGCTTAAAAAGTTGATTTCTTTTTATGTTTCCTTAAGTTTATACACGAATAAGCTTTAAGATCCTTGTTCTTATTGGCTTATTTGTTGATTTAGCTTATTTACTTTTTAAAGTTTTTATGAAAAGTTCATCTTTTTATTGATTTGATTTAAAAGTTGTTTATTTTAAGCTTAGATAAAGTTTTCTTAGTGCTTATTTGATTCGCTTATTGTTGAATTCGAGCATGTTTGGGAGTTAGCTTATTCCATAAGCTTATTTCCCTTGCTTAAGTTTCGGTTTAGCATAGTTTTAGGAAAGGGTAATTCCCTTTTCCGACCGAGTATTCCGACCGAACACAGCACCCTCATTCCGATCGCCCAATCGGAAAAGGGTTTAGGTTTTCCGATTGTTCTTTGTTTGGGCTTATTCCGATTTGAAACTGTACATCGCATATTCCGATTGTTTTGTTTTTGATTATTCCGATCGGTAAATTTAGCCGTATTCCGATTAGCACTCATTTCATTATTCCGATTGCCTCCTTTACACATATTCCGATTGTACAAGTTTTTCAAGTATTCCGATTGCCCATATTTTCCTCATATTCAGATCACTAGTTTCCTCCATATTCCGATCGTTAGATCGGAATACATTCCGATTACACCTCTTTCTGGGTTATTCCGATTCACTTGTTTTGCTTTCTTACGTTCTTACTTTCTTTTAGTACTTTTTAAATAAGGTCATATTTTTACAAAGTGTTCCAAGTGTTAGTTTTTTTTGAATGTCAACTTATTTCTCTAATATAATCTTTAAGTTTTCAAGCATTTACTTTTAACTTGTCTTTTTAGTTTAAACTTTTAAAGCTTTAAATCTACTCTTCGACACTTAATTACTTGTTATTAGATTAAAATAGATAAACAAACCAACCACTTTTTTAACCAAGAACAAATCATTCAACTTAGAGCCGAGATCAATTCGAGAGGATTCTGAGAGATTAATTGAACCCATACAAAATGAAAGTATCAAATGACTTCTAAGCGTTTATATTTTTATAAATATTTTTGTATAAAAAATATTTTTATTAAAAACCAATTATTATTGCCCTACTTCTAGCGCCACATTTTATTGTAAAGATTTTACTAGTTGAAAAAGTTCGTTTTCTCGGTGTCTAATCGAATTGATTTCCGGTTAATTGTGGGATATTAGTTGTTCTTGGTGAAACAAATATTTTTGGGTTTGGTAAAATAAATGTGCAAGATTGAAAAATAAATAACAAGTAATTAAAACTACAACTAGTTGAAACGTAAACGGTGTAATATTTAAAACGTTAAAAGTAAATGACGAGAAATTAAATGACGTAAAATTAAAAATTTAACGAAAAGTAAATTGACAATTAAATAAAAATGCAAAACGAAATTTAAAATGAACTAAAAATAAAACGAGAAAATGGTTTGGTTATCTATTACTAAGTAAAATGAAAATGTAAATTTCGATAAGTAAAAGGAATGCTGAAAGGAATGCTAAAAGGAATGCTGATAGGAATGCTGATTGGAATGCTAATAGGAATGCTAATTGGAATGTTGATTGGAATGTTGATTGGAATGTTGATTGGAATGCTGATTGGAATGTTGATTGGAATGCTGATTAGAATGTCGATTGGAATGCTGATTGGAATGCTGATTGGAATGCTGATTCGAATGTTGATTGGAATGTTGATTGGAATGCGGATTTGAATGCTAATTGGAATGTTGATTGGAATGTTGATTGGAATGCTGATTGGAATGCTGATTGGAATGCTAATAGGAATGTAAAAGGAATGCGAAAGGAATGCTGATTGGAATGTTGATTGGAATGCTGATTGGAATGTTGATTGGAATGGTGATTGGAATGTTGATTGGAATGCTGATTAGAATGTTGATTGGAATGCTGATTGGAATGTTGATTGGAATGCTGATTGGAATGCTGATTGGAATGTTGATTGGAATGCGATTAGGAATGCTAATTGGAATGTTGATTGGAATGTTGATTGGAATGCTGATTGGAATGCTGACTAGAATGCTAATAGGAATGTAAAAGAAATGCGAAAGGAATGCTGATTGGAATGTTGAGTGGAATGCTGATTGGAATGTTGATTGGAATGCTGATTGGAATGTTGATTGGAATGTAAAACCCTTTTCCAATCAAGGTGATTGGAATACGTGATTGGAAAGGGGTTTACCCTTTCCGATCTAACTTTTTGATCCGAAAATTAAGCAAAAGCAATAAGCTATGGTTAATAAGCTCAAACTAAAACTTGCACGAATCTAAATCGAAATTGACTTAATAAGCATGAATAACAACTTATCAAACTTAAAAATAAACAGACTTTAAAATCAAAACATAAAAAGATGAACTTTTTAAGAAATCTTTAAATCAAATAAGCATTAAGATGAAAATAAGATCAAAGATGAACATGAATCAAAGATAAGCAAGATAAGAAAGGTAGAAGAAGATGATTAAAAATAAGAACTTGATTAAAAGAAAAGATTCAAAAATTAAAAGACTTACTTGAATTAAAAGTGCATAACATGAAATTAAAAAGCAAGAAAGTAATTAACAAGAAATAAAAATGGTGGAAGTGGTGGTTTGTCAAACCACCCAACAACAAGAAATGAAAGGGAACTAAACTATATATAGGGGTGATTAGGGAGGAGCTTGGGAAGCTTCCTCCCTCTTTCCTCTTTTCCTTAATTGTAAAGTTAAGTCCTTCCCTTCTTTATCTTTTGTTAATCTTGGACTTAATGACTTTGTCTTGGGATTTCTTTGAACTCGTCTTGAATTTTCTTCATAAATAAGACTCGAGTTCTTCGGCTTTTAGTAAACTTTCGTATTTTGACTTTTTCTTCGATAAATCTTCAGAATTGGTCTTGGACTTCCGTTCTTTTTCCACTCTTGATCTTTCGACTTCATCTTTCATCTTTTTCTTCGATAAAAGCCCGTGAATGCCGTGTTTTCTCCACTTTTTACCTTTTCGTCCTAAATCACAACAAAAACACAAACCACGCATAATTCCGACATAAATGGCATAAGTGGTAAAAAGGATGGGTGTTTTCACACCTATCAAATCCCCTGCACTTAACCATTACAATGTCCTCATGCAATGCATTAGTTACAAAGCACTTTTACATTTTTCATCACAATCAATCCACGTTGGCCTTTATTAAAGGGATAGAAAATTATAAACATACAAAGTAAAGAAATCAAAAACATACCTTGGGTTTTGAAAATGTCGTGAATGATCATCATCCTCACGTTTTCACTTTCTCCAAACCAAGCTTAGAAACGAGATCATTGTTATTATAAGTTAGCAAACTAACACGAACTCATGTGGGCCAATTATTCACTTAGACTCCCTAATTCCTAGGGGTATATCTTATATTTTATTTTTGTCTTGAATGATCACGAGGATGCATTTTTGACTTATTTCGATAGTTATTTATTCCGAAAATAAAGTGAACGATTTGATCAATAGTTAGCTAAAGGACAAAATCTTTTAAAACTGCTTCTCGGGACCTCATAAAGTTCATATCTTGGCATAACTCGCTTCGCGATTTGAGACCTTTCTCGGACCGATATTTGGCAGCGACTTCATACTTCAAACCTTGAGAGACGCTCATGAAATAATGGTCTTCTCTTCATAATAGGAATTTCTTCACTTGATATTTTGAGAGATTCATACTTGGACCACGACTTCTTCATTTTTCTCCAATCTTTATTTTGGATTTTGATATACAACGATCTGCCTCCTTTTATGACTTGGATCTATTTATCCTCATACCTTGTTAGGGTCTTTTCGGATACACTTCTCCATGACTTTTGGGGAGTTTTTGCTTTTCGTCGTGTGTCTCGATCCTTCATATTGATTTTCGATAAATGATTCTTCAAATCACTTCAGATCTTTAGCAACAAAATATAGACCTCATGCCTTGTTAGGGCCTTTCGGACTCACCAATCTTCGCATCCCGCTTCAATAAGTTATGCCTTGGCTATGAACTCTAATCCATACCGAGCAACTTTTAAACGATCTTGGGATATAAGCTAAGTAACTTTTCAAATCGTACAACCTTATTTATTGCAGATAAATTTATTAGCAAGCGATGGGAGAATAGGCTTATAATTAACTCACATAAATTCACGAAAGAATACCAAACTTATAATTGACTCTATCATCTCTCGTTCTCCACAATTTAAAATCTCAAGGAATGAGACTCGTAGATGCTTAGCCTATTAAATCAAAGTTTTGGGTTTTCGAGTCATCTATAGGATCTTGCAAATTCTTAGACTTTTTCAAGTTCAAAAATCGCATTTTAAAGTTCCCTTGATAAACAACTCTCTAGGATCAATTATAGGAACTTGCGAAAAGTTCTTGATCTTAACTCGTGAGAGTTAAGACTTTCGCGTTTTATAGCTCCCTATATAAAAGCCTAGCAAAACTTGACTTAAACACGTTAAGGATACTAGCTAGAGTAAACTTAGATAAGTAAACTCCGGTCGAGTCAAAAGATTCACAACGTTTGAAAATTAAAACCACTTTATTAAAGATTTATTCTAGCAAAGAAAGAAAATAACTACACAAAGGGCAAAACTAATAGGCCAAAATAGATCAAAAATTTTGAAAAATGTCGAAAATTTGATTTTCCGGTTAAAATGAGGACAAATACAAGGGAAAAGACCACTTAACTTCGATAGAAGTCCCCCTACACTTAATATAAACATTGTCCTCAATGTTTAAGCATGTGGGAGCAAACTCCCCTACACTTAGGACATTGTGCACGTTGTTTAAATCTTGCTAAGGAAAAGACAACTAAAGAGATTCCTATTTTAATATTGAGAAATATAAAATAGTGAATCGAAAAGAGTTTAGGATAGAACCGGGAAGAAGGGAACACGGAATCACGGTTCGTCAAAAGTCATCAAGAGTGTGTCTTTGAAGCTCTAATCCCTGCACATTATAAGAAAGAAAGCAAGAAACAACACGGGGCTCCCCCCTACACTTATGGTGAAAATGGATAATTGGGTTGCCTCCCAAAAAGCGCTTGTTTTTGTTAACCGAGTCACGAGCCTGACTCGTCCCCGAATTAAATGGTCCATGGGGAAACCTCGAATGCAATACCGGGATCAAAGATCTTGTCCTCGTTCCCAGTTGACATCAACAAAGGAGAGGCGGGGGGATAAGTCTTGTATGGGAGAAAGGTCCTTTCAACATACGTAAAGTATGTGAAATCAAGATCCACGGGAGGTGGGGTTGGTAAAGTGAGCACATTGTCCTCCCCCAAAGACAATGGATGCTGAGCAAACTGCAAAACCGTAATGGTATCAATCATAGCATAATCAATGTCACCTCCCGGGTCAAAGCACTCATCCTCCGAAATAGTGGCTAAAGGGGAGGATGAAAGGTGCTCGGGAGGGGGACTTGGGTCAATACTTTCCTGTAGCAAATTATCAAAAATAATGTCCCCCTCCGTGTCAGAATCATCAATACCTGTAGGGATGTAGTGGATATCGATTTCTTCCAGCAATGGGTCATTATCTTCAACGGAAGGAATAGATGGAGGTAAAGACTTGGAAAGAGGAGGAGAAGTCAACGCTTCGATTTGAGCAATAAGAAGGTGCACTTTCCGTAATCTATCACGAAGAAGCACGTCTTCCACCTCATCCACAAGATCATGTTCATCGGTGAACTTCTCGTAAACCGGAGAAAATAAATCGTCATCACCCGCATCTCCCGGTGGAGATTGAGAAATTTCAAAAGTGAAATTCTCATAGCTTGGAGAAAAATCGTCATCACTAGGATCGACCTCTTCCGTAAGAGCAACGTCGTCCTCAGGCTCCATAGCAGGTAAGTCACGAACCTCATCATCCAATACCTTGTCGAGACCAACATCACTAAGCTCATTCAACGAATCTAGATCCTTAGATGCAGTAGGAACATCGAGAGTAGGAGCAGCAACTTCAGAAGATTGGTTGAAAGTGTAGACATCATCGTCGTCGTCATCATCATAATAGATGGGACGAGTCCAGTTAGGAGTGACGTAGTCGGCTAACTCTTCCTTGATAACCTCCACATCTTTAAGAAGCTCATGCAACAACTTTTGTTGTTCATCGCCCCGAGTATGTTCAATTTCACCAATTCTATCCCACGCTGTAATTAAACATTTTGGTGTAGAAAAGAAGGGAAAACGACTAAATTGGCTCAAAAAGGTGTCAGTGGTTTTCAAGGTTTCGTTCACATCAAGCAACGGTTGCCTTTCCTTATGTAAGTCAGCTCGAAGTTGGGCTATACTTTCTAGAATGTCATTCAAAGAAGTGAGTTGTTGATCAAAACTAGTTTGCTGAGAGGATTGATGATTGAGGGTGTGATGTGGGGGTTCAAAATGTTGAAAACCTGAATTATAGCATGGTTGTGGCTCATAGTAGTTCATCGGTTGGGAAGAATTAGAAACCGGGTTTGGTTCATAATAATCCATTGGTGAAGAAAACTAAGGACACGGATTTTGCTCATAATAATTCATTGGTTGACAATAATAAGTATCGTGAGGACCCCCACAGTTGTTGCAAACCGGGTATGGAGAAAAATCAGGTGCGTCTTGTGGATAGCTATTATCATTGTCATAATTGTATCCCGGTTCTTGCCTGTGACCATACAGGTATCGAACCGGGCACGAAACATGCCAATGAGAATCGCTTCCACAATAGATGCACGGGGGATGTCACACCCCCAAAATACCAGAGTATAATAGCCACGTGGGAGTGATGACGTCATGATTATCATATCACAAGAACATAAAAAACGACCTCTAAATGACACGTTTGGAAAATTTGATCACTTGCATTAATTAGGAATAAAAATGTTTAAACATTGCGGAAGCATAAATCTGGTCACAGGTGAAATACATAGTTCTCAAAAGTTACAAATGATCATAGTTCAAATACTGGAAAGACTACAATGCATGAGACCTCAAATAGCACCTTCGTTCTTAACACCTGAGAAAAACATTGCTAAAGTGTCAACATAAAGTTGGTGAGTTCATAGGTTTGTTTAAAATGTAATGTTTAATGAACCACAAGATTTAATCCACATGTGACAATATAACAAATACAAAGTCACATAAAAATGCATTTACTATTGTCTAAGCTCATGACACCGACGCGTTAACTGATAACCAACAATGAAAGCCCGTGCAAGTATCTAACCCGGGATACTCGTAATCTGACTCAAATGAAACTGTATCCGCTTAACTAATGTCAGTCTAAGACGGATAGGGGTGTCGACCCCGATAGATCTATCCATAACATTCGCGCTTACTAGCTATAACCTAGCTATGAAATTAACGGTTCATGATAAATGGGCAATATAGCAACTTGGGTTAAATCGGGACTTAGACCAATAAGTAAACGAGTAAATGTACTTGTGTTCATACGTTAAATCAAGCAATGTCTCACCCCAAAAGATGATATAAAACAGTAAAAAGTGGGGCTATGAAACTCACCTCGATGAATAGCAAATATGATGAATAGAGATAGCACGGAAAATCAGGACACGCAAAACGATGCGCAAAAGGTCTACTCGTAACCTAAGTAAAGTACCCATACTTAGGCTAAATATATAAAATAATAATGTATCGTACACTTGGTTGATATTTTATACTTGCTCTTAAATTATAAAATGTTTCTGAACATTTTCCATGTTTATTTATTTTGGTCACGGGTCAACTTTGGGTCTTAATAACTTGTTATTTAATGGTCCGAAAAATAAACGGCTTCTTGTTATGAAAACTAGACCGCGAGGTCTTCGACAATTTATAATTATCACATTTTTATGAAGTCTCTAGGTCCTACAATTAATCAAGCAAAGTAGTACACTTGCACACAAAATTAATCAAACAAAATCTAATTATTTCTAAGTGTCAACCAACAAACTTTGGGAATTAATTGCGGGTTCGTTATTTAACTTCAAGACAAACGGAAAATCACGTTAAAAACTAGGCCATGTCAAGTTTATAAAAATATTTTTATCTTGTCAGGGCATAACATTTAGGCCATTTAAAAATAGGTACGAAGTAAGCCTTTTGGTCGAAAATCAATTAGTTTGTGTACACTTTTAGCAATGGAAATTAAATGAAAAGTGTCCTTTTGTGTTCACACTATAGTTTTGGAAATTTGCTTGCTGTTGTTTTTCTTGCTACAAATCTTACGCAACATACAAGAAAAGTGGGGTTACTTGCTTCTCATTATGTATCATTCATACATACACTTTTACATGCATGCACATACATGCCTACTTTATTTACTAAATGTGTGATAGTACTTTGGAGGTTCTTGGGGTCCTTGTCTACGCAGCATATACAGAAACTTAAGGGTATTAATTTGTTTTGCCATAACACTTGCATATTATATCTAGCGAAAGTGAAAAAGACTTATGGTGTGTGTTGCTTATTGTACGCAGGTAGCAAAGAAGGGCAACCCTTTTCATTTGTCATACACACAACATGGGACCTCACATGTACACACAATAAACCTTTAAATATGGTAATATAAGGAAAAGAACAAATGGCTATTGTTTGTTACTGTATATCGCAGGCACCCCAAAGAGAAAATGGGTCACCGCCCCTGTGTTGGTTTTTAGCATACTCTTGTACTCACTTTTTAGCTAGCAAGAGACAATGTCTATATTTATTTTATGTATGTCATAGTACACTATTTGTTTATCTATTCATGGTAGTCTTGCACTCATCATTACAAGCCAAAAGAAAAACACACTTACATACCATGCACCTACACATCACAGTATAGTAGCTTCATTGTTAACATATGCTCACAAGTCATGGCTATTTTGAACATACATGTACTGTTTTTGATAATTTTTACTCATACTTCATACCAACAATCATGCATACCAAAGTTTTATTTATCTATCATACTTACAACTCATGCATGCATAACGTTTCATCTTTTCTGGTATTACTCACTGTTATCACGTATGAACACATGCAGCAACTACACACACATGCGAATTGTGTTGGCAGGGGGTCATTTTTAAGGTTGTCCAAGCACACCCACAATAGAAATGTGGTCATGTAAGATCATGTACACTTAAATTATTTGAACTTGCATATTTTTAGACACCATACCTCACATAAAATCATAGATATGCATACTCTTTTCTCTTCTTTAACGTGACATACATACACACATAGGTTTCAAGATTTAAGTCTACTTGTTTTAGTTTCTTCAAGTGTTCATATCATCGCATAGTTTGGAGTCGTGGTTTCTTAATGTCAAAACAAGTCTTATTCAACGTGTAAGCACTCGATAACTCTAACCCGTGACCTTGTTTGTTCAAGTTTGTAAAAGATTTTGAGCAAGTGTATACCAACCAAGACAAGTTTTAGAGAAAGGTCAAGATTAACTTACAAAGGGTCCTAAGTAAGTTTGATGAAGATGATGTAAGAACTAGTGAACCTTAACCCGAATACTTAGCTTCCTTTCAACAACTTGATTTTCTTGCTAACTATTTTCTGCCGTGACTAAGGTTATCAATGGAAGTTCATTGTTTTTCTTGTGGAGTTTAGCTTTGAGTGTGTGAACTTGTGAGGAAACAAGGGTAGTATTTATAGGCTAAGAGTGAGCTTTAGGGTTAAGTAACTTGGTTAGAGTTTAGTTAGGGTATCTTGTTTGATTGTAACTAAGGATTTAGCCAAGATAACTAGATGTTGAAAATTGCATATCTTGGGAACTTGTTACTTCGTCTAGGGCAGAGAAAAGAAGGAAAATAGAGTGTACTTTGGGTTGACAATTGGGATTCTAGGTTTTTAGGAAAAGTTTTAAGGAGAAACCATGAAATGAGGGTGTTGTCCGTCGGTTGTAAAGGGAAAGGGGGAGACAAGATGGTACATGCCATTAATAGTTGGTGTTGGTACCATGATTTGAAATTGCAATGTATATAAAACGTGGGTATAAGAAAGGGGGGGACCGGTTGTGTTGTACCTGGGTAGGAAATGTTACTATTTTTTTTTGTTTATATTGTAGGATTGTGTAGCTTAAATGAATTTGTGTAGGGTTTTGTAGTTGTGACTTTTGTAATGTAATATTGGTGTTTAATTGTTTATTTTGTAGTGAAACAAATATTTGGAGTCACATTGATTTAATATAGTTGTCGACTCCTAAAATAGAGTTTATTAACATGTAACGTAAATGAAAATAGATCTAAGCCACTCAATAAGAAATTGATAGAAACGTCGTTCATAAAGATTCAAATTTGTACAAAATATGCGTAAACAATCGGGAATATCCCTAGACATACAAGTCTAACCCGAAACATCGCGTTTCACATAATTTAAATGACTTCGAAATTCACGTTTGTGACATACGACCTCCGTTAAATTGAGCTTCGTCCCGAAGCTCATACGTCGATGCAACTTATCTAATTAAAAAGACGAGGAAATTTGAGCTTAAATTGGTCTTCACGCTCCCACGTGAATTCCGGACCTCTTTGAGCATTCCAACGGACTTTGATAATGGGTATACGACTTTGCCTAAGTTGTTTGACCTTGCGGTCCATAATCTCTACGGGCTCTTCTACAAAGTTGAGTGCTTCATCGAGTTGGATCTCCTCCAAAGGAATGATGAGCGATTCATCGGATAGGCATTTCTTCAAATTACAAACGTGAAAAACGTGGTGCACTCTACTAAGCTCTTGTGGTAACTCCAATCGGTATGCCACTGGGCCAACTCTCCCAATGATCTTAAATGGTCCGATGTAGCGAGGGTTTAACTTTCCACGCTTCCCGAAGCGGATCACACCCTTCCAAGGCGCGACCTTCAACATGACTTTATCGCCAACTTGAAATTCAAGAGGCTTTCGTCTCTTGTCGGCATAGCTCTTTTGACGGTCACGTGCCGCTTGCATACGGCTCCTAATCTTAAAAATCTTTTCCGTGGTTTCATGTATGATTTCTGGCCCGGTGAGTTGAGCATCTCCCACCTCGGCCCAGCAAACTGGTGAACGACACTTTCTACCGTAAAGTGCCTCAAATGGTGCAGCTTTGATGCTTGTATGATAACTGTTATTGTATGAGAATTCAACCAATGGGAGATGTTTATCCTATCTATTTCCAAAATCAATAACACAAGCTCTCAGCATGTCCTCCAATGTCTGAATGGTCCTTTCACTCTGACCATCCGTTTGGGGGTGATAAGCAGTACTCATATCCAACTGCGTTCCCAAAGCCTTCTGCAATGATCGCCAAAATTGTGAAGTGAATCGGCTATCTCGGTCCGAGATTATCGACACTGGCACTCCATGTCTTGAAACTATCACTTTCATATATAGGTCCGTCAATCTCTCCATCCGATCAGTCTCCTTGATTGGTATGAATTGAGCCGATTTGGTAAGTCGATCGACTATGACCCAAATCGTGTCGAGACCGGTAGATGTTTTAGGTAGCTTGGTGACAAAGTCCATGGTTATCCTTTCCCATTTCCATACGGGTAGTTCGGGTTGAACTAATAGACCTGAGGGTTTCAAATGTTCAGCCTTAACTTTGGCACAAGTCAAACATTTGCTAACGTAAGTGGCAACGTCAGCTTTCATGTTCGGCCACCAATATAGCATTTTAAGGTCGTGATACATTTTGTCAGATCCCGGATGAATAGAGTACTTCGACTTATGCGACTCGTTCATAATCAAAGATCTTACATCACCATGTCTTGGTATCCAACTCCTATTATCCAAGCATAATGTACCATCAGTGCGTGCTACTAACTGTTTTAACATACCACCGATATCTTCGGTCTCAATGACTTCTGCTTCTAATGCTTCCCTTTGAGCATTTAGGATTCGAGACGGGAGGTCCAAGCCAATGGTCATCACCAAGGCTCTCACCTTAAGAACTCTCTCCTTTCGGCTTAGAGCATCAGCAACGACATTTGCTTTTCCTGGGTGATAACGAATTTCACAGTCGTAATCACTGAGTAGTTCCAACCATCGTCGTTGTCTCATGTTGAGTTCCTTCTGGTCCAAGATGTGTTGTAGGCTTTTATGGTCGGTGAACACTACACACTTGGTGCCATAAAGGTAATGCCTCCAGATCTTTAGAGCAAACACCACTGCTCCTAACTCCAGGTCATGTGTCGTGTAATTCTTCTCATGAACCTTCAATTGTCTAGATGCATATGCAATAACCTTGGTCCTTTGCATCAACACAACACCTAGCCCTTTTATGGATGCGTCACAATACACCACAAA
The DNA here is from genome assembly GCA_025667525.1 of Glebionis coronaria. Taxonomy (NCBI): domain Eukaryota; kingdom Viridiplantae; phylum Streptophyta; class Magnoliopsida; order Asterales; family Asteraceae; genus Glebionis; species Glebionis coronaria. The sequence goes on from CM046875.1 coordinate 100,550,325, forward strand.
GTCCTCACTACCCTCTGGTAGTGCTAGGATCGGCGCATCACATAACTTTTGCTTCAATAGTTGAAAGGCGGATTCTTGATCTTCTCCCCAGTCAAACTTCTTGTCTTTCTGCGTCAACTCAGTCATAGGCTTAGCTATTTTAGAAAATCCTTCAATGAACCTTTTATAATAGCCGGCCAGTCCTAAGAATTGGCGAATCTCCGTAGGAGTCGTAGGAGATGCCCAATCCTTAACGGCCTCAATCTTAGCGGGATCCACGTGAATGCCACTGCTATTAATCACGTGCCCAAGAAATTGCACTGTGTTTATCCAAAACTCGCATTTGGAAAACTTTGCATAAAGCTCTTCCTTCTTCAACAATTCTAGTATGGTCCTTAAATGTTCCTTGTGTTCTTCTTCATTGCGAGAATAGATGAGAATGTCATCAATGAATACGATCACAAATTTATCCAAATATGGTTTGCACACACGGTTCATGAGGTCCATGAAAACCGCGGGTGCGTTTGTCAAACCAAATGGCATAACTTGGAATTCATAGTGACCGTACCGCGTTCTGAATGCTGTCTTAGGAACGTCTTCCTCTCTGACCTTCAGTTGATGATATCCTGATCGTAAGTCGATTTTGGAGTATATGCTAGACCCTTGCAATTGATCGAAGAGGTCGTCGATTCTTGGCAACGGGTAACGGTTCTTCACAGTAAGTTTATTCAGTTCACGATAGTCTATGCACATCCTAAATGTCCCATCTTTCTTTTTGACAAATAAGACCGGTGCTCCCCAGGGTGAGGAACTTGGTCGAATGAAACCTTTGTCAGAAAGTTCTTTTAGTTGCTCAGCCAACTCCTTCATTTCTGCCGGTGCTAATCGGTATGGTGCTCGAGCAACCGGTGCAGCTCCTGGAACAAGGTCTATGTGAAATTCTACTTGACGAGTCGGAGGTAATCCTGGCAAATCCTCAGGAAAGACTTCTGGAAAGTCCCTGACAATTGGCACATCTTCAATCTTTCTTTCGATGGTTTCAGTTTCTTCTTTTTGAGTGATTTGTACTAAAAACACTGGGCATCCCTTCTCGATGTATCTTTGAGTCCTAATACACGAGATAACCTCCAGTCTTGATTCACCCTTCACTCCACTTCTTTCACCTCGTATGAGTAGTACCTCGTCTCCATAAGGAACACGAACATACTTCTCATGACACACAATCTCTGCACGTGCCCTTGACATCCAGTCCATCCCTATGATAACGTCGAAACTTCCTAGGGCTATGGGGAGTAAGTCGATATTGAATGGATGGTTTTGTAAATTTAGGGTACACCCCCTAAGGATAGTATCAGTAGTCACCGACTTCCCATCGGCTAATTCTACACTATATTTAGTATCTAATACAGTTGGAGTGATATTTAAACGTTCACTAAATGCAGTAGACACAAAGCTTCTATCCGCACCAGAATCAAAAAGTACCGATGCATAGATGTTATTGATTAGAAACGTACCAGTGACAACATTGTTGTCATGCACTGCCTCTTCAGCTCCCAAATGATAAACCCTAGCAGGTACTCGGGTCTCAGTCTGAGCTCGACTTCCTCCTTGGTTCTCAGTCTGAGCTCGACTTCCTCCAGCCGGAGCTCCTTGAATCATCCTCTGGTTACCCTGTGGTTTGTTGTGGTGTTGGTTACCTCGAATCTGGTTTCCTCTACCTCGGTTCCCGGTGTTAGGGCACTTGTTCTTGTAGTGTCCCTTTTCACCGCATCCAAAACAAGTAACCTCACCACCTAAACCACCCTGACTCCCTGGTCCTCTCTGGCTACTGGAGCGAGCAGGTGCTCGGCAGTCCTTGGCTTTATGCCCAGCTCTTCCACAGTTGTGGCAAGTAGGTGGACATGAGCCGGTGTGGTGGCGACCACATCTTCCACAGAAGGGTAGTTTTCCAGCATAACTCCCTTTATCTCCCTGACTAACAGTGAACACCTTTGCCACTTCCTGGCGCTTGTTTTGGTTAAAGTTATTGGTGTTACCATTATTGTTATTGTTGTAATGGTTGCCAGTCCATTTCCTTTTGTCACCCGAGCTTTCTCCCAATTCTTGCACCACTTGGTACATCAAGCCTTGAGCCATTTCAATGGCCTCATGCAAATCTGTAGGCTTGGATGAAGTAACATTCCCTTTGATGTTCAAAGGCAAGCCCTCAATGTACCTTTCCAACAATCGATCGTTGTTGGGAACCATATCGGGACATAGAAGAATCAATTCCTGAAAACGCTGGTTATAAGCAGTGAGAGCTGTACCCTTAACCTTCAAATTCCATAGTTCACTCTCCATTTGCTTGACCTCATTTCGAGGGCAATACTTCTTGATAAACATAGCCTTAAATTCGCTCCAAGGCATAGCATGAGCAGTGTCAAGAGTCACAGCACGAGCATGAACATTCCACCAGGTCAAAGCACTGTCAAGGAGCGTGCTTGACGCAAACTTCACCCTATCTCCCTCAGCAACACTGCTAATCCCGAACTGGGATTCTAACTTCTCAAACCATCGAGTCAAACCTACCGCACCTTCCGTGCCACGAAAATTTCCTTGCATGACCGCACGGAATTCCTTGTAGGTGCACGATTTAGTGGTGGCGACGGCGCCTCCACGATTAGTGTCACCTTGCGTACTAGCTGTACGTGTAACTTCAGCAGCTGCGAGAGCTTCAGCTACTCGATCTGCTATCCTTTGGCTCAGTAACTCTGGATCAACTCCACCATTATTAGCGGGTGGATTTTGAGCTGCAGGCCTTCGTCCTCTGGCCATCTTTCTATATGATAAACGGATTAGTGAGATTTTGTTTGATATATCGATCCTGGCGCATATGGTAACAATAATGTAGTGCACACAATTTCATAATATAAACATGTTATCCATCGCTATATGTAACCCAAATAAGATGATAACATAAACAAAATGAAATATCCATACAATAGTTTTCAAGGTACAACAAAATAAAAACACATGACGATGTGCATAAATCCATTAGCTGGACAGATTCCCTAGCTTAATGGTCAAAGAACAAAAGATGATATCGAAAGAAATCTAACTATGGCCACCACGACTCTGCTGAAAGGCCCTCTCAAGTGCATTCATCCTCTCCTCTAGAGCTATCTCTCGTTCTTGGCTATCTTGAAAACAGATTTCCACATCCTTACACTCCTGCCTAAACCGCCCTTCCAAGTCAGCAAGGGGGTCCTCAACTGGTTCCTCTAACTGGCCCATCTCCTCCTGAGGCTCAACTCCCCATTTAGACATAAGTGCTTCCAGCTCCTCAAGACGAGATGCTGGGTAAGTGTCCATATCCTCCAAGGTGGTCTGCAACTGTCTCCTAAGACGAGTAATACATACTGTCAAAGCTGTCTCTGGTGGTGGTCTTGCAGTAGAACTCGCTCCCACAGTCATCCCTTTAGGTAAGATGTTGCCTAAAGCCCTCCTATGAGTCGATATGCCTGCATGAACAAGCATCTCCTGATAGACAGTAGGTATAGTCTGAGTAGGAGGTGACATAGGTGGTATCTCGGGATCAACCTAGAAGTCAGCAATATCAGGTGCCTCAAGTCTGGTAGGGGCTGCAAGATCAGGCTCAGAAGCAATACGTCTCCAAGTAGCATGGAATGGAATAAGTGGCTGTAGGGGTGAAGGAGGTCGTTGGGTAGACCTTCTTGCAAGACGACTCCTAGAGTAGACAAATGGCAAAGTATCTGGGAGTCTAGCAACTGGCCTAGTCATCTCTTCTTCTCCCTCAGATGAGGATGAAGAAATAGGGTCTGTAGAGGAAACTGGTATAGCAGCAAATGCAGTAATCTCATCCTCTGAGTCAGACCCATCAGCAGTCTCTCCTTCCTCATCTGCATACTCCTTAGAGTCCATATTTGTATCCTCCATAGGTTCCTCCTCAGAGTCTGATATGTACCCTGGTGATAATGGTACTGAAGAGTCTGGAATGATATCTCCACCTTCAAGGCCTAACACATCATCATCAGTATCATCTGGAATAACTAACGGTGAGTGAGGGGCTTCAACAGGTTCTCTCTCGATTTCGTCATTTGATGTAATCCTACGTGGTGATACTCTAGGTGGTGCTATGGGTAACTCCCATGATGAACTGACAGTCGAATGCGAGCTAGGACGGTTGTTAGTTCCCGAAGACGTTGAATCATCCGATGAGGACATTTCACTGAGATAAAAACGAATTGAAAATGTGTAAGTACCCCTTACATGAATATTCTTAGAAAAATAGGCATATGTTATAACCCATGAATGTTAAAATTTCACATGTAGCCCATGTAATATATCTCAAGCAATGTAATGTCATATGTATCCCATATGAAATATGTATAGTACGATATTGTTAAACCACATGTTTCCCATGTACGCATCTTACGTAAAAAGTAGATATGATAATCTAACTAAGCAAATAAGCAGTTATAGTCTAGAATCACTAAATGCAACCTAGTTCTCTATAACTTGCGCTCTGATACCAATCTGTCACACCCCCAAAATACCAGAGTATAATAGCCACGTGGGAGTGATGACGTCATGATTATCATATCACAAGAACATAAAGAACGACCTCTAAATGAGACGTTTGGAAAATTTGATCACTTGCATTAATTAGGAATAAAAATGTTTAAACATTGCGGAAGCATAAATCTGGTCACAGGTGAAATACATAGTTCTCAAAAGTTACAAATGATCATAGTTCAAATACTGGAAAGACTGCAATGCATGAGACCTCAAATAGCACCTTCGTTCTTAACACCTGAGAAAAACATTGCTAAAGTGTCAACATAAAGTTGGTGAGTTCATAGGTTTGTTTAAAATGTAATGTTTAATGAACCACAAGATTTAATCCACATGTGACAATATAACAAATACAAAGTCACATAAAAATGCATTTACTATTGTCTAAGCTCATGACACCGACGCGTTAACTGATAACCAACAATGAAAGCCCGTGCAAGTATCTAACCCGGGATACTCGTAATCTGACTCAAATGAAACTGTATCCGCTTAACTAATGTCAGTCTAAGACGGATAGGGGTGTCGACCCCGATAGATCTATCCATAACATTCGTGCTTACTAGCTATAACCTAGCTATGAAATTAGCGGTTCATGATAAATGGGCAATATAGCAACTTGGGTTAAATCGGGACTTAGACCAATAAGTAAACGAGTAAATGTACTTGTGTTCATACGCTAAATCAAGCAATGTCTCACCCCAAAAGATGATATAAAACAGTAAAAAGTGGGGCTATGAAACTCACCTCGATGAATAGCAAATATGATGAATAGATATAGCACAGAAAATCAGGACACGCAAAACGATGCGCAAAAGGTCTACTCGTAACCTAAGTAAAGTACCCATACTTAGGCTAAATATATAAAATAATAATGTATCGTACACTTGGTTGATATTTTATACTTGCTCTTAAATTATAAAATGTTTCTGAACATTTTCCATGTTTATTTATTTTGGTCACGGGTCAACTTTGGGTCTTAATAACTTGTTATTTAATGGTCCGAAAAATAAACGGCTTCTTGTTATGAAAACTAGACCGCGAGGTCTTCGACAATTTATAATTATCACATTTTTATGAAGTCTCTAGGTCCTACAATTAATCAAGCAAAGTAGTACACTTGCACACAAAATTAATCAAACAAAATCTAATTATTTCTAAGTGTCAACCAACAAACTTTGGGAATTAATTACGGGTTCGTTATTTAACTTCAAGACAAACGGAAAATCACGTTAAAAACTAGGCCATGTCAAGTTTATAAAAATATTTTTATCTTGTCAGGGCATAACATTTAGGCCATTTAAAAATAGGTACGAAGTAAGCCTTTTGGTCGAAAATCAATTAGTTTGTGTACACTTTTAGCAATGGAAATTAAATGAAAAGTGTCCTTTTGTGTTCACACTATAGTTTTGGAAATTTGCTTGTTGTTGTTTTTCTTGCTACAAATCTTACGCAACATACAAGAAAAGTGGGGTTACTTGCTTCTCATTATGTATCATTCATACATACACTTTTACATGCATGCACATACAGGCCTACTTTATTTACTAAATGTGTGATAGTACTTTGGAGGTTCTTGGGGTCCTTGTCTACGCAGCATATACAGAAACTTAAGGGTATTAATTTGTTTTGCCATAACACTTGCATATTATATCTAGCCAAAGTGAAAAAGACTTATGGTGTGTGTTGCTTATTGTACGCAGGTAGCAAAGAAGGGCAACCCTTTTCATTTGTCATACACACAACATGGGACCTCACATGTACACACAATAAACCTTTAAATATGGTAATATAAGGAAAAGAACAAATGGCTATTGTTTGTTACTGTATATCGCAGGCACCCCAAAGAGAAAATGGGTCACCGCCCCTGTGTTGGTTTTTAGCATACTCTTGTACTCACTTTTTAGCTAGCAAGAGACAATGTCTATATTTATTTTATGTATGTCATAGTACACTATTTGTTTATCTATTCATGGTAGTCTTGCACTCATCATTACAAGCCAAAAGAAAAACACACTTACATACCATGCACCTACACATCACAGTATAGTAGCTTCATTGTTAACATATGCTCACAAGTCATGGCTATTTTGAACATACATGTACTGTTTTTGATAATTTTTACTCATACTTCATACCAACAATCATGCATACCAAAGTTTTATTTATCTATCATACTTACAACTCATGCATGCATAACGTTTCATCTTTTCTGGTATTACTCACTGTTATCACGTATGAACACATGCAGCAACTACACACACATGCGAATTGTGTTGGCAGGGGGTCATTTTTAAGGTTGTCCAAGCACACCCACAATAGAAATGTGGCCATGTAAGATCATGTACACTTAAATTATTTGAACTTGCATATTTTTAGACACCATACCTCACATAAAATCATAGATATGCATACTCTTTTCTCTTCTTTAACGTGACATACATACACACATAGGTTTCAAGATTTAAGTCTACTTGTTTTAGTTTCTTCAAGTGTTCATATCATCGCATAGTTTGGAGTCGTGGTTTCTTAATGTCAAAACAAGTCTTATTCAACGTGTAAGCACTCGATAACTCTAACCCGTGACCTTGTTTGTTCAAGTTTGTAAAAGATTTTGAGCAAGTGTATACCAACCAAGACAAGTTTTAGAGAAAGGTCAAGATTAACTTACAAAGGGTCCTAAGTAAGTTTAATGAAGATGATGTAAGAACTAGTGAACCTTAACCCGAATACTTAGCTTCCTTTCAACAACTTGATTTTCTTGCTAACTATTTTCTGCCGTGACTAAGGTTATCAATGGAAGTTCATTGTTTTTATTGTGGAGTTTAGCTTTGAGTGTGTGAACTTGTGAGGAAACAAGGGTAGTATTTATAGGCTAAGAGTGAGCTTTAGGGTTAAGTAACTTGGTTAGAGTTTAGTTAGGGTATCTTGTTTGATTGTAACTAAGGATTTAGCCAAGATAACTAGATGTTGAAAATTGCATATCTTGGGAACTTGTTACTTCGTCTAGGGCAGAGAAAAGAAGGAAAATAGAGTGTACTTTGGGTTGACAATTGGGATTCTAGGTTTTTAGGAAAAGTTTTAAGGAGAAACCATGAAATGAGGGTGTTGTCCGTCGGTTGTAAAGGGAAAGGGGGAGACAAGATGGTACATGCCATTAATAGTTGGTGTTGGTACCATGATTTGAAATTGCAATGTATATAAAACGTGGGTATAAGAAAGGGGGGGACCGGTTGTGTTGTACCTGGGTAGGAAATGTTACTATTTTTTTTTGTTTATATTGTAGGATTGTGTAAGTAGCTTAAATGAATTTGTGTAGGGTTTTGTAGTTGTGACTTTTGTAATGTAATATTGGTGTTTAATTGTTTATTTTGTAGTGAAACAAATATTTGGAGTCACATTGATTTAATATAGTTGTCGACTCCTAAAATAGAGTTTATTAACATGTAACGTAAATGAAAATAGATCTAAGCCACTCAATAAGAAATTGATAGAAACGTCGTTCATAAAGATTCAAATTTGTACAAAATATGCGTAAACAATCGGGAATATCCCTAGACATACAAGTCTAACCCGAAACATCGCGTTTCACATAATTTAAATGACTTCGAAATTCACGTTTGTGACAGGGGAACAGGAGGTGGGTTCAAAAAGAATGAATTAGTCGAGTTGCACAAGGGACAAAATCCGAATTGTGTGTTGTCGATATCGTTTCCGCACCGCTCACATGTACACCATTGACAAGAGTTGTTCCCAGATAATTGTTTCCCACACCGGACGCAATGGACATAAAAATCCATAAAGAAAGATAGATAAGCAAGAAGAATATTTTTGGTGCAAAACTTTGAAAAAGAAATGCTTTTTATGATTTTTCAAATGTTTTTGGATTTTAGAAAATTTTTGGATACGAAAAATAACGTTCACAAGTGAACGGGTCCCAAAAGCCAACGCGTCTCTCACAAAAAACCGTTAATCTTCACGAAAAGAGCCGGCAGCGGCGCCATTTTAATGTAAAGATTTTACTAGTTGAAAAAGTTCGTTTTCTCGGTGTCTAATCGAATTGATTTCCGGTTAATTGTGGGAGATTAGTTGTTCTTGGTGAAACAAATATTTTTGGGTTTGGTAAAATAAATGTGCAAGACTGAAAAATAAATAACAAGTAATTAAAACTACAACTAGTTGAAACGTAAACGGTGCAATATTTAAAACGTTAAAAGTAAATGACGAGAAATTAAATGACGTAAAATTAAAAATTTAACGAAAAGTAAATTGACAATTAAATAAAAATGCAAAACGAAATTTAAAATGAATGATGAGATGGCATTTATACATGATCTCATCGTTCTTTTCGGGCTTTAAATGCATAAAATGTCATAAAATACCATATATATGCTTGTGTTTGTTTACTTGTGTATTTTAGGTATGGATATCGTGAAAAAGACCAAAGATCACAAGATACAAGGAAAAACGGACACGAGAAACGAAGCCATACAAAGAACCGGGCCTTAATCATGGAATTCTCAACAAATACCCTTGAAGACTTGAAGACAAACAAGATTGATCCTCATTTATTGAAGAAATGACACTTAAAACCCTTGTATATTAATAATTACAAGTTTGGTCCCTTAAGTTTGTCAAAATTACAAAAAAAGGTCCTTCAACTTTGAAGAAATGGCAAGATTAGTCCCTAAACAAATCAAAATTGCCAATAATGGTCCCTCATAAAGTCAAAGATACAATGAAGACCTTTGAAGATCAAGAATGTCCAAGATCAGCCCTTGGAATATCTCAAAATGGCAAATATAACCCTTTAAACACTTTTTATAAAGTTTTGTGCCAAAAGTGACAAATGGTGAAACGTTGATACATGTAAAATTGGCGCTGATAGAAGTTTGCATCCAAATGACAAAAGAAAGAAAAGAGGAGGGCTAAACTTGTGCACTAAAACATTTAAACACACAAACACGCGCCAAACAAATCCACTCCCCCATTTTCGGATCAAAACTTGTCACTATTCACTTTTACCAGCCCATAATTTACACCAACTTAAACAAAGGGTAAATCTAAATTAACCTAACCCACACTTGATTCGCATGTGCAGAATCACATCCCACACATAAAACCCTCATCTCCACTCACCAAAGGGCCCCACCATTCAAACCCGTTCACCAATCAAAACACAACTTGGGCTCCAAGCTTAGCCACGTGTCAAGATCAACAGCTGACACTCATTGCTTCATCACAAAGCTAATTTAAACGGTTTGGATGCATTTTGGACAGCTCACATCAAGAAAACGTCTAGAAGACCAAGGGCATTTTAGAGAAATCACTTCTAGGGTTTGTGAATAGTGTTTAGCCAGGCATTTGCCTATAAAAGGAGACCTCAACATGTGAGAGTCCCTTTGTACCAGATTTTAGCTTTTAATCTTTGTAATTCCTTTTTATGAAATAAAGTTTAAATTTCTTAAAATTCTGAGTTTTAATCTGTTATTTATAAAAGTTTGGTGTTTGAGAAGCTAAAATCTGAGTTCCATTTATATGTTTGAAGGTTTTTGAGGCAAGGTTTTAGTTGATAAAGCTTGGGTTTCAAAAATCAGAAAGTTGGCATTATATTTGATCTTACTTTGTGTTTGTTCATCTTAGCAGCATTGGAAGCTGGTACTTGTTTTGCTAGTACCTCAGCTCAAACAATCCAGGGCCTGGATGTAGGTCTTGGAGGTTTGCACCTTCTTCCTTTTTCATTTTCTCCTCAAGTTTCTGATTATTTGTGATTTTTGTGGATTATTGCTTGAATCTGTGTTATTGTGGTTGTTTATTGTTGATTTGGCTTGGTTTGATGTTAATGAGGTGTTATTGATCTGATTTGTGGGTTGAATCTTAATGATCCTTTGAAAATTTGTGAAAATAAGTTTTAAAAGGGTGTTTGGGATTACTGCATAAGTTGGATTTGAGGTTTGTTAAGTGCTTGTGTGTTGTATGCAAGTATTGGTATCTGATATTTGGGTGCATATGTTCATGTGTTTGCAGGTTTTAAGGTCTTGAACACATAGATTCATAGATTGGCTATAAAATCTTATTGACTTGGTAAAATTGGCTAGGATTTTGAGGACACCTAGATCTAAGCATAGGTTAAGGGTAACAAGTGCTAAATCATAGCTAATCACACCAGGGTAGAAGGATTTGAGGCTTGAAATTGGATTAAGTGTCAAGTATATCAGCAAACTATTTCTGCATATTGTTCTTTGTTCATCAGTAACTTTTTGTGCTTTGATCTTGCTATTTACTTTGATTCAGTGTTTAATTCTTGTTGCTTTGTGTTCATTGTTAGTTTATATAGTTTGTGTATGCATCTGGATAAGTTTGGTTGGCTTATTTTGCTGAAATATGCTTATTAAGTGCTTAACTGCTTATTTGCATATCTGGTTCTTATCTGTGGACTGTTTGGCTTATTGTGGCTTATTGTGTGGATCATTTTGTGATTTTATTGTTGCTATTGACTCCTCGTGGTTCACTGATCACAAGGGTGCCTTTGTTTCCAATTGAATCAAACCAGAACTCTCAAATAAGCTTGGTCAAATAGTCAAAGAAGTGGGAACTCCTTTCCCCTGCTGGTTGCCACTGATAGTGCATTTTTGGTGTCAGCTTATCAATAAGCTATAATAGCTTATTTTAACCAGCAACAACTTTGTTTTTGTAATAGGTGCTCATATTTTGACCCATTTGTTCATCCTGGAGCATTTGGGTGTTTGACTTTTAGGTTTGACTAGAAAACCAAGTCCTTTGACTTTTACATAAGCTATTTTGTGCTTATTCTGGCTTATTACTTGTGCTTATTGGATTTTTGTTTATTGAAATTGCTTATTGAGTCCATTTGAAAGCTTTTGCAAGTTAAATCAGCTTCTGAGGTTGAGTATTTCTCAAAAACGACTATTTTGTCGTTTTGTGAATTTTTACTTTTCTATTTTCTGGCTTATTGAGTGAGCTTATTGGAAATTTCTTTTGACAGATCTCTTAAGCATCCAAAAAGAGGGTTGTGTGTCAAATTAGAGCTTATGGCATTAGCTTATGGCTTAATGGGCTGAAAAGCCCAATAAGAATAAGCTTTGTGTTCAATAAGCTGTGATAAGCACATTTTCAGCTTTTGGGCCTTTAGAGTTTTGTTCTTAGAATTAAATTTTAAGTCAGATAGGGCTTTTCCAAGTCAATTGGGCCAAGTTTGACTTTTTGGGCCCAAAAGTCCATTTGTGTTGACTGAATTTGGATTTGGCCCATTTGAGGGCCCATTAGGGGTATTTTGGTAATTTCACCTTGATTTTCTGATTATTTAGGTTAAAATAAACTAGTTTGCAAGTTTTTAGAATTTTTTATATTTTTTTGGATTTTTAATATTATTTTATTATTATTTTATTATTATTTTTAAAATTTCACATTTTCCAACTTTTTACATTTTTCTTAGGTTTAATACATTAAAATAGGAATTTAGCAACTTGTAGAATAATTTTATCACTTTTAGATTAATTTTTATAATTATTTTAAGTTTTAATAGTTTTTAAATCATTTTAAATAGTTTTTATTAGTTTTAAAATTTCTTTTAATAGTTTTTAATCATTTTAGGTCTTTTTTTAGGTTTATCAATTGAAAAATCTTTATTTGGGCTTTTTGATAATTTATTTGATTTTTAGGGCTTTAATTAGCATTTAAAAATTGAATATTTATTTATTTAAAAGGTTTGAAAAAGTTTTGATCATTGGTAAACTCTTAGTTTATTATTTTTAATTTTTGGTGAATTTTTGGTAATTTTTAGAATTTATTTTTATTTTTGTGTATTTTAAGGTTCTACGTTTTAACTTTCTAATAGTGATTTTGAGTTAATTTTTATTTTTACGACTTCGTCATTTTCTCTTCTAATCCCCTTCTAAACCAAATATTAATCTCAAATCTTGTACATCTTAGTCACACACATATACCTCCTTGGGAAACGAACTTACTTGGGTCATTAACACTTGATTTTTCCTAAAGTCATTTGTTCAATACTTACCGCTTTTACGCCTTTTTCCTAAAAGGTGTATTTTACCACGAATGTATATTTTCCGATGGTAGAATAAGAGTTAATTTTTGACTTGATGGGCATTTGGAGCCATTTACATTCCTTAACCCGCTCAATTCAAGTTTTGCTAGACTTTTATATAGGGAGCTTTAAAACGCGAAAGTCTTAATTCATACGAGTTAAAAACAAGAACTTTTCGCAAGTTCCTATAATTGATTCTAGAAAGTTACTTATCAAGGGAACTTTAAAACGCATTCTCTAAACTTGAAAAAGTCCAAGAAAGTGCAAGATCCTATAGGTGGCTTGAAAACCCAAAACTTTGATTTGATATAGTCTTAATGAAAGCTAATCTAAATTTGGCTTAATTTTGACTTGCATGGCTAAGTATTCACGAGTCTCTTTAATTAGAGGTCTTTATATAGTGAAGAACGAGAAATGATAGAGTTAGACAAGTGATCATGCTAAACGTAGAACATGAAAGTGTTCTTTCAAAAACTCATATGTTTTTAATTGTAGCTTTTTCTTCCCATAAGATCAATGCATTAGGAATAAATCATAATTGCAATAAGTAAGGTCGTACGATTTGAAAGGTTACTTAGCCTCTAGCGCAAGATCGTTTAAAAGTTGCTCGGGGTTGAATAGAGTTCATAGCCAAGGCATAACTTATTGAAGCGGGACGCGAAGATTGGCGATCATCCAGAAAGGCCCTAACAAGGCATGAGGAGCTCTATTTTTGCTAAAGATCCAAAGATGATGTGAAGTATCATTATTCCTAAATCAATATGAAGGATCGAGACACACGACGAGAAGCAATTACTCCCCTAAAGAATGGAGAAAGTCTATCCAAAAAGACCCTTACAAGGTATGAGGATAAATATATCCAAGTCCGAAAAGGAGGCGGATCGTTGTATATCAAAATCCAAAGTAAAGATTGAAGAAAAATGATGAAGTCGTGGTCCTAAATGAAGAATCTCTCAAAAACGTCAAGAGAAGAAATTCCAAATATATGAAGAGAAGACCATAATTTCAAGAACGTCTTCCCAAGATTTGAAGTATGAAGTACATGCCAAATATCGGTCCGAGAAAGGTCTCAAATCGTGAAACGAGTTATGCCAAGATATGAACTTAAGGAGATAGACGAGAAGCCGTTTTAAAAGATTTTGTCCTTCGGCTAACTATTGATCAAATCGTGCTACTTTGCTTTCGGACTAATAACTACTCAAATAAGTCAATATGAATCAATTATGATCCATGACAAATAGATAAAAAATGCTAGTAACCCATTTCCTTTTATAATAACTAGGATTGCGGGGAGAAAAAGTATTACACAATTTGGACGTATGAGTAGTGTTAGCATTGTGACTTGTACCAACAATGATCTTGTTTTAGCACTTAGCATGGAATGTACGACAATCAAGGATGACGAAGTTTACTCTAAGGGGCATTAACTTGTTTCTATTCTTTGACCCTAAAAGTCACTTTTTGTGATGAAAATCATATGTTACGTCTTTACACATCATCGTAGAATGTTGCAAGTCTTTTTACTCTTCAATAAAGGTTAATAAAATTGAACTTTGGTGATGCTTAGATACTTTATTCTAGCATTCCGTGAGGGCACGGCAATGGCTTAGTATGGGGGAGTGATGAGATGGCATTTATACATGATCTCATCGTTCTTTTCGGGCTTTAAATGCATAAAATGTCATAAAATACCATATATATGCTTGTGTTTTTTTACTTGTGTATTTTAGGTATGGATATCGTGAAAAAGACAAAAGATCACAAGATACAAGGAAAAACGGACACGAGAAACGAAGCCATACAAAAAACCAGGCCTTAATCATGGAATTCTCAACAAATACCCTTGAAGACTTGAAGACAAACAAGATTGATCCTCATTTATTGAAGAAATGACACTTAAAACCCTTGTATATTAATAATTACAAGTTTGGTCCCTTAAGTTTGTCAAAATTACAAAAAAAGGTCCTTCAACTTTGAAGAAATGGCAAGATTAGTCCCTCAACAAATCAAAATTGCCAATAATGGTCCCTCATAAAGTCAAAGATACAATGAAGACCTTTGAAGATCAAGAATGTCCAAGATCAGCCCTTGGAATATCTCAAAATGGCAAATATAACCCTTTAAACACTTTTTATAAAGTTTTGTGCCAAAAGTGACAAATGGTGAAACGTTGATACATGTAAAATGGGCGCTGATAGAAGTTTGCATCCAAATGACAAAAGAAAGAAAAGAGGAGGGCTAAACGTGTGCACTGAAACATTTAAACACACAAACACGCGCCAAACAACTCCACTCCCCCATTTTCGGATCAAAACTTGTCACTATTCACTTTTACCAGCCCAGAATTTACACCAACTTAAACAAAGGGTAAATCTAAATTAACCTAACCCACACTTGATTCGCATGTGCAGAATCACATCCCACACATAAAACCCTCATCTCCACTCACCAAAGGGACCCACCATTCAAACCCGTTCACCAATCAAAACACAACTTGGGCTCCAAGCTTAGCCACGTGTCAAGATCAACAGTTGACACTCATTGCTTCATCACAAAGCTAATTTAAACGGTTTGGATGCATTTTGGACAGCTAACATCAAGAAAACGTCTAGAAGACCAAGGGCATTTTAGAGAAATCACTTCTAGGGTTTGTGAATAGTGTTTAGCCAGGCATTTGCCTATAAAAGGAGACCTCAACATGTGAGAGTCCCTTTGTTCCAGATTTTAGCTTTTAATCTTTGTAATTCCTTTTTATGAAATAAAGTTTAAATTTCTTAAAATTCTGAGTTTTAATCTGTTATTTATAAAAGTTTGGTGTTTGAGAAGCTAAAATCTGAGTTCCATTTATATGTTTGAAGGTTTTTGAGGCAAGGTTTTAGTTGATAAAGCTTGGGTTTCAAAAATCAGAAAGTTGGCAATATATTTGATCTCACTTTGTGTTTGTTCATCTTAGCAGCATTGGAAGTTGGTACTTGTTTTGCTAGTACCTCAGCTCAAACAATCCAGGGCCTGGATGTAGGTCTTGGAGGTTTGCACCTTCTTCCTTTTTCATTTTCTCCTCAAGTTTCTGATTATTTGTGATTTTTGTGGATTATTGCTTGAATATGTGTTATTGTGGTTGTTTATTGTTGATTTGGCTTGGTTTGATGTTAATAAGGTGTTATTGATCTGATTTGTGGGTTGAATCTTAATGATCCTTTGAAAATTTGTGAAAATAAGTTTTAAAAGGGTGTTTGGGATTACTACATAAGTTGGATTTGAGGTTTGTTAAGTGCTTGTGTGTTGTATGCAAGTATTGGTATCTGATATTTGGGTGCATATGTTCATCTGTTTGCAGGTTTTAAGGTCATGAACACATAGATTCATAGATTGGCTATAAAATCTTATTGACTTGGTAAAATTGGCTAGGATTTTGAGGACACCTAGATCTAAGCATAGGTTAAGGGTAACAAGTGCTAAATCATAGCTAATCACACCAGGGTAGAAGGATTTGAGGCTTGAAATTGGATTAAGTGTCAAGTATATCAGCAAACTATTTCTGCATATTGTTCTTTGTTCATCAGTAACTTTTTGTGCTTTGATCTTGCTTTTTACTTTGATTCAGTGTTTAATTCTTGTTGCTTTGTGTTCATTGTTAGTTTATATAGTTTGTGTATGCATCTGGATAAGTTTGGTTGGCTTATTTTGCTGAAATCTGCTTATTAAGTGCTTAACTGCTTATTTGCATATCTGGTGCTTATCTATGGACTGTTTGGCTTATTGTGGCTTATTGTGTGGATCATTTTGTGATTTTATTGTTGCTATTGACTCCTTGTGGTTCACTGATCACAAGGGTGCCTTTGTTTCCAATTGAATCAAACCAAAACTCTCAAATAAGCTTGGTCAAATAGTCAAAGCAGTGGGAACTCCTTTCCCCTACTGGTTGCCACTGATAGTGCAGTTTTGGTGTCAGCTTATCAATAAGCTTTAATAGCTTATTTTAACCAGCAACAACTTTGTTTTTGTAATAGGTGCTCATATTTTGACCCATTTGTTCATCCTGGAGCATTTGGGTGTTTGACTTTTAGGTTTGACTAGAAAACCAAGTCCTTTGACTTTTACATAAGCTCTTTTGTGCTTATTCTGGCTTATTACTTGTGCTTATTGGATTTTTGTTGATTGAAATTGCTTATTGAGTCCATTTGAAAGCTTTTGCAAGTTAAATCAGCTTCTGAGGTTGAGTATTTCTCAAAAACGACTATTTTGTCGTTTTGTAAATTTTTACTTTTCTGTTTTCTGGCTTATTGAGTGAGCTTATTGGAAATTTCTTTTGACAGATCTCTTAAGCATCCAAAAAGAGGGTTGTGTGTCAAATTAGAGCTTATGGCATTAGCTTATGGCTTAATGGGCTGAAAAGCCCAATAAGAATAAGCTTTGTGTTCAATAAGCTGTGATAAGCACATTTTCAGCTTTTGGGCCTTTAGAGTTTTGTTCTTAAAATTAAATTTTAAGTCAGATAGGGCTTTTCCAAGTCAATTGGGCCAAGTTTGACTTTTTGGGCCCAAAAGCCCATTTGTGTTGACTGAATTTGGATTTGGCCCATTTGAGGGCCCATTAGGGGTATTTTGGTAATTTCACCTTGATTTTCTGATTATTTAGGTTAAAATAAACTAGTTTGCAAGTTTTTAGAATTTTTTATAATTTTTTGGATTTTTAATATTATTTTATTATTATTTTATTATTATTTTTAAAATTTCACATTTTCCAACTTTTTACATTTTTCTTAGGTTTAATACATTAAAATAGGAATTTAGCAACTTGTAGAATAATTTTATCACTTTTAGATTAAATTTTATAATTATTTTAAGTTTTAATAGTTTTTAAATCATTTTAAATAGTTTTTATTAGTTTTAAAATTTCTTTTAATAGTTTTTAATCATTTTAGGTCATTTTTTAGGTTTATCAATTGAAAAATCTTTATTTGGGCTTTTTGATAATTTATTTGATTTTTAGGGCTTTAATTAGCATTTAAAAATTGAATATTTAATTATTTAAAAGGTTTGAAAAAGTTTTGATCATTGGTAAACTCTTAGTTTATTATTTTTAATTTTTGGTGAATTTTTGGTAATTTTTAGAATTTATTTTTATTTTTGTGTATTTTAAGGTTCTACGTTTTAACTTTCTAATAGTGATTTTGAGTTAATTTTTATTTTTACGACTTCGTCATTTTCTCTTCTAATCCCCTTCTAAACCAAATATTAATCTCAAATCTTTTACATCTTAGTCACACACATATACCTCCTTGGGAAACGAACTTACTTGGGTCATTAACACTTGATTTTTCCTAAAGTCATTTGTTCAATATTTACCGCTTTTACGCCTTTTTCCTAAAAGGTGTATTTTACCACAATCAATGAACTAAAAATAAAACGAGAAAATGGTTTGGTTATCTATTACTAAGTAAAATGAAAATGTAAATTGCGATAAGTAAAAGGAATGCTGAAAGGAATGCTAAAAGGAATGCTGATAGGAATGCTGATTGGAATGCTAATAGGAATGCTAATTGGAATGTTGATTGGAATGCTGATTGGAATGTTGATTGGAATGCTGATTGGAATGTTGATTGGAATGCTGATTGGAATGTTGATTGGAATGCTGATTGGAATGCTGATTGGAATGCTGATTGGAATGTTGATTGGAATGTTGATTGGAATGCGGATTGGAATGCTAATTGGAATGTTGATTGGAATGTTGATTGGAATGCTGATTGGAATGCTGATTGGAATGCTAATAGGAATGTAAAAGGAATGCGAAAGGAATGCTGATTGGAATGTTGATTGGAATGCTGATTGGAATGTTGATTGGAATGCTGATTGGAATGTTGATTGGAATGCTGATTGGAATGTTGATTGAAATGCTGATTGGAATGTTGATTGGAATACTGATTGGAATGCTAATTGGAATGCTGATTGGAATGTTGATTGGAATGCTAATAGGAATGCTAATTGGAATGTTGATTGGAATGTTGATTGGAATGCTGATTGGAATGCTGATTAGAATGCTAATAGGAATGTAAAAGAAATGCGAAAGGAATGTTGATTGGAATGTTGATTGGAATGCTGATTGGAATGTTGATTGGAATGTAAAACCCTTTTCCAATCAAGGTGATTGGAATACGTGATTGGAAAGGGGTTTACCCTTTCCGATCTAACTTTTTGATTCGAAAATTAAGCAAAAGCAATAAGCTATGGTTAATAAGCTCAAACTAAAACTTGCACGAATCTAAATCGAAATTGACTTAATAAGCATGAATAACAACTTATCAAACTTAAAAATAAACAAACTTTAGAATCAAAACATAAAAAGATGAACTTTTTAAGAAACCTTTAAATCAAATAAGCATTAAGATGAAAATAAGATCAAAGATGAACATGAATCAAAGATAAGCAAGATAAGAAAGGTAGAAGAAGATGATTAAAAATAAGAACTTGATTAAAAGAAAAGATTCAAAAATTAAAAGACTTACTTGAATTAAAAGTGCATAACATGAAATTAAAAAGCAAGAAAGTAATTAACAAGAAATAAAAATGGTGGAAGTGGTGGTTTGTCAAACCACCCAACAACAAGAAATGAAAGGGAACTAAACTATATATAGGGGTGATTAGGGAGGAGCTTAGGAAGCTTCCTCCCTCTTTCCTCTTTTCCTTAATTGCAAAGTTAAGTCCTTCCCTTCTTTATCTTTTGTTAATCTTGGACTTAATGACTTTGTCTCGGGATTTCTTTGAACTCGTCTTGAATTTTCTTCATAAATAAGACTCGAGTTCTTCGGCTTTTAGTAAACTTCCGTCTTTTGACTTTTTCTTCGATAAATCTTCAGAATTGGTCTTGGACTTCCGTTCTTTTTCCACTCTTGATCTTTCGACTTCATCTTTCGTCTTTTTCTTCGATAAAAGCCCGTGAATGCCGTGTTTTCTCCACTTTTTACCTTTTCGTCCTAAATCACAACAAAAACACAAACCACGCATAATTCCGACATAAATGGCATAAAATACACGTTTTGGCTCGGTTATTATTGTAATTAAGTGGTAAAAAGGATGGGTGTTTTCACACCTATCAAATACCCTACACTTAACCATTACAATGTCCTCATGCAATGCATTAGTTACAAAGCACTTTTACATTTTTCATCACAATCAATCCACGTTGGCCTTTATTAAAGAGATAGAAAATTATAAACATACAAAGTAAAGAAATCAAAAACATACCTTGGGTTTTGAAAATGTCGTGAATGATCATCATCCTCAAGTTTTCAATTTCTCCAAACCAAGCTTAGAAACGAGATCATTGTTATTATAAGTTAGCAAACTAACACGAACTCATGTGGGCCAATTATTCACTTAGACTCCCTTATTCCTAGGGGTATCTCTTATATTTTATTTTTGTCTTGAATGATCACGAGGATGCATTTTTGACTTATTTCGATAGTTATTTAGTCCGAAAATAAAGTGAACGATTTGATCAATAGTTTGCTAAAGGACAAAATCTTTTAAAACTGCTTCTCGGGACCTCATAAAGTTCATATCTTGGCATAACTCGCTTCGCGATTTGAGAACTTTCTCGGACCGATATTTGGCAGCGACTTCATACTTCAAACCTTGAGAGACGCTCATGAAATAATGGTCTTCTCTTCATAATAGGAATTTCTTCACTTGAAATTTTGAGAGATTCATACTTGGACCACGACTTCTTCATTTTTCTCCAATCTTTATTTTGGATTATGATATACAACGATCCGCCTCCTTTTATGACTTGGATCTATTTATCCTCATACCTTGTTAGGGTCTTTTCGGATACACTTCTCCATGACTTTTGGGGAGTTTTTATGACATCCGTCAAATTTCCATCTTAAATTCTTCATATAGTGGAGTACCTTAATTATTTACCGATGAGTTGTCGATATAAATGTGTTATTTACTTTGCTTTGCGGACAAAGCCCTTTTTAGGGAGAGCGAATGTAACAACTCGAGTTTTTCCTGTCTATTAATTTATGAATGAAACGCACGAAGTTATTAAACGTATTATGCATTGCCGTGTGTCTATTTGAATTACATGCTGAATCCCTCGAGGTCACGCATATTCGTCCTTGATTTAGATCGTGTGTCGATTTGTTATCGAGTCGTGCATATTAATTTTTCACGTCTAAGACTTAGACACTTGACAAACCTGGGCCGAATGGTATATTAGTGCAAATGTACAAGAATTTAAGTTGTGAACTTTTATTTACTTTTATTTCAAAAACTTGTTCAACAAGAGTCAATATTCAGTCATGACTTGATTTCATTGTTTATTCACCCACTAAACACTACAATCCAGCACACATGCCAAGTTTACCCAAAATGGGTACATCACAAGCATACCATTTTCAGTTTTAGTCTAACCCTAAACTAATAATACAAGTTAAATACAGTCCAAACTTTATCCAATGTCCAAACATAACACAAACAATATTCACAGTCCAAATATTACAAAAATTGTTCCTGGACAAGTTTTAAACACAAATCCTGGGTGAAAGTGAAGAGTAGTGTCAAAGCCGATCCATCCCTTCTCGTCCACACCTGCAAACCAAACCGAAAAGTCCATTGTGAGTCTTTTAATCACCTCTTCGTTTTTCTGTACAAATCCTAGTTGTGCTCGTCATTATAACCAAACCTGCGAAAATAAAACGAATGTGTTAGTCTTTGTTACGGTTCAATTTTAATCAAAACTGTAAAGATAAATCATAGCATTTTTTAACTAGAACTTGACCATAACCCCATTATTTTCTGTCAAGAACAAACCGAGACCCTATTACCATATCTTTTACGTTATTTCTGTCACAACCAAACCGAGACCCAAACCGAGACCCAAACCGAGACCCAAACCGAGACCAAACCGAGAACCAAACCAAGACCAAACCAAGGCCCTTGTTTCTGCCGAAACCTTTACCACTCAAAGTAACCATAACCCAAGATTTAACTATTTCATTTTACAGAAACATCACCAAACCCTCAAATAAGCCGCGGGTATAAAACCCCCTTTTAATTCGAAACCCTAACAATTGTAAACCTTTTTATTTACGAAATTAATACATTATATATTCCAAAAACGTTATTTAATTTCAAATAATCAACCGTGTACAAAAACCCCCAATTTATATAAACCCTAATTTCATTTTATTAATTTAAACCCTAATTAAACCCAATCCAAACCCGAATTAATTAATTAATTTAATTGGAACCGAGGTATGAATAAACCCCCAAATTTAACCGAAACCCTAATTTTTACAAATCGGCTATATGTTGAAATTAACATGTTTTTATGATAGAAAACGTTAATTAATTGTTATTAAACATGAGATTTGGAAAAACCCCCAATTATTTTCGAAACCCTAATTCGTTTTTATTAAATTCGAGAGCCTTTGTTCACAGCATGTTTATACGAATGATTTAAAACCACAAATCTTTTATAAACGAAAATCAATAGACCATTTTATTAAAAGGAAAAAGAGATGAAAACTTATCTTTGAATGATGAATAACTTAAACCCCTGGGGAAAAACACCTCAAAAACCGAATCGGTTTGATGTGGGGATGAAACCCCACATCCCACGTGAGTTTAATCACCATAAACCATCACAAATGATTTATGTATTAATCTGAAAACCATCTTAGCCATGGGAGAGTTTAGATCCGATCCATTTTTAGTGAGAGAGAGAATTGGGGCGGTGGGAGTGTTTTCGAGAGAAGATAGAGAGACTGACTGAGTGTTTTTTATTTGTGTGAGTTATTAAACGCGTATTAACCCCTTTCCTCCCTTGTTTGTATCGCCTGGGGCCGGGCCGGGTTAAATAACCTTTGGGCCGGACCATGGGGTGGGTAAGTTGGGTATTGTTGGGCCAGTTTTGGTGTATTGGATTATTAAAGGCCCAAAACGAAATTTGTTAACTTAAAGGTATTATTTAGCCCGTAAATCTCGATTGTTTAATAACCGACTTTTATGTATCGTGTTTTTCCGTAAACGAAAAGTATTGTCAAGCACAACTAGGGTGTCGTGTCTTTTTACTAGTATAATTTTTAATGTCGTAACACGATCCTTATAATTAAATAGGTCGCGGCTAGCGTAACCGTACTCTCGAGCTAACTTTATCTTCGTCACTTTGCTGATTTACGAGGTGAGTTTATAGCCCCATGTTTAACTATTTTTACTGCTTTTTGGGGTGAGACATTGCTTGATTTAACGTATGAACACAAGTGCATTTACTGATTTATATATTAGTCCAAGTCCCACTAAAAACCCAGTTGCTTTGGCCCGTGAATCGTGAACCGTTAATTACTTTGTGTAAGTGCGAATGTTATGGATAGACTTATCGGGATTGACGTCCCTGTCTGTCTTGTCCAACAAGGGGACAAGTGGGCACAGTTTCATTTGAGTCTGAGATAGGATGTCGTGGGTTTAGGCATCCAGTTGGGCTACATTTATATGATTATACTACCGGTGTTGTTAACGCTTCGGTGTCACGAGCTTAGACTGTAATAAATACTTTTAGGATGACTTTGTATTTGTTATATTGTCATCACTTTTGGGAAAATCTTGTGGTTCATTAAACATTTCAAATTAACTAAACCTATGAACTCACCAACTTTATGTTGACGCTTTAGCAATGTTTTTCTCAGGTATTAAGAAGGAAGATGCTAAGTGAGGTCTCATGCGTTGCCGTCATTTCTATTGAAACAAAGATCATTTGTGCTATTTGGAAAACTATGTTTTGTAACTATGACCAGTTTTATGCTTCCGCACTATGTTAAAACTATCTATTTTATCAATTACAAGTGATCTATTTTCCGAACGTCTCATTTAGAGGTCGTTCTTTGTAACTGTGTGTGTATGATAATCATGACGTCACCACTCCCTCGTCGCCATTATACTCTGATATTTTGGGAGTGTGACAGATTGGTATCAGAGCCATGGTTATAGAGAACTAGGTTGCATTTAGTAACTCTAGACTATAACTGCTATGTGTTTAATCGATTATCATACGGATTGTAAGTATTAAGTATATATAGATACATGGATATAAATAAGCAATAAATGGGATACATGTGATTTAACAATTACGAGGTATATTTACATGGGTTACATGTGCAACAACAAAATCTGAATTATGTTATATGGGATACATGTGGATTCAACAATGATTGCTATGTTATGTTAATGTCCCTTTTTACGGACTAATTATATGAGGTATTTACACACATTTATTTTGTTCATGTTACAGCGATGTCTTCTTCTGATGATTCCACGTCTACAGGAGCATACTACAACCGCAGTTCACAGTCGACTATCAGTTCATCAGTAGGACTACCTAGAGGATCACCATCAGGATATCCGTGGTACCGGATGATTTCAGATGATGAGACTGAGAGAGAGACTGAGGAGGTTCATCGTTCACCGATCCGTATCCCTGATGCATCAGCTGATGACGTACTTAGCCTAGAAGGCGGAGGAGAGGATGACCTAGACACTGATGTGGTGCAGTCACCAGGTCAGGCATCAGTCACTAGGGATGAGACGATGGAGGAGACAGAGGATGATGATATGGAGTTCACCGATGGGGAAGGTGAACCCATGGAGGTCACTGACACTGAGGACCCTCCTATTACATATGCTGCTACTCCTGAGGTTTCCCTCGCACACATCTCCTCATCTTCATCTGAAGACGAAGGGGAGAGGACTGACATCCCTGCTCCAGCACCTGGTACTCTACCTTTCTACTATGTGAGGCGACGTCTTCGGGGGAGAGCTGCTCGACCACCACTTTTACCTTACCGACCCCTCATACCCTTCACTGCCACTGACAGGCATGCAGCCCGCACACCTGCCAGTCCTGTCCCAGAGGTGCCACTACTACTACCACCACCAGAGACTGTACCTGCTGTGTACCAGAAGATGCTTGCTGATGTTGGCATCTCTACTGGGCCGAGAGCTACGACTCCTCTTCCTAGGAGAGCTACATCGACAGTGGTGATGCTTAGGGCAGCAGATGGATGTGTGACAACACGTTTAAACAGGTTGGAGGATGTTGTAGAGGCTTTAGGTGAGGAGTATAATGAGGTGTAGGATAAGCTGGAGGCACTGGCAAAGAAGAGTCCAGTTAGGGATGAGACATTGTTGATGGTTTGTGTGACCCGTCTACGAGGACAGCTTCATGCTGTTCTTGATCAGATGGATACCATGCCGAATGCTCGTCTTGAGGAGATCGAGAGCCTGATGACCCGTTGGGGAGTAGAGCCATTGGTTGAGACAGGCGGACTAGAGGCACCTGTGGAGGACCCTGTTGCAGACTTGGATAAGAGGTTTAGAGCCGCTTGTTATGATACCGATGTTAGACTTAGAGATTCCCAGGCTCGTGAGATCGTGGTTGAGAGGAGGTTAGCAGAGTTGGAGAGAGAGCTTCATCAGCGCCGTGAGGGCACTAGTTAGATTTACCCTGTACCATTGACTTATCGTTGTACGAACACTAAGCTTTGAAATTTATCTTAGCTAGTTGGCATTTTCATTTTTTTTATTTTATTTTATTATGTATGACAAATTATGATGTACTACCAAACAATTCTATGAATGATATTATGGGTTACAAAAATTTTGAGATCATTATATATTGTGGAGCATTTCATAATTGTATTGTGTGTGCCATGCATGCTATGTCTGGAGAAACTCATTGTCCTATTACCTTTTTAGATTATGGCGCCAGTTAGAAGATCTGAAACGCAGAATCCACCAGCTACTACCGGTGGAATTGACACCGTCATGCTAAGTCAAATGATAGCCGAACGGGTGGCCGAGGCACTCGCAACAGCCGAAGCAAATCGTACAGCAAGCACACAGGAGGAGACTAACCAAGGAGCTACTAATGCCATTGCACGGACTTGTACCTACAAGGAATTTCGTGTAGTTACGCAAGTAAGTTTCCGCGGTACTGAAGGAGCAGTAGGTTTAACTAGATGGTTTGAAAAGCTAGAATCCCAATTTGGGATTAGCAATGTTGCTGAAGCTGATAAGGTAAAGTTCGCGTCAAGCACGTTAGTGGATGGTGCTTTGACTTGGTGGAACGTCTATGCTCGTGCAGTGACCATTGATGTTGCCCAAGCGACGCCCTGGAGTGAGTTTAAAGCTATGTTTGTGAGGAAATACTGCCCACGAAATGAAGTCAAGCAGATGGAGTTTGAGCTGTGGAACCTGAAGGTCAAGGGTACCGCTCTTACTGCTTACAATCAGCGCTTTCAAGAGCTGATCTTGTTATGTCCCGAAATGGTGCCCAACGACGACCGATTGTTGGAGCGATACATTGAAGGACTACCTTTGAGCATCAAAGGGAATGTGACTTTATCCAAGCCAACTGATTTGCACGAGGCAATCGATATGGCTCAGAGTCTGTAGAACAATGATAATCTTTATGAATCAAGAGGGTTGATGTTTTTCTAGAGAGAGAAAGTTAGAGAGAGAAGTGAAAGAAACTTGTATGATGTAAAAGTGAGAAATAAACAACCAACACCTCTTTCCATGGTGGAAAGAGGTTTAAATACCCCAAGTCCTTAAAGGACTTGGGCTTCCGGCCCATGAACATGCTCATGGGTCGGGCTATGTAATAAATGACACTTAACTTAATTACGAGCCTATAACTACATGGTTGGAGTGACCGAGACTTTCTAAATGCGTAAAACGTATTTCCAACAATCTCCCCCAAAGGGAGGTCACTCCAAATTTACAAAGTCCTAATCTAACATGTTAGATTTTGTTCTTGAGCTCGTAGTCTTCTTTTCTTTCTTTTTCTTTTCTTTTGTGAATATGTGTTGAATGATATCAGCCTTTTTGCTTGGAACATGTTCTTTTGGCCTTTCACGTGCGATCTTTGCCTACTTGTGAATTTTGCCTCCTCGTGACTCCATGTTCCACACACTTATGTCTTTTTGTTGAATTCTCGAAAGTTTCAGAGTTTGTTACAGCGGAAGACTTCATCTTGTACTTTCTTGAATTTTTGCTGAACT
Organism: Glebionis coronaria; assembly: GCA_025667525.1. NCBI lineage: Eukaryota > Viridiplantae > Streptophyta > Magnoliopsida > Asterales > Asteraceae > Glebionis > Glebionis coronaria. The sequence continues at coordinate 100,577,006 of CM046875.1, forward strand.
TTGATGCAGAAAGACATAAGCATGTGGGATGACTTCTACAGGTACACCGCAACACCACCGTCTTTAACTGGTACACAGCAACGCCACCGTCTTCAACAGGTACACAACAACGCCACCGTCTTTAACAAGTACACAGCAACGACACGAATAAAATGGCTTTGAACATTTTATTCTAATTCGGTAGCATTTTACCTCCGGTCGGTGAAGACCGTTGGACGATATTAGATATCGTACCCGTGACGGATAGTTTCAATTAAGTAACTTCCTGACAGGATTTCGCGGGTAAACCCGTTCTCTTTATTCGACCGTCTAAAGCTGACTGCGAACATAAAGAGTGAATCACTTGGATAATTTATCCTTGTGATTTGAAGCCGTCAATTCATGAAACCTGGAACAAGTGAATTTCAATTAAGATTTTCACCATCGTTGCTTTCCAGTTGTCACGAGCTCAATTCATAAAGAATCTTGCACGTCACCTACCAAGTGCTGTTTGATGTTAACACTAGAAGGATTTCCACTCGTCACTGTGATCAATAAAGAGTCACTCTGAGTGTTCTGGCAAGATCATATGATAATGCGTAGAGGCCTGGAACGAGTTTAAGTTCAATTAAGAATTAAACCACTGTTTCTTTCCAGTTTTTAACAAGATTGGTTCTAAAAGAACCGCACGTGTAACCTACCATGAGCTTGTTTGATGTTGGCTCAAGCAGGATTTCCATCTTCATTGTAATACTTGCGTATTACTCGGATGTTCTAGCAATATTACAGGAATACTGCGTAGGACTCATGAAAATCTCTTACTTTTCACAGTGTGTGAGAAAGCAAGGAATAAATGGAAAGTGTCCTAATGAGACTTTTGATGATCTCTTGGCTCTAGACTCGATTGTGCGTTTTGATTTAGTGAGCGATGGCTGGAGAGGAGTGCCACCTTTTCAATACCAGTCTATTCGGAGTGAATAAACCAATAGATCACGTGTTGATCTCCGTGTGATTAAAACAAATACCTTTTGAGAGATATTTGAGTTAGCTGGGAAGGGTTGTGCATTGCATCACTGGGTCCATGATGTCTTTCTTCAATACCGAGAATCATTAGCAAAAATGACCTCAATAGCATATGTATTGACCCGGTTTCTGCCTAAAGTTGTAAGGAGGGCTTCTTTCTTTACACCCTTTATCTTTACAATTCTTTTTCATTCTTCAACCCCTTCAATGCTTACCAATACGTCATCACTAGCACCTTGTTGTGATTGTTCCAGTGCTAGCTTAAGTACTTGGTCGGCATTCATCTACATTCACATTCTTTCTCCATCTTTCCTAGGGCCGAATGGTATATTAGTGCAAAATGTACAAGAATTTAAGTTGTGAAATTTTATTTACTTTTATTTCAAAAACATGTTCAACAAGAGTCAATATTCAATCATGACTTGATTTCATTGTTTATTCACCCATTAAACACTACAATCCAGCACACATGCCAAGTTTACCCAAAATGGGTACATCACAAGCATACCATTTTCAGTTTTAGTCTAACCCTAAACTAATAATACAAGTTAAATACAGTCCAAACTTTATCCAATGTCCAAACATAACACAAACAATATTCACAGTCCAAATATTACAAAAATTGTTCCTGGACAAGTTTTAAACACAAATCCTGGGTGAAAGTGAAGAGTAGTGTCAAAGCCGATCCATCCCTTCTCGTCCACACCTGCAAACCGAACCGAAACGTCCATTGTGAGTCTTTTAATCACCTCTTCGTTTTTCTGTACAAATCCTAGTTGTGCTCGTCATTGTAACCAAACCTGCGAAAATAAAACGAATGTGTTAGTCTTTGTTACGGTTCAATTTTAATCAAAACTGTAAAGATAAATCATAGCATTTTTTAACTAGAACTTGACCATAACCCCATTATTTTCTGTCAAGAACAAACCGAGACCCTATTACCATATCTTTTACGTTATTTCTGTCACAACCAAACCGAGACCCAAACCGAGACCAAACCGAGAACCAAACCAAGACCAAACCAAGGCCCTTGTTTCTGCCGAAACCTTTACCACTCAAAGTAACCATAACCCAAGATTTAACTATTTCATTTTACAGAAACATCACCAAACCCTCAAATAAGCCGCGGGTATAAAAACCCCTTTTAATTCGAAACCCTAACAATTGTAAACCTTTTTATTTACTAAATTAATACATTATATATTCCAAAACCGTTATTTAATTTCAAATAATCAACCGTGTACAAAAACCCCCAATTTATATAAACCCTAATTTCATTTTATTAATTTAAACCCTAATTAAACCCAATCCAAACCCGAATTAATTAATTAATTTAATTGGAACCGAGGTATGAATAAACCCCCAAATTTAACCGAAACCCTAATTTTTACAAATCGGCTATATGTTGAAATTAACATGTTTTTATGATAGAAAACGTTAATTAATTGTTATTAAACATGAGATTTGGAAAAACCCCCAATTATTTTCGAAACCCTAATTCGTTTTTATTAAATTCGAGAGCCTTTGTTCACAGCATGTTTATACGAATGATTTAAAACCACAAATCTTTTATAAACGAAAATCAATAGACCATTTTATTAAAAGGAAAAAGAGATGAAAAGTTATCTTTGAATGATGAATAACTTAAACCCCTGGGGAAAAACACCTCGAAAACCGAATCGGTTTGATGTGGGGATGAAACCCCACATCCCACGCGAGTTTAATCACCATAACCATCACAAATGATTTATGTATTAATCTGAAAACCATCTTAGCCATGGGAGAGTTTAGATCCGATCCATTTTTAGTGAGAGAGAGAATTGGGGCGGTGGGAGTGTTTTCGAGAGAAGAGAGAGAGATTGACTGAGTGTTTCTGATTTGTGTGAGTTATTAAACGCGTATTAACCCCTTTCCTCCCTTGTTTGTATCGCCTGGGGCCGGGCCGGGTTAAATAACCTTTGGGCCGGACCATGGGGTGGGTAAGTTGGGTATTGTTGGGCCAGTTTGGTGTATTGGATTATTAAAGGCCCAAAACGAAATTTGTTAACTTAAAGGTATTATTTAGCCCGTAAATCTCGATTGTTTAATAACCGACTTTTATGTATCGTGTTTTTCCGTAAACGAAAAGTATTGTCAAGCACAACTAGGGTGTCGTGTCTTTTTACTAGTATAATTTTTAATGTCGTAACATGATCCTTATAATTAAATAGGTCGCGGCTAGCGTAACCGTACTCTCGAGCTACCTTTATCTTCGTCACTTTGCTGATTTACGAGGTGAGTTTATAGCCCCATGTTTAACTATTTTTACTGCTTTTTGGGGTGAGACATTGCTTGATTTAACGTATGAACACAAGTGCATTTACTGATTTATGTATTAGTCTAAGTCCCACTAAAAACCCAGTTGCTTTGGCCCGTGAATCGTGAACCGTTAATTACTTTGTGTAAGCGCGAATGTTATGGATAGATCTATCGGGATTGACGTCCCTGTCTGTCTTGTCCAACAAGGGGACAAGTGGGCACAGTTTCATTTGAGTCTGAGATAGGATGTCGTGGGTTTAGGCATCCAGTTGGGCTACATTTATATGATTATACTACTGGTGTTGTTAACGCTTCGGTGTCACGAGCTTAGACTGTAATAAATACTTTTAGGATGACTTTGTATTTGTTATATTGTCATCACTTTTGGGAAAATCTTGTGGTTCATTAAACATTTCAAATTAACTAAACCTATGAACTCACCAACTTTATGTTGACGCTTTAGCAATGTTTTTCTCAGGTATTAAGAAGGAAGATGCTAAGTGAGGTCTCATGCGTTGCCGTAACAAAGATCATTTGTGCTATTTGGAAAACTATGTTTTGTAACTATGACCAGTTTTATGCTTCCGCACTATGTTAAAACTATTTATTTTATCAATTACAAGTGATCTATTTTCCGAACGTCTCATTTAGAGGTCGTTCTTTGTAACTGTGTGTGTATGATAATCATGACGTCACCACTCCCTCGTCGCCATTATACTCTGATATTTTGGGAGTGTGACAGTTTTTGCTTTTCGTCGTGTGTCTCGATCCTTCATATTGATTTTTGATAAATGATTCTTCACATCACTTCGGATCTTTAGCAACAAAATATAGCCCTCATGCCTTGTTAGGGCCTTTTCGGACTCGCCAATCTTCGCATCCCGCTTCAATAAGTTATACCTTGGCTATGAACTCTAATCCATACCGAGCAACTTTTAAACGATCTTGGGCTATAAGCTAAGTAAGTTTTCAAATCGTACAACCTTATTTATTGCAGATAAATTTATTAGCAAGCGATGGGAGAATAGGCTTATAATTAACTCACATAAATTCACGAAAGAATACCAAACTTATAATTGACTCTATCATCTCTCGTTCTCCACAATTTAAAATCTTAAGGAATGAGACTCGTAGATGCTTAGCCTATTAAATAAAAGTTTTGGGTTTTCGAGTCATCTATAGGATCTTGCAAATTCTTAGACTTTTTCAAGTTCAAAAATTGCATTTTAAAGTTCCCTTGATAAACAACTCTCTAGGATCAATTATAGGAACTTGCGAAAAGTTCTTGATCTTAACTCGTGAGAGTTAAGACTTTCGCGTTTTATAGCTCCCTATATAAAAGCCTAGCAAAACTCGACTTAAACACGTTAAGGATACTAGCTAGAGTAAACTTAGATAAGTAAACTCGGGTCGAGTCAAAAGATTCACAATGTTTGAAAATTAAAACCACTTTATTAAAGATTTATTCTAGCAAAGAAAGAAAATAACTATACAAAGGGCAAAACTAATAGGCCAAAATAGATCAAAAATTTGATCTATGTCGAAAATTTGATTTTCCGGTTAAAACGAGGACAAATACAAGGGAAAAGACCACTTAACTTCGATAGAAGTCATTACCCAATTATCTCAGATTTATAAAAATAGTTTTGGCTCGATTGTTATTAGATTATATTTTTATTAATATAATCTAATGCCTCTAAGCGTTTGGAAGCAATTATCTCTCCCTGAGCTAGTCCCCACCAAAATGACCTTGGAATTAGCTAACCGTACGGTTGCTTATCCAGTGGGGATAGCCGAAGACGTCTTTGTAGGAGTCGACAAATTCACTTTTCCTGCCGATTTCGTCGTCGTCGACTACGAGATGGACCCTCGTGTTCTCTTGATCGTGGGTCGTCCATTCCTGAAGACCAGTCGCACTCTCATCGATGTTGAAACCGGTGAGCTTATCATGAGAGTGGGTGACGATAAAATCGTCTTCAACATGGGAAAGTTGTTTAAACAACCTTATTCCAACGAGAGTGTTAATTGTATTGACGTTCTTGATGAGGCTTGTGAAGAACACTTCCAAAATGCTTTCAAAAGAATTCCTACTTCTCTTACAAATGTTGAAACCGTTTCCTCTATTGATTCATCACTGTCTCTATTTGGAGAAAGTGATTCGTTTTGGAACAATCTTGAAGCTACCATGGGAGATGTGAACTTAGCTAATGATGATTCTCCCACCGATGGGGATGAAGACATGCATTTCTTTGAAAACCTTCTCAACGAAGACAATCTTTCTCCTCTATCTCCCACGGTTATTACTATCGATGCTCCGACTTTGAAAACGCCTCCCATCGAAAATCCTCTGGATTTAGAACTTAAGGAGTTGCCACCCCATCTCGAGTATGCGTTCCTTGAAGAAGAGAAGAAGTCACCCGTCATCATCGCTAAGGACTTGCAAGAAGAAGAGAAAACTCGTCTCATCGCTGTGCTTAAAGCTCATAAGAAGGCAATTGCTTGGAAAATTTCTGATATCCGCGAAATTGATCTGAAGTTTTGTACTCACAAGATTCTCATGGAAGATGAATTCAAACCCACAATCCAGAGCCAAAGAAGGGTTAATCCTAAAATTCATGACGTCATCAAACAAGAGGTTATCAAACTTCTAGATGCCGGCTTGATCTACCCTATTTCGGATTCGCCGTGGGTAAGTCCCGTCCATTGTGTGCCCAAGAAGGGCGGAATAACCGTTGTTCCCAATGAACACAACGAGTTGATTCCCACTCGTCTCGTTACTGGGTGGAGAGTTTGTATTGATTATCGCAAGCTCAATGATGCCACGAGAAAAGACCACTTTCCTCTTCCCTTCATGGATCAAATGCTCGAGCGTCTAGCTGGTAATGACTATTACTGCTTCTTAGACGGTTTCTCCGGGTATTTTCAAATTCCCATCGATCCCAAGGACCAAGAAAAGACCACATTCACTTGTCCCTATGGAACATTTGCTTACAAACGCATGCCTTTTGGTTTATGTAATGCTCCTGGGACATTCCAAAGGTGTATGATGGCTATCTTTCATGACATGGTGGAAGACACTATGGAAGTATTCATGGATGATTTCTCGGTCTATGGCGATTCATTCTCTGCGTGCCTTGCCAATTTAGAACGTATGCTTAAGCGGTGTAAAGACACTCGCCTTGTTCTTAATTGGGAAAAATGCCATTTTATGGTAAAAGAGGGCATCGTGCTAGGACACAAAATCTCCAAAGCCGGTCTTGAAGTAGACCGTGCTAAAGTCGATGTTATCGCCAAGTTGCCTCCACTTTCAACCGTGAAGGGTGTGAGAAGTTTTCTGGGTCATGCGGGCTTCTACCGTCGATTCATCAAAGATTTTTCTCAAATCGCTCGCCCGATGACCCACCTCTTGGAAAAAGATACTCCTTTTATCTTTTCCAAAGAGTGTCTTGAAGCCTTCAACTCGCTTAAGGATAAGCTAACTAAGGCACCCGTCTTGGTTACACCTAATTGGGAGCTGCCTTTCGAGTTGATGTGCGATGCTAGTGACTATGCTATTGGAGCGGTTCTGGGACAAAGAGTGAACAAACACTTCCAACCAATCCATTACGCTAGCAAGACAATGACGGGGGCCCAATTGCATTATACGACAACCGAGAAAGAGCTTTTAGCTGTTGTCTATGCCTTTGAAAAGTTCCGCCCCTATCTTGTCCTTTCCACCACAATCGTTTACACCGATCATTCCGCGCTGAAGTACTTGTTGACAAAGCAAGATTCCAAACCAAGACTTCTTCGTTGGGTTTTGCTGCTCCAGGAATTTAAAATCGAAATTCGCGATAAAAAAGGAGCTGAAAACTTAGCCGCGGATCATCTCAGCAGACTTGAGGATCCTTACCAAGGGGATCATCCGAACAAAGAAATCAATGATTCTTTTCCCTTGGAGACCTTAATGTATATAAATTCGAATTCTGATGAAACCCCATGGTTTGCGGACTTTGCAAACTACTTGGCGGGTGGAATTCTCAAGGAAGGGTTGACGTCTCAACAAAAGAAAAAGTTCTTCACCGACATTAAGACTTACTTTTGGGATGACCCTTACCTATTCAAACAATGTGCCGACCTGATTATCCGCCGATGTGTTGACGGACCGGCAACTTCAGAAATCCTTGATGCTTGCCACAAAGGACCCACCGGTGGTCACTTTGGTCCCAACTACATGGCCAAAAAAGTGTTTGACTCGGGATTTTATTGGCCCTCCATATATCGTGACGCTCACATTATGGTTAAACGATGTGATGTTTGCCAAAAACAAGGCACGATCACACATAAAGACAAGATGCCTCAGAATTTCATTCAAGAGTGTGAAATCTTTGATGTTTGGGGTATCGACTTTATGGGGCCATTCCCTTCTTCTAAAGGAAACAAATACATCCTTGTTGCCGTTGACTACGTTTCAAAGTGGGTTGAAGCCAAAGCTATACCCACTAATGACGCAAGGGTGGTTTGTAACTTTCTGAAAGCTCTTTTCGCTAGATTCGGTGTGCCTCGTGCCATTATTAGTGATCGTGGGACTCATTTTTGCAATGACCAATTCGCAAGAGTCATGGCTAAGTACGGTGTAAATCATCGTCTTTCCACAGCCTACCACCCACAAACTAACAGCCAGGCTGAAATATCCAACCGAGGACTTAAGCGAATTCTGGAAAGAACCGTGGGAGAGCATCGTGCCTTATGGGCTGATAAACTTGACGATGCTTTGTGGGCTTTTCGTACTGCATACAAGACTCCGATTGGTTGTACACCATATCGTCTCGTGTACGGGAAAGCGTGCCACCTTCCCATTGAGTTGGAGCACAAGGCTTACTGGGCCTTGAAGTGGGCTAATTTTGAATTAACAAAGCCGGTGACCTACGCAAGATCCAACTCAATGAGCTCAATGAACTCCGTAATGAGGCTTATGAAAATTCTTTGATCTATAAGGAAAGAACTAAGCTCATTCACGACTCTAAGATTAAGAACCGAGAGTTCCATGTTGGAGACAAAGTCTTACTTTTTAACTCTCGGTTGAAAATCTTTTCGGGCAAGCTGAAATCTCGTTGGTCCGACCCATTCACCATTGCCCAAATTTTTCCATATGGTACTCTCGAGCTCGCTCAACCTAATGGACCTAATTTTAAGGTGAATGGCCAACGAGTGAAGTTGTACTTTGGTGAGGACACCTCTCCGGAGGTGATTCCATCCCTCACCACGTTCCCCATGAACTAATTTTGGGTCGAGTCAGGCTCGTGACTCGGTTATCAAAAACAAGCACTCCTCAGGAGGCAACCCGAGTATCTATCTTTTACTGTTTAACCCCCTAAGTGTAGGGGAGCCTCTATAGGTGTTTGTATTTGTGTGGTGATGTGATTACAGGGATAAGTGCACTCTTGGAACCTCTGAAGAACCGTGCTCCCGTGTTATCCGAAATCCGGTTCTATCTCTCAACTATCGTGATTCAATTTTCTTCATACTCACATATTGAAATTGATCACTTTAGTCGTCTCTTCCTTAATCTGAGTTAACCAACGTGCACAATGTCATAAGTGTAGGGGAGATTTTTCCCACATGCTTAAACATTGAGGACAATGTTTATCTTAAGTGTAGGGGGGACTTCTATCGAAGTTTTAAGTGGACTTTTCCATGAAAATGCCTTCATTTAACCGGAAAATCATTTTTTCAACATTTTTCAAATTTTTAATTAACTTTGGCCATTTATTTGTAATTTTTAAACTTTTATCGTTGCTTTCATATGTATATATCCCGCAATAAAGTCAAAAATATTAATAAAGTGGTGTAGCTAGTTTAGAAATCTTTGACATATTGGGCCCGTTGCGATTATTTTGACTCAACCCGAATAGACTTATCTAAGTTTATTCTAGCTAGTATCCTTAACAATGTAGACCTTAATTGGTTTATTAGGCTAAGCATCCACGAGTCTCATTACTTGAGATTTTAAATTGTGGAGGACGAGAAATGACAGAGTCAATTATAAGTCGTTATTCTTGCGCAAGCTCACTTGGTGTAATTATTTGCCTATTCTCCCATCACTTGCTAATAAATTATCTGCAATAAGTAAGGTCGTACGATTTGAAAAGTTACTTAGCTTCTAGCCCAAGATCGTTTAAAAGTTGCTAGGTAATGATAAGAGTTCATAGCCAAGGCATAACTTATGAAGCGGGGCGCGAAGATTGGCGAGTCCGAAAAGGCCCTAACAAGGCATGAGGATTCAATTTTATTGCTGAAGATCCAAAAGTGATGTGAAAAGCATTATTCCCAAAGTCAATATGAAGGATCAAGACTCACGACGAAAAGCAATCAACTCCCATAAAGATCATGGAGAAGTCTATCCGAAAAGACCCTAACAAGGTATGAGGATAAATAGATCCAAGTCCGAAAAGGAGGCGGATCGTTGTATCTCAAAATCCTAATTAGAGATTGAAGAAATAATCATGAAGTCGTGGTCAACAAAGTTGGAGTACCCCTCAAAAGTCTCCAAGTGAAGAAACTCTATTACGATGAGAAGACCATTATCTCAAGAACGTCTCTCAAGATACAAAGTATGAAGTACATGCCAAACATCGGCCCGAGAAAGGTCTCAAATCGCGAACCAAGTTATGCCAAGATATGAACTTTTTGATATCCCGAGAAGCAGTTTTAAGAGATTTTGTCCTTTAGCTAACTATTGATCAAATCGTCCTACTTTGCTTTCAGCCTAAATAAACTATCGAAATAAGTCCAAAAATGCATCTTCATGATCATTCTAAGACAAAAATAAAATATAAGAGATACACCTAGGAATAAGGGAGTTTAAGCATTTAATTAAGCCATGTGTGTGAGTGTTTGAATTGCTAACTTATAATAACAATGATCTCGTTTTTAAGCTTAGTTTGGGGAATGTGAAACTTGAGGGTGATAAATCTTCGTAGCACCGAAGCCCTAATGTAAGTCCTCGATCTCTTTGCAAGTTATTTCCACATAGCTATTTTCTATCCTTTTGTTTACTTTAAAGTTTTAATTTCTCTTAGTACTTTAATTTTTTTAGTAGTATTTTAATAAGGCCAAGGTTGATTGATCATGAGAAAAGTGTAAATGTGCTTTGTCACTACGCATTGCATGAGGGCATGGCAATGGTTAAGTGTAGGGGATTTGATAGGTGTGAAAACACCCATCCTTTTACCACTTAATTCTGGCTAAAACGAGACCAAAACACGTATTTAATATCATTTGTTTGGAAGTATGCGTGGTTTTTGTGTTTATTGTGTTTTCAGAATCAACCGGATGAATATTGAAGAAAACATGGGATTGCACGGGTTTTATCAAGGAAAAAGACTCAAGACGAAGTCTATTGTCCAAGAGATGCAAAAGATTTGAAGTCCTTGTGCCTATTTGAAGATTTATCGAAGAATAGGGCCAAAGATGGAAGATTCATATATGTCAAAGAACTCGAGTCTATTAAATAAAAGATTATAAGACGAGTTGGAATTATTCACCGACACTTCTAAAAATCCAAAGTCGGAAACGTTTAATTAAAAGAGACGAGAAGACCAAAGAAGGAAGAAGAAAAGAAGCCCAAAACCAAGCCCATTTGCAAGCCCATACACACGCCTATATAAAGGCCCTTACTTCAAAAATTTCACACACTTAGTTAGTTTTTAGTTGTTGGATTTCTCTAGTCTTAGAGAGAGAAAGTTCTAAACTTTCTCTCACTAGATTTCATCTTTTTCTCTTTCTAGATCAAAACATTTGTATTACTTTTTCATTAATCAAGTTCAAGTTTTTATCTTTTAATCTTTAATCTCATCCTTCCTTTCTTTTATTTTGATTGATTTTGGTACAAATCTCGTATGATCCGTGTTGTTCATCAATGATTTGTGCTTAAAAAGTTGATTTCTTTTTATGTTTCCTTAAGTTTATACACGAATAAGCTTTAAGATCCTTGTTCTTATTGGCTTATTTGTTGATTTAGCTTATTTACTTTTTAAAGTTTTTATGAAAAGTTCATCTTTTTATTGATTTGATTTAAAAGTTGTTTATTTTAAGCTTAGATAAAGTTTTCTTAGTGCTTATTTGATTCGCTTATTGTTGAATTCGAGCTTGTTTGGGAGTTAGCTTATTCCATAAGCTTATTTCCCTTGCTTAAGTTTCGGTTTATGTAACACCCCCAATTTCATGTCATAGCAGCGGAAGGGTCATTGGGTGTTACTATCATGGTTCAACCTCAATATCATAGAAAACGCCTCAAAATGAGTCGTTTTAACAAAAAACACGTCCATTCATTTGTTTAAAGGTAAAACAGTTTACACACGGTCCCAAATAGTTTTAAGTTTACACAACCAACCAAATGATAAAAGTTTCTTAGAATAGACATAGTTTAGAAAAGCGGGCCAAAACATTGATATTAAGCAAGCTGCGTGAAACCACCCTCCTTGAGTGCCTTCTTCATGGACCTGAGATAAAACATGCTATAAAGTCAACAAAAATGTTGAGTGAATCTATAGAGTTTAAATTAAATAAACGAACACAAGTATTCTGAATAAACCTTCTGTGGTTGACAATCATGTGGATCAGACATAATTATCGTTGTTATTTCTATTTGCCTCGTGAAATTGAACGTTAACATATATATTTCAGCCCAACACACCTAGCCAAGTGCGTATATTTCTCTTATACAATTGCATCCGATGTTTCATTACTGGTGCATCACAACACCACGCGAGAGCTACTCGCGACCGGACTGGGTGTCACCCCGATAGATCTATCCCATAGTATTAGCGTTCCTTTCGATTAACAATTCACGATTCATGGGTCTTTTAAGGATAAAACAAACTTACATAACAACTTTCATCTAAGCATACAATCGGGTCCGTTGTGTTCAATTTTTAAAGAAAGAGGGTTTACCACAACTTCTCGTTGTACCCTTCATTTATAATAATGTTTTTCCAATAATAAGGGTTTCCACAACTTCTCGTCGTACCCCTTTTATCTTAATAAAACAAGCATGTTATCCCCCTCGCGGGTTTTATAAAACAAGTAAACATGTTAAAGCGAGGCTATAGACTCACCTTGGTACGATAGTAGTGACGTGACGATCGCCGACGATTTGTGATGCCCTTTTAAACACGAAGACCGCAACCTACCAAATAAGGCGCGTTCGTTAATAAACGACTCAAGTATATTTAATACTTAAATAATATGAAAGTCAATTTCAAATGACCATGAAAATCCCGAAAAATAGCAAAAATATAAGTGTACTTCTATACCCTTTTATTCAACACTTATTCTTTTAAACACTTACACCCTCGACATTGACCCGTCATAAGACGCCAAGTCAACGCAAGTCAAACCATCATTTTACTTCCCTCGGACCAGTAGCTAAGTCATTTATATAATGACTTAACACTTGAGTAAGTCACCATGTCCAATAGTGAATACTCAACTCACGCCACACAAGTATTGAACTACGTGTCCAAAATACCACTCAGCATGTACACTCCAAATGTACACACCAATCTAACCTATCTAGACATGTCCGATTTCGACGAAACTTGGTGACAAACTCACACCTAATATGAATAAGACTCAGTTTAAATTTCATTCAAAAATATTACTTCTAAGACCTTCTGCCCGACACACCTTCGTGTTACAAAAACCGGACAGTTTTACGCCTTTGACTTGTAAAACCATTTTGACTTATCTAAACATTTCCGTTTGCAAAACCGACACTCGGGTTGAAAATAGACTCATGACCTGAGGTTTATCAACTTACAACAGCCCTTGAAAATTTTTAAAACTCATTTTATAGTCCCCGAGATTCGTTCCAAAAATCGACAACAATTTTCGGATTGTGCCGATACCCGTCTCCCGGTACACAAATACTAAAAGTAGCATAACTTTTCGCTCGTAATGAGTTAGAAGCTCTACTTTAGCTCAAATCGAAGCTAACAAAATTCTCTACGACCCTATCTTATTAGTTTACCAAGTTTATCACAGTAACAATTTCAAAAATGGCCTTAAAGTTACTGCCTAAAATAGCCTATCTAAAAATCATACCAAAACAATTTTTCGACCCATTCCAACAATTTCTATAGTCCTAATATGATCCTAATATCATAATAACACATATAATTAACTCATAACACCCTCAAATTTAATCTTACAAAAATAAAATATATAAAAATCTTGCATGCAACCAAAACCCACTATGAATATAATAATATTAACACCATTCATCACCATAAAAGTGGATCAAACATGGTGTTCATCATCAAAAATTGAAATAAAAATTTAGTGAATGCATGTAGAAGAAAATTATACCAATAGAAAGCTAATCAAATTTCCAAGATGGGTCTTGTTTTAGTTTTTGAAGAATCAAAGTGGATCAAAAATTTTTGAAGGGTATTTGGCTTGGGGGTTGGACGGCAAAATGGAAGAAAGAGAGAGAGATTGATTTTTTTTTTGAAAGTAAAAAGTGTGTGTGAGTGTGTGTTTGTTTTTAAATTTTAATTAGTTAGTGGGGTGAGGACCAAAGTGCAATTTGGCAAAACTTTTGGCCCAAGAGTGAAAGTAAATAGTTTACAAGGTAGGAAATGTAAATTGTACATTTTTAAAAATATTTACGGGGCTCGGGTTTCGTAAAAATACTTTTCGAAAGTTAAAACGCTTCATAAAATAATAAAGCTTCGACACGGCTTAAAACGTAATTAAATCGAAAACGTCGAAAATATACAATATCGAGACAATCGATAATAAAACGTAAATTTTTGGGCATCCGTCGGTATCGCGATCACTACTAGTTATCGTCATTCGTTAAAACGTAAAATACGAGAAATAAAGATTAAATATAATAAAAATCATTTTCATGATTATTTGAGAATATAATATCGATACCTAACATATTCCTTGTCGGTTTTCATTTAATCGACATTTTTACGCTAGTTTCAAATCATAACCTTCTCAGTTAGTCGATAAATTAAAATTCTCATTAAAGTAAACACGTAATACGTAATAGTCGAGATTAAAATAACGACCTTAAATTGACGGGTTGTCACATCATCCCCACCAAATTAGGATCTTCGCCCTCGAAGATCAACTTGCGTTCTTGCCCGATCGCTTGTTGAAATCAAAGAGATGAGGGTAACTCTTCCACATTTGGTCTTCTCGTTCCCAAGTAAACTCCGGTCCTCTTCGAGAGTTCCATCGAACTTTGACGATAGGTATTCGGCTTTGCTTCAGTTGCTTGACCTCGCGATCCATGATCTCTACCGGTTCTTCAATAAAATGCAACTTCTTATCAACCTTAACCTCGTCTAACAGTATAATGAGTTCTTCATCGGATAAACACTTCTTCAGATTCGACACGTGAAAAGTGTTATGAATCCCATACAGTTCTTGTGGTAGTTCAAGTTGGTATGCCACGGGTCCTACCCTAGATGTAACCTTGAATGGTCCGATATAACGAGGACTTAACTTCCCACGTTTTCCAAATCGTACAACACCTTTCCATGGTGATACCTTTAGCATAGCCTTATCTCCCACGTTAAACTCCAATGGTTTTCTTCTCACATCCGCATAACTCTTCTGTCGGCTTCGAGCAGACAACAACCTATTCTTGATTTGCACAATCATATCCGTCGTCTCTCTAATCAAATCTGGTCCAGTGAGTTGGGCATCACCAACCTCACTCCAGCTAACGGGTGATCTACATTTTCTCCCATATAGTGCTTCAAAAGGTGCAGCTTTAATACTCGCGTGATAACTGTTATTGTACGAGAATTCGGCCAAATGTAAGTGCTTATCCCAGCTACTTCCAAAGTCTATCACACAAGCACGTAGCATATCCTCCAAAGTTTGAATTGTTCTTTCGCTTTGCCCATCAGTTTGCGGATGATAGGCTGTGCTCATATCCAAATTGGTTCCTAACGACTTTTGAAGTGATCTCCAAAATCCAGAAGCAAAACGACTATCTCTATCGGAAATGATTGAAATAGGAACACCATGCTTGCACACGATTTCCTTCAGATAAATATCGGCGAGTTTCTCCAAACCGAACCTCTCGTTGATTGGAATAAAATGAGCGGATTTAGTTAAACGATCAACAATAACCCAAATTGCATCAAACCCAGACGGTGTCCTTGGGAGTTTTGTGATGAAGTCCATCGTAATTCGCTCCCATTTCCAGACTGGAATTTCAGGTTGGACAAGTAATCCTGACGGCTTCTGATATTCAGCTTTCACTTTTGCACATGTTAAGCATTTCGCGACGTATGTTGCAATATCAGCTTTCATATTCGGCCACCAGTATAACTTTTTCAAGTCTTGGTACAATTTGTCCGATCCCGGATGAATAGAATACTTGGACTTATGAGATTCTAACATAATCAAGTCTCTCAGTCCACCATATAATGGTAACCAGATTCGACCTCTCAAACATCTGATACCATCGGGTCGCGTCTCAAATGTTTCACCGTCTCCTCTAAATCTTTCGGCAGCAATATTTTCCTTCTTGCACGCTTCAACTTGTGCGTTCCGAATCTGCTCAGGTAAGTTATTATGAACTGTCACCACCAAAGCACGCACTCGAATCGGTTTCTCCCTTTCCTTTCGACTTAACGCGTCAGCTACCACGTTCGCCTTTCCCGGATGATAACGGATTTCGCAGTCGTAATCACTCAATAGTTCAACCCATCGACGTTGCCTCATATTCAGCTCCTTTTGATCTAGTATGTATTGTAGGCTTTTATGATCAGTGAATACTGTACACTTTGTACCATACAGATAATGTCTCGAAAGTCGCAGAGCAAAAACCACAGCGCCCAATTCCAAGTCATGGGTAGTGTAGTTCTCCTCATTCTTCCTTAATTGTCTAGAGGCATATGCGACAACCTTTTCACGTTGCATGAGAACAGCACCATATCCTCTGAGAGATGCATCGCAATAAACAACAAAATCTTCACTTCCTTCAGGTAACGATAAAATCAGCGCACTACAGAGTTTCATCTTCAGGGTTTGGAAAGCTTCTTCTTCATCATCGCCCCACACATACGATTTATTCTTCTGAGTCAGCTTCGTTAATGGTTTCGATATCAAAGAGAATCCTTCAATAAACCTTCGGTAATAACCAGCCAAACCTAGAAATTGTCGCACTTCAGTTGGAGTAGTCGGAGCACTCCAATTCTTGATGGCTTCGATCTTTGCAGGATCAACATGTACTCCGCTTTTATCGACCACGTGTCCGAGAAATTGTACAGAATTAAGCCAAAAATCACACTTTGAGAACTTAGCGTACAGCTTTTCGTTCTTCAACAAGTTCAAAATAATCCTTAAGTGTTCGGCATGCTCTTCATTGCTCTTGGAGTAGATTAGAATATCATCTATGAAAACGATCACGAATTTATCAAGATACCGCTTACAAATGCGATTCATTAAGTCCATGAATATAGCAGGTGCATTAGTCAAACCAAAAGGCATAACCAGAAACTCATAATGACCATAACGAGTTCTAAACGCCGTAATAGGAATATCTCCCTCACGTATGCGAAGTTGATGGTAACCAGAACGAAGATCAATCTTGGAGAAAACACGAGAACCTTGAAGTTGATCGAATAAATCATCAATTCTTGGAAGCGGATAACGATTCTTGATCCTTAGCTTATTCAACTCTCGGTAATCAATACACATACGAAACGAACCATCTTTCTTCTTAACAAATAAGACAGGAGCTCCCCAAGGTGACGAACTCGGTCGTATAAAACCCTTATCATATAGCTCTTGCAATTGCACAGATAACTCCTTTAGCTCGGATGGGGCTAAACGATATGGCGCACGAGCCACGGGTGCAGCACCAGGAATTAGGTCAATTTGGAATTCTACTCGCCTTGGAGGAGGAAGTCCAGGCAAATCTTCCGGAAACACTTCAGGAAAGTCACGGATAACAGGTACATCTTCAGCACGTTTCTCCTTCGATTCTTTCTCCACTACTTTAGCTAGGAATAACTCACACCCTCTTTCGATATACTTACGAGCCTTAATGCACGAAACGATTTTTAGTCGTGAATTACGTTGATCACCTTCGATAACCATGGTCTTGTCGTCTAAAGGAATCCTAACTTTCTTTTCTCCACACAAGATAGACGCGTTATACTTGGATAACCAATCCATTCCGATAATAACATCAAAACTTCCCAATTAAACAATCATCAAGTCTATCTTAAAAATACGGTTCAAGAGATTTAGAGAACATCCTAGGAGCGCACGATTGGTTCTCACTAATTTACCATCAGCTAGTTCTACCTCATAACTCGCGTTTAATTCGACCGGTTTGATATCAATTAAGGCACTAAAACTTGTAGACACAAAGCTTTTGTCCGCACCAGAATCAAATAAAGCTGTAGCATAACGGTTGTTCAGTAAAAACGTACCAGTGACAACTTTCGGGTTTTGCTTCGCTTCGGCTTCGCCCAACTGATAAGCTTTTCCCTGGTTATCTCCACCACGTGCATTCTTTGGAGGTTGAGGGCACTGGTTCCTCATGTGTCCTTTACCTTGGCAGTTAAAGCACGTCACTGCCTTCTTTCCTGGTCCCCAACAGTCTTCAGTCTTGTGACCTAACTTGTTGCACTTTCCACACTTAGCACATTCACCAGTATGAGACTTCTTGCAGCGTTGACATCTGGTTCCTTTATCAGCAGTTGCAGCTTCAGTCATCGCGTTAGCGTTGCCCCTCCTTCGGTTTTGATTTCTGTTGTGAGATTGACGGTTATCACCACGATCATCACTGTCATTTTCAGCTCTTCTTTTGTTGCCTTCAGAAACACCATCAGCCTTGTCCTGGATGATTTGACCCATTAGTTGGTAGGCCATACGAACAGCTTCATCAATGTTGGCAGGTTTAGATGAGGTCACATCCCCACGGATGTTGGTAGATAAGCCTCGAATATACTGCTCCACCTTCAAGTATCCTGGGTTAACTTTGTTCGGACAAAGTAGAGCAAGTTCATGGAATCTGTTTGTGTATCCATCGATGTCGGTACCCTTCAGTCTCAGCTGATATAATTCCTGTTCTAACCTTTGAATAACACTCCTTGGACAGAATTCCTCAGTCATCCACCCTCTTACTTCCACCCAAGGTGTAGCGTAAGCAGCATCCATACCCATTGATGCCATTCTTCCATTCCACCAAGTTAATGCTCGCCCTTGAAGAGTAGCAGAGGCAAACATCACTTTATCTCCTTCCTCACTTCCACTAAATCGAAACACGGATTCTAATTTATCAAACCATTGCATTAACCCAACAGCGCCTTCAGTACCCTTAAAAGTTGGAGGTTTGCATTTCATGAACGAGGTATAATTGCACTTCTTGTTTTCAGGAATCACCGGTCTATCAGCATTACCAGTTCCAGCACCAGCATTGCCAGCTCCAGTATTACCAGCTCTAGTATTACCAGTTCCAGTAGCGCCAGTTCCAGTAGCGCCAGCTCCAGTAGCTCCAGCTCCAGTGTTGCCAGCTCCAGTATCGCCAGCTCTACCAGATCCACCAGCTCCACCGGATCCACCAGCTCCACCGGATCCACCAGCTCCACCAGATCCACTAGCTCCACCAGATCCACCGGCTCCATTATTCAAGTTTGCCATAAATGCATTCATAGATATCTGAAATTGATCAGCTACTATAGCACGTAACTGAGTCTCAGTCAACTGTTTTGGCGGCATGATCCTGTTACACAATTCACATCAAAATGAGTATTCATTCAACGCTTGTGATAACAAAACATGAATAACACAGAATAAGAATAGATAGATGAAAAGAAACAAGAATGGATGATAGAACGAAGAATAGAATTTAGACAAGGAACGAAGATTCGCGAGGAATGAGTCAAAAGACAGGGATTTCTATTGTGACAATCAGCGTCGTTTGTAAATCACGTATTAGTATTATAATAATCAAATAATAAACATTTATAAATAAATAAATGTAATCCATTATGCTTTAAGCATAATTAATAATTAAATATGTATAACATATATATATACTTTGCTTGTTCTCGTCCATTGGCAACTCGGAGGTTTCGCTTGCAGATGTTATAGTCAAAAGATTTCAAAATTTTTATTTTTGGAAAATCTTTTCGTTCTCTATAACATGGCTCTGATGCCAATCTGTAACACCCCCAATTTCATGTCATAGCAGAGGAAGGGTCATTGGGTGTTACTATCATGGTTCAACCTCAATATCATAGAAAACGCCTCAAAATGAGTCATTTTAACAAAACACACGTCCATTCATTTGTTTAAAGGTAATACAGTTTACACACGGTCCCAAATAGTTTTAAGTTTACACAACCAACCAAATGATAAAAGTTTCTTAGAATAGACATAGTTTAGAAAAGCGGGCCAAAACATTGATATTAAGCAAGCTGCGTGAAACCACCCTCCTTGAGTGCCTTCTTCATGGACCTGAGATAAAACATGCTATAAAGTCAACAAAAATGTTGAGTGAATCTATAGAGTTTAAATTAAATAAACGAACACAAGTATTCTGAATAAACCTTCTGTGGTTGACAATCATGTGGATCAGACATAATTATCGTTGTTATTTCTATTTGCCTCGTGAAATTGAACGTTAACATATATATTTCAGCCCAACACACCTAGCCAAGTGCGTATATTTCTCTTATACAATTGCATCCGATGTTTCATTACTGGTGCATCACAACACCACGCGAGAGCTACTCGCGACCGGACTGGGTGTTACCCCGATAGATCTATCCCATAGTATTAGCGTTCCTTTCGATTAACAATTCACGATTCATGGGTCTTTTAAGGCTAAAACAAACTTACATAACAACTTTCATCTAAGCATACAATCGGGTCCTTTGTGTTCAATTTTTAAAGAAAGAGGGTTTACCACAACTTCTCGTTGTACCCTTCATTTATAATAATGTTTTTCCAATAATAAGGGTTTCCACAACTTCTCGTCGTACCCCTTTTATCTTAATAAAACAAGCATGTTATCCCCCTCGCGGGTTTTATAAAACAAGTAAACATGTTAAAGCGAGGCTATAGACTCACCTTGGTACGATAGTAGTGACGTGACGATCGCCGACGATTTGTGATGCCCTTTTAAACACGAAGACCGCAACCTACCAAATAAGGCGCGTTCGTTAATAAACGACTCAAGTATATTTAATACTTAAATAATATGAAAGTCAATTTCAAATGACCATGAAAATCCCGAAAAATAGCAAAAATATAAGTGTACTTCTATACCCTTTTATTCAACACTTATTCTTTTAAACACTTACACCCTCGACATTGACCCATCATAAGACGCCAAGTCAACGCAAGTCAAACCATCATTTTACTTCCCTCGGACCAGTAGCTAAGTCATTTATATAATGACTTAACACTTGAGTAAGTCACCATGTCCAATAGTGAATACTCAACTCACGCCACACAAGTATTGAACTACGTGTCCAAAATACCACTCAGCATGTACACTCCAAATGTACACACCAATCTAACCTATCTAGACATGTCCGATTTCGACGAAACTTGGTGACAAACTCACACCTAATATGAATAAGACTCAGTTTAAATTTCATTCAAAAATATTACTTCTAAGACCTTCTGCCCGACACACCTTCGTGTTACAAAAACCGGACAGTTTTACGCCTTTGACTTGTAAAACCATTTTGACTTATCTAAACATTTCCGTTTGCAAAACCGACACTCGGGTTGAAAATAGACTCATGACCTGAGGTTTATCAACTTACAACAGCCCTTGAACATTTTTAAAACTCATTTTATAGTCCCCGAGATTCGTTCCAAATATCGACAACAATTTTCGGATTGTGCCGATACCCGTCTCCCGGTACACAAATACTAAAAGTAGCATAACTTTTCGCTCGTAATGAGTTAGAAGCTCTACTTTTGCTCAAATCGAAGCTAACGAAATTCTCTACGACCTTATCTTATTAGTTTACCAAGTTTATCACAGTAACAATTTCAAAAATGGCCTTAAAGTTACTGCCTAAAATAGCCTATCTAAAAATCATACCAAAACAATTTTTCGACCCATTCCAACAATTTCTATAGTCCTAATATGATCCTAATATCATAATAACGCATCTAATTAACTCATAACACCCTCAAATTTAATCTTACAAAAATAAAATATATAAAAATCTTGCATGCAACCAAAACCCACTATGAATATAATAATATTAACACCATTCATCACCATAAAAGTGGATCAAACATGGTGTTCATCATCAAAAATTGAAATAAAAATTTAGTGAATGCATGTAGAAGAAAATTATACCAATAGAAAGCTAATCAAATTTCCAAGATGGGTCTTGTTTTAGTTTTTGAAGAATCAAAGTGGATCAAAAATTTTTGAAGGGTATTTGGCTTGGGGTTGGACGGCAAAATGGAAGAAAGAGAGAGAGATTGATTTTTTTTTTTGAAAGTAAAAAGTGTGTGTGAGTGTGTGTTTGTTTTTAAATTTTAATTAGTTAGTGGGGTGAGGACCAAAGTGCAATTTGGCAAAACTTTTGGCCCAAGAGCGCAAGTAAATAGTTTACAAGGTAGGAAATGTAAATTGTACATTTTTAAAAATATTTACGGGGCTCAGGTTTCGTAAAAATACTTTTCGAAAGTTAAAACGCTTCATAAAATAATAATAAAGCTTCGACACGGCTTAAAACGTAATTAAATCGAAAACGTCGAAAATATACAATATCGAGACAATCGATAATAAAACGTAAATTTTTGGCCATCCGTCGGTATCGCGATCACTACTAGTTATCGTCATTCGTTAAAACGTAAAATACGAGAAATAAAGATTAAATATAATAAAAATCATTTTCATGATTATTTGAGAATATAATATCGATACCTAACATATTCCTTGTCGGTTTTCATTTAATCGACATTTTTACGCTAGTTTCAAATCATAACCTTCTCGGTTAGTCGATAAATTAAAATTCTCATTAAAGTAAACACGTAATACGTAATAGTCGAGATTAAAATAACGACCTTAAATTGACGGGTTGTCACAGTTTAACATAGTTTTAGGAAAGGGTAATTCCCTTTTCCGACCGAGTATTCTGACCGAACACACCACCCTCATTCCGATCGCCCGATCGGAAAAGGGTTTAGGTTTTCCGATTGTTCTTTGTTTGGGCTTATTCCGATTTGAAACTGTACATCGCATATTCCGATTGTTTTGTTTTTGATTATTCCGATCGGTAAGTTTAGCCGTATTCCGATTATCACTCATTTCATTATTCCGATTGCCTCCTTTACACATATTCTGATTGTACAAGTTTTTCAAGTATTCCGATTGCCCCTCTTTTCCGCATATTCCGATCACTAGTTTCCTCCATATTCCGATCGTTAGATCGGAATACATTCCGATTACACCTCTTTCTGGGTTATTCCGATTCACTTGTTTTGCTTTCTTACGTTCTTACTTTCTTTTAGTACTTTTTAATTAAGGTCATATTTTTACAAAGTGTTCCAAGTGTTAGTTTTTTTTGAATGTCAACTTATTTCTCTAATATAATCTTTAAGTTTTCAAGCATTTACTTTTAACTTGTCTTTTTAGTTTAAACTTTTAAAGCTTTAATTCTACTCTTCGACACTTAATTACTTGTTATTAGATTAAAATAGATAAACAAACCAACCACTTTTTTAACCAAGAACAAATCATTCCACTTAGAGCCGAGATCAATTCGAGAGGATTCTGAGAGATTAATTGAACCCATACAAAATGAAAGTATCAATAAGGTACCGCCACCCTAGATAAGGAACCGCCTACAGTGGCCTTCCTTTTCGGGTTTTTGTCTGAAACTCCAGATTTGCTCCAACCTTTTTGAGAATCTTTGTTTCAAACCCTTTGACCATTCCAAAAATACCCTAAGCCTTCCCTATTTAAACTATAAGCATTTTGCATTACTTCACATCCAAAATGTCTTATTCTCCCAATGAAAGCCTTGAATCCCCTCCATTTTCTCCAATTGCTTTCAATCCAAACCCACCCAAGAACACTCTTAATCACATTTCTCCTACCAAGAATGTTGATTGTGGAACTTCTTTTCTTCCACCACCACCCTTTAGTGTTCTTCCTCCTTCTCATGATAATGTCATGCACCATGGAACATATTCTCATTGTTGTCAATATCAACATCTTGCTATGGCACACATCTATGAGGAGTTGAGCTACATTAAGAGTCTCTTAATCAAGCCTC
Source organism: Glebionis coronaria (assembly GCA_025667525.1). Classification (NCBI taxonomy): domain Eukaryota; kingdom Viridiplantae; phylum Streptophyta; class Magnoliopsida; order Asterales; family Asteraceae; genus Glebionis; species Glebionis coronaria. Next base: position 100,600,588 of record CM046875.1, read on the forward strand.
CTCTTCACTTTGATTATGAGATCTCCAACAAGCCACCACCACCACCCTCCGCTATTACCTTGTCTTTCATATAAGCATTGATTGCTTATCCACAAGACACCACATTCAAGCAAATCTTAGAATTCTAGAATAACTAGGATTAGATTTATGCTTTTGGCTTGTTTTTTTCCATACTTCTTTGTATGATGTTCCTTTAGTTACTAGTCTTAGATCTTTGTCTTTGTGTTCTCTTCTCTTTTTATTTTATTTTTTTGTGACCTATTGCTATATATTGTTGGTTGTTTCTTTTGTTCAACTAACCCTTCTATGTAGCTTGTCACCATATCTCGATTCCTCGGTGCCCCAAGCTAGGGGGAGTAAGCACCAAGGGGGAGTCTTTGCAAAGTCTGTTTCTTCAACACCGGATTACGCAACCTTTTTGCTTCGACAAAGGGGGAGAAATGAATAAACTCGTCTTTGAAAATCTTGTTTTTGTGTGATTGAGTTTATGTATTGTCGAAATCAAAAAGGGGGAGATTGTTAATGCAATAATGACTAAAAACGTTACTTGCATTTTTCGGTCTCGCTTAGTTTTGATTACGACAATATGTAAAAACAAGCATTTACGAAAACAACGAAAAACGAATTCTTGAGTTCAAGTATTTTTCATTTTACCCATTTTCACTTAACGTATGGATAAACAAGTACTAACCTTAATCAAGTGATCAAGTGATTTAATCTTTTTTTAAAACTCACTTTTTATTAAAAGTGACAAGTTTTTATTAAACTTTATTTTTAAGAAAATGTTTTATTAAATTAATTATTTGAAATTTGAAAATGGCATATTCTTATTCTGTTAAAAATATCCTTTCAGGATATTTTTATACCCAGATAAGACCTCCACCACTAAAAGACAAAAAGGAGCGGAGTCTAGTCCAGCGGTACCTTAGCGCCTAGGCGGTACCTTATCGATAAGGTACCGCGGGCTGTGATAAGGTACCACGGGCAGATATAGCCGTTGGCTCCTTTGTCCTTTAAATAGTTGGCCATTCTCAGCTTTTCACCTCACCTCTTTTGCACATTCATTTCCAGATTCAAACCCCTTCTTTAATCACTCAAATCTTTGATCATTTGTTTGATTATTACTTGTTTAAGAAGTGAATCTTGTTCTTCCATCTCTTCCTCTCCAAGTGCAAAGAGAAGAACACTATCCTAGTGAAGTGTTGAGTCCACCACCAAAGATCTATTGAAGATCAATTTGTATATTCTTGTAGTTGTGTCATAGTTGTGAAGATCCAAGTAGTTGTATCTATTTGGAAGTTGTGTATGTACTAAGTATAGTTGTGTAGATTGGTCCTAGCTACGATTAGGGCTCGACTTTTAGCTTAGAGTCGGAAATTGGTTAAGCGACGTGTACGGTTTTCTCCACCATAAGGAGCTTGTTGTGTAGTGAACTCTCGAGTACTCAAGGAGTGGAGTAGGAACGAGGAGTGAGCTTCGTTGCCGAACCACTATAAATCCTTGGTGTTCGGTTTGATCTTTCTTTACCCTTAACTCTTTACATTCCTTGTTACTTTTTGCATATACACGTGTTAATATTAGATTAGCTACACTATCATTCTTTATTCTCTGTGGATATATTTTTGTTAGTATTAGTTTAGCTACACTATCATTCTTTATTCTTTGTGGATATATTTTTGTTAGTATTAGTTTAGCTACACTATCATTGTTCATATTTGTCCATAAGAAGATTTCACATATTTCCTCAAGCCTAAGTTTTTGAAAAAGGATTTTTGGAAACCATATTTTAACAAGTAAATTTTAAGAAACTATTCAACCCCCCCTTCTAGTTTCTACAGAGTCTATGCAGGCGGTTCCTTAGCACCTATAGCGGTTCCTTATCGATAAGGAACCGCGGGCTCCAATAAGGAACCACGGGCAGATATAGCCGTTAGATGTTTGTCTTATAAATAGTGGACCATTCTCAGACTTTCAATTCACCTCTTTTCCACATACATTTCCAGATTCTTTCATACTTCTTAAATCACTCAAATCCTTGATCATTTGTTTGATTAATACTTGTTTAGAAGTGAATCTTTCTCCTCTCATCTTTTCCTCTCAAAGTGCAAAGAGAAGAACACTATCATCCTTGAAGTGTTTTGTCTATCTCAAAGATCCATTGAAGATCCAAACTTTTTCATTGTTGTGTCATTGTTGTGAAGATCCAAGTAGTTGTGTCTATTTGGAAGTTGTGTATGTATTAAGGTTAATACTTGGTCCTTAAAGTATATTGGTGTAGATTGGTCCTAGCTAAGATTAGGGCTCGACTTTTAGCTTAGAGTCAGAAATTGGTTAAGCGACGTTGTTTACGGTTTCTACATCTTAAGGAGCTTATTAGTGAACCCTCGAGTAACGAGTACTCGAGGAGTGGAGTAGGAACGAGAAGTGAGGTTTGTTGCCGAACCACTATAAATCCTTGGTATTTGGTTTGATATTTCCTTCTTTTATCTCTTTACATTCATTATTCTTTATACTTGTGATTATTAGTTTAGTTTCACTATACCTTGTTCATATTGTGTATAAGAAGGTTTCACATAATTACTTAAGTATATGTTTTTGAAAAGGATATTTAAAAACCTATATTTAACAAGTAAATTTAAGAAACTATTCAACCCCCCCCCCCCTTCTGGTTTATATAGTTTTATTTGGGCCAATTTATGATGAATATATGGAGGGTCCTTCGTCATTTGGTGTTACACAAAATGCCTCGGCTGCACCTGCTACGATAGTTTAAGAACCTCCATTTACATCTACACCAACGTCATCTCCTTCTGCACCATCTACGTCAACCTCAACCATATTGACTCCAATAATTCCAACCACCTCTCAGACTGCTGACGCGACTCAACAACATTCTCAGCAAATTCCTAATCATGTTCATTTTCCATTATGACATAGTTGTTGAAAATGCAAATAATGCGATGCTCAACGAACATGAGTTAGTTAATCAATGTGCGGCTTCCATAAGTACCACTCAGCCTTCACCACCATATGTGGATCCGTTGAGCTCGCATCAAGTTTCTCATACACTTCCACATGAACACAAATGGAATAAGGATCATCCTTTGGTCAAGTGATTGGCGATCTCTTATGACCAGTCTCAACACGAAATCAGCTGCGTACCGATGGTGATATGTGTATCTATGCACTATCAGTCAGCATAATGGAACCAGCAAGTGTTAAAGAAGCAAGAAGAGCTCAATCAGTTCATCCGACTTGATGTATGGGAGTTAGTACCTCGCCCGGACAATATCGATCCCCTTACCCTGAAATGGTTATTCAAAAACAAGATGGATGAGGAGAAAACGGTCATTAGGAACAAGACTTAGTTAGTTGTGAGAGGTTATAAACAGCAAGAGGGAATTGATTTTGCAGAATCCTTCGCCCCGGTTCCTCGAATGGAAGCTATTAGGATTTTCTTGGCATACGCTGCACACAAATCATTCATTGTGTATCAAATGGACGGGAAGACAGCTTTCTTGCATGGGACGTTAAAAGAAGATGTGTACGTATGTCAACCTAAAGGATTCATCAACACCGAATATCCAAGCCATGTCTACAAGCTGAAAAAGGCAATTTACGGTTTGAAACTGTTGGAAATACGTTTTTCCAAAGAAAGTCTCGGTCACATCATTGTTAGCATATATCACGAGCTATAGAATATTTAGGACTTTGTATCTTGGAGTGACCTCCCTTAGGGGGAGATTGTTGGAAATACATTTTTATGTATTTAGGAAGGATCGGTCACTCCAACGATATATACCTAGTATGGGCTCATGATCTAATATGTAATAGTATAACCCATAAAGCTCACATGTAAGGTGGGCTATATATATACCCCCTCCTAGCATGTTAGGAGGGGTTGCTGATTCTCATTTCATTAATCAAACATTACTTTCTCTCATTCTCTCCTTTCTCCCTCTAACTTTCTCTCTCTAGTTCTTCATCTCTCTCTCTCTCTTTAGATCATTACAACACATAGAAAATCCAAGGATTACATAGACCTACAACTGGTATCAAGAGCCATGGATGATTGTTTTGTTCTTGTGTTTGTTCATCATTGATTTTGGTGGGTTTTGATCTAAAATAATTCGATCCAAAATTATTTATTTTTTGTGTTTTTTATGGTTTAATCTTGATACAAATCATCTACATAGTTGTCGTAGAGATTTGGTATTGTTACTTTGGTTAAAAACACAAAATTTTTGGGTGTTTGGATCATTTTTTGGCTTAAAATCTCGAATTGGGTGTGTTTGATCCGAAAAAGTGTAAGTTGGGATATTTTTGTACTATTGTGACACTTATTCCATCACAAAGGCTAGGGTTTTGATTTTGTTACACTTTTTGCGACAGTTATTGCGACATACGCATTAGGGTTTTGTATTGCGACACTTTTTGCGATGCATATTGCGACAAATTTTGTGTTATTGTGACAGATTTTACTATTATTGCGACAAATTTTGCTATTATTGATGTTATTGCGACAAATTTTGCTATTATTGCGACAAATTTTGCTATGATTGCGATGGTCACTTTTTTGTCATATTGCCACAGTATGATTTTTGTATGATTTTGCGATGATTTTGATTTTCGTTGTCACTTTTTCTAGTTGGAGTATTGAATATTGCGATGGTATGATTTTGGTGAACATTGCGATGGAATAGCATACCAAAAACATTGCGATAGTGTAACACCAACACACTCGGGCTAGACTCAGACTCAAGCCTCGACACACTCCAACATCACCAGACTTCAACACAGTCTTGACTCAACACAAAACTCGACAACATCAACAGACCAAATACTCTCGGCTCTCGTACAAAAACTCAAACTTTAGACTCGTGTCTTAAAACTGACTCAACCAAGACTTGATACTGACTCATTACACAATCAGCCACGACTCACCACTCTCGTCTCAAATAGTCTCGACAAACCCAACACATCCCATCACCCACAAGACGTCTGACTCAAACAACAAACCCACCAAAACATCCTCGAAAAAAGACTCGACTCACAGTCCACCCTCGACTCAAACAGACATCTGACTCGAAAAACCTTCACTTGACTCACTATCTTTCTATCATTTCGAATCACCAACTCACCCATTATCCAAACTCACCCAAACATAGAATCAAGATTCAAGACACACACTCACACAACCTCAATACTCAAGATCTCTGTCCTAAAACATCCTCGATCAAAGACTTAAATCGACAATAAAACAAAACAATACCTACCCGAGACCTTTATTGTTCAAGATCTTGAAGTCGAATAACCAGAGATCTATCATAGACCTTGAAACCATATTCTTTAATCGAATATAATTAGAGAAGAGTTTTAGTTCGTGGGTTTGGAAGGTTGATTGTTGGAAGAACAGGTATTGATTGAGATTTGAGATGGTTGAATCAAATAATTAAATCAAGAGAGATATTCTGTTTTTGGGATATTGATTCGTATCATTTTTTATCTAAGATTGATTGTAGAAAATTATGGAAAGGAGATAAGGTTGGAGGCGTGGGTTTGTAAAAAGTAAAAGACAGAGGTTCCAAATAATTTTGAGTGGCTGCATGTTTTTTAGTGAGAGATTAGGTTTAGGGTAAATTATGAGTGATATTAGGGTAAGGTGGGGTTATATTCTCAAGGTAGTGGACCGGTTGTGAAGATATTGACTAGGCAGAGTATGATTACTTTTGGGCCGTGAATTTGAACCAACATATAATTGGAATTTTGGCTTCATTGAACCACACAATATACAATTGTTTTTTTTATTTGCTTATTATTTTGGAACGATTAAAGGTATCACATGGGCATATCTAGTTATTTGGTTCATGCTTGATTTCATGTATCTGGGCTTAAGTGGGCCGTCTAAATGTGGTTCGGGTATCATAGAGATGATGGGCCGCATGTTTAGAGTTTATGGACTACATACTTCAAATGTTGATTGGGCCGAATGTATTTAAAGACGGACAAAGTAATGAGACAAGGTTACGAGAAAGAGTTTCATCTTACCAAAAACGAATAAGAGTTTTTTACGGATTTTTGGACAACAAACAAAATTACTTTCATTCATTGATTCGATGATCAGTAATCCTTAACATCATTGTTCATCGAACTTCAATGGAATCGTTGACTTTGACGTTTCAAGAGGGATAATTGCATCAAATGCAAGACAAAGCTAGTGAAAGTGGCATAACTTCATTTCGACTACTTCAGTCTCATATAGTGACTCTTTCATGGCTTCAAGGAGGAAACGAATTTATGACACTCTTCGGTCAAGATCGTTACATATTTATCGGCTCAATATTCCTCACTTTGAACCAATTAGCAGAGCAACTCCACAATGAAGAATTCAATCACTCTGCAACGGCACTTGCATATAAGGCTCTTGTGACACAACTCACGCCTTTTCTCCAGTTCAATATCGTCAAGTCTGAAAGTTCAGTGATTTGCCAGTCATTTCTTTGAGACACACATACCGAGCTTCAAGATTTCCGTGGTACACTATTGAAACTCATGACATCAGTCTCGTCTTCGATACATTGAAAGATCCCGACTTCAGCAAGCATATGATAATGGAGTGCAAGAATCTACAATGTAAGAGGAGAATGGTCATACGATTGACGATTTGGAGGCTGATAAAGAGTGCTAAGAAATGGAATCAACAGCTAAGCATGATATCAGCAACACGTTAGGGAATGTTCCAAACAGCTCTTTTGATGACACCATACCCGTTTATGACAAAGATCCTACAAACATGGTACAATGTAATGTTGTATATGATGTATATGCTGATGACATGCCACATATTGAGCATTTCGAACCTAATTATGACAAACATGGGATGGAAAAGAGTGATAGTGATACCATTTCTGATTCATCTGATGTGCGTTGTAACACCCCTAAATTTACACAATTCAATACAGCGGAAGACTCGTTGATGTTACGGGATAGCACATTACTCACATCATAGACAACGCTTAAAAATCGTGTCATTTAATAATAAAGCATTTCCATTCATAAATATCAAATTTACATAGGTCCCAAGTCATTGTATTTCATACAGGTTTTACAAAGCATTTGAATGGAAATTGTTATTTAAGTGTGGGCCATGAATTCTTGTTTTCTTCCCGAGAATTACCTTCAAGTACCTGAGATAAAACATGTTAAAAGAAAAGGTCAGAGATAAAACCGGGTGAATTCATAGAGTTTAATAAAACCATTAATATATCATCGGTATATAATTATTACCGAAAATCATTTTGTACAAATCATTGTAATAGGCCATAAAATAGCCAAAGTCATTTTATACAAATCCTTATCAAAAATCATAATATAGGCGTTTGCCTTCAAAATCATTATACGAACCAATGTCGTAAAACATCATACAATACGTTTTATAACGTTGTATAAAGTTAAATAAAAACAGTTATATGAATATGGTTATGTAAAACCAAAACACGAACATAATATCAATAATAAGACCACGTATTGCTAGTCAGGCAATATATCATAATTCAGTGCGTATAGTAGTATTTCGTTATTTTGGATTATTATAAGCCGCATGACATTGTTACCTTACTACAACAAACAACGGGTAGCTAACCCGAATCTCAATTTTCCCATCTAAGTTAGCGTGTCGTCATAAAAATCACGTTATGGAAATCTTCTCATACATAAATTCGCTTACCAATCAATGTGGCACGACAAGGATCAACCGTCAAGGCGCGAACTGGGGTGATCGTCCTCAAATAGTACTATTATATGCATAAGCGTCTACCAAATCCCAGTAGGTCACAATTCATGCTAATGGGACTTTTAGTGACATAACCTAACTTTAATAATCCATTTCATTTCATCTATCGGGTCATTTAATCATTCATCGGGTCATAAAATCATTCGGGTCCAAATCAATAAACAAACAATCGGGACAACTAATGTCCTATTTCATAAAAACTAACATGTTATCTCCCTCGCGGGTTTATAAAACATTTCATAAAAACATTTAAAAGAGTGCGATGCTATGAACTCACGTTGATATGGGAAAGCGGGTTATCGGCTATTCGGATGTACGGTACGTGCTTCAATCACGGAAACCTAGACAAATAATACTCGTCTTAGACTTTTGTCCAATGACTTTATCAAAATAACAGTTATGTATACATATGATGATTTTATATATATGATGATCAAGTGGGTTTATTCATTCTCATTTACTCATTTTAGTGTTATGTATTGGTAACTTTTATACTAGTTTACTAGTTTTACTTATTTACATGTTTTAGGCCCAATAAGCCTATTATAAGCCCAATACCTTATATTAGTCTATTTTTACACTCTTATTATCAGTATTATACTTTACATGTTGGGCCCAAGTGGGTTAAGCCCAATAAGTAAGTTTATAAGTGTTTTACCAACTAGTCGGGTTTATAGTCCAATAAGGCTAACTTAGCCCATTAATGTCCATATGTTATATAGTTCGGGTTTTATCGGTTATTCCTTGTATTAAGTACTTATATATCATTATATGACTTTTAAAAAGCTTACATTAGACGTGTCCGATCGTCTAAGTTTTAATTGACGAAAAACGTTAATTTTACGGTACTAGCCGAAAAGACGTAAAAATCATGTTTATAGTTTTTATAACTTGGAAAACATTTATACTTGTAATTTATATAACATGTTCTATTTTAATATCAATATATATATACCTCTTTTTTTATAATTATTATCAACTAGTGGGTTTTATATATGTATATTTTATAAATACAAAATTTTGAGTGCTTATATTATATACTATTTATTTTACCAAATCTGTCCTAAATTTTCAATCCACTAAAATGTCCATATCTTGAGTTCTATATGGAGATAGGACCTCAAATTTTTATCACAGAAACTACATGATATGTGCTTTATTTTATTCCTATTAAAGCTACTGATGAATCAACTTCTTAATATTTTAATAAATTCGTCCAAAATACTGTAGTCAGATTTGCACTCTAAACTTGTTTTGATCATATCTCACTCATTTTGATGATTCCATTGCATGGCCAACTCTCACATGTGTATAACACCTAATACTTACTGTATATTGATTACACTTTACCATTTTACCAGTTTAACATTTGGTTACTTACTGTTTTTATACAGCCATCATATTTAGCAAGATTTTAACCTTTTTACTTATGGTTTCCATCTTTTTAACCATATTTATCAACACCAAATCCCCACACAATATTTTTATCATCATATATTCATCATATACATATACAATAGGAAAGAAAATACATGATTACATAATCAAAATAACAAGAGGATGGGAAGAATAATCTTTATACCACCAAGATGATGTAGGTTGTGATCAAGACATGGATTTTGATCACACAACTTGTGATAAATCAACATCAATCTTCAAGGCCACCAATACCTGTAAACTTTATGTAGAAATCAGCCCTTGGACATCATCAAATCACCTCCTTGGATGTTAGAATCACCTCCAATCTTCAAGTTTTCAACAGGACTTCATCATATGTGTGAATAACATAGGATTTATGGTTGAATCAAGATCAAAATGGGTGATATGGGTGTAAAAGTGGACGGCAATATTGAGAGAGAGATGAGAGGATTGTGTGTTTTGCATGAGTGGAAAAATGAGTTGCTAGTTTGGCTTGAGTTGGTTTTGAGTGCTAATGGTTTGGTGTAAGTAAACTAAGACAAGTGTCTTGGCTTACCATGTAAGCTTGACACCTCATGGTATGAGTAGCTAGTTTTGCCGTCCCATATTGGGGGTGGGGAAAAAGAGGTTTTGTCTCATCCCCAATTATTTACGGGTACTCCTCGATTCTAGTTTCCTTGATTTGCGTGCCCTCGGGTCGTTTTACGAAAAACGTTTTTATAAATTATGAATCAACGACACAAAACAAATCTAATAAAAATTGTCTCATCAAAAACGGAGTTCGAAAACGTAAATACGTAATCCTAAGGTTTCCGGTTTAGTCGTAAAGGACGTTAAATTATAATCGTAAGTCCTAATCTCTTCTCGTAAATTTGTGAGTTTATGAAAACACAAATTTAAAATCTCAAAATAATATTCACGGATAAATTTATTTCCTAAAGTGTCGGACTGTCACCAAAACGGTGTATATAAACGTAAGCACGTAACGTAGAATCCTCCGGTTTAGACGTTGTCGATGCTACTTTAAGACGTAATTCCAAATTTCTTCCCAGAAATGGGTGAGTTCATAATATAACATTAAAATAATGTTTTTAAATAATACTTGAGAATAAAATATCAACCATAAATTGACGGATTGTCACAACATTTACCCCTAAACAGGATCTTTGTCCTCAAAGATCATTTTATCTTACCACTCGCTTCTTATAGAGTTAGGGCCATGTGTGTATTTCCTCCACATTCGGTCTTTTCTCACTAGTGTAATTCATTACAATACGCGAGTTTCATCAAACATAACTACGGGAATAAGATCAGGCTTAATGTTGACTTACTTTCTCTATCCATGATGTTCACGAGTTTTTGATCAATGCAACTTTTCGCCGATCTAAGTTTTATCAAGAATTTATCAGATTTTCACTTGATAGACATTTTATCAAGTTAGATATACGAATCATAATTCACGCAGCCCTTGAAGTCCTAGGGTTGATCCAGCTTATATGCCTTTCAAACCAACTTTTACATCATCTCAATGGTCTCATGTAACGGGGACTTATTTCCCATGATCTTTCAGATCATTAATTCATTTTTCCAACGTTAAAATTTCTGGCATAACTTCGCTACCCATCTGGCACTTCAAGACCTACATTTCATATTCACATAACCTCCTGCCCACCACTGGCAGTCAATAATCAAATCCTAATTTCAACAATCATTTCAGGTCTCGCGGGTCGGCTATTTTGCAAGGTTAGGTTCGCCATTATAGGAAACCTTAAACCTAAAAGACATGTCCAACTCACAGTGGGTGTATGTCGGGTGTCTTCGTCCCAACTCCTGCTTACAGATGCTCTTATGTTTAGATCCTTACAAGATTCGATCTCGATCCTAATACGATAATTATCAATGATAGTCTCTACAAAGGGAAGCGATTATACGGTTTATTACCAAAGGTCAATCATTCAAGCATAAAACAGCGCTTCTAGTATTTTGTATCGTTACTTTACCTCGTCCCTTTGATTGGGGTGGTACACAGTACTCTCATCAAGATTCGTTCTCAATGACTTCTGAGCAAATCTCTAGAAATTCGATGCGAAGCGAGGATCTTGATAGAGATGATCGATACAGGCACACCATGTTTACACAACTCCTTTAAATACAAAAGAGTCAATTTCTTCATCAAGAATCTATCATTTACAGGAATGATATTAGCAGATTTGGTCAGTCTGTCGACGATGACCCAAATCGAATCAAATTCAGATGATGACCTTTGCAATAGCTAGAGGTTTACTAATGTATGAGGCAATGTCTGCCTTCATAAATTTCCATTAGCACAACTTCTTCAGATAAAGATACATTTAGTCAGAAATTTCATGAATAAAATACTTATACTTACAAGATTCCAACATAACTATATCTCACAATCCTCTATATTTAGACAATCACAAGTGGCCTTTTAATCATTTAGCGCCATCGGCTTCTCAGTTCTAATGGTTTATATTAGCCGCGAACCCCTTTTTTATTATCTATATTATCCTTTTTATAAGCATCGGCTATATTTTAAATTGCTCGGCTATTTATTTTGCATAGTCATTATTAAGGAATACATCCTAATTAATTCTTTATCCTTTCTACATAATGTGTCGGTATCTACATTCATCTTTCCTGATGAAATAGTTATCATGACCGTATTTATTCAAAAATTCTTTCTTCATATTTTCTAAGTTTTAGTTTCGTCTCAACTATAATTTTTATCAGTTTCGCTCAATCCGACGTATAAAGCGTCGATAATTATTACAAGTAATTAAATAATAAATATTTAGTTTTATTGAAACGTAAACGTAAAAATTTTAAATTTCTTAGTTCGACCAATTATATAAAAATGTTCAAAATAAATTTGAATTTAATTAACATGATCTTTGTTGATTTATTGAAAATACTTAATAAGATCCGTAAATGTTAGAAAATCTTTGTTTATACTTTGGTCAAAATTTTCTTAGTTGAAAAGCAAAAATTGTCGTTTCAAATTCCAAGTCATGGTTTAAATGGTTTCCTCAATCCCTCTTAGGTTGTTGAGGTATACACAAACATTTACCCCTAAACAGGAGTTTAGTTAAATGTTCTGGGTATAAGGGAATAATCCCTCAAAAGTTCTTTTTGATAAAACATTTGTCAAAAAACATTTGCACTTTCTTTTTGGTAAAACCGAAAGTCTTAAAAGGGCTCTTAATTTTTGAATAGTCAATATAGATTCTATTATCTTATTAATCACACGGTCATTTAATGTAAATGATTAAACCTTTATTCACATGTTAATTATTCAAGGTACGGGTTTTCATTGTTCGGCCAATTCAGGGCAATCTATAAATAATTATTAACTCCTTTTCATTCTTATAAACAAACAAATGGTCCTTAGTGATCACAAGCATGAATTTCCCAAATTACAATGTACACACATGATTCACCAAATTTATGAATACTACATGTGCATTGTCAATCCAAACGATATTACGTGAAACTTATAATGTTCATTACAAATTCTGGATGTAGTGATTGGAATAGATAATCTTTTTCGCGGACGCGAAGTTGATGATAACCATGCCGTGGATCAGATTTTTAGAACATACGCTAGAACCTTGTAAATGATCGAACAATCTATCATCTTGGGTAGTGGATATAGATTTTTAATCGTCAATTTACCTAGTTCACGGTAATCAATAAATATAAGAAATAATAACACCATAGCTCTTCATGATGACGAGCTTGGTAGAATAAAAGCTTTCTCCGACAACTCTCTCAGTTGCACGGTAATTCTTTCGATTCAGATGGTGCTGATGTACGGTGCACATGCCACCAGTGCAGCATCGGGAATATAATCAATACCAAATTCAACTTGCCTTAATGGCGAAAGTCTAGGTAATTCACCAACAAATACCTCCTAAAATTTCAGATAGCAGGAACATCTTTTCATAAATTTACATTAAGTTCTTTCTAGATTATAACATCTATGACTAGTTCACAACCATTCATGGTATAATTTCAAGTCTAAATGTAGGATATGGTCATCCATCAAGATTTATTTAGATCACTTTTGATAATCAACATCTTATCTTTTAGGGGAATTCTACTCGAGTTCCCATTAATTAAGACAATGTCGTCATGTCATAATTAATCAATCCATTCTACTGGCACTATCAACTTTCCAGTTTCATTACAGTTGATAAGATGTGAACTTCTCAAAAGACTACTAATAACTCATATTCCTTCACAATTCAAGGATATCTGGAGACACAACTACCATTAAAAGAGTAAGGTCAACGCATAATCTACGCGAGAGAATTTCAAATCAGATACAGACGAAAACATTTAATTGAATATGCATATATCCCGTGTTTTCATAATTTGAGTACGCATTCGAAAGCTCCTCGGATCGTTACCCAGGTCATTTAAATGAAATCTAATCAAAATAAATGATAGGAACATCGATACATCCAATCGGGTATCAACACTCGGTAATCAGATACTTTTTCAAAGAATCTTATCATTTACAGAAATGAACAAGAAGGGATATCAATTGTCAAATAAGACAATATCCATAGACAAGTAAATTTGACTCAGAAGAATAAATAGTACGGGCACATATGTAGGTGTCCCTATCAATATGTCCCTATTTTTGCACTTCTTGCAGATCTCATAAAATTTAATCTTTCACAATCTTCAAAGAAAATTTAGTGTTTATTAATGATTTCATCGTGACTACTAATCAGCCTTGCATGGTCCCTTCCAAATTGTATGTAGGCGCACAACTATATACAATTTTAAGATTAACGATGCAATACTCAGTTCGTCAAAATTTTATCATCATGTTTATAATATATATTCATGCTTAATTCAAAATGAATTTACAGAGATGTTCTTTGTTGTGAGAACAATTTAGTTTTCCAAAGCGTTTCATAAACAACTTTACTTCGATAACGATTATTTATAAGTCTCACTTTAAATAATCCATATAGTGATAAAAATATAATTTTTCTCAAGGAATACTGTTTTAACTTATAAAAACAACGAGTGATCTGCAAAAGAGTGATGAAGAGTTGTTCACCAAGAACTAACTACAATATGATAGGAAATGAGCTTAGCCAATTAATCATGAGGTTCATGACCTCGATGGCACTCAAAAAGAATAATCAATAACGTAACTCAAATCAAGATGAGTACTTGTTCAATGGTTGCATCACTAATGCGAACATTAGGATGAAGCAATAAAAGATAGATAACATCGATACATGTAGGATTTAGCAATCAAAGCTAGTCTTTTCATTAATCACAAACAAGTCAAAATTGTATCGTAACACATTACGTGTCACTATGTCATACAATTCCAAGAACTCATCCTACCAACTGATGTCTCAGTTAAGTTAGGGATTATTTTTAAAAGATACCACAATGAATACTAATCTACAAGAGTCATTAGGTGTTCCACATGTCCCAGAAGATCCATCGGTCTCAATTCAAAAGAAGTTTCTTCAATTTATTTCTTGGACACTGGGCATCCTCGTTAGTGGACAATGGCCTAGGAACAACCCTTAACACAAACTAACAATCATTTAAAACCTTATAATTCAATCACAGGACTTAATGACTTCCTCTTAACAATATCATATTCCATGCGAGTTAAATTTTATTTCATTCAAGTTTCAATCAATCTTATACTCAATGCGATATTCTACCTCATTCTCCAACACTTTCAAGTTTATTTTTAGACCTTAATAGGACAATAAAAGCTCGATACGAACAACACTTAATTTCCAATCCTATAGCTCTTACAACAATAATTATCAAATGAGTCAGTGGTATGAAATGAATCACACATTCAATTAGACTTCTCGGAAAGGTACTAGTGACATGAGGCTTTTGGGTAATGGTTCCAATGACAGCCTCAAGTGCAACATTCACCCTTTCGATTTCAAATCTAAGAATTGGGTGACAACAAATCATATGACATCTTTCCAGGTGGTAATGTTCTGTCATACTCCATTCTATAAGGAAAGATCGTCATGACATCGATATCAGATTTAATCTCGCCAATTCTTCTTCAAGATCATAATCAACTACTATCAACATTTCTACGAATATCAACCATTTTGTTGGGATCATAAATATCCACAACATGGTTTAGATCTAGGATAGCTATAATTCCTACGAGAATAGCTTCGATTAATTTACTAGGGGATTTAGGGTTCCTTGTGACAATCTACGTCGTATAAATACCTCGTATAAATACCTCGTATAAATATCAAAATAATCATCAAACAATCATGTAATAAAATTACATCATATATATATATATAATCCAAGTTATATATATATATATATATATATATATATATATATATATATATATATATATATATATATATATATATATATATATATATATATATATATATATATATATATATATATATATATATATATATATATATATATATATATATATATATATATATATATATATATATATATATATATATATATATATATATATATATATATATATATATATATATATATATATATATATATATATATATATATATATATATATATATATATATTAAAATAACACTTCTTAGTCTGGCCTTGTCGGTAACTCGAGAATTCTTCGGCACCGTTATAGTCAAAAGATTTTTAGACATTTTAAGAAAAATGTTTATATTTAAAAGATTTTGAAATGTTTTATTCAAAACCTTGGTTTTAAAAATCTTTCGTTCTCTATAACGAGAGCTCTGGTACCAAACTGTAACACCCTCATATTTACACAATTCAATACAGCGGAAGACTCGTTGGTGTTACGGGATAGCACATTACTCACATCATAGACAACGCTTAAAAATCGCGTCGTTTAATAATAAAGCATTTCCATTCATAAATATCAAATTTACATAGGTCCCAAGTCATTGTATTTCATACAGGTTTTACAAAGCATTTGAATGGAAATTGTAATTTAAGTGCGGGCCATGAATTTTGTTGTCTTCCCGAGAATTACCTTCAAGTACCTGAGATAAAACATGTTAAAAGAAAAGGTCAGCGATAACGCCGAGTGAATTCATAGAGTTTAATAAAACCATTAATAAATCATCGGTATATAATTATTACCTAAAATCATTTTGTACAAATCATTGTAATAGGACATAAAATAGCCAAAGTCATTTTATACAAATCCTTATCAAAAATCATAATATAGGCGTTTGCCTTCAAAATCATTATACGAACCAATGTCGTAAAAATATCATACAATACGTTTTATAACGTTGTATAAAGTTAAATAAAAACCGTTATATGAATATGGTTATGTAAAACCAAAACACGAACATAATATAAATAATAAGACCCCGTATTGCTAGTCAGGCAATATATCATAATTCAGTGTGTATAGTAGTATTTCGTTATTTTGGATTATTATAAGCCACATGACATTGTTACCTTACTACAACAAACAACAAGTAGCTAACCCGAATCTCAGTTTGCCCATCTAAGTTAGGGTGTCGTCACAAAGATCACGCTATGGAAATCTTCTCATACATAAATTCGCTTACCAATCAATGTGGCACGACAGAGATCAATCGCCAAGGCGCGAACTGGGGTGATCGTCCCCAAATAGTACTGTTATATGCATAAGCGTCTACCAAATTGTTGGAAACTCACTTTATGTGACGACATTTAAGAATTCGCATTAGTTATCATTTTCACAAACTCTTAGACCAGACTAGGTTCAATGTATAGTTTAAGGTGCGTGTGTGACTATATATACCCCTCCTTAGCTTCCAAGGAGGGGTGTTGCTTGTGTCATTTTCTTGTTTAATACATTTTTCATTTCTCACACACAACCACTATTCTCTCTCTCTTTCAACAATGGCTTCTATCATCTTTCACCCTACTAGACCACCGGATTAGCTTTTAGCAAATCTTCAATTGGTATCAGAGCCTTGGTTCATTCCTTGGATCATGTTTTGTGTCGCTTTGGTGGTCTAAACATGTTTTTTTGTGTCTCGTTATATAATTTTTTTTGGTCCGTATGTCTAATTTTTTGTCACGATGGTGTTAATGGTTTCATTTTCTATGGAAACATTGCATTAACTTTGTCACAATTTATTGTCCCGATGTATCAGTCTCACAAATCCTCAATTGTCACAATTTATTGTCCCAATGTATCAGTCTCACAGTCCGTATGTCTCAAACCCACACCTTTTCACAATTGATTTTTTGTCCCTGGTTTCACGGTTTCAAAATGGGTCATATGATTACTGTTTCTGGTCTTAATTTTAGATCTGGTATCACTTTTCTGGGTTTGCTATTGTTTTCTTTTTGAAGATGCAGTTACCCAGTAAAGTGGACAGATTCACATTTCCGGATTTTCAGGAAAAAGGACAGTATTGTGGATAAGATTTTTGAGATGCTAACATTCAGATCGGAATATTACGATCGCAAAAACCTTTGGTTTCTACATTGCGATCGAATATTCCGATGGAACACAGTCTGTGCATTCCGATGGAACACATTCCGACGGATGCATTCTGACGGGGTGTAGAAGAGAAGACATTCCGATGGATTTTTTTTAACACATTGCGTGGAAAAACACATGTAAACATTGCGATGAAAACAAAAAACATTCCGATGGGTTTTCTTTTAGACATTCCGATGGACTGTTTTTTAAAAGCAGTGGACCAAAAATGTGACCAAAACCAAATCCATCGCAACCGAGTCAACTCGGTAATAACTGAGTTGACTCAGTTAACTCACTGAGTCGACTCAACATCCAACCTTATTTCACCACAACACCATATCTAATCCTATACCCGTCGACACCTATTCCCCCTCAAATCTAGACTCCATTGACTCGAAGCAACTAAAATACGATCTCAGATTCATTTTTTGTGCCTTAACATGCAAACCGAGATATTTAAGTTCCACAAAACAGACATCATCATCGATCTATGAGAAGCTTCGCCTCTTGATTAATTTTCGAAATTAATAATGGATTTATAACATTTTTTGTTATAATCATATTATTGATTCGGTTTAAAACATGAAAACGAATTAACCATTAACCTACCTGAGATCTTGGTTAACTTCAAGACCTTGCAGCAACATCAATCACATGCAATTAATTGTATTAATTTGTGATTGATTCGTGGGTTGTGAAAGGTAGGCTGAGATTGAGGTTCGTGGATTGTAATTCGAGATGGTTGACATTTGGAGATTCGTATTACTTGTGGTTATAGATTGAGAAATGATATTGATTCTGTTTTTGTGAGAGAAAACAATGGATGTGTCTGGGATGATAAAGAGATGATGAGGGACGGATGAACCGATGATGGTGGGTGAGGAGATGCAGTGAGTTTGGGAGGCGGATTTATCTAGGTTTGGGTTGGATAAATGTGAGTGAAATTAGGGGTGGTGGAAGAGATAACTGTGGCGGGGTAAACAAGGTGAAAAGGGAGCGTTTCGAGATAAGGGGTGGAGGTATGTGATTAAGTTTAATGGTGAGTTTTATTGGAGTTCACTGCTTTTATATCCCACATAAATGATAATAACTTATCATCTCACACGTGGCTGTCTAGAAATCTAAAGGGTGGATATAACAAGGTGGGCGAGTATTACAAGGTAAATGGGGTTAATATCCTTCCACGTGGCCACTAGTAAATAATGGGGCAGAGGTTACAAATTTATATCATTGTGATGATGGACCGGGTACTAAACATTGCAAATTGGGCCTCATGTATTTATCTATTGGGTTACGATTGGGTGTAGTCACACATTGGGCAAAATATGTGATGCTATCTCATTTGACGTAATTCATAAGCAATGGGCCGTATGAATTGTTTTTATATACACACAACTTTTTAACAAATTTGTATTTTTTTGTATAAATTGTGTGTGTATTAAGTTTACTTCGGTCATCATCGGGACGAGACAACAAGTGACATGACAAAGTGACGAGACAAATGTGACGAGAATTTATTTTGACGAGACCACGAAAAAATAGGGCGATTTTTTAGTGGCTACCGATTTCGTTTGATCGGGTATTAATTATGGGAAGTTGAAGACGGATTTTTCAAAGGCGTGTATTTATTTTATCTTTCAATTATAACTTGCTCGTGCTTCTTATTAGAATGAAGACTTGGTTATCTGGTTTCCGGGTTTGGGGTGGTTGGTTGATGACTCGGATAACTATCACTTAAAGGGGTTACATTGTTGTACTCAGTGTCACGCGCTTAGTCAACGTGGATAATTTCAAGAGGTGTTGTGCTTATAGACTTCTTCAGTGATGCATTGAGTACTTAGAGATTTCTCCATCGTTCTTCATTCAACAATAGTGCAAGCTTAAGTCACAAGATCGAAGGATTTTTATTCAGCTTCACGTTTGATGTATCTGGTTCATTTAATCAGTGGTCACTTCAAACTGCTTTCACGTGGGTTGGTAAAGATGGCCATAGAGAGTTTATGAGAAGAGATTTTCGATCAACAACTGATTCTCACAAAATATATAATTCAGCTTATTTATTATTCTCACGAGATTTTCAGGTTCATGTGCTTACGATTTATTGATGGTTCCGAGTTTCGAAACCATCAAGGGGGAAGAAGAAGACACATTGAACGCACAACGATTACACGTGACGAAATTCATACCTTCTTTTGATTTGAAGACATTCCGGGATGACATTTGTCATAGCCGCAGAGAAAATCAGTGTTTTAACTCGTGGCGTTATCAATCTCTAAACGGCACACTACTGATTCGAGGTTTAATTGTTTGATTGTTGCAATTAAACATCATCATTATCCTACATGCATTCCCGGGACTTAATTGACTCTGGTGCATCTCCGGAAGAAGATATGTGCATTTCCGGGACTTAATTGACTCTGGTGTTACGATGTCAACTTCATGAATGGGATAAAGTGTCCACTTCAGTATTTGAGCTTCATAGTTGGGATTGATTTACTTTCTTCAACTATGTGGGGGGAGAAATGTCTTGATTCTTTCTGGTATGCATAACTTGAACTCTCAGGGGGAAGAAAAATTCAGAAGAATTATTCAAGCGTGAGAAGATAAGTTGTTGATCTACTTGGTGTACCCCTTACTTTCAATCCCTCTTAGCAACGTTATCATGTTATATGATGGGATTTGCTTGTTAGATTCCGCTGTGCGCTTAATCATTCTAATCTTTATTGAAAGCTTTGAAGTTGCTTACGAGGATTGTCGGTTTAGGGGGAAGCTATCGAAAAGCTTCTACATCAAGTTTATGTGGCATGAATTAGGGGGAAGTTAATTCAGAATCTTCTCCTTAACCAGAAGTGTATGGGTTACTTAGATCGTGCCGTTACAGTATTTATACCACAAGTTACTTTAAAGATGAGTCGTTTTGAAGTCAAAGGCCTCAGAAGACATCATCAGCATTGGATGCTTCATGGAAGCTCTTGTTCTTTATCATTATGTACTTGTTAGGAAAAATATTGTAAGGAATTCTACACGTCGTCCCATTGGGGAAGATTGTTGGAAACTCACTTTATGTGACGACATTTAAGAATTCCCATTAGTTATCATAGTCACACACGCTTAGACTAGACTAGGTTCAATGTATAGTTTAAGGTGCGTGTGTGACTATATATACCCCTCCTTAGCTTCCAAGGATGGGTGTTGCCTGTGTCATTTTCTTGTTTAATACAATTTTCATTTCTCACACACAACCACTCTTCTCTCTCTCTCTCTTTCAACAATGGCTTCTATCATCTTTCACCCTACTAGACCACCGGATTAGCTTTTAGCAAATCTTCATCTTGGTAGTTAACAATTCATGCTAATGGGACTTTTAGTGACATAACCTAACTTTAATAATCCATTTCATTTCATCTATCGGGTCATTTAATCATTCATCGGGTCATAAAATCATTCGGGTCCAAATCAATATACAAACAATCGGACAACTAATGTCCTATTTCATAAAAACTAACATGTTATCTCCCTCGCGGGTTTATAAAACATTTCATAAAAACATTTAAATGAGTGCGAGGCTATGAACTCACGTTGATGTGGGAAAGCGGGTTATCGGCAATTCGGATGTACGGTACGTGCTTCAATCACGGAAACCTAGACAAATAATACTCGTCTTAGACTTTTGTCCAATGACTTTATCAAAATAACAATTATGTATACATATGATGATTTTATATATATGATGATCAAGTGGGTTTATACATTCTCATTTACTCATTTTAGTGTTATGTATTGGTAACTTTTATACTAGTTTACTAGTTTTACTTATTTATATGTTTTAGGCCCAATAAGCCTATTATAAGCCCAATACCTTATATTAGTTCATTTTTACACTCTTATTATCAGTATTATACTTTACTTGTTGGGCCCAAGTGGGTTAAGCCCAATAAGTAAGTTTATAAGTGTTTTACCAACTAGTCGGGTTTATAGTCCAATAAGGCTAACATAGCCCGTTAATGCCCATATGTTATATAGTTCGGGTTTTATCGGTTTTTACTTGTATTAAGTACTTATATATCAGTATATGAATTTTAAAAAGTTTACATTAGACGGGTCCGATCGTCTAAGTTTTAATTGACGAAAAACGTTAATTTTACGGTACTAGCCGAAAAGACGTAAAGTCATGTTTATAGTTTTTATAACTTGGAAAAACATTTATACTTGTAATTTATATAACATGTCCTATTTTAATATCAATATATATATACCTCTTTATTTATAATTATTATCAACTAGTGGGTTTTATATATGTATATATTATAAATACAAAATTTTGAGTGCTTATAATATATACTATTTATTTTACCAAATCTGTCCTAAATTTTCAATCCACTAAAACGTCCATATCTAGAGTTCTATATGAAGATAGGACCTCAAATTTTTATCACAGAAACTACATGATATGTGCTTCATTTTATTCCTTATAGCTACTGATGAATCAACCTATAAATATTTTAATAAATTCGTCCAAAACATTGTAGGCAGATTTGCACTCTAAACTTGTTTTGATCATATCTCACTCATTTTGATGATTCCATTGCATTTGTGAGAACTCATATTTTCTGGTAAATTATTTTATACTATTTATTCCAACTCACTCGATTTTCATTGGTTATTATGATTTTTCAGTATTTCATGATTTACGAGGTCTCGTGTGAGAACGCGGATTTTAGGTAAATTTTTTTACTTGTTATACGTGCTTACTTACACTTTTACCATATTCCCCATTATTTTACAGTGATTACGTGTCATCCTCGAAATTTTAGTTAATATAAAATTCTATGGATTTCGCTAATTTACGATATTACTTGGCGAAATGCCTAAACTTTATAATTTTAATTTCTTTGAGGTTTCATCACATTTTATATGGCTTATTATTGACTCTTTGCCTAAAAAATAATGAAAATCGATATCTAGATCAATAACGGACGCAATGGTGAACTTTTGTATTTTTACGTTTTCCGGCTGTCGGACTGAGTTTTCGGGTCCGAACGTCTCGATAAAATTTATTTTATGTGATTTCTAGTTATTCTTGATTCCTTGATCCAACTTACTGAAATCCGGGCCAAACGAGTGTTTACGAGTAATTTTAAAGAAATTTCGTTTTAAAAATAATCGAGTCTCGGTTTACGTCAGAAACGACACGTTATTTAAACCCGTAAAATTTCGAGAGTTAACACCAAATATTTTGGGCCTTTTCTTAGGTATTTCAGCTGGGCTAGGCTCAAGAGAGCCCAAGTTAACTTGTTTGACCAAATTTAACCTTACACTTTACAAAAAAAAAAAACCCACAGTAAACTTTCAAAAAAAAAAAAAAGGCTGTCATCTCCTTCTTTCTCTCTGAGGTCGATGAAACACCCCCACCACCCAAAACCTTCGATTTTTTTTAATTAAGGTAAAATAATACTAATCCTCTGTCTAATTTTTGATTCTTATTCATACCCATGTGTTATTTTAAACATGCATCAAGTTTTGCATAAGATCAAAAATCATCAAATCTTATGATTTGATGATGTTTTTGTAAAATCCTATGGTTGTTTTTGTTGCTCCAATGCATAAAACCTTATTCTATTGGATAAAATTTTGATTTGGGTATGTTATTATGACCTAGGGCCACGAAAATTTAAGGATCAAGGAAGAAGAAATCGAGATTGTTCGTGTTTTGGTTGATTCATACTAGTTGCGAAGGTATAATCCTAACTAGTGTTTCGATTTTGATGTTATTAGCATTTTTGGATTACATTAATATTTGATTTTGTGCTCATGGGTAAAACCCACTGAGATTGTGATCACATAGGTCATATTATGACTTAGGATACTTGCGTGGCGATTTAGTATAGCTTAAGTGATGCGTTGTCGTGTTTAAATTACTAAAATGGAACGTTTTCTAACGTGGAAATCACCACAGAAACAAATAGGTCATGGCCAATTTTTATTAAACACATGACCTTGTTTTTATTTTAAAAATGAATACTCACTGATGTTCTTAACAAGTGGTGAGTTGGATAGAAACGAGATGTGTCCGGATGAGCCCGGGATGGTCGTTTTACTAAACTAGGTCAAATCTGAATTTTTGCTTAAAACGTGGGTAAATTGACTTGGGTAAAAAGGTTGAATACATGATTTTACAACTTTTTACAGTAGGTACAAACATAATAAAACTTCTCTTTTTTGTTTCGTGTCAAAATCTTATACCGCTTGGGATTTATGCTCAATTTACCGAAGGGTACGAAAGACGTTTACAACTTGCTGTTTTGATAGTCTGTCACTAAAAATAGAATTCCCGTTGATTGGAAATAGTTCTAGGGCTGTAATTACCCAAATTCTAAAGGTAAGAGAAATACCTTTACATGTCAAAAACTCTCACCTCCTGTAATATTATAGATTTTGAGATATGACCAACTCTTCACAGCCATTTTCAGAAAACTGAATTCAGTCCAATGCTTCAACATTATGCACCGAGCCCGAAACATGTTTGAAACCCGCATATAAATGCTTGGACTATCATATATGGTTAATGTCATGTTATTACAGTAGGTTCAAAGTATTTTGGTCAAATTGCATCTTAAGCATAGGTCTCGCCATTGCACGCAAGTTACTTGGTCATACTATGTCACGTTACTTCTAAAACGTTATTTGCTACATTGAACACTTTCTTATTACACGTCACCATTGCATAGGTCCGTGAAGACTCCATTGTGCGCAGCCCATTTTTCCTTGTGATCACTTGCTAAAGGTGAGTACATAGCCCCTTTTCGTTATTACATATTTTTACTACTCACGGGGTGAGAAATACACATTTATGGAACACACTCATTATTTTTTTTACTTGTATGCTATTCGAGAACTTGTATGCTGCTTCCAGTTATTACTAGATACAACTATTATTGCTTAGTATGCTCAAAAGTCCCCTCATCATGAACCGTTAGTTATTTCATTACTTTGCAAAGCGCGAGTGTTATGGGTGGATCCATCGGGATTGACAATCCCCGTCCTTGTATTACGTGACGCATTTACATTTGAGGTATTACAAGTTGTTTGAGCAAACACTCACTTTAGGGGCAAATTGATTACGTTAAGGTTTCGGTTTCATGAGCTAATGCAATAATACATTTCAAAGGTATGCTGATCACATAGCCCTTCTGAAATGATTACTTTTGATACTACTATATAATGAGTGTTGTGTTCCATACTACTTTACTTAAACCTATGTTACTCGCTCAACAATTTTTGTTGACGGTTTACGTGTTATTTCTCAGGTAGGAATGCTTAAGCTGGGACAGGAGCTTGTGGATGTAACGTGCCGGCGATTCTGTAGTCCTTTTTCTGTCCATGTTCAGTCAACTTTAATTTGCTAATAATATCATCTTTTGTGTCACTTTGGGTCAAATCTCACTAAAGGTAAAGTCGGCAGAAAACGTTGTTGTAAACTTTGGGGTTGTTGGCACTAAAACTAAGACTTGGATAGAAGCCTATGATGCTTCGTTTGTTATTGTATTTTTAAACAACTGGGACCGTTTTATATTTAAATTTCCGCACTTTTATTTAATTAGGGATGTAATAACAGGTTTTTATTACAACATTTTAGTACTTATATATCAGTGTTCATGATAACATAGACGTGACACCCCCATGATGCCTAAGTGGACCCTTCCAGTTTTCGGGGTGTTACAGAATTGCCAACTCTCACATGTGTATAACATCTAATACTTACTGTATATTGATTCCACTTTACCATTTTATCAGTTTAACATTTGGTTACTTACTGTTTTTATACAACCATCATATTTAGCAAGATTTTAACCTTGTTACTTATGGTTTTCCATCTTTTTAACCATATTTATCAACACCAAATCCCCACACAATATCTTTATCATCATATATTCATCATATACATATACAATAGGAAAGAAAATACATGATTACATAATCAAAATAACAAGAGGATGGGAAGAACAATCTTTATACCACCAAGATGATGTAGGTTGTGATCAAGACATGGATTTTGATCATACAACTTGTGATAAATCAACATCAATCTTCAAGGCCACCAATACTTGTAAATTTTATGTAGAAATCAGCCCTTGGACATCATCAAATCACCTCCTTGGATGTTAGAATCACCTCCAATCTTCAAGTCTTCAATAGGACTTCATCATATGTGTGAATAACATAGGATTTATGGTTGAATCAAGATCAAAATGGGTGACATGGGTGTAAAAGTGGACGGCGATATTGAGAGAGAGATGAGAGGATTGTGTGTTTTGCATGAGTGGAAAAATGAGTTGCTAGTTTGGCTTGAGTTGGTTTTGAGTGCTAGTGGTTTGGTGTAAGTAAACTAAGACAAGTGTCTTGGCTTACCATGTAAGCTTGACACCTCATGGTGTGAGTCGCTAGTTTTGCCATCCTATATTGGGGGTGGGGCAAAAGTGGTTTTGTCTCATCCCCAATTATTTACGGGTACTCCTTGATTATAGTTTCCTCGATTTGCGTGCCCTCGGGTCGTTTTACGAAAAACGTTTTTATAAATTATGAATCAACGGCACAAAACAAATCTAATAAAAATTGTCTCATCAAAAACAGAGTTCGAAAACGTAAATACGTAATCCTAAGGTTTCCGGTTTAGTCGTAAAGGACGTTAAATTATAATCGTAAGACCTAATCTCTTCTTGTAAATTTGTGAGTTTATGAACCAACACAAATTTAAAATCTCAAAATAATATTCACGGATAAATTTATTTCCTGAAGTGTCAGACTGTCACCAAAACGGTGTATATAAACGTAAGCACGTAACGTAGAATCCTTCGGTTTAGACGTAGTCGATGCTACTTCAAGACGTAATTCCAAATTTCTTCCCAGAAATGGGTGAGTTCATAATATAACATTAAAATGATGTTTTTAAATAATACTTGAGAATAAAATATCAACCATAAATTGACGGATTGTCACATGCGTCATATTGGGGGAGAAAGTGTTCAAAATGCTAACAATCATGATAATTGCCTTACGATTGTTTCATTAACTACTTCTAATTTCACGATTAAAGAGCTCGAAATGATTGTAGCTCAGCAATCTAAAGAGCTTGAGGATGCCAAACTTGAATTTTCTAAGAAAACGAACAAATTTGAAACATATTTTGAAAAACTTGAAAAGTCGAACGTTGTTCTTGAACGAAAATTGGATAAAAAAGTTCTAGATTCTAAAGCTGAAAAGGATAATCTTTTGAAACAAATTAAGTTGCTAGAATCTAAATTGGAATCCCAAGATAAATTTCTCAAAGAGAATGAGACTTTAAAGGCTCAAATTCAGGAAAAGGTTTTTGCAATAGCGGCTCTGAAAAACGAGTTGAGGAAAACAAAAGGAACTAGTGTAGACACTAAGCTTGAAAAACCATCAATCTTGGGGAAACCGCCTAAAATCAGTCTGTTAGACAACCGACTGCATTTAGATCCGAGCAACCAAAATCCTCGAGACCGCGGTTTGCCTCCCAAGTTGATATGGTTCATCTTTCTAGACCAATCACTCCACCAACTAGGTCCAATGTGACTAAAACAACTTTTTCAAGACCTAATTACATGATTGCCTCTAGTCTCCCTAGATATAGTCCAAAGAACACGTCTCGAACTAGTTCAAATGAGGTTCACCACAATTGGTCTAAGGGAAGCTATTCAAAAGACACAAGTAAGAAATAGGAATATCAAACCTAGTCAGATGCCTTCTAGATTACCCAACACCACTAACCATAACATGTCTTATACTAGGAACATCAATCAATCATCTTGGAATTCTAGATCTTACTCGGACATTAAATATGCTACTTGTAAAACATGTAGGAAATATGTCTTTAAGGCAAATCATGACTCTTGTGTCAAGATATTCCTTCATGAGGTGAACTCCCATGCTAGAATTAGATCCCAATGGCTAGCTAAAATCAAACCCATTTGTAAAGTTTGGCGCCCCACTGGTAGAACTTTCACGCTTGTAGGAAACGAGTGTCCTGTAACTAGGATATTTTTAGATCCTACTAAGACTACTAGGGAGGAAATTGAAAAGGATGATACATCACTTAAGCCTGAACTTAAGGTATTCTATAAAAGGAAACGTTTGCTAGACATCGCTAACCAATATAAAAGCATATAAACTTCAAATGAGAATGCACGTACCAAAGTCAAGGATCAACAAAAACAAACCGGTCCAAGCTTTATATACCATTCAACTAAGGACACTCTTAGAGTTTGGTTACTGAAGAAGCAGATATCAGAGAAACAAGTGTCTCAGGGGATTTGCAGTTAAGCTTATAGTATTTGGTTCATCATTATATATCAGACGATGACCCGATCTTCAAATAAAGGAAAGTTTATCGCTGATGATAAACTTATCCTTATTAACGAGACATTAAATTTCTCGGACACGAGCTATTTTTAAAACTATTGAAAAGTTTTTAAGCTCGTGTACATGGCTCATTGTTAAATATCAGACGATGACCCGATCTTCAAATAAAGGAAAGTTTATCGCCGATGATAAACTTATCCTCACAAATGAGAAATTAAATTTTCTCGGACACGAGCTTATATTAAAACTATTCAAAGGTTTTAAGCTTGTGTATTATGGTTCATCGTTAAATATCAGACGATGACCCGATCTTCAAATAAAGGAAAGTTTATCGCCGATGATAAACTTATCCTCACAAATGAGAAATTAAATTTTCTCAGACACGAGCTAAAATTTAAAACTATTCAAAGGTTAAGTTTATCTATGCAAAGATAAATTACCCTCAAAACGAGAAATTAAATTTTCTCGGACACGAGCTTACATTAAAACTATTCAACGGTTTTAAGCTCGTGTATATGGCTTACAGTTGGATCACCGATTGTAACCCGAGCATAAAAGAAAGGAAAGTTTACCACCGATGATAAACTTATCCTCACAACGAGAAATTAATTTTTCTCAGGCATGAGCTTATATTAAAAAAATTCGAAGTTCTTAAGCTCATGCACAACGGTTTGAAGTCACATGACAGATTGTAACCCAAGCTTCAAAGAAAGAAAGTTTATCGCCGATGATAAACTTATCCTCATTAACGAGAAATTAAATTTTCTCGGACACGAGCTTACATTAAAACTATTTAAAGGTTTTAAGCTCGTGTAAATGGCGTATAACCACATTTCAGATTATGCCCCAAACTTCAAAGAAAGGAAAGTTTATCGCCAATTATAAACTTATCCTTACAACGAGAACTTAATTTTTCTCGGGCATGAGCTAATATTAAAGACATTCGAAGGTTTTAAGCTCATGCACAATGACTTATAGTTAAATATCAGACTGTAACTCGGACTTCAACTTTAGGAAAGCTTATCTTTAATGATAACTTATCCTCGTAACGGAAAATTCATTTTTCTCTGTCATGAGCTTGTATTAAAACATTCCAAGTTTTAAGCTCTGAAAGGAAAGTGTATCTTTTAAATAAGAGAAATTTTCCTCATAACGAGAAATTCATCTTTCTCAGTCATGAGCTTTACGTTAAAACATTGAAAAGTTTGTCAAGCTCATGAAAATGAATTATAAGTAGATATCAACTTTGGACTCGTTCTTCTGTTAAAAGGAAAGTTTATCGCCGATGGTAACTTATCCTTAACAACAGGAAGTTTACAACTTCTCGGACTTGAGCTCTTTTAATAAGATATTAAAATTCTTAAGCTCAAGTAATTGGTTTTTAAAACGTTGAACACAAATTTTCAAGAATTTTTCAAAAGGTTTTTCTATAATCGTTCAAAATTGTGTGTTTAAAATGTTTTGATAAAAAGAGCATGTCTTCTAGAATCGATAATATTTACGATCTTAGAAATGTCGTTTAATAATGACACGGGGTTGTAAATAAAGTTCGAGCAGAATTTTAACGAATTTAAAACATGCTCCATATGGCTTGCTATTATTTCAGATAGTAACCCGCCTTTCATATTCAAGTCAAGCATTTCACCGAAAAGCTTTGACTTAACAACGGGAATTAATTTTCTCGGTCATGGTTTATTTTTATAACCATGTAAGGGATTGTGTTTACGTAGTAACACAATCTAACACGAATATCTGTACGCTTCAGTGCATTTATTTGTTAAAAAAAGAGAAATTTTGTTTTTATGAAGTTATCATCTCCACAATCCACAACAATTTACAATTGATATCTACATACTCAACGATGCGACTACTCAAACGGTGACTACAGCTCTTTCAATAGAACACGGGTCAAAAATTGAGTGGGAGCAATTATCCAACATTCAGAATTTTTGATGTCGAAAGTGACAAGTTCACAAATTGGTGTCAAGACAACGATATCAATCGTACACATGATGTCAAGAGATAACTTTAGACGTGACAAGGCGACCAACATTCGTGAACAAGAACCATGTGATTCTACCATATGATATTCTCCATCATTCGGGTCTAACCTCGTAAATTGCTAATCTTGTGAATACATTATCATATATGATCTTTCCACGTGATAAGTACCTTAAACTTGTGTTTAAAAGGTATTTAATTTACGTTTCAAGTACACCCTCATTAATTTGAGGGGGAGCTTGTGAAAATCATGAAGATAATTGGATTTGCATTTTTCTTCCAAAATTTTCTTAAAATGCTATTAAATCAATTGATATTAAAAACATCGATTGGGTTCATATTTTTAATATCGGGGAGAAAATGTGATTTAATATGGGAAATGATTAATCACAAATGGTTTGACTTAACGTGATAGCTCATCCCGACATGTGCGAAATGTTTTCAGATATCGTGGCATATGTTAAGGGGGAGCAAAATGGATTTGGATATCAAAATGGATTTCATGGTGACATACACTTACCCAAAACATCTCTATTCATGACGGTGAAGATTGTGGTGACATAAGGATGGTATGAGAGGTTAAAGTCCAATGATTCCTCTAGAACCGGAGGAATATTCCCAAGGACATTCCATAGCTAGAAATAGTAGTCCTTTGGAAAGATGGAGAAAGATTGTGAACGTAGCTAAATGCCGACCAAGTACCTAAGTTAGCACTGGAACAATCAGAACAAGGTGTTAGTTGTGACGTATTGGTAAGCATTGAAGGGTTGAAGAATGAAAAAGAATTGTAAAGATAAAGGGTGAAAAGAAAGCAGCCCTCCTTACAACCTTAGGCAGAAAATGGGTAAACACATATGCTATTGAGATCATTTTTAAATGATTCTTGATATTGAAGATAGACATCATGGACCCAGTGATACAATGCACAACCCATCCCAGCTAACTCAGATATCTCTTTAAAGGTATTTGTTTTACTCACACGGAGATAACGCATTATCTATTGATTTATTCACTCTAGTCTCCGATCACTAAAATCCAAAATGCACGATCAAGTCTAGAGCCATTTGAGATCATCAAATATCTCATTAGGAGACGCTTTCATAATGCCTTGCTTCTTCACACACTGTAAAAAGTAAGAAAGATCTTAAGAGTCCTACGCAATATCTTTATGATCTTGCCTAAACATCCGAGTAATACGAAAATATTTACAATGAAGATGGAAATCCTTCTTGAGAGAATATCAAATAGCTCATGGTAGGTGACTTGTGCGATTCTTTATGAATCAAGATTGTGATAACTGGAAAGCAATAGTGGTTTAATGCTTAACCAAACTTAAACACGTTCCAGGCCTATACGCAATATCTAAGTGATCTTGCCAGAACACTCAGAGTGACACTCTTTAGTGTTCACAGTGATGAGTGGAAATCCTTCTAGTGTTAACATCAAACAACACTTGGTAGGTAACTTGCAAGATTCCATATGAATCAAGCTCGTGACAACTGGAAAGCAACAATGGTGCGATTCTTTAATGAATCAAACTTGTTCCATGAATCGGATTTGACGGCTTCAAATCATGCGGGTAATATTATCCAAATGATTCACTCTTTATGTTCGCAGTCAGCTTTGGACGGTCGAATAAAGAGAACGGGTTTACCCGCGAAATCTTGTAAAGGAGGTTCTTAATTGAAACTACCTTCCACAAGTACGATATTTAATATCGTCCAACGGTCTTCACCGACCGGAGGTAAAATGCTACTGAATTAGAATGACATGTTCAAGGCCATTTCATCCGTGTATATGTTTTGTTGCTAATTGTCTTATGCAGCGTAACAAGAAGGTAGCGTCGCGGTGTATAATCTAGAAGAATTCGTCATCACATGCTTATACTTTCTGCAATTAATACTTCAACAAATTAAAGAAAGCCTAAAAGTCAAGTCTTCCATTGTATCAAACTCTGAAGCTTTCAAGAATTCATCAAGGTATAAGTATGTGGAACATGAAGTCACGAGGAGGAGAATATCTGATAGGTGTGTAAACACCCATCTTTTCTACCACTTAATTACAATAATAACCGGACCAAAACGTGTATTTTATGTCTTTTATGTCAGAATTATGTGTGGTTTGTGTTTTTGTTGTGATTTAGGACGAAAAGGTGAAAAGTGGAGAAAACACGGTAATTCACGGACATTTACGGACTTTTATTGAAGAAAAAGATGAAAGACGAAGTCAAGAAGTCAAGAGTGCAAAAATAACGGAAGTCCAAGACCAATTCTGAAGATTTATCGAAGAAAAAGTCAAAAGATGGAAGTTTATCAAAAGCCGAAGAATTCAAGTCTATTTTATTGAAGAATTTAAAGATGAGTTCAAAGAAATCCCGAAGCCAAAAGTCCTTTAAGTCCAAGTTTAAAGAAGATTAGAAGAAAAGGACTAAGCATGCAATTAATGAAGATTAAAGAAGGAAGGACTTAAGCTTGTAATTAAGAGAAAAGGAAAGAGGGGAGGAAGCTTCCTAATCCTCCCCTATATATAGTTAGGACTAGATAATCATTTTTCTTGTTGGCTAACTTGACAAATTAGCTCTTCCACATTTATTTTCTTGCACATTTAAATACTTGTCAATTTAATTACCTTGTCTTGCACATTAAATTCCTTTAATTTCAAGTAAGTTTCCATTTAATTCTTGTCAATCTTTACTTTATCTTCTTAATCTCTCATCTACCTTTCTTAATCTTTGATTTTTATGTTTATGTTTGTGTTAATGTTCATGTTCTTATTTTGATCAATTGGGTTTTTAATTATTGTGGTTAAATTTGTTTGTTTTGTTGATTTAAATTGTTTGTTTATGTTTAACTGTTGAGTTGTTATTAGTTTAGCTTAATCGTTTGTTTTGATTTTGTTTAAATCTGTGTTAGATCTATTATTTCTGTGATCCCTTGTTCTTCGGGAGTGTTTGTTTGTGTTTCTGTATTCCCAGGAAAACGTCCGAGCCAAGACAAGGAAGGCTGCTCATTCGGAACTCTCAAAGTTCCGAACCAGTGGGTTTCATCCGGAACATTCAAAGTTCCGGATCAAGAGTGTTCATTCGGAACTCAAAAGTTCCGAGTAAAGACTTCCGAACGATAGTTCCGTATCAAGGAGGATCATCCGGAACATTCAAAGTTCCGGACGAAAACTTCCGGACGAAGACTTCCGGACGAAAACTTCCGGATCAAGGGAAAAGTTCCGGATCAACACATTCATTCGGAACTCTAGAAGTTCCGAACGAAACTTCCGAGTCAAGACTTCCGGACGAAATCTTCCGGATCAATTCTTCCGAACCAAAGTTTCGGGTCAAGAGGTTCATTCGGAACTCAAAAAGTTCCGGATCAACTTAAAAGTTCCGAATCAAGGTTTTGGGGCTTTGGAAGTTCAGACTCAAGACTACTTCATTCGGAACTCAAAAAGTTCCCAGTCAAGCCAGTTCATTCAGAAGTTTTGAACTTCCGAATCAAGGATTCTTACAGGTTTTTGTTTTTATCTGCTTTTAAATTTCTGTACTTTATTTTCAAGTTTTATTTTTCCCTCCTCTTTATTTAATTGCACTTTAAGATTATTTGTCTTAGCTTAATTTTAGTCTTGCCTTAGTTTAAGTTTTAGTTACGTTTTAAGATTGCCTTAGTTAGTTTTAAATTTGCGTCATTTACTTTAAGTGCCCTTTAATTTCAGTCACGTTTTTAAATACTTGCACTTTATTTTAATTAGACTTAGATTCGCACTTTTTATTTTAAAATACTACAACGACACATTTTTGTTCCACCAAAATAAAACTGAGTCACACATTAAACACAAGTTTTTCAATTCGAAGAGGTTGGTACAACGAATCTTTTTAACCTGAGTAAAATCTTAGTTATCAAATGGCGCCGCTGCCGGCTCTTTTCGTAAAGATTAACGGTTTTCTGTGAGAGACGCGTTGCTTTTTGGGATCCGTTCACTTGTGAGCGTTATTTTTCTTGCCTTAAAAATCCAAAAAATCATAAAAATTAAAAATTGCTAAAAATCCATAAAAATTAAAAATTTCAAAAATCCAAAAAGATTTTATCTTTATTGTGTATATGTATTGTCTTTGTGTTTGGTTTCTTTTTCTTTTGCATTTTCATGTGTATGCGTACTAGATCTTCTAGTTATCAAGAGCCCGAGCCTCAAGAAGATTTAGCTATGTCAGGTGTCAACACAACATTCCACCGCACCTCAATAATAATAATAATAACAACAATGTTCTTCCACAGCCCGATCTTCAGACCATGGAGGAGCTTTGTCAACCTATAATGTTTGGACGAGGAGGACCGATTGCGCCGATGCAAATCAACGCTCCTGAGTTTTCGTTGAAGCACCACATGATTCAGCAAGTACAAACAAACCCATTCCGTGGATTGCCTGATGATGATGCCAACAAAAACCTCGACAAGTTCATTACAATCACCCAAAGCATGAAGTTGGCCGGTGCCACAATGGATGAACTTCGCCTACAACTCTTTCCACACACTTTATTACATCATGCCGAGAAATGGTTTGATCGTCTCCCGAAGAATTCAATTCACACTTGGGATGACATGACTCAACGCTTTTTGTCGCGCTACTTTCCACCATCCATGGTCACGAGTCTTCGCAATCAGATCAGCGGTTTCATGCAAGACACTGATGAATCTCTTTTTGATGCTTGGGAGAGATATAATGTCTTGATCGATAGATGTCCAAACCACAACATGCTCCCTGTGACCTTAATCGATACTTTCTACAACGGTCTGACTTTTCGAGATCGTGATACGATCAATGCAGCCGCCGGTGGCACATTCATGAAAAGGAGACCTGAGGAGTGTAGAGAGATTATTAAGAACATGACTACTTACCACAAAAACTGGGATTCCTCTGCTTCTTCTAGGAACAACCCGAGAGTCAATGTTTCCTCCACCTCAGCAAACCCTGATATGACCAAACTCACCCGCATGATGACTTAAATGAGCAAAAGTATTACGCTTCTCGCTTCAAACCAACAACAACAACAAGTTAAAGCGGTTGCTAATCCTTGTGAAACATGCGGCGGTCCTCACTCATACACCGATTGTCCTTCGACACAAGGAAATCCGGAAAATGTGTATGCAGCTTATGGTAATTATTCACCGGAAAATTACCAAGCTAGACAACACGGGGATAGAAATCTGCTGAGTTACCGATCCAATAATTACCTTTCACCCGGTTTTTCTCCTCAAAACCAAAACTCCGCCAACAACTATAATAGAAGCAACCAAATCCCACCAAGAGCTTCTAATCCTTATCACCCACCCGCTCAACAAACCCCACCCATAAACACCGATGTTGAAGCCATAATGAGAACCCAAGGCGAGAAAATCAAGAATCTGCAAAGCCAAATTATCAATCTTAGAGGAGATATCACGAAGCAGGGAAATGAGATCAGGTCCGAGGTTCGCGATAATATTCAATCCTCCTTCAGTACTCAAACGAATGAATTAAAGAATCTGTTGGCTAGTTTCTTGCTCGCCGCTCAGCCTTCTTCTTCGAGTTCTCTACCTTCAAACACCGTCACTAATCCGCGAGCTAATGTGAGTACTATTACTACTCGTAGTGGAGTTACCATCGTAGGACCACCAATCCCACCCTCATCATCTACACCTCCTCCACCACCATGTATCCCTACTCCTCCTACACCTAGTATTAGTGCACCATTACCGTCTCCGCCTCGTCATGACGATGTCTCTAGGAAGGACACTTCAACATCACAACCTTTACCTACTACACCTTCACCTTCCACCTATAAACCCAACATCCCATATCCTTCTCTCTTAGGCAAGACCAACGAGCTAACCAAAAATGACTGTCAAGTATCGAAATATGTGAATATGCTATCTCAAATGACCATCAACATTAGCCTTGTTGAAGCACTTGTCCACATGCCGAAATTTGTCAAAGCATTCAAGGAATTGCTTAGCAAGAAGGAGAAGATGATTGAACTCGCCAACACACGCTTAAATGAAAACTGCTCTGCCGTTATTCTTAAAGAACTTCCGGAAAAGCTTGGAGATCCCGGTCGTTTTGTGTTGCCTTGCGTGTTCAACAAAACTGAAGAATTTACTGCCCTTGCTGATCTCGGGGCTAATAATAATTTGATGCCACTAAGTGTTTGGAAAACACTATCATTACCCGACCTCACTCCAACAAAGATGACTCTTGAACTTGCAAACCGCACTCTCGCTTACCCCGTCGGTATAGCCGAAGACGTGTTCATTAAAGTTGGCACATTTACTTTCCCGGTCGATTTTGTCGTAGTTGATTATGAAATGGACCCTCGTATTCCTTTAATACTTGGTCGGCCATTCTTGAGAACCGGACGTGCTTTAGTGGATGTTGCCGAAGGTGAGTTAATCTTAAGAGTCGGGAATGACTCACAAATTTTCAAAATGGGGAAGCTTACAGGCAAATATTATGGACGAGAATCAGTGAATATGATTAATGTGCTCGATGACTTTACCGTCTATGACAATCCTCTATTCGATTCTTCCATCGATAATCCACTCTTTGACGATGATGTGAATGATTCTCGGTCCACTTTGGAACCTTCTCCCATTTATGATTCTCCACCGGTCTTTGATGCTTATGATGATGCTTCTAGCTCAGACTCAGATGATTTTGATGATTGTACTTCTGAGTATCCCGAGATGCCCACTTTTGATGATTTTGATGAGGCCGATACTCTTTTGAGCGATTCTTCACATGATGAAGATCCTCCGTCACCACTCGATCCTACTTTGGACGATTACTCATTTGAGGAAGATTTCTCTGAATTTCTCAACACTTACTTCCCTCATGAGAGTGATGCTCCTCCTTATGACTTTGAAGATTATCGTCTTGATCCTACTTTGGATTTGAAGAACATTCTGTCAAAGGAGAAGAAACCAGTTGACACCAATATCCGTTGCACATATGATTTGACACCTCTTTGTCTCCCTTCTGAGGACGAGGTTGTGCTTCTTCGCGGATCTTCTTCATACTCGGCTGAGCCTGAGTGCTATTTTCCCCTAAAGGAAAAGGTGTTCGACCCCGGTATTGAAGTCTTTAAGCCATCTCAGTATCCACCTGATGAAATAAAAGGAAAAATCTTTGGAAATTTTAAAGACATGCTTGCACCACTTCATCCTTGCTTCCACCGTGCTCCATCACTGCTTAAGGGAACCCTGCCTACTCTTCTTTGGCTTGCCTTGTTCGCCTTAAGCCTCTGCTATTTGATGGACGAAAACTATGTTTTTGATCCTGGTGGATATGTTTCATGCTTCTTCCGTTGATGATCAAGGTCGAGTCAGGCTCATGACTCGGTTAACAAAAACCAAGCGCTTCTTGGGAGGCAAACCATGCATCTATCTTTTAGCTTTCTTTATCCTAAGTGTAGGGGGGCCCTTTTGTTTGCTATTCCCTCCCCTATCTTCCTATAATCAGGGATTCGAGCTTCAATGATCTACTCTTGGTGATTCTTGACGACCCGTGATTCCGTGTTCTACATTTTCCCGGTTCTATCCTAAACTCTTTTCGATTCACTATTTTATATTTTCTCAATATTAAAATAGGAATCTCTTTAGTTGTCTTTTCCTTAGCGAGATTTAAACAAAGTGCACAATGTCCTAAGTGTAGGGGAGTTTACTCCCACATGCTTAAACATTGAGGACAATGTTTATCCTAAGTGTAGGGGGACTTCTATCGAAGTTAAGTGGTCTTTTCCTTGTATTTGTCCTCATTTTAACCAGAAAATCAATTTTTCGACATTTTTCAAAAATTTTGATCTATTTTGGCCTATTAGTTTTTATCTTTGTGTAGTTATTTTCTTGCCTTATTAGAATAAATGTTTAATAAGTGGTTTTAATTTTCAAAACGTTATGAATCTTTTGACTCAACCCGAGTTTACTTGTCTAAGTTACTCTAGCTAGTATCCTTAACGTGTTTAAGTCAAGTTTTGCTAGGCTTTTATATAGGGAGCTATAAAACGCGAAAGTTTTAACTCTCACGGGTTAAGAACAAGAACTTCTCGCAAGTTCCTATAATTGATCCTAAAGAGTCGTTTATCAAGGGAACTTTAAAACGCGAATTCTAAACTTTAAAAAGTCTAAGAATTTGCAAGATCCTATAGACGACTCGAAAACCCAAAACTTTGATTTAATAGGCTAAGCATCCACGAGTCTCATTACTTGAGATTTTAAACTGTGGAGAACGAGAGATGATAGAGCCAATTATAAGTTCGGTATTCTTTCGTGAATTTATGTGAGTTAATTATGAGCCTATTCTCCCATCGCTTGCTAATAAATTTATCTGCTAATAAATAAGGTTGTAAGATTTGAAAAGTTACTTAGCTTCTAGCCCAAGATCGTTTAAAAGTTGCTCGGTATGGATTAGAGTTCATAGCCAAGGCATAACTTATTGAAGCGGGATGCGAAGATTGGCGAGTCCGAAAAGGCCCTAACAAGGCATGAGGGCTATATTTTGTTGCTAAAGATCCAAAGTGATGTGAAGAATCATTTATCGAAAATCAATATGAAGGATCGAGACACACGACGAAAAGCAAATACTCCCCAAAAGTCATGGAGAAGTGTATCCGAAAAGACCCTAGCAAGGTATGAGGATAAATAGATCCAAGTCATAAAAGGAGGCGGATCGTTGTATATCAAAGTCCAAAATAAAGATTGGAGAAAAATGAAGAAGTCGTGGTCCAAGTATGAATCTCTCAAAATTTCAAGTGAAGAAATTCCATTATGAAGAGAAGACCATAATTTCATGAACGTCTCTCAAGGTTTGAAGTATGAAGTCGCTGCCAAATATCGGTCCGAGAATGGTCTCAAATCGCGAAGCGAGTTATGCCAAGATATGAACTTTATGAGGTCCCGAGAAGCAGTTTTAAAAGATTTTGTCCTTTAGCTAACTATTGATTAAATCGTTCACTTTATTTTCAGACTTAATAACTATCGAAATAAGTCAAAAATGCATCCTCGTGATCATTCAAGACAATAATAAAATATAAGAGATACACCTAGGAATAAGGGAGTCTAAGTGAGTAATTGGCCCACATGAGTTCGTGATAGTTTACTAACTTATAATAACAATGATCTCGTTTTTAAGCTTGGTTTGGAGAAAGTGAAAACTTGAGGATGATGATTATTCATAACATTTTCAAAACCCAAGGTATGCTTTTGATTTCTTTATTCTGAATGTTTTTAATTTTCTACCTCTTTAAATAAAGGCCAATGTGGATTGATTATAACGAAAAATGTAAACGTGCTTTGTAACTAATGCATTGCATGAGGACATTGCAATGGTCTAGTGTAGGAGATTTGATAGGTGTGTAAACACCCATCTTTTCTACCACTTAATTACAATAATAACCGGACCAAAACGTGTATTTTATGTCTTCTATGTCAGAATTATGCTTGGTTTGTGTTTTTGTTGTGATTTAGGACGAAAAGGTGAAAAGTGGAGAAAACACGGGAATTCACGGACATTTACGGACTTTTATTGAAGAAAAAGATGAAAGACGAAGTCAAGAAGTCAAGAGTGCAAAAATAACGGAAGTCCAAGACCAATTCTGAAGATTTATCGAAGAAAAAGTCAAAAGACGGAAGTTTATCAAAAGCCGAAGAATTCAAGTCTATTTTATTAAAGAATTTAAAGATGAGTTCAAAGAAATCCCGAAGCCAAAAGTCCTTTAAGTCCAAGTTTAAAGAAGATTAGAAGAAAAGGACCAAGCATGCAATTAATGATGATTAAAGAAGGAAGGACTTAAGCTTGTAATTAAGAGAATAGGAAAGAGGGGAGGAAGCTTCCTAATCCTCCCTTATATATAGTTAGGACTAGGTAATTATTTTTCTTGTTGGCTAACTTGACAAATTAGCTATTCCACATTTATTTTCTTGCACATTTAAATACTTGTCAATTTAATTACCTTGTCTTGCACATTAAATTCCTTTAATTTCAAGTAAGTTTCCATTTAATTCTTGTCAATCTTTACTTTATCTTGTTAATCTCTCATCTACCTTTCTTAATCTTTGATTTTTATGTTTATGTTTGTGTTCATGTTCATGTTCTTATTTTGATCAATTGGGTTTTTAATTATTGTGGTTAAATTTGTTTGTTTTGTTGATTTAAATTGTTTGTTTATGTTTAACTGTTGAGTTGTTATTAGTTTAGCTTAATCGTTTTTTTTGATTTTGTTTAAATCTGTGTTAGATCTATTATTTCTGTGATCCCTTGTTCTTCGGGAGTGTTTGTTGTGTTTCTGTATTCCCAGGAAAACTTCCGAGCCAAGACAAGGAAGGCTGCTCATTCGGAACTCTCAAAGTTCCGAACCAGTGGGTTTCATCCGGAACATTCAAAGTTCCGGATCAAGAGTGTTCATTCGGAACTCAAAAGTTCCGAGTAAAGACTTCCGAACGATAGTTCCGTATCAAGGAGGCTTCATCCGGAACATTCAAAGTTCCGGACAAAAACTTCCGGACGAAGACTTCCGGACGAAAACTTCCGGATCAAGGGAAAAGTTCCGGATCAGCACATTCATTCGGAACTCTAGAAGTTCCGAACGAAACTTCCGAGTGAAGACTTCCGGACGAAATCTTCCGGATCAATTCTTCCGAACCAAA
Source organism: Glebionis coronaria (assembly GCA_025667525.1). Classification (NCBI taxonomy): domain Eukaryota; kingdom Viridiplantae; phylum Streptophyta; class Magnoliopsida; order Asterales; family Asteraceae; genus Glebionis; species Glebionis coronaria. The sequence continues at coordinate 100,641,347 of CM046875.1, forward strand.
GTTCCGGGTCAAGAGGTTCATTCGGAACTCAAAAAGTTCCGGATCAACTTAAAAGTTCCGAATCAAGGTTTTGGGGCTTTGGAAGTTCAGACTCAAGACTGCTTCATTCGGAACTCAAAAAGTTCCGAGTCAAGCCAGTTCATTCGGAAGTTTTGAACTTCCGAATCAAGGATTCTTACAGGTTTTTTTTTATCTGCTTTTAAATTTCTGTACTTTATTTTCGAGTTTTATTTTCCCTCCTCTTTATTTAATTGCACTTTAAGATTATTTGTCTTAGCTTAATTTTATTCTTGCCTTAGTTTAAGTTTTAGTTACGTTTTAAGATTGCCTTAGTTAGTTTTAAATTTGCGTCATTTACTTTATGTGCCCTTTAATTTCAGTCACGTTTTTAAATACTTGCACTTTATTTTAATTAGACTTAGATTCACACTTTTTATTTTAAAATACTACAACGACACATTTTTGTTCCACCAAAATAAAACTGAGTCACACATTAAACATAAGTTTTTCAATTCGAAGAGGTTGGTACAACGAATCTTTTTAACCTGAGTAAAATCTCAGTTATCAATATCACAAGTGATGAATGCACATGGTCAAGGCAAGGAAACATGCTCAAGAGTAAAGTCAAAGATCTCATCTGCATATTCACAAGAACAAGATCGAAGACTCAAGCATAGTATGCTAGGTTTAAGATTTTGTAAAATGGTGTGACCTCCCTTAGGGGAGATTGTTGGAAATACGTTTTTTCAAAGAAAGTCTCAGTCACATTATTGTTAGCATAGATCACGAGCTATAGACTATTTAGGACTTCGTAACTTGGAGTGACCTCCCTTAGGGGGAGATTGTTGGAAATACGTTTTTACGTATTTAGGAAGGATCGACCACTCCAACGATATATGGCGTAGTATGCGCTCGTGATATAATATGTAATAGTATAACCTATAAAGCCCACATGTAGGATGGGATATATATATCCCCTCCTAGCATGTTAGGAGGGGTTGTTGGTTCTCATTTCGTTAATTAAACATTACTTTCTCTTATTCTCTCCTTTCTATCTCTAACTTTCTCTCTCTAGTTCTTCATCTCTCTCCCTCTCTTTAGATCATTACAACACATAGACAATCCAAGGATTACGTGGACCTACAGAATCGAGGACATGGTACGACGAATTATCATCATTTCTTCTCCAAAATCACTTCAGTAAAAGAACCATTGATCCAACGTTGTTTATCAAGCATTATTGCAACGCCATCTTGGTGGCTCAGGTCTATGTAGATGATATAATATTTGGTTCTACAAACCCAAAACATTCCATATTATTTTCCGATCTTATGAAAAGCCGATTCAAAATGTCGATGATGGGGGAAATGATGTTTTTCCTTGTCTCCAAGTTCACCAATCCCCCCGTGGTATTTTCATAAATTAGTCCAAATATGTGCTCGAGATTTTAAAGAAATTTGGAATGGAAAACTGTGATCCTATTGGTACTCCAATGGACACTAAAAACAAGCTTGATTTGGATAACAAAGGGACATTTGTAGATGCTACAAAATACCGAAGTATGATCGGGTCCCTTATGTACTTAACCTCAAGCAAACCGGACATTGTGCATGCTACTTGTTTATGTGCTCGGTACCAGGCTAAGCCAACCGAGAAGCACCTCAAAGAGGTTAAAAGGATCTTTCGTTATCTTCGGGGAACCGTTCACTTGGGTCTCTAGTATACGAAGGATTCTGGTTTTAATCTAACAGGGTTTTCAGATGCCGACCATGCAGGGTGTCGTGATACATTCAAGAGCACCTCCGGTGGAGCACAATTATTAGGCGAGAAGCTAGTGAGCTGGTCCTCAAGAAAGCAAGATTGTACGGAGTTGTCCATCGCGGAAGCAGAATATGTGTCTCTATCCGTGTGTAGTGCTCAAGTCCTTTGGATGAGAACACAACTCACGGACGATGGCTTTCACTTTAACAAAGTTCCTATTTATTGTGATTTACAATCAGCCATAGCCATATCCTTCAACCCGGTCCAACACTCCAAGACCAAGCACATAGTTGTCCGATTCCATTTCATAAAGGAGCATGTGGAAAGAGGAACTATCGAACTGTATTTTGTCAAGAAGGACTACCAACTAGCCGACATCTTCACCAAAGCTCTTTCTCAAGACAGATTTGAATTCTTGGTTCGTCGACTTGGTATGCGTAGTTTCACTCCCGATGAGCTTGAACGTCTTGCACATTAGCAGTAACCTTGTATATATCTATCAGAATATCCAAATACAAAAATCTAAAACCTATAAAAACAAAATAAAAAAATGAGAAAATCTTTCAAAAATACCAAAAATATTCTTCTCCGACATGTCTCTCAGCATCGATAATATGGATGTACTGAGAAATGTCGCTCAATAAAGACATGGGTATGTACATAAAGTTCGAATGAGAGTTCAAATGTTTTCAAAACATGTTTTTTCTATTTTTCATCTCATAATGGCTCACAGTCATATTGCAGACTGTGACCTGGACTTCAAATAAAGGAAAGTTTATAACAGATGATAACTTATCCTCAACAACGGGAAATTAATTTTTCTCGGTCATGGGCTTATATTAAAACATTCAAAGTTTTAATCTCATGAACACAAGGAAAATGTTCATTTATGTACATTATTCCTCAACAATGGGAAATTCAGTTTTCTCGGTTTTTGAGCACAAATTTTCAAGATATTTTCAAATTCTTTCAAAATTGTGTGCTCATATACTCCCCTATTTCAAATAGAATTTTTTTTTTCGAGGGGGAGTATAAATATCTCATAACATATAGTTCTAAAATTTTCTTGACACATTATTCTCTCCATGTTACATGACTAGTATATCAAAAATTTCACAAACACATGCAATTTTTGAGGGGGAGAATAGTGATAAAATGTGTTCAAAATGTGTCTTCTTGGATAAGATCTTTGATATATGTGCTTTCTCTTCCTAATATGTGCAAAAACCTTTCCTTTTATGATGCACATATGTAGGGGGAGCGTTTGGGTGATATAGAAAACTTTCAAGGTGTAAACATTGATTTCATTAACACCTTGATTGCCTTTTCAATCGCTTTTTATGGTTACGATATCTATACCCCACAACACATTGATTCACGATGGTATTGGTGTCAAAAGGTGGTTAGGTATTCGTCCTATGATCCAACCATAACCGGAGGGATCTTCCCAGGGACAATCCATTAGAACTTAGAAGTCCTTAGGAATGATGGAGTAGTTGAGTGTACGGGAAAAATGCCGACTAATGACTTAAGCTAGCACTGGAACAATCACAACAAGGTGCTAGTAATGACGTCTTGGTAAGCATTGAAGGGATTGAAGAATGAAAAAGAAATGATAGGATAAAGGGTGTAAAGAAAGCAGCCCTCCATACAACTTAGGCAGAAACCAGGTCAACTCATCAATTATCAGAATCACTTAGTTGATTTTTGATGTTGAAGACAAAGCATCATGGACCTAGTGATGCAATGCACAACCCTTCCCAACCTACTCAAGCTTCTCTCAAAAGAAGTTTGTTTTATTGTCACGGAGTTCAACTCACTTCTATCAACTTTCTCACTCCGAGATAGTAGATATTGAAAAGGTGACAGTCTGCTCCAGCCTCCGATCACCAAATAAACATGCACTTATAGAGTCTAGAGCCAACAAGATTCATCAAAAATCTCATTAGGACACTTATTCCATATATCAATTATTGTTCATCATTAGAACACAAGAGATAATTTACAAAGTCATACGCTCTATCCTTATGATATTTCCAGAACATTCAGAGTGATACTCTTTAGTATTCACAGTGATGAATGGAAATCCTTCCAGTGTTAACATCAAACAGCACTGCGGTAGGTCATATGTAAGATTCACTTGAATTGAACATATGATAACTGGAAAGCAACAGTGGTTTGATTCTTTCTTGATTCGAACTCGTTCCAGGTCTCGACCTAATATCTTTATGATCTTGCCAGAACATTCAGAGTAATACTTCTTAGTATTTACTGTGACGAATGGAAATCCTTCCAGTGTCATCATCAAACAGCATTGCGGTAGGTAACTTGTGAGATTCTACACGAATCAAACTTGTGTCAACTGGAAAGCAACAACGGTTTGGTTCTTAATTGATTCAAACTTGTTCCAGGAAATGAATTGACGACTTAATCAGCAGAATGGAATTGCATGATTCACTCTTTACTAGGAACTATCTTTCGAGATGCACAAGTAATGAGAACAGCTACCACAGCCGGAAACCCTGTCAAGGAAGTTCTTTGAACTTACCTAATCACAGGTACAGTACTTGTACTGTATAACGGGAAACCGAAGGAATTCAAATGGTGGCGTTATCTCAAGAGTCACAATTCAAGGACACATACTCAAGTAATTGAAGAAAGCTAAAGAACATCTAAAGACAAAGACTTCCACTACTCTGATGATCAAAGGAGATTGTTAACAAGCTTTCAAGACATATGAGTATGTGGGGAAAGACACAAGAACACAAGTTTGCAAAGTTTGAAGATCAAGTCAAGGCAAAGATCAAAGATCCAAGATCACAAGTCATGAAAGAAACTATGAAAGAACTCTGAAGACAACGAGCTTCAAAGTCTGCAAAATCAAAGAAGTGAAGTCACATTTTACATGACCACCCCTTAGGGGGAGATTGTTAGCCGTATTTAAAGTGATGGTCATATAATATACCGTTGCGAAACTCGTAGAAAATGCTATTTAACGGTGTCGAGAGTTCTTATTTTATGCTATGTATGTAACGGGAATTAGTCCCGAACACACAAATGAGGAAGGCCTTTTATGCATTACACTTGTATTATAAAAGGCCCCTAGCACCTCATTTGTGTGTGTGTTTTCCATTTTTATTAGTTGGTAGAGAGAGAAACATCATGTCTTTCTCTCACTAGGAAATCACAACTCTTTGTTTTCTCTTTTATTCTTCATCTTAATCTAATCTTTATTTTTTGGTTTATTCCATCATGTTATTCATGTATGGTTAGTCATGTGTTATAGTCCTACAATTACCATGAACTTCACTTGGCTTTAGATAATGAAAAATCTCCCAAGTAGGATTAATTTCAAGAAAAATGAATGAATGTTTTTATTTAAAAACTTTAATCCGTTAGTTTATGGAATGGAATTATGTTTGCTAAGTTTTCATCTTGTAGTTATTATTTAACTTCAGTCGTTCAAAGTTTTCATTTTTAGTTTGATTAATGACCACAATGTTTGAACTAGAATAAGCAAACATCATATTCCTGTATAAGACAAATTAGTAGTTTATGGGAAATTTGACACGAAATGGAATAAATACTTGGGAGGACTAGTGGAAATAGATTAAAAAGATTTTGGAACAGAAAAATATGTGATGTAGTGATTTTACTACCCATTAGGAAAAGAGCGTAAAAGTGGAAAGTATTAACAAGTGATTTAGGAAAACCACAAGTAAGTGACCCAAAGTGGGGGGATCGTTCTCAAGGAGGCAAGTTTGTTGTGTAAAGATAAGATTAATGATGTGATTATGATTTATGAGAAAAGAAAAAATAGAAAAGAGATTAGAAGAGAATGACGGTTACGATTATGAATTAAACTAAGACGATAAGTCGTGCACGTAAAACCGTAAAAAGTGACAAAAATTAAAAATTACCCTAAAAATTCCTAGAAAATTGCAATCCTAAAAAATATAATTAGAGTTTACAAAAAAATCAACAATCACTCAAACTTTTATTTAATTAAATATTAATTTTTTAATGCTAATTAAAATCCAAAAAATCAATTTAATTAACAAAAAGCCCAAAATGAGATTTTCTTAACTTGTAAACCTCTAAAATGACTTAACTGAATTTAAAACTATTTTTGAAAATTTTAAAATTAATTAAAACTATTTAAAAACTATTAAAACTTAAAATAATTCTAAAAATTAATCTAATGACAATAAAATTAATCTAAAAATTGTAAAATTCCTAACTTAATGTATTTAAACTAGGGTAAAATGAAAAACTTTGAAAAATCTAAATTTTATTTTTTAATAAAAAAATAATAATAAAATATTAATAAAAATCCAAAATTTATAAAAAATTCTAAAAAGTTGCAAACTAGTTTATTTTAACCTAAATAAAACAAAAATGCACTTGAAATTACCAAAATACCCCTATTGGGCCTAAAAATTGGGCTAAATGATAAAACAGTCCCTTAATGGGCTTAAATTGGGCTCAATAAGAAAAAGTCAACCAAATAAGCCCAAAACTTCCAGTCACACATAAAATTTGATTTTAAGAGCAAAACTCTGAAAGGCCCAAAAGCTGAAAATGTGTATAAGCTAGCTTATTTCAAAGCAGCTTATTCTTAATGGGCTTTTTGGCCCATTAAGCTATAAGCTGATGCCATAAGCTTAAATTTGACACACAAGCTTCTTTTGAGTTACCAAAGAGATCTGTGAAAAGAAATTTTGAAAAAGCACAAGAAATAAGCCTGAAATAAGCCAAGACTCTCTTCACAAAATGACAAAATAGTCGTTTTTGAGTTCTAGACCACCTCAAGTGCTGATTCAAGTTTCAAAAGGTTTCAAATGAGTTAATTAAGCAAAATAATCAAAAAGTTTTCCAATAGTCACAAGCAATAAGCCAGAATAAGAAATTAAGCACTTATATAAAAGTCAACTTGATGAGTTTTCTAGTCAAACTTAAAAGTCAAACCCTAATAAGCTCCATATCAAATCAATGGGTCAAATAAGGAAGATCAATCACAAAAAATAAGTTGTTGCAAGTCTGGATAAGCCAAAATGGCTTACGAATAAGCTTTTTGATGTTTAACACTAGTAGGGGCTAGTTTTGGAGGTTCAACAGTGGGAAAAGTTTCCATAGCTTGACCAAATTGAATTTTTTTCTTTTATGACTTTTTTGTGGATTCAGGTTAAGCAAAGGCACCCAAGTGATCAGTTAATCACAAGGAGTCAATAACAACAACAAAAACACAAATTCAATTAGCCAATAAGTGCAGTTAATTCAAAAATTCACCAGATATGCATCAGACATGAACATTAAGCAGCTTTCACCAAATAAGCACTTTTAGCAAGATTCAGTCAGCCAAACTTCACAAAATGCATACACAAGCTATAAATAAATCAAATGAACAAATATAAACAGGTTTCCTGCATTGATTCAAAGTCTAGATCCAAATTCAAGCAGATTAAAGTTACTGATAAACACTAAGCAAGCAGTTATGATACTTTGCTGATATACTTGACCACAAATCCAATTCAAACACTCAAATCTTCTTAACAGGTTACACTAACTTTGATTTAACACTTGTTAGCCCTAAACATGCATACACTCTAGGTGTTTCCAAAATCTTAGGTCAAAATAAGCAAAATCAAGTGAGTTATAGCACAATCTTGGATTTGATGTTTTAAAGTTGAAAATTTGTAGATATGAGCACACAACCAAGTATTAAGCAGATACAAACAACAAACAACACCTTCCAATAACTCAATAACAAGTTATGATCATAAACAGGTTAACCCAAACACCCCTTCTCTTTTTCAATCCAGGATTTAAATAAGTATAAATGTGATTTAGTGTTACCCAAGCCCAATCAAACATAATAACAAGTATATTATGCAGTATCAAGAAAGATTAAGCCATAAAAACAACAAGAACAACAGCAGAACTCAAAATCAAAAATTTCAAGTACTTAGACAATTTTTTGGGTTCAAGAGCTCAAACCTCATGAATGTACATCCACACTCACGAATTTTTGAGCTGATGTGCCTAGCAAAACAAGGCACAAGCTTCCACAAACAAGCTGCTAAGATTCAACAAGGTTAGAACAATAATATGAAAAACAGAAAGTAGAAAAAGGCTTGATTAATGCAACCTTTGTACCCACTTCTTGATTATCCCCAAACCACAAGCTCCCAATACCTTGATAATCTTCTTATCAGGGTATTTAGATCACTTGCAGCCCAAAAATTCCAAGAATGTACCAAAGACTTAGTAAAATATCAAGATTTTTGGAAAATATGCAATTTCTTGCACAAACTTTAAAACAGGTTTTAAGATTTCAGAAACTCAAACATATATCAATAACAAGCAGTAAATAAGATTAGCACTTGGGTTTTCTTCACAAATTCAAACACTTCTCATTAAACATGAAGGAGGATTTACAGAAAAGTGAACAAAGGAAAAACCAAGAGCAAGCCTCAATGTGTGAGGTCCTATGCCTTTTATAGGCTACAATGACTATCTAGAAATCATAAAATCGTAAACCCTAATGCTGCAGAAGTCCCAATTTTCCCTTGAGGATTTTGAATTTTTGCTTGAACATGTGAACTTCTTGGCAGTTTGTGAAGCTGTAAAGTGTGAAGGAATTTGATCAATGGCTCAAAATAAGCTTAAGTTTTAAGCAAGGGTCTTGGACGTTGGATGGCTGGCAGGGTTTTGGAATCTTCTTCAAAAACACGGGACAAGGGTTTAACATGTGACAATGGGGTGATGTGGCAAGGAAAGTAAGAGTGGGGTTTTGTTTAGTACCACCTTAGTCTTAAATCTGGAGAAGATTAAGGCTTAATTATAAGTAATGAAAGAATACCCAATTTTGATTATGAACATGAAGAACAGCTGTTTAATCCATTTTGGGTTTTAAAAGTTATGTTAGACGCCTAATTAATAAATTAATTAGGGTTAGTTAAATCTGGTGTGAGTGGAGGATGAGGTGGAAGAATGGTGGGCTGTGATTGGTGGAGGGGATTTAGTGGGGCACGTGGCAAGTTGCCACTGGTTAAGGTAAGTTTGATGTTTGCCAGCTTTAGCCCATAATCTTTCATTTCCTTTTCACTTGTAATTTAAATAATCAAAATCCGGATTCCTTTGTTATTGAAGTTTTCTTTTTCACACTTTTGCCCCAAATACTTTTCCAAAGTATTTTCAGGGGTATTTCTTGCCATTTGATGATTCTTGAAGGGCTGTTTTGATATTTTCTTCAAAGATTATGGTCTTGACTTGTATGATTGACTTCTTGGAGGACTGAAATTGACAAGTCTTCATTTTTGAGGGACCATTCTTGCCAATTCTTCAAAGTGGATGGCCCTTTTTGTAAATTTGACAAACTTTAAGGACCAAACTTGTAATTATGAATATACAAGGGTTTAAAGTGTCTATTCTTCAGTATTGGAGGACCCTTCTTGCATAATCTTCATTTCTTCAAGGGTTATTCTTGGAAAATCAACACTAGGGCTTGGTTCATTGTGCGGCTTCATTTCTCGTGTTCGTTTTTGCTTGTTCTTTGTGATCTTTTGTCATTTACTCAATATCCATACCTAAAATACACAAGTAACAAACACAAGCATATATTTTGCATTTTTGATGATATTTAATGCATTTAAAGTCCGTTTTGAACGATGAGACTATGTATAAAAGCAGTCTCATCATTCCCCATACTAAACCATTGCCGTGCCCTCACGCAATGCTAGAATAAAGTATCATAGCACCTCTAAAATTCATTTTTATTCACTTTTATTGAATGATAAACTAGCTACACTACTACTATTACTTCTACTTACGTTTTAGACATAATGTATGATTTTCATCGCAAAATGGGACGTTTAGTTTCATAAAATAAGAACACGTGAATGCTTCGTTAGAAATAATTTCATCGTCCTCGATTTTCACCCCAATTCCATGCTAAGCGTGCAAAGAGATCATTGTCATTATAAGTTAGTAATGCTAACACTACTCATATTCCCTAATCACGTACTTATCCTCCCATTTTCCTAAGTTGTATCTCTTATATTTTATTTTGTCTTGAATGTTTCACGAGGATACATTTTTTACTTCTGCGATAATAGAGATTTAGGTCTAAAAATAGAGTCATAACGGTGTAACTAAGACCATCGAATTAATAACCCCTCCTAATAGACAATGATGTCAAAAAATTAAGTTAACAAGAAGGATCGATAAACACGGTTTTATAACGGTTTTGAACATGAGACTTATTACCAAGACTTTTATACGCCCCCTACCGGATGGGCCTTATTATCATAGGTTTACCTCCATATTTTATTCAACTTCGCCATGAAGCTTTTATTATGACTTCGGTCTTGCCTTGCATTTTATTTAACCTCGCCATGAGGTGTTTATTATGGCCAAAGACGTATATCCTCACGCTAAGGCGAATTTTGGATCTTTAAAGCTTCAAAGATTAAGGCTTGATTCACTTTCAATTTCGCATAGATTTTTTGGCCTTGTGAGCTTTAAAATGTTTGCTTGATTTAGGTGAGCACTTGAAATCTTATTATTAGGTGAAGCTTTCGATTATTCGGGTTGCCAATACTTCAAAACCGTGACGCTGGCGATACCTTAATGTCTTCCCAATTTAATTACATGGAAGCTACTGGAAAAGACTAGAAACCAACAATCAAGACTAAACCGCTAAGTCAATATTTATTAAGCAAAAAATATTTACAAGCGTAGGGAGAATAAGCAAATAACGAGAACACATGAGTTTTTGAAAGAATACGAGTACTCTACGTTTAGCATAGTAACTTATAATTAACTCTATCATTTCTCGTCCTCATTTAAGAGACTTAGCCTAATATAAAGTTAAGGAATCGAAGCTAAGTGCTCAACACACACGGTTGAGTAAAAAATTACTCTTATTCTCCCCATCGGAAAATCTACATTCGTGTCTTCAAACACTTATAAAACATGAGAAAAATTTAAAATTTGGCCATTTTAGCCTTATTTTGCAACAAAACGATAAACAAAAAGATAAACTTTGGAAAGCGTGAAGGTTTGGCAAGGCAAGTATCTATTCACCCCCCATACTAAAGTTAAACATTGTCCTCAATGTTTCGAGTCTAAGGATTTGAAAAACCCCCATACTAGAGACGTAGTCGAATGCATAATCTAGCATGGAAAGGGTGTAACCGTTAAATCAATAGCCGTTTATGAAGTGTGCTATAAACCTAAGGTTAGAACATGAAAGGATATATCATGGATATTGAGAAATTCTTCAAAGCAAACGATCGAGTGCTCCCATAAAACGAACACGAGAGGCTCCAATCATGAAGATCATGATCATCTAAAAACCACATATCACAAACAACCAAGGAACAAAGGTTGGAAGGGCACAAATCCCCACACGTTACTACATTAGAAAGCGATAATATGTATATAGGATAAGCATGGGACTCCCCCACGAGGCACCTCATTTTTTATTATCGAGTCACGAGTTCGACTCGATCCCCTCAATACTAATTATCATTGGGGAAGGTGATTTGGTAGAGGTAGTTTAAGGATGGAACTTCCCCGCCAAAGTAGTGCTTCAACCTATGTCCATCCACCTTGAAATTGGGGCCATCATTTTGAGTTAGCTCGATGGTCCCATAAGGAAAAACTCGAGTCACGGTGAATGGACCGGACCAACGAGATTTCAACTTATCGGAAAATATTTTCAAACGGGAGTTAAAAAGCAACACTTGATCTCCAATGTTAAAAACCCGGTTTTTAATTTTTGAGTCATGAAACTTTTTAGTTTTTTCTTTATAAATTAATGAATTTTCATAAGCAATATCTCTCAATTCATCCAATTCATTTAATTGCATTTTTTGGTGTTTTCCGCGGTCTCCATATCATCATTACAATGCTTAAGGGCCCAATAAGCTTTGTGTTCAAGTTCAATTGGCAAGTGACAATTCTTCCCATACACAAGCTTATAAGGAGTGCACCCGATGGGTGTCTTATGAGCGGTCCGAAAGGCCCATAAAGCATCGTCCAACTTATCCGACCAAGATTGTGAGTTTTCCCCAATCGATCTCTCCAAGATCCTTTTCAACGCTCGGTTTGAAACCTCGACTTTCCCACTCGTTGGTGGGTGATAAGCCGTAGAAAGCCGATGTCTAACTCCATATTTCCTTAGGACCCTTTCTAATTTGTCATTACAAAAATGGGTTCCACGATCACTTATGATCGTACGAGAACCGAGAAAACAAGTTTTTCAAAAACTTGAGTACCACACGAGAATCGTTCGTGGGCAAAGCCTTAGCTTCCACCCACTTGGATAAGTAGTCAACGCCGAAAAGGCTGTACATATTACCACGAGATGATGGGAACGGCCCCATAAAGTCAATGCCCCAAATGTCAAAGATATCACACACTTAGATGATATTTTGTGGCATTTCATCGTTCTGTGAGGCTTTCCCTTATCGTTGGCATGAGTCATATGACTTCACAAGTACATGTGCATCTCGGTAAATAGTAGGCCAAAAGAAACCGGCATCAAAGACCTTCTTAGCCGTGAGACTAGCACCCTGGTGACCACCCGTGGGTCCTCGTGACAAGCTCTAAGGATGTTAGAAGCTTCGGTACCAAAGACACAACGTCGAATAATTTGATCCGCACAAGTTCGAAACAAGTAAGGGTCGTTCCAAAACTAGAACTTGACGTCACGAAAGAATTTTCGTTTTTGTTGAGTTGTCATACCCTTGATGATGAAGTTACCCGCATGGTAATTTGCGATGTCCGCAAACCATGGGGTATATGAATCAAGATTAGAATTCACTACACCAAGTCTTTAGAGAGGAAATGTTCCGGTGATTTCCTTTGGCTCGTAAACACTTTGGTGAGGATCTTCCAAACGAGAAAGATGATCGGCCGCTAGATTCTCGGCTCCTTTTTGTCAAGGATTTTGTGATCAAATTCTTGTAGGAGGAGAATCCAACGAAGTAATCTCGGCTTTGCATCTTGTTTAGCCATAAGATACTTGATGGCCGAATGATCCGTATACACTATGATTTTAGTCAAGACGAGATAAGGTCGAAATTTCTCAAATGCATACACCACGGCAAGGAATTCCTTCTCCGTTGTAGTGTATTTTAGTTGAGCCTCGGTCATCGTCTTTCTTGTATAGTGGATAGGCAAGAAGTGTTTTTCATGACGTTGCCCCAATAGGGCCCCAATAGCATAGTCACTAGAATCACACATGAGCTCAAAGGGGAGGTTCCAATTGGGAGCAACAAGAATGGGAGCTTTGGTAAGTTTCTTCTTAAGGATTTCAAAGGCTCGTACACAATCTTCGTTAAAGACAAAAGGTGCATCTTTTTCGAGGAGATGTGTAATAGGTCGAGAAATCTTTGAAAAATCCTTGATGAATCGACGGTAAAAGCCCGCGTGGCCTAGGAAACTCCTGACTCCCTTAACGGTTTTTGGATGAGGTAATTTAACGATGACGTCTACCTTAGCTTGGTCTACCTCAATCCCCGCTTTTGAAACCTTTTGCCCTAAGACGATTCCACTTTTAACCATAAAATGACATTTTTCCCAATTAAGCACAAGGTTGGTTTCCTCACAACGCTTCAACATTCTCTCAAGATTCGACAAACATGAAGTGAACGAATTACCAAACACGAAAAAGTCATCCATGAAGACTTCCATCGTCTTCTCGATCATATCATGAAAAATAGCCATCATGCACGTTTGAAAGGTTCCCGGTGCATTGCAAAGTCCGAATGGCATTCTACGATAGGCAAACGTTCCATATGGACACGTAAAGGTAGTTTTTTCTTAATCACGAGGATCGATGGGGATTTGGATGTAACCGGAAAAACCATCTAAAAAGCAATAGAAATCGTTTCCCATAAGACGCTCCAACATTTGATCCATGAAGGGCAAGGGAAAATGGTCTTTACGAGTGGCGTCATTCAACTTACGATAGTCAATGCACACTCTCCATCCGGTCACGAGTCGAGTTGTAATTAACTCGTTGGCATCGTTTGGCACAACGGTCATTCCTCCCTTTTTAGGGACACAATGAATAGGACTCACCCAAGGGCTATCGGAAATAGGGTAAATCATCCCCGCGTCAAGGAGTTTTAGGACTTCCTTTTTGATGACATCTGTGAATTTTGGGGTTCACCCTCCTTTGACATTGGATTATGGGTTTGTAATCCTCCTCCATTAAGATTTTGTGGGTACAAAATTTGGGATCGATCCCCTTAATGTCGGATAACTTCCACGCAATTGCCCCTTTGTGATCCTTTAGAACATCGACAAGTGCAGTTTTTTCATCATTCGAAAGATCTTTCGTAATAATAACCGGCAACTTATCGTCCTCCTCCAAAAATACATATTCAAGGTGAGGAGGTAAATCTCTCAACTCGAGGATAGGTGGTTCCTCAATTGAAGATTTGGGCTCGATACTTATAACCTCCTCGGGTGGAGGAAATGGGAAATCGTTAAGAAAATCCTTGATAATCGAGAAGTCCTCATCATTGTCGAGATCTTCGTCACAAGTACGTGGAACATCGAATTCTTCCAACGTAAAACCACCACCTTCAAATGGAGTGAAGGTTGGTGTCAAATTATCAAGAATGGGATCAAGCATAGTTGGATTGCCACTATTTTCATCATCACCAAAACCTAAAACTTCTTGTGAAAATTACTCACAAACAACGTCAATCATATCAACGAGGTTTATGGTCGTGACGGAATAAACATGAGAAATTGGAGAATTTTGAGTTGCGTTTATAACAAGTTCCTCGTCGTTGAAACGTAAGGTGATATTTCTAGCATGCACATCAATTAAAGCCATAGACTTATCTAAAAACGAACGACCTAAAATGAGAGGAACTTGAGGATTCGCAGGAATATCGACAACGATAAAGTCTACCGGATAATAGAACTTTCCCACTTTCACAAAAACGTCTTCCGCCAATCCACATGCGAGAATCGTGGAATGATCGGCCAACTCGATAGACATTAGTGAAGGAGTAAGATTAGGAAGATTGAGCGACTTGAAGATTGCAAGAGGCATCAAGTTAATACTAGCACCAAGATCGGCCAAGGCATAACATTCTTCCATATCTTGGATTGCACAAGGAATCAAGAATTTACCGGGATCACCGACTTTTTGAGGTATGCGGTTAAGATAAACCGATGAACAACTAGACAATTGTTGCAATTTCTCCTTGTTGTTCAACATACTCTTGAAGTTAGCGGCAAATCGAGGCATCATGACCAAAGCATTGGCAAAACTCACATTAAAATGAACGTCTCGAAACATTTTCATAAAAAGCTCAAATTCGTAATTGTCACGCTCTTGACGTTTGATAGTTGTAGAAATACACTTGTTTAGGAAAACAAGGTAAAAGCGGTAAGTATTAACGAGTGGTTTAGGAAAACCACAAGTTATGACCCAATGAGTGGGGATCGTTCTCTCGAGGAGGCACGTGTGTTGTGTAATGAATGATTGATTAATGTTTTTGATTATTAACAAGAAGAAAAGAGAAGGGAAAATGACGAAGACGAAAAAATAGAAAAATAGGCAAAAACACTACTAGAAAGTTAAGACGTAGAAACGTAAAAAACGACAAAATTTAAAATTTTAATCTAAAAATTCCTAAAAATTACTAAAAATCCACAATAATATTCTAAGAGTTTACAAAAAATCCAAACTTGCCAAAACCTTTTAATTAATTTAATAATGACTTTTTAATGCTAATTAAAGCCCTAAAAATCACTTTTAAATATTAAAAAGCCCTAAACAAGATTTAATAGTTTGTAAACCTCAAAAATGACCTAATTAAACTAAAAACTATTTTTAAAAATTTTAAAACCAAATTAAACTATTTTTAAAACCCTAAAAACTATTAAAATCTATTAAATCTTAAATTAATTGTAAAAATTAATTGAAAAGCCTAAAAATTAATTGGAAAGTGAAAAAGTTCTTATTTTAATGTCTAGAATCTAGGAAAAATGAAAAAAGTTAAAAATAAAACTTTGAATTTTTTTTAATAAAATAATATTAAAATAATCTAAAAAATAAAAAGTTCAAAAATAAATTCTAAAAAATTCTCAAAAATCCTAAATATTCTAACTAAGAAGAAAATGCAAATTAAAGTTCCTAAAACCTTTTAATTAATTTTATATTAATTTTTAAAGTGGTCTAAAAACCCTAAAATTAAATAAAATTAAAAATTAAAGTTTTTGAAAACTTTATGATATGTAAACCTCAAAAATATAAATTAAAACTTAAAAACTATTTTTTTGGGTTTTTATATTACTGTTTACTATTTTTTAATTACTTTCTAAAAATAAAACTAAAAATAATCCTAATAAATAATTAAATAAAGATAAAAATAAAACTCTTAAACAGAAAAGTCTAAAAACTTACTAAGATCCTAGGAAAAATGAAAGGAAGCAAAAATGCTTATTCAATAAGCCAGAATAAGCTTAAAAGCCCACGGCTTATTTAAATAAGAATAAAACAAAACCACCTTAAGTAACACTTGAAATGAAACCTTAACGTAAAAACTCATCTAGATCACTGGTTAACACGTTTACTCCCCCAGCGAGGGGTCGCATGTTCGAGTCCAGGCAGGGTGAAGTTTTTACAAAATTTTTCTTTTTTTTTCTTTTTAAAACTTAATCAGTAACTCTTATAAACTACAAAAACACAATCACAAACCTAAATTGACCAAGATTAGATCAAATAGAAGCTCAAATTATGCCCAGGTCTGCTTTGTTGACTGATGAACAAGAATGCAAGGATAGGACCAAGAGGACTTGGTTTTGTGGCTTGTTTGTGGTGATTAGTTGGACAAGCAGGGCACCCCTACACTCTTTGGAGTGTAGGGAGTCACAAATAAGCAGGAAACAAGCACTTAGCACAGATTAAGATCACAAATCAAGCATACACAGGCAACTTCAAGTTTCTGATGACTAAGATTAGGTCTGGTGGGATTAGAGTGCAATCTACAAGCTCAAAAACCAAATTCAAACTTCCAAATTTTGCACACAGGTGTATTAGCTAGCATACAAACATACTTCAACCCTATTACACCCTATCTTCTAACAGATTATCAAGAATCAAGCATGAATTTCAACAAAAACAGGCATACAAGGCAGTTCACTGACTTTTTGCTATCTTTTTCACTTTTTTAACATACCATTTGCTTCTAACTCTTACCAAACTGAACAGGCAAGCAACACATAACCTATTTAACTCCTAATGAGAGACTCTAACACGTTTTTAAGCACAATCAAAAATTTTTAACCCTGCTTAAACCCGTATCCAAACAACCCTTTAAAACTTGAAAAGCAATTTTTACAAACCAAATCACTTGCAAACCTACTCCAAACTGGTTATATAAGCAAACAACATGCATACAATCCTATAACCACTCAAATCCAACAGATTAAACAACATATAACAACTTAACAAAAAAAAATCACATGAACTTCACTTTTCTGAAAATTTTAAAAATGGAACAAGAATTACCTTGTTGGTCTTACATCCAAGACCAACAATGGCTAGATAGCCACCTCCCTATACACTCGGGTGTATGCAGAACTTAATCAACAATAAATCAATAACCTGCTAAGAAGAAAAGAAGAAAAACAAGAACAATATATTCTGTTTATAAATTTTTTCTTAAAAACTTTTTTCACAAACTTTCAAAACTTTTAACACACGTTTTAAAAACTCTTACAAGTCATAAACCAAAGTGTGCTATTCCACTTTCACTTCACAACACCTTTTGATTTCTGAAACTTATAAAAATCCTTTCAAACCTTTTTGAAACTTTTTGAAAATCCAAACACACAAAGTGTGTATAATAACAAATGGAACTCAGACTTTTCTCTTCTCACTTAGTACCAACTTTTTAAAAATCAAAAGGAATTACACTTGTATTTTAAACAAACACCAAACTTTGCATTTAATAAAAATGGGTTACATAAACTTGAGAAAGAAAATCTGGAACAAAGTGAATGAACATGCTCATTCTCCTTTTATAGAGCTAAAAGACTATTCTAGAAACTAGGAATAAAAAATTACAAGCTGAAAACCCTAATGTATGGAAAATCCGATTTTTCCCTTGAAGTCTTTGTCTTCATTCTTGGTCAAAAGTGATACATGTGATATGCCTGCTAGAAAACTTGTTTGTGGACGTTGGATTGGACTTGGGGACCAAGGGGATTCATCTAACCGTTTAAATGGTCGGGTTATAGGGTTTTGGGTGAAAGGGATGTAGCAGGGGAGGGTCGGGGTAGGTCCCACAGGCCATGTGGTCTTGTTGTGTTGGGTGGGAAAAGGTGAGAGTGAGGGTAATTTAGGATCTGGACAAGATGGGGTAATAACCCTTTGATTTGGGTTCAATTAAGCCTGGGAATTAATTAGGGTTTAAGGGGATTAGGGAGTGGGTTTAATCCGTTTTTAGAAAGGATTAATTTAAAAGGTGTGTTTGGGTGGGAAAATGGTTTGACCTTGTTGACTGGTTATTAAATAAACCGGGTTGGGTTAATGAGCTATGGGTTTGGGTAGGGTATTGGGTAAATGGGTGGGCAGGGCTGAGGTGTCACAGTGTGACTGGTGGTGGATATGTTTGGTGGTTTGGCAGATTTGGCCCCCAAGCTATTCACTTGTCTTCACTTTGTAATAAATGTCCATCAGTGCCTATTTTGCCTTTGACAACTTTTGGTAAGTTGTCAAAAATGGCACAAATTCTTCAAAAAACTTTTCCAAGGGTATTTAATGTATATTCTTGATTCTCCAAGGACTGGTCTTGTACAATCTTCAAACATTAAGGATCATACTTGTACAATTGACATTTGGAGGGTCAAGTGTGACAAGTTCTTCAAAGATGAGGGACTAAATTTGCCAATCTTTAATTCTTCAAGGGTCTTTTTGCAAAATCCAAACTTGGGCCCGGTTCATTGTGCGGCTTCGTTTCCCGTGTTCGTTTTTGATTGATTCTTGTGATCTTTTGCCAATTCCTCAATATCCGTACCTAAAAATACACAAGTAACAAACACGAGCATATATTTGGCATATTTTATGATATTTAATTGATTTTAAGCCTGATTTGGACGATGAGACCATGTATAAAAGCAGTCTCATCACTCCCCCATACTAAACCATTGCCGTGCCCTCACGCAATGCTAGAATAAAGTATCAAAGCATCTCCAAAATTCAATTTTATTCACTTTATTGAATGATAAACTAGCTACACTACGACTATTACTACTACTTGTGTTTTAGACATAATGTATGATTTTCATCGCAAAATGGGACGTTTAGGTTCATAGAATAAGAACACGTGAATGCTTCGTTAGAAATAATTTCGTCGTCCTCGATTTTCACCTTAATTCCATGCCAAGCGTGCAACGAGATCATTGTCATTATAAGTTAGTAATGCTAACACTACTCATATGCCCTAATCACGTACTTATTCTCCCATTATTCCTAAGTTGTATCTCTTATATTTTATTATGTCTTAATGATCACGAGGATACGTTGTTGACTTATGCGATAATAGGGATTTAGGTATAAAAATAGAGTCCTAACGGTGTAACTAAGACCATCAAATCAATAACCCCTCCTAATAGACAACGATGTTAAAAAATTAAGTTGACAAGAAGAATCGATAAACACGGTTTTATAACGGTTTTGAACATGAGACTTATTACCAAGACTTTTATACGCCCCCTAACGGAAGGGCCTTATTATCTTTGGTTTACCTCCATCTTTTATTCAACTTCGCCATGAAGCTTTTATTATGACTTCGGTCTTGCCTTGCCTTTTATTATCCGCCATCATCGGTGGTTTTATTATCCAAAGACGTATATCCTCACGCTAAAGCGAATTTTGGATCTTTAAAGCTTCGAAGATTAAGGCTTGATTCACTTTCAATTTTTGCATAGATTTTAGGCCTTGTGAGGCTTCAAATTGTTTGCTAGATTTAGGTGAGCACTTGAAATCTTATTATTAGGTGAAGCTTTCGATTATTGGGGTGCCAATACTTCAAAACCGTGACGCTGGCGATACCTTAATGTCTTCCCAATTTAATTACACGGAAGCTACTAGAAAAGACTAGAAACCCAACAATCCTAACTAAACCGCTAAGTCAATATTTATTAAGCAAAAAATATTTACATGCGAAGGGAGAATAAGCAAACAACGAGAACACATGAGTTTTTGAAAGAATACGAGTACTCTACGTTTAGCATAGTAACTTATAATTAACTCTATCATTTCTCGTCCTCATTTAAGAGACTTAGCCTAATGTGTAGTTAAGGAATCAAAGCTAAGTGCTCAACACGCACGGTCGAGTCAAAAATTACTCTTATTCTCGCCATCGGAAAATCTACATTCGTGTCATCAAACACTTATGAAACATGAGAAAAAATTTAAAATTTGGCCATTTTTAGCCTTATTTTGCAACAAAACGATAAACTTTGGAAAGCGTGAAGGTTTGGCAAGGCAAGTATCTATTCACCCCCCCATACTAAAGTTAAACATTGTCCTCAATGTTTCGAGTCTAGGGGTGCAAACACCCCTATACTAGAGATGTAGTCGAATGCTTAATCTAGCATGGAAAGGGTGTAACCAATAAATTAATAGCCGTTTATGAAGTGTGCTAAAAACCTAAGGTTAGAACATAAAAGGATATATCATATGGATATTGGGAAAGGCCTCCAAAGCAAACGATCGAGTGCTCCCATAAAATGAAACACGAGAGGCTCCAATCGTGAAGATGATGATCTAAAAACCACAATGCACAAACAACCACGGAACAAAGGTTGGAAGGGCACAAATCCCCTCACATTAACTACATTAGAAAGCAATAATATGTACATGGATAAGCATGGGTCTCCCCCACGAGGCACCTTGTTTTTGATAACCGAGTCAAAAGCTCGACTCGAATCCCCATAAATGTGATCATTTAGGGATAATCATGGTATTGTCAATTTTTGGTGGGGCTTACATGATAAACAAGGCCCAAAAGTACGTGGAGTACTTTAAAAACCCGATAAACGTATACCGGGGTCAAAGATAGCGTCTTCGTTTTCGGATGAAAGACGAAACAACGCTTCTTCAACACAAACCCCAATGGGGTAGAAGAAAATAGGAGAGAAGAAATAGAAGGGTGGAACAATGGGTAAGGCAAAACATTGAGCTACTCGAGGTAGACTCGCACCAATCAAATGAAAAGATTTTCCATTTATTGTATCGGTGGAAGACTGAGATTTCCCTGTATAAGCAATTCCAGGATCAAATCTCTCGTCCTCGGTGGAGAAAGGGGAGGGAACATAAGGGGATTCCCCCACACTAAGTCCACAAAAAGCATCGTCAAAAGGAGAAGACGAGCTTGTAGTACTCAATACTCGTGGTGATGACGGAGTTAGAATTGTAGAAAAATCTTTTAAATTAAATTCAAAATCTTTTCCTTTTTCATCTTTTACACTCTCCTTATGAAAACCCGATTTGATTATGTCAAAAATATTTGGTGTATCTAAAGCAATGTTAGTCACACTAAAAATTCTCACATTTTGAAATCTTTTTGGTTTGGGTGGTGGCAAGTTTTCAAATCTTTTGTCAACAAAGAAAACCTCCCCATCGGGATCAACGTATTCATCATCCGAAGAATCACTCGAGATTGGAAATGTAGGCTTAACACTCTTGACCTCCACCGGCGGAGGGGATGGAACTTCATTTTTCTCAACAACTCCTAAAACTCTATTGGAAATCTTTTTGCAAATGCTTTTGATGGGATTGACATTGTACAAAGATGTGATAGAATAAACATGAGAAAGAGTAGAGTTTTGGGTTGCATTAATGACGAGTTCTTCCTCATTGAAACGAAGAGTGATTTTTCTAGCATGCACATCGATAAGTGCTCTCGAGGTATCCAAAAAAGATCGACCTAAAATTAACGGAACTTTAGGATCGATGGGAATATCAACAACAATAAAGTCTACAGGGTAGTAGAACTTTCCAACTTTCACAAAGACGTCCTCGGCAACTCCACAAGCTAGAATCGTAGAATGATCGGCCATTTCGATTGAAATTCTTGAAGGGGTGAGATTGGGAAGATTGAGCGATTTAAAAATCTCAAGAGGCATCAAATTAATACTAGCACCAAGATCGGCCAAGGCGTAGCATTCTTCCATGTCTTGGATAGCACATGGGATTAAAAACTTTCCAGGATCACCGACTTTTTGAGGTATGCGGCTTAGAAAAACCGAAGAACAACTAGACGATTTTTGCAATTTTTCTTTGTTATTCAACATACTTTTGAAGTTTGCGGCAAATCGAGGCATCATGACTAAGGCGTCGGCAAAACTTATATTAAAATGCAAGTCACGAAACATTTTCATAAAGAGTTCAAATTGATAATTATTTCGTTCTTGTGCCTTTTCCTTGTCTCGTCTTGAAGGGTAGGGTAAAGGTGGTGTGGGTTGGGGCAAATTAGGCATAGGCATCGGCCTTGGAATCTCGGGTTCCATGATTGGTGTAGGTTCAACCGTAGGTGTGGTTTGAGCGGTACTTTGTGGGATTGTAATTTGCTCCTTTTCGACCACAACCTCGGGTTCTTTCTCTTTTTCCTTCTCCATAGAAGTACTTGGACGAGAAATGGGTTCTTTGAAAGTCTTACCACTACGAGTAGTAACAACCTTCAATTCTCCTTTCGGGTTCACGATGGTATCACTAGGAAGACCACCCGAAGAAGAGGGCTTACACATGATAGCTTCAAACATTTTAGCCATTCGGTCTTCAAACTTAGATTGCCTAGCATCCGCTTTTAACAACTCTTGCTTAATCTCATGTTGTCCTTGCTCCATTTTTTGTTGATTTTGTTGGAGTCGTGTGACATTTCCTTCCATTTTATTAGCATGAGTTTTAAGTTCATTAGCAAGTTCGTTTTTTAGCTCGTTTTTCAACTCGGATCTTAAGCTAACCATTTCACGTTGCATGTTGTCAAACTTAGCATCATTAGCCTTAGCATAACTCAAAAACTCTCCTTGAAGATTTTTGGTGTGATCGTTTTGAAAACCTTAGGCATTGTTTTGAAAATCACGGTTTTGGTTTTGGTTAGAAACTTGCCCATTTCCACTTTGATAATTACCTTTGTTGTAATTTCTTTGATTTCCTTGGTAATTTCCACCTTGGTTGTTGTTGCGATAATTATTAGCATTTTGATTGGGTGGAGCTTGATTTGAACGAGAACCTTGACCGATTTGGTTATAAGTTCCCGTGGCTACAAAAGCATTCGAAGTGTTACCATCCGCGGTAATGCACTCGGAAAGATCATGAGCTCCCCCACACGACAAACAACTTTTAGAAACCGCTTTAACCGAAGCGGTGTTGGAAGCTTCTTGAGCCTTCCAATGGGACATAAGGTTAGCAAATCTATCAAAAAATCGATTTTCTTCATTTGCTTCATCATGTAATGCATTGATACTACGAGACGATGATGACGAGCCCAATTTGGCAACACTCGGTGTGTGACGAAGGCTATAAACCTTAGACCTATTCTCGATTATGACCAAAGCTTCTTCAACCGTTTTACACAAAAAATTACCACCCGCGGCGGCATTTAAATAATCTCTTTCACGATCGTTAAGTCCATTGTAAAACGTGTCGATTTGGTGTAAATCGGAAAAACCGTGATGAGGACATTCATGTAACATCTCCTTAAACCTATTCCAAGCCGTAGAAAAACTTTCATTTGATTCTTGTGAAAATTTAGAAATCTCATTTTTCAAATGCGTAGTCTTAGAGGGCGGAAAAAATTGGTTCACAAACTTTGAAACGAGATTCTTCCACGTCAATATAGAATTGGGTGGCTCTTTCTCTAACCAAATTTTAGCGGGCCCCGCTAAGGAATACGGAAAAAGCATCATCTTAATTGAGTCATTCGAGACATCCTTAAATTTGCACGTGGCGGTAAGACGATTAAACTGGCGGATATGGTTGTGGGGATTGTCCTTCTCATCACCTCGGAATTTGTTGTTTTGGATCATCGACAACAAACCCGTTTTCACCTCGAAATTATCCGCAAGGATTGCGGGAATCACAATAGCTTCTCCATAACCCTCGGTGGGTGCTTGAAGTAACTCCATCATAGTTCGATTCGCCATGGTTGGTTCTTCTCGTACAATGGGTTCGTCAATAGGAGACTCCTCACTAGAATGAGTTGGAGTGGGAGTTTTGTTCTTGCGTTTACGTGCACGTTTTGCTTTGTTACGAGTGAGCATAAACGTCACGTACAACGTGGAGATGAGCAAAGAAGATTCTTTTTGGTATTTTTTATTTTTCAATTTTTTTTGTGGTTTTGATTGTATTAACCTTTTTGGAAATTGGTGAATATATTAAGTAGACAAAAAGTCCACAAATCTCCTCCTCAATCAAATCTCTTGATTAAAAAGGCCTCAAGGAATGAAAACGATCACGTGGAGTGAACGCCTTCGATGACTTTAGAACGATGGTGGAACACCAAATCGTTCAAGAGGGTTTAATCAATATGAAACCAAGAAAATATAGATATGATATGTAATAATACTTTAGGCGGCAAAACCCTCGATTCACTCTCAAAATCAAATACGCACAAGCAAGCGGAGGAAACGAGACGGCGCGAAGCACTTAAGAGCCTTTTTCCTTTAGGTTGTGAAATACAACCGCCTTATACCCACCTTATAGTTTGTATTATCAAGATTAAGCTTCACGAAAGTATTTATCTATTTTTGCCTTTTTCTTTGGTTTGAGATTCGAATACAATGATCGAGTGATGAAATCCCGAATCAAGGTTGTGATTGCTCACGTATTTGGAGTACTTGTGAATTTATTGTTCTACGTATACAATATATTAATAATATTCACACAAAAACCGAAAAACGATAATACGTATTAATAGAGTGCTATTAATACAAGTACTATTATGGCTAATATAAAAAACAACAATGTTCAATCAAAACACAACACGCCTCCCCGGCAGCGGCGCCAAAAATGATAGTTGTAGAAATACACTTGTTTAGGAAAACAAGGTAAAAGCGGTAAGTATTAACGAGTGATTTAGGAAAACCACAAGTTATGACCCAATGAGTGGGGATCGTTCTCTCGAGGAGGCACGTGTGTTGTGTAATGAATGATTGATTAATGTTTTTGATTATTAACAAGAAGAAAAGAGAAGGGAAAATGACGAAGACGAAAAAATAGAAAAATAGGCAAAAACACTACTAGAAAGTTAAGACGTAGAAACGTAAAAACGACAAAATTTAAAATTTTAACCTAAAAATTCCTAAAAATTACTAAAAATCCACAATAATATTCTAAGAGTTTACAAAAAATCCAAACTTGCCAAAACCTTTTAATCAATTTAATAATGACTTTTTAATGCTAATTAAAGCCCTAAAAATCACTTTTAAATATTAAAAAGCCCTAAACAAGATTTAATAGTTTGTAAACCTCAAAAATGACCTAATTAAACTAAAAACTATTTTTAAAAATTTTAAAACCAAATTAAACTATTTTTAAAACCCTAAAAACTATTAAAATCTATTAAATCTTAAATTAATTGTAAAAATTAATTGAAAAGCCTAAAAATTAATTGGAATGTGAAAAAGTTCTTATTTTAATGTCTAGAATCTAGGAAAAATGAAAAAAAGTTAAAAATAAAACTTTGAATTTTTTCTAATAAAATAATATTAAAATAATCTAAAAAATAAAAAGTTCAAAACTAAATTCTAAAAAATTCTCAAAAATCCTAATTATTCTAACTAAGAAGAAAATGCAAATTAATGTTCCTAAAACCTTTTAATTAATTTTATATTAATTTTTGAAGTGGTCTAAAAACCCTAAAATTAAATAAAATTAAAAATTAAAGTTTTTGAAAACTTTATGATATGTAAACCTCAAAAATATAAATTAAAACTTAAAAACTATTTTTTGGGTTTTTATATTACTGTTTACTATTTTTTAATTACTTTCTAAAAATAAAACTAAAAATAATCCTAATAAATAATTAAATAAAGAGAAAAATAAAACTCTTAAACAGAAAAGTCTGAAAACTTACTAAGATCCTAGGAAAAATGAAAGGAAGCAAAAATGCTTATTCAATAAGCCAGAATAAGCTTAAAAGCCCACGGCTTATTTAAATAAGAATAAAACAAAACCACCTTAAGTAACACTTGAAATGAAACCTTAACGTAAAAACTCTTCTAGATCACTGGTTAACACGTTTACTCCCCTAGCGAGGGGTCGCGTGTTCGAGTCCAGGCAGGGTGAAGTTTTTACAAAAATTTTCTTTTTTTTTTCTTTTTAAAACTTAATCAGTAACACTTATAAACTACAAAAACACAATCACAAACCTAAATTGACCAAGATTAGATCAAATAGAAGCTCAAATTATGCCCAGGTCTGCTTTGTTGACTGATGAACAAGAATGCAAGGATAGGACCAAGAGGACTTGGTTTTGTGGCTTGTTTGTGGTGATTAGTTGGACAAGCAGGGCACCCCTACACTCTTTGGAGTGTAGGGAGTCACAAATAAGCAGGAAACAAGCACTTAGTACAAATTAAGATCACAAATCAAGCATACACAGGCAACTTCAAGTTTCTGATGACTAAGATTAGGTCTGGTGGGATTAGAGTGCAATCTACAAGCTCAAAAACCAAATTCAAACTTCCAAATTTTGCACACAGGTGTATTAGCTAGCATACAAACATACTTCAACCCTATTACACCCTATCTTCTAACAGATTATCAAGAATCAAGCATGAATTTCAACAAAAACAGGCATACAAGGCAGTTCACTGACTTTTTGCTATCTTTTTCACTTTTTTAACATACCATTTGCTTCTAACTCTTACCAAACTGAACAGGCAAGCAACACATAACCTATTTAACTCCTAATGAGAGACTCTAACACGTTTTTAAGCACAATCAAAAATTTTTTACCCTGCTTAAACCCGTATCCAAACAACCCTTTAAAACTTGAAAAGCAATTTTTACAAACCAAATCACTTGCAAACCTACTCCAAACTGGTTATATAAGCAAACAACATGCATACAATCCTATAACCACTCAAATCCAACAGATTAAACAACATATAACAACTTAACAAAAAAAATCACATGAACTTCACTTTTCTGAAAATTTTAAAAATGGAACAAGAATTACCTTGTTGGTATTGCATCCAAGACCAACAATGGCTAGATAGCCACCTCCCTATACACTCGGGTGTATGCAGAACTTAATCAACAATAAATCAATAACCTGCTAAGAAGAAAAGAAGAAAAACAAGAACAATATATTCTGTTTATAACTTTTTTCTTAAAAACTTTTTTCACAAACTTTCAAAACTTTTAACACACGTTTTAAAAACTCTTACAAGTCATAAACCAAAGTGTGCTATTCCACTTTCACTTCACAACACCTTTTGATTTCTGAAACTTATAAAAATCCTTTCAAACCTTTTTGAAACTTTTTGATAATCCAAACACACAAAGTGTGTATAATAACAAATGGAACTCAGACTTTTCTCTTCTCACTTAGTACCAACTTTTTAAAAATCAAAAGGAATTACACTTGTATTTTAAACAAACACCAAACTTTGCATTTAATAAAAATGGGTTACATAAACTTGAGAAAGAAAATCTGGAACAAAGTGAATGAACATGCTCATTCTCCTTTTATAGAGCTAAAAGACTATTCTAGAAACTAGGAATAAAAAATTACAAGCTGAAAACCCTAATGTATGGAAAATCCGATTTTGCCCTTGAAGTCTTTGTCTTCATTCTTGGTCAAAAGTGATACATGTGATATGCCAGCTAGAAAACTTGTTTGTGGACGTTGGATTGGACTTGGGGACCAAGGGGATTCATCTAACCGTTTAAATGGTCGGGTTATAGGGTTTTGGGTGAAAGGGATGTAGCAGGGGAGGGTCGGGGTAGGTCCCACAGGCCATGTGGTCTTGTTGTGTTGGGTGGGAAAAGGTGAGAGTGAGGGTAATTTAGGATCTGGACAAGATGGGGTAATAACCCTTTGATTTGGGTTCAATTAAGCCTGGGAATTAATTAGGGTTTAAGGGGATTAGGGAGTGGGTTTAATCCGTTTTTAGAAAGGATTAATTTAAAAGGTATGTTTGGGTGGGAAAATGGTTTGACCTTGTTGACTGGTTATTAAATAAACCGGGTTGGGTTATTGGGCTATGGGTTTGGGTAGGGTATTAGGTAAATGGGTGGGCAGGGCTGAGGTGTCACAATGTGACTGGTGGTGGATATATTTGGTGGTTTGGCAGATTTGGCCCCCAAGCTATTCACTTGTCTTCACTTTGTAATAAATGTCCATCAGTGCCTATTTTGCCTTTGACAACTTTTGGTAAGTTGTCAAAAATGGCACAAATTCTTCAAAAAACTTTTCCAAGGGTATTTAATGTAAATTCTTGATTCTCCAAGGACTGGTCTTGTACAATCTTCAAACATTAAGGATCATACTTGTACAATTGACATTTGGAGGGTCAAGTGTGACAAGTTCTTCAAAGATGAGGGACTAAATTTGCCAATCTTTAATTCTTCAAGGGTCTTTTTGCAAAATCCAAACTTGGGCCCGGTTCATTGTGCGGCTTCGTTTCCCGTGTTCGTTTTTGATTGATTCTTGTGATCTTTTGCCAATTCCTCAATATCCGTACCTAAAAATACACAAGTAACAAACACGAGCATATATTTGGCATATTTTATGATATTTAATTGATTTTAAGCCTGATTTGGACGATGAGACCATGTATAAAAGCAGTCTCATCAACGTTTCTCCTTTCTAAGTCTCGATGGATATGGAAAAGGTGGTGTGGGTTGAGGCATAGGCATAGCCTTTGGAATCTCGGGTTCCAAATGTGGTAATGGGTCAACCGTAGGTGTGGCATGAGCGATACTTTGTGGGATTGGGACATGCTCCTTTTCGACCACCACCTCGGGTTCTTCCTCAATTGCTTCCTCCGTAGGAGAAATTGGTTGAGGAGTCGGTTCCTTAAGTGTCTTACCACTTCGTGTGGTAATCACTTTCATCTCTCCCTTAGGGTTCGATATGGTATTGATAGGAAGACTACTCGAAGATGGTTTGCACATTATAGCCTCAAACATGGATGAAATTTTATCCTCAAACATAGATTGCCTCTTCCTCGGCCTTAAAAATCACTTGTTTTATTTCATGTTGCCCTTGTTCCATTTTTTGTTGGTTTTGTTGTAACCTAGTTACATTTCCCTCCTTTTTGTTTGTATGGATTTTAAGCTCATTTGCTAACTCGTTTTTCAACTCCTTTTTCAAGTCATTCTTAAACTCAGATCTTAGGCTAATGATCTCACTTTGAATATTATCAAACTTAGCATCATTTCCATTTGCGTATTCAACAAGTTCATTTGGAAGATCTTTCAAAGTTTGCAAACCCTTGTTGTTGTTTTGAAAATCATTGTTTTGATTTTTGTTTGAAACTTGATTGTTATTAGCCCCTTGATTCCCATAGTTGTTCCCTTTGTAATTGTTTTTGAATCCAACTTGATTGTTTCGATAGTTGTTGTTAGCATTTTGATTGGGTGCAAAACCTGGTTGAGTCAATTGATTGGAGCGGGTAACTTGACCGTTTTGGTTGTAAGTTCCCGTGGCCGCGTAGGCACTCGAAGTGTTACCACTGTTGGTAATGCACTCGGAGAAATCATGACCTCCACCACTATACATACATGAAACCTCAACCGCTTTAGCCGTAGCGGGAGCACTCTGTTCACCAACTTTGAATTCAATTAAAAGTCCTTTAAGCTTATCAAAGTTTTTGTTTTCCAAGTTCGCCTCAGTTTGGCTAGCATCGATGGTATTGGACAATGAAGGTGAAACCGAAGACGAAGCCTTACAAACACTTGATGTGTTACGAGGACTATACACCTTAGATCTATTCTCAATTATCAACAACGCTTCCTCAACTGTTTTACACAAAAAAATTACCACCCGCGGCGGCATTAAGATAATCCCTTTCATGATCATTTAAACCATTGTAAAACGTGTCAATTTGATGCAAGTCGGAAAAACCGTGATAGGACATTCATGTAACATTTCCTAAAACCTATTCCAAGCCTTTGAAAAACTCTCATTAAATTCTTGTGAAAATTTTGAAATCTCGGTTTTCAAATGCGTAGTCTTAGAGGGCAGAAAAAATTGGTTCACAAACTTAGAAACGAGATCCTTCCACGTCAATATAGAATTGGGTGGCTCTTTCTCTAACCAAATTTTAGCGGGGCCCGCTAAGGAATACGGAAAAAGCATCTTCTTAATCAAATCATTAACAACATCCTTAAATTTGCAAGTGGCGGTAAGACGATTGAATTGGCGGATATGGTTGTGCGGGTTGTCCTTTTCATCACCACGGAATTTGTTCTTTTGGATTATCGACAACAAACCCGTTTTCACTTCAAAATTCTCCACAAGTATAGCGGGAATAACAATAGCCTCTCCATAACCCTCGGTGGATGCTTGAAGTAACTCCATCATAGTTCGATTTGCCATGGTTGGTTCTTCTTCTACGATAGGTTCGTCAATAGGAGACTCCTCACTAGAAATATTAGGAGTAGGTGTGGACTCCTTTTGGTTTTTTCGTTTACCCGCACGTCTTGCTTGATTACGAGTAAGCATAAAAGTCACGTACAACTTGGGGATGAGCAAAGAAGATTATTTTTGGTGTTTTTAATTTTTCCAATTTTGTTTTTTGGTTTTTGATTGTTTTTACTTTTTTTTGGATTTTGTGATTGTATTAGGTAGACAAAAATCTACAAATCTCCTCCTTAATCAAATCTCTTGATTAAAGAAGCCTCAAGGAATGAAAACGATCACGTGAAGTGAACGCCTTCGATGACTTTAGAACGTTGGTGGAACACCAAAACGTTCAAGAGGGTTTAATCAAATGAAACCAAGAAAATATATATGATACTTAGATAATACTTTGGTTGGCAAACCCTCGATTAACCCTTTTTATCTAAACACGCACAAGCAAGCGGGGAAACGAGGCGGCGCGAAGCACTTAAGAGCCTTTTTCCTTAGGGTATGTATTATAATACCCGCCTTATACCTACCTTATAGTTTGTGTTTTTCAAAATTAAGCTTCACGAAAGTATTTATCTATTTTGCCTTTTCTTTCTTGTTTGAGATTCAAATACAATGATTGAGTAATGACCTCCTAATCAAGGTTGTGTTTTCACACTTTTGGAGTACTTGTGAATTTATTGTTCTACGTATACAATATAGTAATAGTATTCACACAAAACAAACGAAAACCGATAATACGTATTAGTGCTACTAATACAAATAGCTATTATGGCTATATAAAAACAACAATTGTTCAAATCAAAACACAACACGCCTCCCCGACCCTTTAGGAAAAGAGCGTAAAAGTGGAAAGTATTAATAAGTGATTTAGGAAAACCGAAAGTAAGTGACCCAAAGTGTCAGGATCGTTCTCAAGGAGGCTAGTGTGTTGTGTAAAGATAAGATTAATGATGTGATTTTGATTTATGAGAAAAGAAAAAAATAGAAAAGAGATTAGAAGAGAATGACGGTTACAATTATGAATTAAACTAAGACGATAAGTCGTGCACGTAAAACCGTAAAAAGTGACAAAAATTAAAAATTACCTTAAAAGTTCCTAGAAAATTGCAATAAATCCTAAAAAAATATAATTAGAGTTTACAAAAAAATAAAAAATCACTCAAACCTTTTATTTAATTGAATATTAATTTTTTAATGCTAATTAAAACCTAAAAAATCAATTTAATTAACAAAAAGCCCAAAATGAGATTTTTTTAACTTGTAAACCTCTAAAATGATTTAACTAAATTTAAAACTATTTTTGAAAATTTTAAAAATTAACTAAAACTATTTAAAACCAATTAAAAATGATTAAAACTTAAAATAATTCTAAAAATTAATCTAATGACAATAAAATTAATCTAAAAATTGTAAAATTCCTAACTTAATGAATTTAAACTAGGAAAAATGAAAAACTTTGAAAAAACTGAATTTTATTTTTTAATAATAAAATAATAATAAAATATTAATAAAAATCCAAAATTTATATAAAATTCTAAAAAGTTGCAAACTAGTTTATTTTAGCCTAAATAAAACATAAATGCACTTGAAATTACCAAAATACCCCTATTGGGCCTAAAAATGGGCTAAATGACAAAACAGTCCCTTAATGGGCTTAAATTGGGCCCAATCAAAAAAAGTCAACCAAATAAGCCCAAAACTTCTAGTCTGACTTAAAATTTGATTTTAAGAACAAAACTCTGAAGGCCCAAAAGCTAAAAATGTGTATTAGCTAGCTTATTTCAAAGCAGCTTATTCTTAATGGGCTTTTTGGCCCATTAAGCTATAAGCTGATGCCATCAGCTTAAATTTGACACACAAGCTTCTTTTGAGTTACCAAAGAGATCCGTGAAAATAAAATTTGAAAAAGAACAAGAAATCAGCCTGAAATAAGCCAAGACTCTCTTCACAAAACGACAAAATATTCGTTTTTGAGTTCTAGACCACCTCAAGTGCTGATTCAAGTTTCAAAAGCCTTTAAATGACTTTAATAAGAAAAATAATCAAAAATTTTTCCAATAAGCACAAGCAATAAGCCAGGATAAGCAATTAAGCACTTATGTAAAAGTCAACTTGATGAGTTTTCTAGTTAAACTTAAAAGTCAAACCCTAATAAGCTTCAGATCAAATCAATGGGTCAAATAAGGAAGATCTGTCACAAAAAATAAGTTGTTGCAAGTCTGGATAAGCCAAAATGGCTTATGAATAAGCTGTTTGATGTTTAACACAAGCAGGGCTAGTTTTGGAGGTTCAGCCGTGGGAAAAGTTTCCATTGCTTGACCAAATTGACTTTTTGTCTTTTGTGACTTTTTTTTATGGATTCAGGTTAATCAAAGGCACCCAAGTGATCAGTTAATCACAAGGAGTCAATAACAACAACAAAAACACAAATTCAATCAGCCAATCAGTGCAGTTAATACAAAACATCACCAGATATGCATCAGACATGAACATTAAGCAGTTTTCACCAAATAAGCACTTTTAGCAAGATTCAACCAGCCAAAC
The DNA here is from genome assembly GCA_025667525.1 of Glebionis coronaria. Lineage (NCBI taxonomy): Eukaryota > Viridiplantae > Streptophyta > Magnoliopsida > Asterales > Asteraceae > Glebionis > Glebionis coronaria. The sequence goes on from CM046875.1 coordinate 100,674,286, forward strand.
TTCACCAAATGCATAAACAAGATATAAATAAATCAAATGAACAGATATAAACAGGCTTCATTCATTGATTCAAAGTCTAGATCCAAATTCAAGTAGATTAAAGTTACTGATGAACACTAAACAAGCAGTTATGATACTTTGCTGATATACTTGACCACAAATCTAATTTCAAACACTCAAATCTTCTTAACAGGTTACATAAACTTTGATTTAACACTTGTTAGCCCTAAACATACATACACTCTAGGTGTTTCCAAAATCTTAGGTCAAAATAAGCAAAATCAAGTGAGTTATAGCACAATCTTGGATTTGATGTTTTAAAGCTGAAAATTTAGCACACAACCAAGTATTAAGCAGATACAAACAACAAACAACACCTTCCTATAACTCAATAACAAGTTATGATCTTAAACAAGTTAACCCAAACACCCCTTATCTTTTTCAATCCAAGATTTAAACAAGTATAAGTGTGATTTAGTGTTACCTAAGCCTAATCAAACACAATAACAAGTATATTATGCAGTATCAAGCAAGATTAAGCCATAAAAACAACAAGAACTCAAAATCACAAATTTCAAGTATTTAGACAGATTTTTGGGTTCAAGGGCTCAAACCTCATGAATGTACATCCACACTTACGAATTTTTGAGCTGATGTACCTAGCAAAACAAGGCAGAAGCTTCCACAAACAAGCCGGTAAGATTCAACAAGGTTAGAACAATAATATGAAAAACAGAAAGTAGAAAAAGGCTTGATTAATGCAACCTTTGTACCCACTTCTTGATTATCCCTAAACCACAAGCTCCTAATACCTTGATAATCTTCTTATCAGGGTTTTAGATCATTTGCAGCCCAAAAATTCCAAGAATGTACCAAAAACTTAACAAAATATCAAGATTTTTGGAAAATATGCAATTTCTTGCACAAACTTTAAAAACATGATTTAAGATTTCAGAAACTCAAACATATATCAATAACAAGCAGTAAAGATTGGCACTTGGGTTTTTTTTTCACAAATTCAAACACTTCTCATTAAATATGGAGGAAGATTTACAGAAAAGTGAACAAAGGAAAAACCAAGAGCAAGCCTTAATGTGTGAGGTCTTATGCCTTTTATAGGCTATAATGACTATCTAGAAATCATAAAAACATAAACCCTAATGCTGTAGAAGTCCCAATTTCCCCTTGAGGATTTTGAATTTTTGCTTGAACATGTGAACTTCTTGGAAGTTTGTGAAGCTGTAAAGTGTGAAGGAATTTGATCAACGGCTCAAAATAAGCTTAAGTTTCAAGCAAGGGTCTTGGACGTTGGATGGCTGGCAGGGTTTTGGCATCTTCTTCAAAAACGTGGGACAAGGGTTTAACATGTGACAATGGGGTGATGTGGCAGGGAAAGTAAGAGTGGGGTTTTGTTTAGTACCACCTTAATCTTAAATATGGAGAAGATTAAGGCTTAATTGTAAGTAATTAAGGAATACCCAATTTTGATTATGAACATGAAGAACAACTATTTAATCCATTTTGGGTTTTAAAAGTTATGTTAGGCTCCTAATTAATAAATTATTTAGGGTTAGTTAAATCTGGTGTGAGTGGAGGATGAGGTGGAGGAATGGTGGGCTGTGATTGGTGGAGGGGGTTTAGTGGGACACGTGGCAAGCTGCCACTAGTTAAGGTAAGTTTGATGTCTGCCAGCTTTAGCCCTTAATCTTTCATTTCCTTTTCACTTGTAATTTAAATAACCAAAATCCGGATTCCTTTGTTATTGAAGTTTTCTTTTTCACACTTTTGCCCCAAATACTTTTCCAAAGTATTTTCAGGGGTATTTCTTGCCATTTGATTATTCTTGAAGGACTGTTTTGGTATTTTCTTCAAAGATTATGGTCTTGACTTGTATGATTGACTTCTTGGAGGACTGAAATTGACAAGTCTTCAGCTTTTAGGGACCATTCTTGCCAATTCTTCAAAGTGGAGGGCCCTTTTTGTAAATTTGACAAACTTTAAGGACCAAACTTGTAATTATGAATATAGAAGTGTTTAAAGTGTCAATTCTTCAGTATTGGAGGACCCTTTTTGCATAATCTTCATTTCTTCAAGGGTTATTCTTGGAAAATCAACACTAGGACTTGGTTCATTGTGCAGCTTCGTTTCCCGTGTTCGTTTTTGCTTGTTCTTTGTGATCTTCTGTCATTTTCTCTATATTCGTACCTAAAATACACAAGTAACAAACACAAGCATATATTTGACATTTTTGATGATATTTAATGCATTTAAAGCCCGTTTTGGACGATGAGACTTAAACACACGAAATAAAAAAGTATAACAAGAGAAAAGAAGGAAGTGTAAACATGAAAGGCAAATAGATCAGATGGTGGGAGCGTTTGTGTTGTGTTCGCTGCTTGTGAGTGGTCTTAGGTTCGATTACTTTTGCCACATTTAGTATGTTTATTTTTAATTTGGAACTTTCAAAAAATGGATCATTAGTTTCTTTGTTCTTTGTGAAGAATGGCCTAGCATTGGTAACATTCTTACCACTGTTAGTATTGTTTCCCTTTCCACTGTAAGTTTAAGTTTAGGATTCTTAGTTTTGTAGCTTATATGTGTTTTTTATTTTTTCTTAGCTTATTGTTTGCTCTGTATAGCTTATTATCCTCCCACAAGCTAACTGCTCGTGGGAGTAGTATTTGTCCAAGAAAAAAAATAAAAATAAAATCTAAAAAGTATCTAGCTTGGCTCGAACCCGTGACCTATCGAGTGGAGGTTCGAGGTTTTACTAGTGTGCTAGTACTCTTTATCTGTCAAGGTCTCATTACATTATATATTTAATAGCTTTTGTTTCCTCTTTATTTAAATAAGCCGTTTCTAGCTTATTGAGATAAGATGGAATCTTCTATTTATTTTTCCTAGAAACAACACAATATTTAGGACTTTTCGTGTTAATTTCAGATTTTTACCTCTTAATTTACTAATTTTTAATCATTTTTCTATTCTGTTTTTATTTAAGTCTTTAAAAATAGGAAAATAAGTTTTAAAATTCCAGAAAAATATTTTTTTTGTTTTTATAAATGTATTTTGAGATTTACAAACAATAACAACTCGACTCATTCGTTGAAGATCTCATGTATAAGGATAGCATGTAGAATACTCTGTCGAATATCTCATGAAAAACGATAACATATCGACTCATCCGTTGAACATCACATGTATCACCGTATCACCGTATCACCGTATCACCGTATCACCGTATCATATCGACTTCTTCATTAAACATCTCATATACAATATTTAAAACTAGATAACAAAAAATTACCAAAAAAACAAATTAATATAAAAGATGATAAACGAATGAGTAGATATGGTATGGTTATACGAGACATGTTACACGGACGAGTAGAGATGATATCGTTATACACGAGATGTTAAACGGATGAGTCGACATAATATCGTTATACAAGACATGTTAAACGGATGAGTCGATAGGGTATCGTTGTACATGATATGTATCGATAGGGTATCATTTTACATAATAGGATTTGATGGGGTATCGTTGTACACGATATGAGTCGATTGGGTATCATTGTATACGAAAGAGTCGATATGTATCCTTACACATTATATGAGTCGATAGAGTATCGTTCTATAGGATATGAGTCGATAGGGTATCATTATACATGATAGGATTTGATAGGGAATCATTGTACATGATATGAGTCGTTCGGGTATTGTTGTACACGATAAGAGTTGATATGGTATCCTTGTACACGATATGAGTCGAAATGGTATCATCACGCATGATATGAGTCGATAGGGTATCTTGTATATGATATGAGTCGATAAGGTATCATTGTACATGATATAAATTGATAAGGTATTGTTGTATACGATATATGTCCATAGCGATATGAGTCAATCGGGTATCATTGTACACGATAAGAGTTGATATGGTATCCTTGCACACGATATGAGTCGATAAGGTATCGTTGTATACAATATGAGTCGATAGGGTATTGATGGGTTTGAAAACACACATCAATACAATCATATTAAACCCCTAAAACATGGAAGAAATACACATTAATGCTTTTAAAAGACAGAATAATGTGGTATTTTGTGTGTTTTGTGTTTTCTAGGCGAAAAGGTACTTGACAAGACAAACATGGCTTTTCATTGACATTTCTTGAAGAAAAAGACAAGAGAGAGTGTTCTAAAGGACTCAAAGTGATCAAGTTATGAAGACGAGGGACCAAAGTTGTTAATTTTTGAAGATCAAGGGCTGGAATGACAAGAGTTCAAAGATATAACAAGTATAATACAAAGTGGCAATAAGTAATGATTCAAGGGACTTATTCTGCCAAATTTTGAAATATTATATTTGTCGGACAAATCAAAATGCTTAAAAAGTGTCACACGGATCATGGACTTTTCAGCATTTATTACCAAATCTTCACACTGGGTAATTAATACTCGGATATTCCCAATCCCACTCAGACCACATTCTACCAATCACAACCTTTCATTCCCTAGCACACGAATCACACTGTGCTAGTGGATTATGATCCATCTGCAACTTTACCAGCCAACCACCATGCGCCACGTGATCAATATATTTCAGCAGGGATTTAGACGATTAAGAGGGATTCAAGACTTGGGATTTAAAGCATAATTGTTTACAAAGGGAATACGCATTCAGCTGAGCCAATTAATTGCATTAAAAATCACCACATTAAGAATCCATAAATATGCAAAAGCATCAAGAACCCTAACTGATTTTTGCAAGCTGTCATTTTATGATTGGCTTAGCTACGTTGCTTCAACAACATCACTCCACCTCTCCCTGACTCCTTTCTTCTATAAATATGACTTGTATCCTTCAATTTTTCACATAACTGTAATCACCTAGCTTAATTAGCTAGGTTTTTTATCTGCCTTAAATTTCCCTTTCACATTTAGTTAGTTAGGACTTTTGTAACCGTTCTGTAACAACCTTTCATCTACATCAATAAAATTTTACAAATTCAGTTCAATTCACTCTTAATTCTTGCATTCCGCTATTCTGCCATTGATTGTTGAGATCTTGTTGATGCTTTGAGATACTATGGAGTTGATTTGTAGCTATTGAAGAAGATTATCTTGTTCTTGTTGATTTCTAGTAGATACAAGGATGATTTGATGCAGATTTGAAGCAGATTTGGCTGTTCATATCAGATAGTGAGTTTTAGTTGATCCATGGTTTATAGTGGTTGAATTTTAAGCTGATAGGTAGTTAGAGAGGTTATGTTTGGCTATCTACATCAGAGGACTCCCCTACGGATGTGATGGTTAAGCTTTTGTTAATTTTCTGTATTTAGTTCGGAATTTCATGCTATGAGTTATACATGTTGTTACTAATTGAAGTTAGCTTGATTTAATGCCTTTTAACTGTTGAATGTAGTTGAGTAGGATTCACTTTTGTTTCTTCATTATTTCATGAAATATGTTTGCTAAAATCTATGACTGTTAGCTTAACTACTGTTTGGATAAGCTTGCTTTTAGAGATTTGTTGTAGCAATTGTTTTGAGTTTGCGATCAGTTGATTTGTTAACTAAAAGGGGCCTTAGATCAGTCATAACAAAGTCAAGTTTTAAGTCAAAACGGATCAAAAATACTAAATGCTTATAGTGAAAACTATCATCAAAACTGTTTGAATAGGATATTTCATTTGATCATATCTCACTCAACTTTGTGAATTGGCTTTTGTAGTTTGGAAATATTGATAGTTTAGAGTGTCAGATGAAAATTTCTAGTTGAAAAGTTTTCTTGTAGCTTATTAGATAAGCCACTAGTCAGCTTAAAAGTAGCATACTTGGACATATTTTCTACCAGCCTTACCTTTTAAGTCAATTAGCTTAACCAGTAGTTTCTTGGCTTAATTCTTTCATAATATTTGCTTAAAATTAGCTTAACATTCATTTCCAAAAATTTCATAGCTTATTACAAAAAGTAAAAAAGTCAACTTAGTCAAATAAGCCAGCTTTTGGTCAAACTAGTTAAATCTGCTTATTCAATTTGAGATTTGAGATTTTATTCAACATTCCATTAGTCTTATCAGCTTATTAGTTATCTTACAAATTTTGAGCTTAATTGGTTGAGTAGATAAGCTGTTTGGTACTTTGTAGCTTATGAAAATTATGTTTCAGAGATATAGCTTATTTTATAAGCTGTAGTTTTTTTTTGCTAGCTAAAATTCAATTATAAGCATTTTAAAAAATGAATCAGCTCATTTGGTGGCTTATATATATTGAGATTTGGCTTAATGAAATCAGTCCGTTTTGGTAATAAGTTGGTGAAAAGTTGCACTTTAGTCCTTACTTTTTCTGGTGTTGTTTATTTTGTTATAACTAGTTAGATTTCTGTCACATTTACTATTTAGTCCCTATAACTTGTTATTTCTGGCAAGTTTGTTCCATTAGTTACGAATTAGTTACAATTTACATTTTTAGTCCTTGCTCTTTGGTAGTTTTATCATTTTAGCTAATATAGTTACAAATTGTTTGTTATTTTGTACTTTGTGCTTAGATAATTGTACTTGCAACACGTTTTAGCGTAGTATTATACGTATATAGCTATTTTTATCCTTTTTGCTTGCTTTGTGTTAGTAAAATAGATACCAAAATTACGAACTTAAACCGAAAACAATTAAGTCTTGTATTGTAAACTAGAAGTCAATTCAATAAGATTCGAGAGAAGAACGATACTATAAAACGAATTATCAAATGGCGCCGCTGCCGGTTTTTATCGTTACGATTGACGGTTTCTTTTGAGGCGTATTGGATTTTGTGATCCGTTCACTTTGTGAACGTTATTTTCTCTGCAATAAAAAATAAAAAATAAAAAATAAAAATATAAAAAAAGCAATTTCTTTCCTAAGAATTGCACCAAAAAAGTTAAAAAATCCAAAAGTAACTCTTTCCTATGAGTTACTGTGACAACCCTAGGTTTTGGATTTGTCACTTGGTCTTACTTTTAAGTTATTTTATGTGTGCTTACTTGAATTGTGTGTTTACGTGTTTATTTTGTGTGAACGAGGTTGGTGTGGTTATCGTTTATGAGTATAGAGTACTCATAAGTAAATCGAGGAACGGTTATTTCATGTTCATGAGCTCACAAGTGGTGACTATGAAATGAAAATGGTGATATTGTGGTGTTTATGTATACGTATAAGTATTATAGTAATAGTATTTTTTTTAGGATTTACGGTTTAAGCATTTAGAGGTCTCGGGTGAGGTAATTATCCATATGAATATTTTCGGGATGGTTTTAAGTCATTTAGGACTTAGTTATAAAGTTTATTTCAAAATTTGAGATTTTTTTTAAAAGTGTATATTTTACGTCTTTTACGGTAAAACGCGTAAATTTGACTAGTTTTACGGTTTTGAGGTTTTGGGAGCTTTAGGAGCTGAAATAAATTAAGGTAAGTTAAGGTAATCTTAATAATACATATATTAATAATAAAAAGAAATAAAAAACGAATTTTGATGGGTATAGGTCGGTTATGTGAAAAAAAAGAAAAGAAAAGGGGAAAAAGGGAAAAAGGGAACCGGGCTTTTGTATATGGGCCAAGGACATGTTCGGAAAGTATATAAAGTATTTTTATTAATCAAAACACTCATAAAATCCCTGGAGATCAAGGTTTGGTCGGCATAAATGGTGGTTTTAGGGTTCTTCATTAATTTTTCTTCTTTCAAAAATTCTAAGGTAAAATCTTTAATACTCTTTTTAATTAAAGTGTATTTATGTTTTCTTTAATAATCTTATGATGGATTTAGGTTAGGGTTTAATATAAAAACAGTAAATTAATGTTGTAATAATCATAATATAATGATTACATGGGTTAGGGCTTGTAATTAGAGGGATTAGGGTTAATTAATGATGTTGATTTTGTTAAACCCGTTTTTAAAAACTGGGCAGAATTTTGAGTCAATTGTTTTGATCATACCGGGAGTTCTACAAACTCTTATTTTGCGATCCACATACCCCTGAAAAGGTATTTGAAGTGGATTTCCAATTCAAGAAACTAGAACTAAATTGGAGGTCGGGAAGGGGGTCAAAAACAGGTTACAACAGTCGGAGGTCAAAACAGTTTTGAATTCAGCCTGTTTTCTTTTTAGGTTTTGGGTTGTTTGGGGTACTTAGGGTTGCATTGGGATCTTCTCACGAACGTGAGAGATGGTTTATATATTTTAGTAAGTATCTGCACTTGGGCTAAGGTTGTGGTTTAGGGTAAGACCCCTTAATGGTAACAAACTTTTAGTACATTTAAAATCAGAAAATCTGGAATGACAAAAGTAGATATATGTATATCGGGGCCTTAACAGTAGCTTTAAGGTTAGGGCAAGTGGGAGGTGTTAGCCAACATATGTAAGGGTATGAATATTCCTTTTACAGAAAGCATGGGTATGTTTAAGTGGACATTTGACTTAAAGTTTTGAGACCTAAAAACTGGGACTGTTTGGTGTAAAATATGAACGGGATAGTTATTAAACTTAACCAAGTTAAGGACTTGTTAAGGAAGGGTAATGGGGTGTTTAGAGTTATAAATGGGGTATTTATATGAGAGGAGGTTAGATGTCCATCATAGGTTGATGAACCATTTTATAGATTGGTTCATGTATTGATTTATGTGTTTTTGGTTTGTTAGCTTGTTGCTAGAGCAAGGACTTTGGAGAAGCAATCAGGTGAGTTCATAGTCCCATTTTACTACGTTTTTAAATGTTTTTTTTCCAGTATGGGATAGAGATGACACTTGAAATGTTCTTTAACATGATTTAGTACTATGTTATAAAATGTGTGGACATAAATGTGTTATTGTGTGACTTGCGTGCTTATGTGTTCTCATATGTGCTTTGGTACGTGTTCTGCTATGTGAATCTTGTTTGGATTGTGATTGAATTTGGTACATAGATGTATGGGCGTCTATGGGACCAGTTGTGATGTGTGTGGAGCGTGGGGCACGATCCGTCCTGAGTACTTGTGCATCGTCTCTTCGGAGGCAAGATATCTCGACAGGGATATAGTTCATCTTCCACAGGTGGTGTGGGAAAGATCCGGATAGTGTGGTGTGCATTCTTGTGCGTGTGACGGGATACTTCTTGATTGTTATAATGTGCTTTGTGAATTGTAGATGTGATTGGTACTTGGCTTGAGTTTTGTTGTGGATGCATGTAGCATGATTATCACATTATGGTCCATTACTATAAATTGTTTTTCTTCAACTTATTTACAACGGATGTCGAGGTTTCTTATGATGTTCTAGATAACTTAAACCTATGTTCTCACCAACTTTATGTTGACAGATTTTAGTGTCATTTTCAGGTGAGGTAGTTGTGCAAGATGATGTTAGAAGTGGCTAGAGTATAGAGGCTGCTAGGATTGCATTCGGAGGAATCCCTTTCCTCTTAGATTTTATTTTGTGTTTGATTAAGTGAACGTTGTGGTACCTATATGTTTGATGTTTGTTTATTTGTATGTATTTGGTAAGAGGTAGGCCTGTTACCTACTTACCTAGACGCCTGCATTGTTGAGATATTTTCACGACATTTGTGTCGCTATCTATGATATTTCAATTTCATTTAGTTCTCTCTATAGACACGCTGTTGTTGTGATGATATCCATACGTCGCGCCCCATATTCCGCCATGGTGGGGTGTGACAGAATGGTATTAGAGACAATGGTTATAGAGAATTAGGTTGCCTAGTCGTGTAGCCTAGTCTATAGCTTAAGAGTCCCTGCATATAGGCGTCATAGGAGTATGTGTGCATTTTATATTAATTGATGTGTTTGGATGTTATTTATTGCGATATTTTGACTAGTATGAATTGAACCATAGTAAGTTCATACTTAACTACATGTTATTTTCTTTACGAGTTTTGATTAGTGCGGGTGGAACCATGGTCGTATACGTTAGTCATTGTTGGATTTCGCTTAATTATGTTTTCATGTTCTTTATACATTTTGAATTTTGTCTACGCTGGCTCAGCTGGACTACGAGTTTATGTGTTTCGTGCATTGGCTATGTTATTTTAATACATGAGGTTTTGGATCTTATCTTGTGTGGTTATGTGCTTGTGAGTTGTTGGATTATGTGTTATGTGTAGTATTAATTTCTTATAAGTGTCATAATAGGAGGGAGTACATTGGTGAAAGGGAACATGTATAATTATGGAGGCCTACATAATTATATATGTGCCACAACACCACTGGACTTTCAAGTATGATTGCATGAAAGAGAGTTAATACATGCTTGTATAGTATATGTTGGATGGATTTGAGTGTATGTATGCATATGCCTATATATGTATAATTCCCTTCTACTTATCGGTTGTATTCTTGGGATGGTTGCTAGCTCGTTTCTCTTTGAGATGTTCAACTTCTGTAGTAGCGCATTGCTCGGGTCCTCATTTCACATGTTTGTTTGTACGGTACTTTTGGCGTGAAGGATTTTGAGATGGTGGAGATTTCTTTTTGGGGTAACGATGTCTTTTGTTTCGAGTTATACATGGTAAAAAAATAGAACTTGCAAATTGAAAAAAAAAATAGTTGTTGGTAGTCGATGAAATAAGGAAGTGTCGGGATCATGTTTCAAATAAGGTGGAATATAAATTCTTTAACATATAAGCATGACTCGGTTATTTTAAAATATTTTGGTTTTGATCACCTAAAGTTATTGTTCTTAAGTTAAAAATTTTGTTCTTATTTAGTGAAATATGTTAAAATCGTGTAATTAATAGAGTTTTAATTTTCTGGAATTAAAATAAATTAGGTTCTTGATTTAATCGTTTTCGTACACCCGAAGGTTATCGTAGTTCCGGCGAAGTGTGAATGGAAATCCGCATTTATGTCTCAAGTTTGATGCTCGAATAAAAGGATTTTGAATTTTAATATTTAAATCTACTAATTTTAATAACTAAATATTAAAATATAAAAGCGATAAGGAACAAAATTAAACTACAATTAGAAAACGAGAGATATCTAAAATAATAATAATGACAATAAAAATGCTAAACTAAACAAGCATAATTAAAACTATATATTTAAGCTAATGAAATAAAGATAAATGAAACAAACCCGTATGACGAACCGGATACGCCGAGCTAACATAAAAAAAAAAAAACGTTAACGACAATTAAAATAAACGACATTTTTTAAAAATTTATTAAAACTAATTTAATTATCTATCTATCCTTTTTTTTAAAATTGAAACACAAGGAAAAGTATCAACAATAAAAGTAAGGATTGAATATATAAAGAAAATGATATGATAACTAAAAACAAAACTCGTCTATCACCCTAGTGTTTCTCCATTATTACTGGAGAGAATATAAAAAAAACTATCCTACTACAAAATTAAACAAAACGCAGGGAGAGTTATGTATTAAAAATAAGTATGGAATAATACGAATGTTCAAAAATATCCTATCTATGGCTACCTCTAAAAAAATTGAAATTTGCTTCTACCTACATCTACAGCAAATAAAAAAGCAATCTAAAAAAATTAAAGTGAGGATCTAAAGATAAGAAAAAAAAAAAAAATCAATACTCCTAATTCAATCTATTCTATCTACGAAATATAAAAATAAAAAAACAGTGAATTTAAAAAAATGAATCTGCGTGGAAGGATTTGGAAAATCGAATAAAATACAAAAGGAAGACTAAACTATTCCTGATCTAAAAGGATAGAAAGTAAACGCAGCATAAGAGAAAAATACAATAAGGATAAGATGACTACCAAAATAATATATAGAAAGATGCAACTAATACCTTAATAAAACATGGATGTTCTACGAAATATTGAATACAGGGAATAAAAAATGAAACTCTTAATGCAAATTAGATCTATCCTATCTATTCTAAAAACGAAAATAAAGAAAGAAAAAATGGATGTTGACAACTCCTTTTTTTGTACCAGGTCCCCTTTAAAGAAAATGAATACTACTACTAGTCATGTCTGCGTCCAACATACGCCTCATCTTTTTTTCATTGTTGGGCCTCATGGGCTGGACTACATAATGGGCTAGTATTCTTTCTTGGGCTGCATTTGATCGGTAGATAAATATGGGTCGGTCCGACCTATATAAATAGAGTCGGGTCGGCCCAATAAAATATGGATGCACCGTCAAACTTGATTTTCCGTGCTCTTTCCATTTATTATGCTCGTTTTTGGCTCTTTGGCTTCGTTTTTGCTCTTTTTCTTCATATCCTTACCTACAATAATAAATAACACATAAACGATAAATGCACTAAAAAAAAATACACTTATTGCTATTTATTATACCAAAAATGAACGGATATTAACACTAAAAACTTGAATAATTACGTGTCTAACAGTTCTAGTTTTGGTAATTAATGGGGGGTTTTAGGGTTTAAAAATCGTTTTTTTTTTGGTATAAATCGGAGTAGGCAGAAACTGTCGCTAAACTGTCAAAATATGTCGCTAACTGTCGCTAATGCCTAGGCAGATTTTGAGAAAAATCGTTTTGGTCATAACTTATTCGTTTTTAAAGGTTTTTGGGTGATTCAAAAGCCTAAAATTATGTACTCGGAACATACTTTTCAAATATTCAGAAAGTTTCGTAATTGGAAGTCAGTAGCTTGGTCGAATTAATTGTACAAGTGTTGAGTTCAAGGTTAATTTTTGGACAATATGGTTTAAACTCGTGTTTTGGGTATTTTGCGATAATGAACACTTGGAGGGTTAACATAGAGATGAGTTGGGAAGGAATTTGAGAGTTCTTTAGACCTTATTATACGTGGTTATATTTTGATGAGTTTTGATTTATGGTACTTATGAGTAAGACTGAAATCGGGGTGACAGTGTTAAACCCGTTGAGTTATGTGACGGCTCCTAACTTGGTTTCAAGACAGTTCTTGTCTGATGAGTTGCGAGATTTAGTTAGGTTGGTTAAATAACTTTATGGTTTTGATAAGTTTCCTCGCGGACGGTTAAGGCTCATGTGTTGTTGGTTGAGATTATTTTCGTGTAAACTGAGTTCACGTTTGAACGTGAAGGTTTTATCAGGGATATGCATCCTCGTTTGTTTGCTGAGAATAAGTTTGAGTTTGGGAGTGAATCTCGGGACGAGATTTCTATTAGGAGGGAGTGATGTGACAACCCTAGGTTTTGGATTTGTCACTTGGTCTTACTTTTAAGTTATTTTATGTGTGCTTACTTGAATTGTGTGTTTACGTGTTTATTTTGTGTGAACGAGGTTGGTGTGGTTATCGTTTATGAGTATAGAGTACTCATAAGTAAATCGAGGAACGGTTATTTCATGTTCATGAGCTCACAAGTGGTGACTATGAAATGAAAATAGTGATATTGTGGTGTTTATGTATACGTATAAGTATTATAGTAATAGTATTTTTTTTAGGATTTACGGTTTAAGCATTTAGAGGTCTCGGGTGAGGTAATTATCCATATGAATATTTTTCGGGATGGTTTTAAGTCATTTAGGACTTAGTTATAAAGTTTATTTCAAAATTTGAGATTTTTTTTAAAAGTGTATATTTTACGTCTTTTACGGTAAAACGCGTAAATTTGACTAGTTTTACGGTTTTGAGGTTTTGGGAGCTTTAGGAGCTGAAATAAATTAAGGTAAGTTAAGGTAATCTTAATAATACATATATTAATAATAAAAAGAAATAAAAAACGAATTTTGATGGGTATAGGTCGGTTATATGAAAAAAAAAGAAAAGAAAAGGGGAAAAAAGGGAAAAAGGGAACCGGGCTTTTGTATATGGGCCAAGGACATGTTCGGAAAGTATATAAAGTATTTTTATTAATCAAAACACTCATAAAATCCCTGGAGATCAAGGTTTGGTCGGCATAAATGGTGGTTTTAGGGTTCTTCATTAATTTTTCTTCTTTAAAAAATTCTAAGGTAAAATCTTTAATACTCTTTTTAATTAAAGTGTATTTATGTTTTCTTTAATAATCTTATGATGGATTTAGGTTAGGGTTTAATATAAAAACAGTAAATTAATGTTGTAATAATCATAATATAATGATTACATGGGTTAGGGCTTGTAATTAGAGGGATTAGGGTTAATTAATGATGTTGATTTTGTTAAACCCGTTTTTAAAAACTGGGCAGAATTTTGAGTCAATTGTTTTGATCATACCGGGAGTTCTACAAACTCTTATTTTGCGATCCACATACCCCTGAAAAGGTATTTGAAATAGATTTCCAATGCAAGAAACTAGAACTAAATTGGAGGTCGGGAAGGGGGTCAAAAACAGGTTACAACAGTCGGAGGTCAAAACAGTTTTGAATTCAGCCTGTTTTCTTTTTAGGTTTTGGGTTGTTTGGGGTACTTAGGGTTGCATTGGGATCTTCTCACGAACGTGAGAGATGGTTTATATATTGTAGTAAGTATCTGCACTTGGGCTAAGGTTGTGGTTTAGGGTAAGACCCCTTAATGGTAACAAACTTTTAGTACATTTAAAATCGGAAAATCTGGAATGACAAAAGTAGATATATGTATATCGGGGCCTTACCAGTAGCTTTAAGGTTAAGGCAAGTGGGAGGTGTTAGCCAACATATGTAGGGGTATGAATATTCCTTTTACAGAAACCATGGGTATGTTTAAATGGACATTTGACTTAAAGTTTTGAGACCTAAAAACTGGGACTGTTTGGTGTAAAATATGAACGGGATAGTTATTAAACTTAACCAAGTTAAGGACTTGTTAAGGAAGGGTAATGGGGTGTTTAGAGTTATAAATGAGGTATTTATATGAGAGGAGGTTATATGTCCATCATAGGTTGATGAACCATTTTATAGATTGGTTCATGTATTGATTTATGTGTTTTTGGTTTGTTAGCTTGTTGCTAGAGCAAGGACTTTGGAGAAGCAATCAGGTGAGTTCATAGTCCCATTTTACTACGTTTTTAAATTTTTTTTTTCCAGTATGGGATGGAGATGACACTTGAAATGTTCTTTAACATGATTTAGTACTATGTTATAAAATGTGTGGACATAAATGTGTTATTGTGTGACTTGCGTGCTTATGTGTTCTCATATGTGCTTTGGTACGTGTTCTGCTATGTGAATCTTGTTTGGATTGTGATTGACTTTGGTACATAGATGTATGGGCGTCTATGGGACCAGTTGTGATGTGTGTGGAGCGTGGGGCACGATCCGTCCTGAGTACTTGTGCATCGTCTCTTCGGAGGCAAGATATCTCGACGGGGATATAGTTCATCTTCCACAGGTGGTGTGGGAAAGATCCGGATAGTGTGGTGTGCATTCTTGTGCGTGTGACGGGATACTTCTTGATTGTTATAATATGCTTTGTGAATTGTAGATGTGATTGGTACTTGGCTTGAGTTTTGTTGTGGATGCATGTAGCATGATTATCACATTATGGTCCATTATTATAAATTGTTTTTCTTCAACTTATTTACAGCGGATGTCGAGGTTTCTTATGATGTTCTAGATAACTTAAACCTATGTTCTCACCAACTTTATGTTGACAGATTTTAGTGTCATTTTCAAGTGAGGTAGTTGTGCAAGATGATGTTAGAAGTGGCTAGAGTATAGAGGCTGCTAGGATTGCATTCGGAGGAATCCCTTTCCTCTTAGATTTTATTTTGTGTTTGATTAAGTGAACGTTGTGGTACCTATATGTTTGATGTTTATTTATTTGTATGTCTTTGGTAAGAGGTAGGCCTGTTACCTACTTACCTAGACGCCTGCATTGTAGAGATATTTTCACGACATTTGTGTCGCCATCTATGATATTTCAATTTCATTTAGTTCTCTCTATAGACACGCTGTTGTTGTGATGATATCCATACGTCGCGCCCCATATTCCGCCATGGTGGGGTGTGACAGTTACTACAAAAATACTACGTACATATTACTATACATATTACTTTTCTACTTTGATTTCCCTCATGTTTTCTTGTGAATATATTCTCTTATAAAAAAATAAAAATACAAAAATACTTTCTTTATATTACTATAAGTAAATATTACATATATGTATACGAAAAACCAATACACCTACTACCATAAGTATTGCATTGCAATACACCGTGAGTGGTGGCGTTCCGGTTCCACTTACGTGTATCGATCAAATTTAATTAAGGCACAATAGGTAAATACTGCAATCTATTAGAACTTGAGAGAGAAGTCACTGTGTGGGGGGTTTAAGGCGAGTGTACTTCACATTCTAAAGAAGCATGCTCTTAAGTTCTACGCGCCGTCTCGTTTCCTTGCTCCCTTGTAATTCTCTCAAAGGTGATAGTAGTGCGTGGTGTGCCACCAAATTAGTATTACATATATACTTTGTTGTGGATATTAGTTATTGATCCTCGATTGGGTAACCATCCCCTCTCAAAGTCCCCAAATACATTCCCTTTGCTCCATTGTTTTTTATTGCATACGCACACGGGCGCGTGCACACATACCACCTGGTGTACCACTTCCTCCCAAAAGGAAGAATAGACGTACTGTGACGCGTCAGGTCGATCCCAAGAATCGAGCTGAGAACGTAGTCATGGATAATAGACCTATGTTAGAGATATTGCAATCCCATGTGGATGGAAATGATGATGTTATCGCGATACCTGATATACCTGCCAATAACTTTGAGCTTAAGACTAGGATTATACAGATGGTATATCCCATACTCTTTTTGGGTCGTCCTTTGAATGATCCACATGACCACATTAAGCGGTTTTTGTTAGTGAGTAATACTGTAAAATACAATGGGGTCCCACCTGAGGTGATTAGACTTATGATTTTCCCCTTTTCTCTAGAGGGGCAAGCTAGGATTTGGTTGGATAAGGAACCTTCTAATAGCATACTTACATGGGATGATTTGAAGAAAAAGTTTGTTAACGAGTTTTTCCTACGATCATGTAATATTGATTTAAGGATTCAAATAATTGGTTTTCAACAAACAAGTAATCAAACCTTTAGTGAAGCTTAAGATGAATATAAGGAGTTGCTTATAAAATGCCTTAATCATGGATTTGACACAATACATCAAATCACAACTTTCTATAATGGTTTGAGATCTAGTGACCAAGATTTATTCGACTCTGGTGCGGGTGGGAATATTCTTGCTAAATCCACACAAGATGCTTTAGACATAATTGAAAACAAATCCAAGGTACCTAGTAGTAGAGCAAGAGATCAAGTGGCAAGTGCTATTGGAGTGATTTCTCCTCTTTCAAATGAATATATTCAAATTTCTAAAGAAACTAATTAAAAGATTGATAAACTTTGTGATTGTTATACCAAATTGGCTAGCACTCCTCCTACTAGCACTATCCATGCCATGCAAGAATGATGTGAAAATTGTGGTGGACCTCATTCTTATATGAATTATGATAAAGTGTATAATGAAACCCAAGCAGAATATTATGCTTATAATGATGATGAGAGGGTTCACTTTAAAGCAAACATTAACCCTAACCACTTGTCCTATAAGTCTACCAATTACCTTGATCCACATGGTTTTCTACCCCACCACCCACCCCCACCCCAAGGTCAAAATAACCACGTTCAAAATAGGAATCAAGCGCAAAATAGGGGCAATTTTCAAGGGAAAGCTAATTTGAGAGGTCAAAATCAATTTCAAGGGAATAATTTTCAAAATCAAGGATTTCAAAACCAAGGGTTTTATATTCAAGGCTATAATCAAGGTTTTCCTAATCAACCTCCTTTTGAAAACGAAGGTTTTCCCAATCAAGGATTTATTTAAGGAAATGTTCAAAACCTTCAAGTAGATTTGATTCTTCAAAAGCTTAATGATCAAGATAGGAAAATGAGAGAAATGCAAGAGGAAACCAATAAAAAGTTCATGTTACTTTTGAATCAGAGACCTCAAGGTGCATTGCCCTCTAACACCCAAACCGAAACTAGAGCCAATGTTAATGCCATCACAACTAGGAGTGGGAAAACCACTGTGGGACCTTCCATCTCTCTTCCAATCAAGGAGAGACAAGGCCCAGAGGTAACAATGAGTTATACTCCCCCTTTAGTGACTCCTCCCACAACCACTCCTTATTCTATACCACCTTTGACTGGGCCTATACTTTCTAAGACTGCACCTGAGGTTTTGCCTGAGCAGAGTCCTCTAAAACCCTCTCCTCAACCTTCTACCCAAAAACCCAATATCCCATACCCTTCAAGGTTGAGGAAGGAGAAAGTGAAAAATAAAGATGATATTCAAGTTTCAAAATTTTTAAGAATGATCAAACAATTAAATATCAATATCTCTTTTGATGAGGCTCTTGCTCACATGCCTAAGTTTGCTAAAATGTTTAAGGACCTCTTATTAAACAAGGAAAAGTTAATAGATGTGCCTAACACCTCTTTGAATGATAATTTCTCTATAGTCATATTAATGAAATTTCCCATAAAACTTGGTGACCCTAGGAGATTCTTAATACCTTGTAACTTTCCTGAGGTTGAAAATTGTATGGCCTTAGCAGACTTAGGAGCTAGTATTAACTTAATGCCTTTATATGTATGGAAAAAATTATCACTTCCTGAGCTTACCCCCACTAAGATGACAATGGAATTAGCTACCCGCGCGGTTGCTTATCCAGTGGGGATAGCCTAGGATGTGTTTGTTGCAGTAGACAAGTTCACATTCCCTTCGGATTTTGTTGTTGTGGACTATGATATGGACCCTAGGATGCCTTTGATTGTTAGGAGACCTTTCTTAAGAATTGGGAGAACCCTCATAGATGTGGCTGAGGGAGAGCTTATTATGAGAGTATGAGAGGATAAGGTTGTGTTTATAATGGGAAAGTTATCTAAGAGATCCCATGAACCTAAGAATGTGAATGTCATTGATATACTTGACGAAGTGTATAATGAACATTTTCATGAAGCTTGCCAAATTGGGAATTATGAGATTCCCCAAGTTGAGACCGTTGCCTCTATTGCTCCTTCCTTGACTCCTTTTGGAGAGTGTGACTTTCTATGAGAGGAATTTGAGGCTAACTTCCTAAGAGATGATGATTCTCCCATCAATTAGGATAAAGATCTTCGTACCATTGAGAAGTTGCTCAATGAGGATACTTTCCCTCCATACCTACCTAAAGAAGTCACCAGTGATGATCCTTATTTGACCAGGCCTTCTATTGAGACTCCTCCTGACCAAGAGCTTAAGGATTTTCCTTCACATTTAGAGTATGATTTCTTAGAGGGTGAGGATAAGTTGCTTGTGATCATTGATAAATACTTAAAGGAGGATGAGAATGCTAAGCTTATTGAGGTTCCTAAGAAGCATAAGAAAGATATTGCTTGGAAAATATCTGATATTAGAGGGATTGATCCCAACTTTTGCACACATAAGATCCTTATGGAAGATGACTTTAAACCTGCAGCGCAAAATCAAAGAAGGGTAAACCCAAAAATTTATGAAGTAATCAAGAAAGAAGTTATCAAACTTCTAGATGCTGGCATGATTGACCCTATATATGATTCACCGTGGGTTAGTCTAGTCTATTGTGTGCCTAAGAAGGGAGGTATGACGGTTGTTGCTAATGAGAGCAGCGAGTTAATCCCTCAAAGGCTTGTCACTGGGTGGAGAGTTTGTATAGACTATAGGAAGTTGAATGATGCTACTATGAAGGACCATTTCCCACTTCCATTTATGGATCAAATGCTAGAACGGTTAGTGGGAAAGGAGTTCTATTGCTTTCTTGATGGATTTTATAGGTACTTCCAAATCCCTATTGATCTAAAATATCAAGAGAAGACCACCTTCACTTGCCCCTATAGAACATTTGCTTATAAAAGAATGCCCTTTGGCTTGTACAATGTTCCTAGGACATTTCAAAGGTGTGTGGTGGAAATTTTCCATGATATGATAGAGAAACCGTAGAATTGTTTATGGATGATTTCTTGGTCTTTGGAGATTCATTCACTTCTTGCCTTTCCCATTTAGAACGTATGCTTAAAAGGTGTGAGGAAACCCGCCTTGTTCTAAACTGGGAGAAGTGCCACTTCATGGTTAAGGAGGGGATAGTGTTGGGACATAAGACTTCTAAAGTTGGCATTGAGGTAGATCATGCTAAAGTTGATGTCATTTCCAAACTACCCCCTCCTACCACTTTGAAAGGAGTTAGGAGCTTTCTTGGGCATGCAGGATTTTATAGGAAATTTATACAAGACTTTTCTAAGATGGCAAGGCCTATGATCCATCTCTTGGAAAAAGAGACTTCTTTTATATTCTCACCTGAGTGTTTAGAGTCTTTTCAGATCCTAAAGGGAAAATTGACTAAGGCACCAGTTTTGGTTTCTCTAAACTGGGAATTGCCTTTTGAGCTTATGTGTGATGCTAGTGACTATGTCGTGGGACAAGTTTTGGGGCAGAGTATCAATAAACATTTTCAACCTATTCACTATGCGAGTAAGACAATAACTGGGGCTCAATTGCATTACACTACTACTAAGAAGGAAATGTTAGCTGTGGTTTATGCTTTTGAGAAATTTCACCCCTATCTTGTTCTTTAAAGACCATAGTGTACACTGACCACTCTGCCCTAAAATACCTATGAACAAACAAGATGTTAAACCTAGACTGCTAAGATGGGTTTAACTGCTCCAAGAGTTTAAGATAGAGATACGTAATAAAACGGGAGCTGAGAATTTAGCTGCGGATCATTTGAGTGGACTTCAGAAATTACCACATCATGAGATTAAAATGAGCTTATGTCTATTTCTTCTTAAGTGGATGATACCCCTTGGTTTGCTAACATAGCAAACTATCTAGCGGGTGAAGTGTTTATATCTGTTCTGACATCCCAAAAAAAGAAGTTTTTCAAGGACTTGAAATAATATTATTGGGATGATACTTACCTTTTTAGTCAATGTGCGGATCAAATAGTAAGGAAATGTGTAGATGGGCTTGAGGCTTTCCAAATATTGGAAGCCTGTCATAAAGGACCCACTGGTGGACATTTTGGTCCCAATTATACTGCTAATAAAGTTTTCAATTCGAGTTTTTACTGGCCTACGATTTACAAGGATGCTCAAGAAATGGTGAAACACTGTGATGTTTGTCAAAGACAAGCAAAAATTACGCAAAGAGATGAGATGCCACAAAATTTTATTCAAGAGTGTGAGATATTTGACTTATGGGGCATAGACTTTATGGGATCTTTTCCATCCTCTAAAGGGAATAAGTACATCATAGTGTTTGTGGACTATGTTTCTAAATGGGTTGAAGCTAAGGCTTTCCCTACTAACGATGCTTGAGTTATGGTAAAGTTCCTTAAGCAGTTGTTTGCTAGATTTGGTGTACCTTGAGCTATTATCAGTGATCGCGGGACTCATTTTTGTAATGACCAATTCAGTAGAGTCATGAAGAAGTATGGTGTTACACACCGACTTTCTACCACGTACCACCCACAAACCAATGGTCAAGTTGAGGTCACTAATCGTGGTCTTAAGAGGATTTTAGAGCGTACTGTGGGAGAGCATCATGCCTCTTGGGTAGATAAGTTAAATGACGCACTGAGGGCTTTTCGTACTACTTTTAAGACACCTATTGGTTGTACTCCACATAGACTTCAGACTTATGTACGGAAAGGCATGCCACCTCCCTTTTGAGTTGGAACATAAAGCCTTATGGGCTTTAAAATGGGCTAACATTGATTTAAACCAAGTCGGTTCACATAGAAAAGATCAACTTAATGAATTAGATGAACTTAGAAACAATGCCTTAGAGAATTCCTTTATTTACAAAGAGAAAACTAAGCAAATCCATGATGCCAAGATTTCGAACCGTGAGAAATAAAGATAGGGGAACACGTTTATTCACGTATTCGAAGAACCTAGTGTACACCCCTATTTTCCCAGAGGGGTAATTTCCTATATGATGTTGCCTTTCTAGTACTTCTGGGTAGAGCGTCTCCAGAATATGAAATTCCTACGTGAACTCATGGAGTTCTTATTTAGACAGTGTAGAGGTGATCTCAGACAGTGTCTCACCATCGTACAAAAGAATACAAGTTAAAGACGCCGTGTTTCTTCCTTATTTGTGTGATTATCACGCTCTGGTTTATGAAAAAGATTCGTTAATATAAGTTTAAGGTTTTTCATTGTGTGAAACACAGTTAAAAGCGTCTCATCCTTCATATATCATAGGGTAACAATATTCACTCTATCGGATCATCAACACGTGTCACTCACTTGCATATCTAACGGTTGGAAGACGAAAGGGTTGATGAGGTGTCATGCACTTTTCACACTTACCGAGTTAGTGGGCTACCTGGATAAACCATGGGTCCTATATTTTTGGAGGTAGAAATTCAAAACTTATAAGCTACTTAGAGTAATTTCAGTACGGTTGACTTATTTATTATAGTATAGTGGCCGCGGTATGAATTGCGACTACTAGACTGGGGGAAATTATGACGTATAGTACCTAGTCAGTCCATATAGCCCGACCCACGAGTACTGCCCGAATCCAGTCCAATCACGAATGGATTAAGACAGCGACATGGGTCGATAGGCCTAGTGGAAGATTGGCGCACGCGGTCTTACGTGGGTCACACCCTGGCCGCACGTGGCCATGGTCAGATAGAATCATAATCTATTTAGGATTATGATTCACCCGAGTTAAGAGGATATACACTCTACTTAATTAGAAGACAAGTTTCTCTTGTATATGGTAATTATCATCTACTTGAGCCGCACGATTTGGGGAACCCAACTAGGCTTCCATCTGTTGGGATGTGCTAAGTCATAGATAGTATTTTATACGGCCGAAAGTACGTGAGCCTACGGGGTCACACACTTATACACTTAGATCATGCTTTATTAAATATATATATATTATATTTATTGTATTTATTTAATTTACCAAGACTTGAACATTTAACGGCCGTTAGTTAAATAGTTTGATAGTTAACTAATGGTAATGCTTTAAACTTTAAGGTAATTAATGTAAATACCATAGAAGTTTATAGAAAGTAAAAAAGTCAACCCAAGGGTGTGTTTGTCTTAATAAATCAGATTGGGCAAGAAAAGAAACAAGAAGTGCTTTTTGTTTTAGGAAACAACTTCTAGAAGAAGTTATCTGCACCTATATAATGAAGGTTCCTTTACCTCATTATGCACTTGTTTTTTCGAACCCTAATATACACCAAAACCATGCAAATCGTTCTCCCATTGAGAGGGTCGATTTAATGATACCCTTATTTTAGGGTTTTTGGAGTTATTGTTCAAGTTGGTGAGATCTAGGAATCTTGCTTGATCGTCTTGAGGTTTAGTGTGGATACACGTAGAGGAAACCTACTCTTGGTTTTCTTATTGGTTTTTGGGGTTGAGATTCGTGGTTAAATCGTGGGCTATACACGATTAGGGTGGCACAATCTTTTAATCTACATCTGGATCTTCGATCTTGGACTAAAGGTATGTTTTCTTTATGTTTATGTTAATTACATTATGTGTATAGATAATCGATCATACCCGCTGTGTTTACTCTTTATGCATGTATATTAGATACATTAGGTTGGTGCATGTTATTACATAAAATAAGCCTAAAACCGGTGCAAAAAGGATTTTTTTTCTTGAATAGTTGATAATGATTTAATTGAATATATTTAAATTGGTTAATTAGATGTTATTAAATCCATAATTTTCTGGAAAAATAAGTTTGCATAGTTTTTTGGTTATAGCAAAAAATTAATTACAATTATGTGTGCCATTTACGTGTTTTTCGATATATTATGCATGTTTAAAACGTTTAAATCCATCAACCACGATTATTAAATTGTTATAATGCATGATTAATATGCTTAAGATGCTTAGGATTGCTATGAGATTAAGAAATCTCTAATTGGATTGGTGTATGCATGCCAAAGAGGGTTTAACAAAATTGTTTTAGGGCTGCGATTTTTGACACCCGAACAGAAAATAATTTTTATAAAACAATCTGTGTACCTACAGATTCCAATTCCTTAGAGGACACTAAAAACTCGATTCTGCACAACGTTTTAGTTTTAGCTGAAAGGTGAAAAAAATCGTCTTCTGCTTGATTTTCGCGTTGCAAAACAAAATCTGCCTAAGATCTTAAAATAGGATTTTCTAAATTTAGTGCCCAAAATAAGTTATTTTTGGTAAATATCTTGCTTATTTATAGTTTATATGTGATATATTAGTCTTGGTTAATTCTTTCTTTATTTGTTTTAATTTATTACTATAAACTGTTTATTCTGTATTAAATGCAAAAAAAATCAAGAATTAAAAGGACTAACCAGGGTAAGTAATATTTGGTATTTTGACTAAATATCTTATTTACTCTAGAACTAAATAAAAAACAAGTTTCTATTTAATTTATATAATTTTTTAGTTAGACTACACTAGAAAGGTATAGGCGGTTAGCTCTGCGTTCATAAAGAAGGAGGTGCTTAACTAGCTTCGCGCTGACCAACTTCTCCGGGTCCTTTTGTGTGTCTTCTAAGACGCCATAGAGTCAAATGTAACCATAGAAAGGTTCCATTGAGTTTTCTATTGGTACTCGTAAGAGGTGTGAGGAAAACCTTATGAAACAAACCTATGGCACGTTTATGAAACTTGTACAACCTTTTAAAACAATAGGTATCTCGTTTTTGAATTACCAGTGGATTCATGAAACCGAGGCATATGTTTTATTTAATAAAAGCTTAAAAATAAAGAAAATTCATTGTTTTAGAAACCCGTTATAAAAGAAAGTTTTACATGTTTCTTTTTATACAAATTTTGTCATGATTTTCAAAATTTTAATACCCACTTAAGTAAGTTTTGTACTAACCAAGTTATTAGTCACTTATGTTGGTTATGTCATCAAAGACAGTCTTAAGTTTTAACCAATGTGAGGCGCCATAATAACCAAGGGTCAGAACCGAAGGTTATAAATCCGTAGGCTAATATTGGACGACTTACAGCGTGTATGTTTGGTCTGACCTTTTGCACGTAGTACAAGATGAGGAAAACGTGACGTGACTACCTTTATGTTAGATAATGTAGTCAGACCTCATTACGATTAAGAGTTGCACCCGTGGCAATTATCATTCGATGATTACCTTTTGAAATATTTCATCTCTTGTAGATCAACTGTATTGATGGAAAAGTTCAAGTTGGAACTTATTCTCTTGATAAAATTAATTGTTTAAAGTCCATAAACATGGGTAGTTAATTCCATAAGAGAGCTATTATCGAAAATACTAACGATTGAACTTTGAAATTCTTTTAATGTATAAATGCAATGTAAACCAATAGCATGGTTTGGTTTTTACTTGAGAATGACAAACCGTGTTGGTTTTCCATAGGAGAATTTTAAGGTTCGTTCCTATACTTTTTAAATGTGGAAAAGCTATAAAAGAAATGATTGAATTATCATAGTTTGAATCAAACATATGAAATGCCTAAATGGTAAGTTAAATCTCATATCTTGTTGGATAACTAGAGAGCTTGTGACTTTATCTACCAAAGTAAATATATTGATATGATCTAGACATATTTAAGAGTTCGATTACAAAGACGAGAATATCACCGCACAAATGGTGAAAGCAAAACTTAGAGAACCGGTTGTCTTTAGTTGTTTGTTTTAACCAAGTAAAAGACACTACATAACCGAAGGTAATGTAGGCGTGCTAATACAAGGAAGGAAATTGCGTGCTAATTTATCAAGTTAATAAATCATATATGTATATATGGAAAGTTCATCATATGTATACATATATAGAACTTGACACACTTCTTTGATTATCTGAGTAATTGTTACTAGTCAATGTGACTCACACTAGCAATAATGTATGGATATTCAATCCATGGAAAGATAAAATGTCACTTAACTTCACTAGTAATGAAACACTTAAAGTGTTGTCAAAACAAGTGAGAGTAATACATTTTTATACGAAACAACATACATGAAATGTTGTCAATTTCATTGGGAGCTATAAGTTTCTCACTTTATTTCTTGTTGGACTTGAAATAATAAATTACTTTCCAAGTGTGATGCATCTTCGTTTAGTAAGAATCACGTGTAGTATCTTAGATAACTTGTTACCTTTTTTGAGATGTCGCTTCCGTTGTTGAAGTTATCTACAAGATAGTTATGCACGTTCGTTATAAATAAGATGGAGTTCTTTCTACATTGAGCTAGGCTTTATGCTAGACTTAATTCTATATGTGACACTATCATATTGATTGATACAAACAAACTAACCGGTGTAGTATTGTTTTATGCAAGAAGTAGTTCTCTACCCAACTGGGAGAAATCTTAGGTGTGGGCATGGAACGACAGGCAATATGATTAAGGGTTTTCTTGTCTTTATAAGTAAGGAACTATTTCCATATTAGGACTACTACACATTTGTAGTAGGTTACCCTATTAGATATGGAAGGTCAAGATAGAGAGATAAACTACATGATTATATATTCCTAGAAAATGAGAAACATGGTAAGTTCTGATTAACTTGAAAGTTATTATTGAGATCATGAATGATACTCGATTTTACTTTAGTTTAATGATTATGTTTTATTGATTAAGAAATGAACATTAAGTCTTTTACTTGTGAAAATACTTGGAACTTAAAGTAAGATTTTTTAGCTTGTAATGTCTTATTTATTAAGATATGCACATTTAGTCATTGAATTAGTCAATAACTAATAACAAATAGTAAGATTGGATTATATGTCTACTAGTTAAGACATACACTTTGAGTTTTGATTGGATCAAAGACTTACGAGTACGTGCATGTAATTGGCTTAATAATACTATTGATGCTATTAAGTTTTGAACTTAAGTTGACATAATAAACAAAGCCATGAAGTTTAAGTTCATCAAATAAGTTATGAGATTATCTTATGGATTTGATCTTGTTGAAATACCATGTATGGTATGTCCAATAAGAACCAAAATATATAAGTTAATATATTTGGTTATTGATGAAATTAATTTACTACTCCTAAATGTTATCAAGGTTAAGGTATAGAGTGCATTTGGAATATACTCAATATAACTCCAATATAGAAGGTATATTAAGATATTTGTTGGAAATACGTTTTCACGTATTTAGGAAGATTCGGTCACTCGGACAATATATTAAGTAATAGCTCGTAGTCTAGATATCTTTATAATTATCAAACAAGGAAAAGCTTGGTCCATGCTTGTATGGTCGGCCCAATATTGTAACCCCAAGCCCATCTTATGGGCTAGGTATATAAACCCTCTCCTTAGTTGGATAGGGTGTTGGTTCACATTATTTTCATATAGTAGAAAGTGTTTTTCTATATACTTTCTCTCACTAAGTGTGTGTGTTCTTACCATCTTTCTATCTCTTTCTCTCTCTAAACATAAGCAAGATTTACAATATCCTACAAATAGTATCAAGAGCCATGGGATTATTGTATTGTTTATGTGTTTGTGTTCTTGATTTTTCGTGCCTAATTTGATCTATATCATTCGAACCAATTTTTTGTGTGTTTTAATGGTTTAATCTTGATAAAAATCATCTACATACTTGTGGTAGTGATTTGGTATTCTTACTTTGGTTAAAAACATAAAAATTTTGGGTGTTTGATTCATTTTTGGCTAAAAATCTCAACTTAGTTGTGTACAATCCGAGAACAGTGGAACTTGTGCTCACGTATTGCGACAGACTCCATCGCAAAAACCTAAGGGTTTCTACATTGCGATCACACATTGCGATCAAGGATTGCGATCACACATTACGATCAAGGATTGCGATCACATTGCGATCAAGGATTGTGATCACATTGCGATCAAGGATTGCGATCCCATTGCGATCACATTGTAATCAAGGATTGAGATCTCATTGTGATCAAGGATTGCGATCACATTGCGATCAAGGATTGCGATCACATTGCGATCAAGTATTACGATCACATTGCGATCAGGTATTGCGATCAATTGCGATCAAGTATTGTGATCACATTCTGATAGGACATTCTGATCACATTCTGACGGGATTAAAATTTGGCATTGCGATACAGTGACAAGTATTCCAAGATTTTTTCAAAATCGTGTTTTTGAAAATTTTTATGTGTAATTTTCTCTTGGAATTTTTTGTTTATCGAGAACAATTATTAAGGGATTTCAACATTATTTCTCGAATTCAACGCACAACAACAAACACATTTACTTTCTCTCATTGTTCGATCAACATTTGTAAATCTTAACTTATCGAAATGTAGTACACATCTCTTACGGATAAGTCCATCCTCTCGGGTACGGATAATCGTCCAACAGTGTTGGTGAACACTATGTACGAGGATTGGACTTCTCGAATGGAACTTTACATGTTGAACAAAGAGAATGGACATCTCATTTGGTCATCGGTACTCAATGGACCTGTAGATTATGGTACTGTGACGGAAGGTACAGTTACTCATCCTCGCACAACGGGTGAATTAAATGGAGATGCTAAGATTCAAGACAAGTGTGATAAACAAGCAACTAACATCATTCTCCAAGCCCTTCCTACAGATGTCTACAAACTTGTGAGTAAACATAAAGTTGCCAAAGAGTTGTGGGATAAAATTCATGTTCTAATGCAAGGCACCTCGTTAACTAAACAAGAACGAGAGTGTAAGCTTTATGATACATTTGATAAGTTTGCCTATGTTCCCGGGGAGACTCTTAATGATTACTATTTGAGATTTACTCTATTGTTGAATGAGCTCAATATTTATGGCATGGCAATTCCTATGTTTCAATTAAACACCAATTATTTGAACACTCTTCCATCCGAATGGCGTAAGTACGTGACGGCTGTTAAATTGGCTAAGGACTTGCATAACACCAATGTGGATCAACTTCAAGATTTTCTTTAACAACACGAATGCCATGTGATCGAGGCTCAGTTGTCTTCACCACAAGTTCGTGATCACTTGCCATGTATGCTTCTCAACAAATGACCCCCAACAAAACATGGCTTACACTTATCAACAACAATCATACTTGCATCAGCCACCACAACACACATATCATCAACCATCTTATCAACCACTGATGATGCCACAACAAGCATATCAACAAAGTGTTCTTCCACAGCAACCAACACATCAGGCATCACCATCACAAGTAATCACTTCTCCTATGGGCTATACTCCTCAGCAAGGATATTTTCCAATTGAAACACCACAAGCACAAGCCTTCTACTCCAATGAACTTCCACCAATTCGACCACCGGTATTTACTTCAAATGATACACCTACTGATGTCTTAAACCATCTCACTGCCTACTTGTCAAAACTTTTTTCGACTAGAGGTTTTCCACCAACGAACAATTAGCTCCACACTTCTTCAAATCCTCGACAACAAGCCACTATTCAAGATGGTCAAGTGACGATGCAAACCATTCAGGGAAGGCAAAATTCATATGGACCTCCTACAAGGACTATGAACGCTCAAGCTGTAACTTCTCTAGTGGAAATAGAAGCACTATTGGTCCTCAAAAGGTTGTGACGTGCTACAATTTCCGAGGACAAGGTCATATGGCTAGGGAATGCACTCAGTCGAAAAGGAGAAGGGATGCAACGTGGTTTCGTGAGAAGATGTATTTGGTCGATGCTCAATCTAAAGGAAAGATTTTGGATTCAGAGGAATTAGAATTTCTTACAAACCCAGGGGCAACAGATAATGAAGGCATTGCAGTCGTCTCTACTTCTAATGCAGCATATCAAGCAGATGATCTTGACGCATATGATTCGGATTGTGATGACATTCGCTCAGCCCAAGCTGCTCGTTGCTAATCTCTCTCACTATGGTTTTGATGTAGTCAGTGAGGTACCAACCACATCCAATATTGTTCATGATAATCCACATCAAGTTGAGCATGAGAATGACAACCTCGAACAGCATTCGGGAACTAGTAACTCAAATGATGTGGTATCCAATCCAACACATTTGAGTGAACCTCAACCAAATACTATGACGGGTATGGAATCTTATGATCAGCGTGATCTGGTAATGGTGCTTAAACATATTATTGATAACATAAATGTGATTGTTCGACAAACCGCAGATATGAATGGCAACCTAACCGCTGAGCTTGCGCTGTATAAGGAAAATGTCAAAACTTTTGAAATGGTCCCTCAAGCAAAAAAAAATAACTTATTCTGAATTTGACCAATTTCATTTTGAAAAGATTGAACACTTAAAAGAAATAGAATCATTAAAAGCTAATCTTTCCAATGAACTAAAAGAAAAAGAGTCGGTTGTCAATGATTTTGAGAAACTTAAAATGGGTTTCGATACTCTCGAGTATAAAAAGTTTGAATCGGAAATTAATGCTACCAAACTTCTTAAATTCAAAGAACAACAACTTTTTAAACAATACGCTTCCACAGAAAAGGTTCATCTTTTAACTAAATCGTTTAAAGAACTCGAACTTAAGCGTCTTCAAGATTTACCACCTAATCTTGGTTATGCAAAACAAGCTCAAGAATACATTTTTGTCTTTATGATGTGACCCTAATTGGCAAATCGAAAGAAGCACCTTATGTTCGTAGTACTGAGGAGACAATGTCACTTGCGGAAGAAACTCGATCTAAAATGCTTTCAAAATTCCATAAGCTTGATTATGATAAACATAATAAAGATCAATTTTCTAAAAAGACCCGTATTCGCTTACAAAAGGAATTAACACAATTATTAGCTTTTGTGCCCCAAAGTTTGTCAAAGGAAAACCTTCCTAGTACGTCTCCTACACTTGTCAAAAAGGATTTAACTAAGTTAATTCCACCGGTAAGTAAGGTGTCACATAGCTTAAATGCGGTGCACCAACACTTTGCCGATTTTGACAAGGTCATTACGGAACATATGACGGCTACGGCCATAACGGAAGGTGAATGGAATTCTGAGCACACTAGAGCTGCGTTTCGAGACGAAATTGTTCCATTTGTAAACAATGTTAAAGCATGTCTTAGCAATATTGATCAAGATTTTCTTTTGGAAATAGAAGAAGTTAGACGTGTTTTCAATGAAATGGATTATGCTTATGAAAACAGTTTACTTGAAATAGAACGAATTTCACGCCAAAATGATCAGCTTCTGAAGCAAGTGATGCCTAATGATATTGTTTCCGTCTATGTAAATAAAAGTGTTGATAATGATTCTATTGTGAATAATGTTGAATTTGTGGATAATGTGGTAGATAGTACTTGTCACGAATCTGGCGCTGAATTTTTAAAGCTTCAAGATTCTTATTCTTCGCTTTCAAAACGTTTTGATGAGATTCAAAAACATTGTATTTCACTTGAATGTACACAACAATTTCTTCAAGAGCTTTTTTAAACGTCATTCGAAGGTGTTAATAAAGATAATTCAAATTTTCAAAAGAATTTTCGATTGAATTTACAATCAAAACAGCGTCAGCCAAGTGACAAGGGTGCTAAATCATTGTCGATAGACATTGAGAAATCTAAGGAGATTAACTGCGTGAACGTAATTGAGGCCGCTGAGAATTTCAAACTTGATCTAGATAATCGAGTTTCCAAGATTTTGTCCAAAGTTGATAACTTAAAACAGAAAAATACACAACTCTTCGATTCAGTAAAGCCCGCATGTGCTAATACCACTGCACAGAATCAATCATTGATTGAACGATTGAATCGAAAGTCGGTGGAAATATCTTATTTGAGGGAACAAATTTTTGATAAAAAATTAGCTTTGACTGAGTTAAAGGAAATACTTTGTACCCTAAAAGGTAAGAATGTTGTGGATAACGCAGCCACTGTCTCGGCATCATCCTCCAGTGCAATAAAAAAGAACCTCATCGCCGTCACACCACTTAACAAGGGCCCTAGGACTAAACCATCTCAAACATTAGTCATTAAAGATAAGGCAAAATCAAAACCAGATTCTAATATTCTTGTTTTGCCTTCTACAAGAGTAAGCACCACAACTAAGGCTCAAAGATCTAAGCTTAAAAGAAACAAGAAGAATGATAGGATCTTGCCTCCATCTAGTAGTCAAGTGAAGAAGAAAGTAGAAGCCCACCCTAGGAATGTTAATTATGTTTTGAATAAAAAGAATCCTGTAGCTAAACCTAAAGGCTCTGCGGTTGTGCAGTGTTCTAATCCTATTGTGAATTCTAATTTGAAATGTTGGAATTGTAATGAATGTATGTTTTCTATTCGTCATGTTTCTTGCCTTATTGACCATGTGAATGAGATGAATGCCCGTAAAAATGGTTTAGAATGGAAACCGACTGGAAAAGTGTTAACCCAAGTTGGTTGAATGTGGTGCCCCACTGGTAGAACTTTCACTATAGTAGGAAATGCGTGCCCTTTAACAAGGATCACTCCACTAAAGCGAAGAAAGCGTGCCCTTTAACTAGGAGTACCAAGGCTACCAAAACACAAGCGTGTCCTTTAACTAGGAACACCGACACTACTGTAGGAACCAAGTGCCCATTAAATAGGTCTACTCCCACTGTAGTGCCCACTAATAATCCAAAACCTTATGAAGTTGGAACAATAAAACCAGTTATTGGTAAAACTCACATTAGAAAAAGATGGAAAACTAAGGATAACACAAATATTAGCAATTCTGATAATTTTGTATCTGTATCTACTAACACTTCAAAACCAATAGTTTCCAGTGCATTGTCTACTGTTGTCGATGAAAACCGGTGGTCCAAATTGTTCTCTTGTATTTGGACTCTGGTTGCTCCAAGCATATGACCGGAGATCACTCTCAGCTCAGAAATTTCGTCAGCAAGTTTCTTGGTACGGTTCGATTCGGAAATGATCATATTACAAAGATAATGGGTTATGGTGAATATCATATTGGGAATGTTATTATTTCAAGAGTGTATTATGTGGAAGGACTCGGTCACAACTTATTTTCTGTTGGACAATTTTGTGATTCAAATCTTGAAGTCGCTTTTCGTGAGCATACCTGCTTCATTCGTAATTTGGAAGGGGTCGATTTATTGAAAGGTACTCAAGGGAATAATTTGTACACTTTGTCTCTACAAGATATGATGGCCACTTCTCCCGTATGTCTTTCTCCAAAGCATCAAAGACTAAGTCATGGTTATGGCATCGACGGTTATCTCATCTTAACTTTGACGCTATTAATCATTTGGCGAAAAACGAACTTGTTCGTGGTCTTCCTAAACTTACATTTCACAAGGATCATTTGTGTTCCGCGTGTACAATGGGGAAAAGCACTAAGAAATCATACAAACCCAAGACTGAAGACACCAACCAAGAGAAACTTTATTTGTTGCATATGGATCTTTCTGGGCCAATGCGTGTTGAAAGTCTTGGTGGTAAAAAGTACATCCTCGTCATGGTGGATGATTACTCTCGGTTTACATGGGTGAAATTTCTTGCAACAAAAGATGAGGCACCTAAAGTCATCATCGACTTTCTCAGGATGATTCAAGTGCGTCTCAGCACTACTGTCCGACGCATTCGTACAGATAATGGAACTGAATTTGTGAATCAAACTCTGCGTAAGTATTATGAAGAAGTTGACATATCTCATGAAACATCCGTTTCTCGCACTCCACAACAAAACGGTGTCGTTGAAAGGCGAAATTGCACACTTATGGAAGCTGCTCATACGATGTTAATTTACGCAAAGGCTCTATTGTTTTTATGGGCAGCAGTATCTACAGTAGTTTAGACCCAAAACCGGTCACTAATTCAAAAACGCCATGGTAAAACACCTTATGAGCTTCTCCATGGAGAAGTACCAGATTTATCATATCTTCATGTATTTGGTTCTCTTTGCTATCCCAATAATGATGGTGACAATTTGGGAAAATTTCAACCAAAGGCTGATATTGGTATTTTCATTGGTTATGCACCCACAAAGAAGGCATATCGAATCTACAATCGTAATTCTCGTAAGATCCTCGAAACTATGAATGTTGATTTTGATGAGCTGACGGCGATGGCTTCTGAGCAAAGCAGCTCTGAACCCGCACTTCATGAAATGGGACCCAGTAACATTAGTTCTTGTCTTGTCCCAAACAACCCTACTTCATCATCATTTACGTCACCTTCTAGGAATGAATGAGATACGTTGTTTCAACCGTTCTTTGATGAATTCTTTACTCCTCCAAGTATTGTTGCTCCAAAACCTGAAGTAATAGCTCCGGTTACCGAAGTTGTAGCTCCAGCAACCGAAGCACAATCAGATACGTCTGCACCTATAATTGGTCAAGATATACCTTCAACAAGTAATTCTCAACTAACAACCGAATCAACTACCCATGTCATGCCTGTTATGATGAAGAGGATGATGATAATGATCACGACTTGGAATTCGCTCAAATGCATGAACTTCCATTCTTTGGTGTACCTATTCCCGACTCTAATCAAGCCGGGTCGTCCACCTCAGAGGAACCTCCTACTACGGTCTACTCCAATCCACGGATTCGTGAACATGACAGCAAGTGGACAAAGGATCATCCTATAGATTCTATTATTGGTGACCCTAATCGGCCGGTATCCACACGAAGTCAGTTACAAGAAAGTGCAATGTTTTGTCATTTTGATGCTTTTCTGAGTGAAGTTGAACCTAAGACGTGGCAACAAGCATTTACCCAATCTTGTTGGATAGAAGCCATGCAAGAAGAACTTAATGAATTTGTACATCTTGAAGTATGGGAACTTGTCCCATGCCCGGATAAAGTGCAGTTACTCACTTTAAAATGGGTTTACAAGGTGAAACTCGACGAGTTAGGCGGAATATTGAAGAACAAAGCTCGACTAGTAGCTCGTGGATACAAGCAATTATTGGGCATCGACTTTATAGAATCCTTTGCACGTGTTGCCCGTTTGGAAGCTATTAGACTATTACTTGCTTATGCAGCCCACATGAATATGATCGTCTATTATATGGATGTGGAGACAGCATTTCTTAATGGTGAAATCAAGGAAGAGGTCTATGTTCAACAGCCGGATGGTTTTGTAAATTCTAAATATCCTAATCATGTGTACAAGCTTAAGAAGATTCTCTACGGGTTGAAGGAAGCTCCACGCGTATGGTACGATCTATTGTCACAATTCCTCATTACAAAAGGCTTCGCTAAAGACAAGGTGGATCCCACGTTGTTCATTCAGAAACGAGGTAAAGATATGATTATGGTACAAATATATGTTGATGATATTATATTTCCCGCCTCGACCCAAACCTTATCCGATGAGTTTAG
The DNA here is from genome assembly GCA_025667525.1 of Glebionis coronaria. NCBI lineage: Eukaryota > Viridiplantae > Streptophyta > Magnoliopsida > Asterales > Asteraceae > Glebionis > Glebionis coronaria. The sequence continues at coordinate 100,709,474 of CM046875.1, forward strand.
GACACTCATGTCTTCCAAGTTTAAGATGTCAATGATGGGCAAGGTATCATTCTTCTTAGGACTTCAGATATCTCAGAGTCCTAGAGGTATCTTTATCAATCAATCCAAGTATGCCCTTCAATCTCTTAAGAAATATAAGATGGAATATTGCGACCCCTTGGATACTCCAATGGTGGAACGAACTAAGCTAGATACAAATCCACATGGGATTGTTGTTGATCCGACACTTTATCGTGGAATGATTGGTACCCTTCTGTATATCACAGCTAGTCTACCTAATCTTCAATTTGCTATATGTATCTGTGCTCAGTATCAAACTAGGCCTACTGAGTTACACTTAGAAACTGTTAAACGGATCTATCGGTATCTTAAAGGAACCATTAATCAGGGACTTTGTTATTCGAAGGACTCTTCCATTGCACTCATGGCATATGCAGATGCAGATCACGCGGGTTGTCAAGATACAAGGCGTAGCACGAGTGGAACTTTAAAACTACTAGGAGATCGACTAATCAGTTGGGGATCGAAAAGGCAGAAGAGCGCTGCAATTTCAAGTACGGAAGCAGAATACATAGCTATGTCCGGTTGTTGTGCTCAAATTCTTTGGATGAGATCGCAATTAACCGACTATGGTCTAGGTTTCAACAAAATTCCGATGTACTGCGACAACAAAAGTGCAATTTCCTTATGTTGCAACAATGTTCATTTCTCCCGGTCGAAGCATATTGACATTCTCTACCACTTTATCAAGGAGCAAGTGGAAAATTGAGTGATCGAGCTTTACTTTGTCTGATCTGAGTATCAATTGGCGGATATTTTCCCGAAGGCTTTAGATCGCGCTCGAATGGAATTTTTTACCGACAAGCTAGGTTTGAGAACTTTCTCGCCTGAGACTCTTAAGGAACTGGCAGATGAAGCGAAAGAATAGCGGTGGTAAACTATTCTTCGTGTCCTTGGTGATCATCTGTATATATGGTTTATATTTTTATCAAAAAAAGCAAAATACAAAAATATAAAACCATATAAAAACACAAAGGCATATCTTTTGGTACGATAATATTTACGGCCTTAGAAATGTCTATTAATATTGACACGGCGCCATAAATAGAGTTCGTACAAAAGTTGTAAATATTTTATAAAACATGCCTATATGGCTTGTAGTTATTTTGTCTGCAACCCGTTTTTCACATTAAAGTCAGGTATTTCTTATGAAATCTTTGCCTCTCAACGGGAATTAATTTTCTCGGGCAAGGTTTACTTTAAAACCTTGTAAGGGATCAAGTTTACTTTATAACTTGGTCTAACACAAATCTATGTACGCATCAATGCATTTATTTGTTAAAACAAGAGGAATCTTGTTTTTATGAAGTTATCATCTCTACAATCATAGCAAGCTATAATTGGTATCTACATACTCGACGATGCGAATACTCAAACGACGACTACATCTCTTTTAATATAACACGGGTCAACAATCGAGGGGGAGCAATTGTCAAACATTCAGAATCTTTGATGCCGAAAGTGCCAAGTTCACTAAATGGTGTTAAGACAACAATACCAATCGTACATGTTGTGTCAAGAGATGACTTCAGACGTGACGAGGCGACCAACACTTGCATACAAGAACCATTTGATCTTATAATATGATGTTCTCATCAATCAGGTCCAACCTTGTCAATTCATTCTTATGTGGTGAGTATGTGATCATGTTACAAATCGGTATCATATCTCACAAATTGATCTCATGAAGATTAAACGTACTTGCATTTTTCTTCCCAAAAACTTTGTTAAAACTTCATTAAATCAATTGATATCAAAAATATCGATTGGGTTAATATTTTTAATATGGGGGAGAAAATGTGATTTAATACGGGAAATGATTAATCAAAAATGGTTTGACTTAACGTGATGGCTCATCCCGACATGTGCGAAAGGTTTTTGAATATCGTGGCATATGTTAAGGGGGAGAAAAATGGATTTGCTTATTAAAATGGATTTCATGGTGACATATACTTACCCTAAACCCATTTATTTCACGACGATGAAGGTTGTGGTGACATAAGGATGGTAGGATAGGTTAAGTCCAATGATTCTTCCAAAACCGGAGGAATATTCCCAAGGACATTCCATATCTAGAAATAGTAGTCCTTAGGAAAGATGGAGAAAGATTTTGAATGTAGCTGAATGCCGACCAAGTACTTATGTTAGCACTGAAACAATCACAACAAGGTGCTAGTTATGACGTATTGGTAAGCATTGAAAGGGTTGAAGAATGAAAACGAATGGTAAAGATAAAAGGGTGTAAAGAAAGAAGCCCTCCTTACAACCTTAGGGAGAAACTGGGTCAACACATATGCTATTGAGATCATTTTAATGATGCTCGATATTGAAGATAGACATCATGGACCCAGTGATGCAATGCACAACCCATCCCAGCTAACTCAGATATCTCTTAAAAGGTATTTGTTTTATTCACACGGAGACAACGGATTATCTATCGATTTATTCACTCCGAATATATTGATATTGAAAAGGTGGCACTCCTCTCCAGCCTCCGATCACTAAAAATCAAAAATGCACGATCGAGTCTAGAGCCATTTGAGATGAAGATGGAAATCCGAGTAATACGCAAGTATTTACAAATGAAGATGGAAATCCTTCTTGAGCGAATATCAAAAAGCTCATGGTAGGTGACTTGTGCGGTTCTTTAGGAATCAAACTTGTGATAACTGGAAAGCAACAGTGGTTTAATTCTTAACTGAATTTAAACATGTTCCAGGCCTCTACGCAATATCTTAGTTATCTTGCCAGAACACTCAGAGTGACACTCTTAAGTGTTTATAGTGATGAGTGGAAATCCTTCTAGTGTTAACCTCAAACAACACTTGGTAGGTAACTTGCAAGATTCAATACGAATCGAGCCCGTGACAACTAGAAAGCAACGATGGTGCGATTCTGTAATGAATCAAACATGTTCCAGGAATTGGAATTGGCGGCTTCAATCATGCGGATAATTTTATCTAAATGATTCACTCTTTACGTTCGAAGTCAGCTTTGGACGGTCGAGTAAAGATAACGGGTTTACCCACGAAATCTTGTCAAGGAGATTTTTTAATTAAATCTACCTGCCACAAGTACGATATTTTATATCGTCCAACGATCTTCACCGACCGGAGGTAAAATGCTACCGAATTAGAATGAAATGTTCAAAGCCATTTTGTTCGTGTCTATTTATGTTGCGGAATTTGAAGTCGGTGGCGTTGCGGAATCCGAAAAGAAGTCGTCCCCACATGCTTATACTTTATGCACTTAATAACTCATCTAATTCTAGAAAGCCTAAAAGCCAAGTTTTCCGTTGTATTGAACTCTGAAGCTTTCAAGAATTACAAAGGTATAAGTATGTGGGACGTGAAGTCATGAAGAGGCGAAGATCACAAGTGATGGATGTACAAGATCAAGGCAAGAGATTAATGCTCAAGATTGATATCAACGATCACATCAACATGTTCACCAGAAAAGAAAAAGAAAGAAAGACGAAGACTACGCGCACAAGACAAGCATAGAATGCTAGGTTGATTTTATTATTGTAACTTGGGTAATGCCCTTGTTTGGAGTGACCTCCCTTAGGGAGGAGATTGTTGGAAATAAGTTTTTACGTATTTAGGAAGATTCAGTCACTTCGACAATATATTAAGTAGTGGCTCGTAGTCTAGATATCTTTATATTTATCAAACAAGGAAAATCCCGATCCATGCTTGTATGTTCGGCCCAATATTGTAAGCCCAAGCCCATCTTATGGGCTTGGTATATAAACCCTCTCCTTAGTTGGAGAGGGTGTTGGTTCACATTATTTTCATATAGTAGAAAGTTTTTTCTATATACTTTCTCTCACTAAGTGTGTGTGTTCTTACCATCTTTCTATCTCTTTCTCTCTCTAAACATAAGCAAGATTTACAATATCCTACAATATTACTGTTAGAATAATAAGATGGGATGAATCCTATAGACTCTTAATTAAAGGTTAGGCTTTGTTAGAAATCTTGGAGATTATATTAACAAAAGTCTAAATACTACTAAGTGTATTTTATAGGAGGCCCAAAGGAGACAATGGGATGACTCTCCTACATAAAGCCCACACCTAGAACAAATTACTTGTTGCTAGTCAAGCTGAGTTCCGTGAGAATGTCTCACTTTACAATATATGACAACCCATAAATTTCACAAGTATGTTATATAATGTAAATGGAAAATCCATTAGAAATTTTTGTTTTTTATGCATTACTTGGTAAACTGAACTACTTTTCCCAACCTGAACTACCATATCAACATATTTCTATGTGTTGTTAACATAACAAGTATAAGTTTATGAGTAATTTAACAAGTATACTTAAATAAGAACATTTCAAGAAATATAATGACACCCTAAATTCTATTAGAAACCCTAGAATCCCTATAATGATCTCAAAGATGACAAAAGTATAAATACATTATACATAAATACAAGTATCCAAGAATAAGAACAAGGATTATACTATCATATGGAAAGTATAAATTTGTATAAAGAATAAGTAAGAATAAGCTATACAAAGCTAAAGTACAAATAAGTGTACATAATAGTCTAGATCATCACCTAAAAACCTTTATAAACAATATTTAAGCAATGTAATTATATAAGAACTATGAATCTATAATAAATACAATATACTAAGAAGTTAAGCAATCAAAAAGTACTAATATTCACCTAATCTCAAGCTAATTACAAGAAAATGACCTAAAACTAAGATTAGCACATAAAATCCATTCTATAATGAATTAGACTCTAATCTTTTACAACTGATTATAAACTCAAAGAAGTATCATATTAAGGTAATACATTTGTATCAAGTTAAGTTACAAATTATTAAAGCATAAAGTACAAGTTTTCAAAGCATAGGATCTTAAGCTCTCATAAATAACCCTAGAATATGATCAACCTATATAAACCCTTAAACTAAGAATGTAGAACCTATAGAAGTAATAAACATACTATATAAGACTAAGAATAAGATTAGATTAAGATATAAACCCTAATTACCCAAAATAGAAAGTCATTAGGCTTAAGGATATAGAAACCCTTTATATTAAGAAATCTACATGGAATCATAACCTAGTCTTTTAGCACAAGTCTACAAACACTCATAGAATTTCATTAAGATTATAAGAATATGTTAAGACAATGTACAAGTAACCTAATGAAAAAGGTACAAGGTTTTAATGCATGACTTGTAAATTAGGTCAAAATAGGAATTTTCACCCTTTAGACATGTTTACCTAAACTAAACCATTAAACCAAGTGTAAGAACTCTTTGGACACTTAAGATAAAATTTATAGGACCTAAATTAAGTTTACATAATTAGCTAAGAGGAGGATAATCACATTTACTAAGATTAAACCCTAGATCATTCGAAAACCCTAATCTACAAAAGTATACTTTCTATTTTCACATCAAACCTTTGTTAAACTTGAAACCAAGGACCCAAATCTATTAAATAGAATTTGTAAACCCTAATTAAGCCTTAATCATTCACTAATCACTTTCCTAAGTCCTTAATCACCAAAAACCCAAACCATAAGTTACAAGCCCTAGTTTTTAAACCCGGTTTTGTATTTTCCCTCAAAACTCATTTTTAAACCATTTCCCTCCATTCCAAGTTTGAAAATCAGATATTTATATGTTCTAAGATATATTAGAAGTAGTTAAAAGTAGGTGAATCACCAACTAGGGTGTTACACATCACCATTCTTATCATAACTTAGCTGTGAGACATTTTTTGCCACAAGACAAGATTGGAAGAAGATAGACTCTAAGTGTAAAACCCGCATTAATATACCATGAACAGTACACATGAATAGTGAACATACAAAAATACAATAAATTTAAAACTTCCCATTTATAATATAATTCACGTGTCACGATATTTAATAACACGTACTTACGTATATATTATAAATGTATTACGATCACGACATAAAAAATGCATGATAAATAAAACACGTATGAACACGTAAATAATTTGACTCGGGAAAAGCTTTGGGTTTCCCTTTTGGGCCCCATATGCCGCGGCTAAGACAAGAGAGAAAGGAGAAGTGGGCTTGGCGCATGACCCAACTAAAACCCATGATTAAGTAAAAACACAGGGAAAACATTAATCATAATTTTAGGTTTACAGAAAAGTTTTCCCTTGCCTCCTTTTGTCTCTCTTGCCGCCGGCTACATCAAACCACAAGGATCAACCGGACGATTTTGATTATTGATTAACTGTGTGTACGTGATCGTGATCTTAATCCTTTCTTCCACGTGTTCGGTAAATCAACAAACCTTTTCTTTTTCTTTTAATTCTTATTGAATTCATGTTCTTATTTATTAATCATAAAAACAAGATGTTAAAACATGCAGAATTATTTAAATATGGAAAAAGGGGGTGTTTGGTTTGTGTTTTGGTTCGGCTGAGACACCATCGAGAGCCATGTGGCTCTCGGCTTGCCTTCATCACCACCACCGAGACCCTCATAGGGCTCGTCTTGGTTGGTTTGTGCTTGGACGACACAAGGGAACCCCGACCGCAAGTCAAGGTAGGGTTTTGGCTTGGATCAAGTGCCAACCGAGACCAATAGGGTCTCGGTGGGGCTTTTTGGTTAACAGTGGGAACCGAACAAACAAGAACAGTGGGAATCGGTCACAACCGGTGGGAACTGGTGTGAACCGGGATGTCGTGGCTCGGCAGTGGGAACCGAGAGCCACAAGTGGCAACCAGCTAACCGGTCTAGCCACTAGTAGGGCTGTTTGGCTCGGCTTATATGTGACCCCGGGTTTCGGGCTTGGTTTAATTTTAAAACACGGGTTCGGGATTCGGGAAAATATTAAAATCAGAATATACGTTTAATTAAATTAATTACTAGACTTTTAATTCAATTAAATTCATGACTTAGGTTAAATATTAAAATTAATATTCATGTATAACCTAAGGTATTTTACTTAGCTTAATTTAATTAAAATATGTATTTTTAATTAAATTCTTAGAATGTATAGTTTAATTAATTAACCAAGTTATTTAATTAATAAACTATAATATTTAAACCATGACTTGTATTATACTAATTAAACTTTACTTATTATTAATAATCCAACTTATTTCTAATTAAGGAAACTGACTATTTTTCGAAACTTTCTATTTTTAGAAACTTACTATTTATAGAAACCTGCTATTTTTAGAAAGTTACTTAATATTACAATACAAGTATTATAATACATTAGAACATGCATATTACACTACAGAACATCAGTATAACTACAAATAACACAGAAAAACACTAAAACATGACATAATGAGTATAACAAGCTAATAACACACAGAACCAGTAAAAAACATGTAATTCGGACAACTCATACACGTTCTCATTCTTATGTAGTATTATCCATCAAGGCGGAGTAGTTTCTTCAGCGTTTCCATTAGCTTCTACTGGACATAAGGTACTAATTTCCCTTCCTTCAGAAAGGACAACCTCTTCCTTTATTAGGATTTCCCGTATGCAGCCACCTGTTTTCCCCAGTAGTTACAGATTAAATGCTTATGTTTATTAGTTACCTTAATCATATACATGCATGACCAGTTTCACCTAGTTATGGAGGTACCATAACCATAACACTAGAGGCACTAGTTTAGGACTTCACCATGTGGGGGCGTATGGGTGCCTCCTAGGTTCTATTTTAGTCAGGATTTCATGGTGAATGTGGTGTGTGCCTTGCATCCTTCACAAGGAGCTGATCCCTCCTACCTATTACCAATTAATTAGAGGTATCCCCTCTAATTTGCATGACGAGGTCACCCCTCCAACTATTCATGCACGTTGTTGACTTCATGACCTATATTGGCTTTTGGTATATTAAACTAATATAGATTTTTCATAAGTAACATAAGTTATGTTTTTAGAATTAAACCAGTAAACATGACATACATCTAGGTTTTTCCCAGGACTTATTCATTTCCGCTGCAATTCATGCTTTATATGCTTTATATGCTTTCATTCCTTTATGTCTTTACGTTATTCTATATATCCGTGCACTGAGCGTTATGCTCAGCCGTTTTCCATTTCCATGTTCCCAAACGGCAGGTACCGAAGGTCACAAGTAGGATCTCCAAAGTATGTGCATTCGGATGGAAGCTATCTAGCCTCTTTTACCTTATGAATTTATTCCTACTTTCTCATACTTTACTTCATTTGGACATTGTTTAGTCCTTTCTTTCACAGTACTTATATTTGCTTGTGTGTGAGTTACTTAGACTACCGATGTTTGTTTCCGGTATTTCTATTTATGGTCACGAATGTTAGACAATTACCTTACATGCTTTGATGACACGCCATATTTTACTGTAGCATTCCACCTTAACAAATGGGGTGTTAAAATTATGGTATTAGAGCCCACGGTTTTGACCTGTAGCTCTGTAAAACATGACCTATGACTTATGGGTAGTCACCAGCGTCTTCCTAAAACTAACAGTTGGTTTTCACGCATTCATTCATTTTCATTCCATTTCATGCATTCATATCATTATCGCAGGTTTATGACTAAATAATGGTTGGTACAGGACTGGCCCTATTTAGTCGCATGTGCTTTTATCGAAACTTTTAACTTTGGGACCGACCCATAGGCGTCCCCTCGCTATGTCTTTTGTTTTGGGTAAACTGTCCATAGGCGTTTACCCTTGCGCATATAAAAGTTTTTTTAAACTACATCATGCATTTTAAACTGTTTCATGCATTATCAACCGCTTCATTGATTTACACATTGTTCATGCATTTTATGTTCATCTCATTTCAGACTTATCATTTATTTTGCATTTTGTTTTTAAACTGTCAGATGGTGAGCACACGGAATGCTCAAGAGTTGGATGTAGCTGTCAATGCAGCTCTACAAGCCATCCTTCAACTTCGCAATGAATCAGGGATGAAATTCATGCTGAAATTCAACCTCAGGGCGTTCAGTATGGCCCACATCCTGAAAACCACTACAAAAATAAAAATCATACACCACCACCTGTGACTCTTATGACTTGGTTGGAGCGATTCAACAAACAGCGACCCCGTTCGTTAGAGCAGACTGACAGCCCTAATGAGGTTGTGGCTTGGATTTCTCACATCGAGAAGATATTCGATGCGATGGGTTGTGACGGTGTTTTCAAGGCAAGACTGGCTTGCTATAAGTTTTAAGGTGATGTGATGCAGTGGTGGAAGTCTGTCAAGCAGTACAATGGTGGTGATAATTAGGTTGCATTGCTGACATGGGACTAGTTTAAGGAGCTCTTCCTTAACCAGTACTTTCCACATGTTGAACAGGAGAAGCTTAAGTGGGATTATCATAATTTCCGACAGGTTGCTGGGGAGAATAGCAACGAATTAATTTAGAGGTTTCTCTGTTTGGCTGGTTTCTTGGGAGCAGCAGCTGGTACTGCTGAGGAGCAAGCTGAGAAGTTTCGCTGGGCTCTTCGTACTTCGGTTTCCAATAGTTTGGTTTGTCCTTCGTTCACTACAATAGCATAGGTGGCTGATGCAGCCCGTAAGCTTAAGATGTTTCAAGAACGAGAGGAGTTTGCTGATGACAGAGCATTGAAGAGGTATCTTCAATCACCAATTGTAAACCACTTATTTACACCAGTATTTTCATTTTCATATCATCCTCTGTTCAACATTATATTCCAGGCAGAAGACTAACGACCGTAAGCCTACGGCCGTTCAGCAGCAAGCATCTAAGGGAAACGGTCAGACCAACGACCGCTCTGGTTCTGAGAGGCGTGGCGGTAATGATAATTACCGTAATAACGCTAATAACTCGAACAACAGCAGGTCCCTACATTTACCTTCTTTCATGTTAAACTATCTTATTTTATGGTATTCTGACACTCCAACAACTTATATTCATGAACAACAACAAAGGTATTGATCAGGACCGTAGAGGTTCACAGCCTAACCGTTCTACCTCATCTGGTAAATTTTCAAACCTTCTATAAAATCATGTTTATGTTCCAAGATCATGTCTCATGCATGTAATCCTGAAACAGGCTCTCAGCTAGCTAGGACGCCTGCTGGAGGATTCACGCATCCTATTTGTCCTACTTGTTCGCGTAGACATTCTGGCGTTTGTCGCTGAGGTATTGGTGGTTGTTTCAAGTGATGCCAACAATCAGCAGAAGGACTATCGCCAGGGTGAGATAGAAGGCACCTCTGGACATGCCGACTCCAAGCCACCTCCTACTTCTGGTCATGTGTTCACTACTACTAAAGATTAGGTGAAGAAGACTTCAGGTACTATCACCGGAAATCTCTTTATGAATGGTTTGGCATCATGTGTTCTATTTGATACTGGAGCGACTCATTCGGTCATATCCACAACTTTTGATGTACGTGTTAGTATTTCCCCTATGCCATTAGATAATACCTTATGCATTTCCACGCCACTTAGGGTCTCTGTACGAATCAATCAGGTGTACAGAGATCTTTCCCTAGAATTTGATGATAAGATCCGTAGAGTTGATGCACTTCCTCTAAACATGTGCGATTTTGACTTGATTTTGGGCATGGACTGGTTATCCAAACACCAGGCTACGATTGACTGGTACACTTATCGGGTTATCTTCGGTGATGTCAAATCTCTAGAGTACATACACCGTGGTTTTCTGCCAGGGAGGTTAGTACAAATTATTTCATCCATGGAGGCGCGTGCTTTATTATCACACGGCTGTCAGGGCTTCATAGCTAATATTCATGACATTACTGTCGAGTCTTTATCGATCCAAGATCAGCCTATTGTGTCAGAATTTCCTGACATTTTTCCTGATAAACGTCCGAGCATACCACCTGTTCGTGAAGTCAAGTTTGGAATTGAGCTCATTTCAGGTGCAGAGCCAATTTTCAAAGCTCCTTATCGCATGGCTCCTTATAGAGCTTAAAGAATTAAAAGATCAGCTGCAAGAACTTCTGGAACGAGGTTTCATCTGTCCCAGTGCATCGCCATGGGGTGCACCGGTCCTGTTCGTGAAGAAGAAAGACGGTAGCATGTGTTTGTGTATAGACTATCGTGAACTGAACAAGATCACGATCAGGAATCGTTATCCTTTGCCGCGAATTGATGACCCTTTTGATCAACTTCAGGGCGCCAAGTATTTCTCCAAAATCGATCTGAGGTCCGGCTACCATCAGTTACGGGTTAAAGAGCAGGACATTTATAAGACTGCTTTCCGTACATGTTATGGGCACTACGAGTTCGTAGTCATGCCATTCGGACTCACAAATACACCAACAATCTTCATGGATTTGATGAACCGTGTCTTTCATTAGTTTTTGGACAAGTTCGTTATCGTGTTCATTGATGACATCCTGATTTCCTCCAAATCCAAGGAGGAACATGAAGAACACCTTCGTACAGTCTTGCAGATTCTTCGTCAGAAGTAGCTGTATGCCAAGTTCTCCAAGTGTGAGTTCTGGTTAAGCAAGGTGGCATTTCTGGGCCATACTGTATCTGCAGAATGGATCACCATGGATCCAACAAAGGTTGAAGCTATCACCAAATGGCCAAGACATACATCTGCAACAGAGGTTAGAAGTTTTCTGGGTTTAGATGGCTACTACCGCAGGTTTGTAGAGAACTTTTCATGGTTAGCCTTACCTTTGACTAAGTTGATGAGGAAAGGAGAGAAATTTGTCAGGACGGAAGAGCGAGAGAAGAGCTTTGAAGATCTTAAGCAGAAATTAGTGATTGCACCTATTCTTACTCTCCCATCTGGCTCAAGTGGATTTCAGATATATAGTAACACTTCAAGAAAGGGTTTAGGCTGCGTTCTCATGCAACATGGGAAGGTTATTGCATACGCATCACGACAGCTGAAACCTTATTAAGAAAACTATCCTACTCATGATTTGGAGCTTGCAGCAGTTTTTTCGCATTAAAGATCTAGAGACATTATTTGTATGGTGAATCATGTGACATATTCACCGATCACAAGAGTCTCAAGTACATCTTCACCCAGAAGGAACTAAACATGAGATAGAGGAGATGGTTAGAGCTATTGAAGGACTACGACACCAACATTCAGTACCATCCTGGTAAGGCGAATGTGGTGGCAGATGCTCTAAGCAGAAGGTCAGGTATGATTGCAGGCATCTGGATTGCAAATGAGATCATCCGTGACCTAGAAATGACAGATATTGAGTTTTTTGTACGAGGACAACACGGTTATTGGGCTAATCTCAGATTGGACCTAGATTTACATTCTAGGATCAAGAAAGCTCAAAAGGACGATGGTGAGATTTGGGCCATCATTCAGAACCTTGATCAGCAGACGAAGTTTCGTGTTGATAATGGCGGTATCTTATGGCAGGGCACTAGACTAGTGGTTCTTGATGACACTACACTCAGGGAAGTTGTGCTGACTGAAGCTCATAGCTCTTCGTTTACTATACATCTTGGTTCTACCAAGATGTACCACGACATCAAGCAACACTTTTGGTGGAGTGGTATGAAGCAGTATGTTGCCACCTTCGTTTCTAAATGTATGATCTGCCAATAGGTTAAGATCGAATACCAGCGAGCTAGTGGTTTACTACAACCAAAAGATATTCCAACATGGAAGTGGGACAAAATCGCCATGAATTTTGTTATTGGTCTTCCTGTGACTCAGAGGAAGAACGACGCCATATGGGTCATTGTTGATAGGTTGATAAATTTGCTCATTTTCTACCGATCGACAAGGAGCATCCGGTCAGTAAATTAGCAAACACTTTTCAGAACGAGATCATGAGACTACATGGTACTCCATCAGATATCATCTATGACAGAGATCCCCGTTTCACATCACGTTTCTGGCAGAGTCTGCAGAAAGCTTGGGGCACCAGGCTTAAGCTCAGCACTGCCTTTCATCCTCTGACCGACGGACAGTCGGAACGTACCATTCAGACATTGGAGGACATGCTGCGGGCGTGTGCTCTAGAGTTTTCAAGAAGCTGGGATGATTATATATTTCTAGTGGAGTTTGCATACAACAACAACTGGCACGCTAGCATCAAGTGTGCTCCTTTTTAGATGTTGTATGGTAGGAAGTGTCGCGCCCCAATCTGCTGGGATCAGGTGGGCGAACGACTGCTTGAGGGTACAGAGATGATTGAGGTGACTAATGAGAAGGTCGTCTTCGCCTAGGCGAAGCTTCAGGAAGCTCGTGCTCGTCAGAAAAACTATGTTGATAAACGTGGTAGAGATGTATATTTCAACCTAGGTGATCACGTTTTCCTCAAGGTATCACCTGCACGAGGAGTTAAACGTTTTGGAATCAGAGGTAAGCTCAGTCCTCGCTTCATCGGACCATTCGACATCATATAACGCGTTGGTGAAGTGTCATATCGTTCAGCGTTACCGCCTCAGCTATCACACGTTCACAACGTGTTCCATGTGTCCTTACTAAGAGGATACAACTATCATCCAGTTCATGTTTTCTAGTATTCGCTTGATCAGATTCGGGAGGATCTTTCATATGTCGAAGAACCCGAGAGAGTTCTTGAACGACAAGATCGTGTCATGCGGAGGAAGACGATCCCTTTCGTCAAAATCCTCTAGAGGGATCATCCTGAGTGGGAAGCCACTTGGGAGACGGAGGAGTCTATACGGACTTCTTACCCTCACTTCCAGTTCTAATTCGGGTATGTTTTCTTTCAGTTTATGTTTCTCCAATTCGAGGATGAATTGTTCTTTTAGATGGGAAGAGTTGTAAAACCCGCATTAAAATACCATGAACAGTACACATGAACAGTGAAGATACAAAAATACGATAAATTTAAAACTTTCCATTTATAATATAGTTCACGTGTCACGATATTTAATAACACGTACTTACGTATATATTACGAATGTATTACGATCACGACATAAAAATGCATGATAAATAAAACACGTATGAACACGTAAATAATTTGACTCGGGAAAAGCTTCGGGTTTCCCTTTTGGGCTGCATATGCCGCGGCTAAGACAAGAGAGAAAGGAGAAGTGGGCTAGGCCCATGACCCAACTAAAACCCATGATTAAGTAAAAACACAGGGAAAACATTAAACATAATTTTAGGTTTACAGAAAAGTTTTCCCTTGCCTCCTTTTGTCTCTCTTGCTGCCGGTTACATCAAACCACAAGGATCAACCGGACGATTTTGATTATTGATTAATTGTGTGTACGTGATCGTGATCTTTAATGAAAAGATTTTGCTATTTGAAAGTTCATTTCTCGGTGTCTTAACGAATTGATTTCCGGTTAAATGTGTGACTCATTCATTTTTTGTAAAGACAATATTTTTGGTTGTAGTAAAATAAATGTGCAAAACTTTAAAGTAAATGACGGTAATTAAAGCTTGACGAAAAATTAATTTGACAATGTAATAAAAAATATAAACTTGAAATTTAAGATAAAGAAAAGCGATTAAAATAACACTAAAGTAAAATGACGGGAAAATAAGCTTTAAATATTAAACTAAAAATTAATAGAAAAATACTTAAAAATAAAACAAAAACAAAATGTTAAAAACAACCAATCGGAATACACCTGATCAGAATCCAATCGGAATGTACCCCTATCGGAAAGTAATCGGAATAAGCTAAAAACAAGACTCATCAGAATAACAACAAACTCACCATCGGAATAATTGTCGGAATTCAAATCGGAATACATGAAACAACCCCAATCGGAATATTGAAAATAACACCCCAGATCGGAATGTTTAAATACCCTCAATCGGAATGGCAAAGAATCTCCTAGATCGGAATGTTTGGCAAGGTGCCCAATCGGAATGTCAACAAACCCCCAAGTCGGAATACCAATATTAATACCCAGATCGGAATACACTAAAGTAATCCAAATCGGAATATCTTAAAACCCCCACAATCGGAATAAGCAAAACCCTTTTTCGATCTAGTGATCGGAATATGAGGGGGATAATTGGAATTTGTGATCGGAAAGGGGTTTACCCTTTCCGATTGCCTTTTGATTCGAAAATTAAGCAAAGTGATAAGCTAAAATTATAAGCTAACACCAAAACTTGATCGAATCCAATATGAAAAAGACTAAATAAGCACAAATAACAACTTTTCCAACTCAAAATAAGCAAACTTTTAAATCAAACTATAAAAAGACGAAACCTTTTTAAGAAAACTTTTAAAAAGTAAATAAGCTAAACACAAAATAAGCCAATAAGCATGTCAAGCTCAAAGCTCATTTGTATTAAAACTTATAGATGAATAAAAAGATAAACTTTTTAATCAATCAAACATCAAAACTAAACAAGATCAAAGATTATATCGAATCAAAAGTAAATAAAGTCAAGAAAGGTAGAATGAGATGAATAAAAGAAAGCTTGATCAAAGGTAAATAAGATTAAACAAAATTAAGAACACTTACTTGAATTAAAGGCAAGAAATTAAAGGTGCAATACAAGAAATTAAATGACAATTAAAAATAAGGTGGAAGAGCATAGTTTGTCAAACTAGCCAACAACTTTGAAATGAAGACTATCTAATCTATTTATAGGGAGATTAAGGAGGAACTTAGGAAGCTTCCTCCCTCTTTCCTCTTTTCCTTAATTGCACACTTAAGTCCTTCTCTTCTTAATCTTTTGTTAATCTTGGACTTAATGACTTTGTCTCGGGATTTCTTTGAACTCGTCTCGACATTTCTTCATAAATAAGACTTGAGTTCTTCGGCTTTTAGTAAACTTCCGTCTTTTGACTTTTTCCTCGATAAATCTTCAGAATTGGTCTTGGACTTCCGTTCTTTTTGCACTCTTGACTTCTTGACTTCGTCTTCCGTCTTTTTCTTCGATAAAAGCCCGTGAAATCCCTTGTTTTCTCCACTTTTCACCTTTTTGTCCTAAATCACAACAAAAACACAAACCACGCATAATTCCGACATAAATGACATAAAATACACGTTTTGGCTCGGTTATTATTGTAATTAAGTGGTAAAAAGGATGGGTGTTTTCACACCTATCAAATCCCCTACACTTGACCATTGCAATGTCCTCATGCAATGCATTAGTTATAAAGCATGTTTACATTTTTCATCCAAATCAATCCACCTTGGCCTTTATTAAAGAGATAGAAAACTATAAACATTCAAAGTAAAGAAATCAAAAACATACCTTGGGTTTTGGAAATGTCATGAATGATCATCAACCTCAAGTTTTCACTTTCTCCAAAGCAAGCTTAAAAACGAGATCATTGTTATTATAAGTTAGCAAACTAACACGAACTCATGTGGGCCAATTACTCACTTAGACTCCCTTATTCCTAGGTGTATCTCTTATATTTTATTATTGTCTTGAATGATCACGAGGATGCATTGTTGACTTATTTCGATAGTTTATTAGGCCGAAAATAAGGTGAACGATTTAATAATAGTTAGCTAAAGGACAAAATCTTTTAAAACTGCTTCTCGGGACCTCATAAAGTTCATATCTTGGCATAACTCGCTTCGCGATTTGAGACCTTTCTCGAACCGATATTTGGCAGCGACTTCATACTTCAAATCTTGAGAGACGTTCATGAAATAATGGTCTTCTCTTCATATAGGAATTTCTTCACTTGAAGTTTTGAGAGATTCTTCATATTTGGACCACGACTTCTTCATTTTTCTCCAATCTTTATTTCGGACTTTGATATACAACGATCCGCCTCCTTTTAGGACTTGGATCTATTTATCCTCATAACTTGTTAGGGCCTTTTTGGATAGATTTCTCCATGATCTTTTGGGGAGTTTTTGCTTTTCGTCGTGTGTCTCGATCCTTCATATTGATTTTCGATAAATGATTCTTCACATCACTTTGGATCTTTAGCAACAAAATGTAGCCCTCATGCCTTGTTAGGGCCTTTTCGGACTCGCCAATCTTCGCATCCCGCTTTAATAAGTTATGCCTTGGCTATGAACTCTAATTAATTCAACTTTTAAACGATCTTGGGCTAGAAGCTAAGTAACTTTTCAAATTGTACAACCTTATTTATTGCAGATAAATTTATTAACAAGCGATGGGAGAATAGGCTCATAATTAACTCACATAAATTAACGAAAGAATACCAAACTTATAATTGACTCTATCATCTCTCGTCCTCCACAGTTTAAAATCTCAAGGAATGAGACTCGTGGATGCTTAGCCAATTAAATCAAAGTTTTGGGTTTTCGAGTCGCCTATAGGATCTTACAAATTCTTAGACTTTTTCAAGTTTAGAAATCGCATTTTAAAGTTCCCTTGATAAACAACTCTCTAGGATCAATTATAGGAACTTGCGGAAAGTTCTTGTTCTTAACCCGTGAGAGTTAAGACTTTCGCGTTTTATAGCTCCCTATATAAAAGCCTAGCAAAACTTGACTCAAACACGTTAAGGATACTAGCTAGAGTAAACTTAGATAAGTAAACTCGGGTTGAGTCAAAAGATTCACAACGTTTGAAAAATAAAAACCACTTTATTAAAGATTTATTCTAACAAGGAAAGAAAATAACTATACAAAGGGGAAAACTAATGGGCCAAAACAGATCAAAAATTTTGAAAAACGTCGAAAAATTGATTTTCCGGTTAAAATGAGGGACAAATACAAGGAAAAGACCACTTAACTTCGATAGAAGTCCCCCTACACTTAATATAAACATTGTCCTCAATGTTTAAGCATGTGGGAGTAAGCTCCCTTACACTTAGGACATTGTGCACTTTGTTTAGATCTCGCTAAGGAAGAGACAACTAAAGAGATTCCTATTTTAATACTGAGAAATATAAAATAGTGAATCGAAAAGAGATTAGGATAGAACCGGGAAGAAGGGAACACGGAATCACGGTTCGTCAAAAGTTATCAACAGTGTGTCTTTGAAGCTCTAATCCCTGCACATGATAAGAAAGAAAGCAAGAAACACCAACGGGGCTCCCCCTACACTTATGGTAAAGATAGATAGATAATTGGGTTGCCTCCCAAAAGCGCTTGTTTTTGTTAACCGAGTCACGAGCCTGACTCGTCCCCGAATTAAATGGTCCATAGGGAAGCCTCGAATGCAATATCGGGATCAAAGACCTTGTCCTCGTTCCCGGTTGACATCAACAAAGGAGAGGCGGGGGATAAGTCTTGTATGGGAGAAAGGTTCTTTCAACATACGTTTAGTATGTGAAATCATGATCCACGGGAGGTGGGGTGGGTAAAGTAAGCACATTGTCCTCCCCCAAAGACAATGGATGCTGAGCAAATGGCAAAGTCGTAATGTTATCAATCATAGCATAATCAATGTCACCTCCCGGGTCAAAGCACTCATCTTCCGTAATAGTGGCAAAAGGGGAGGATGAAAGGTGCTCGGGAGGGGGACTTGGGTCAATACCTTCTTGCATCAAATTATCAAGAATAATATCCCCCTCCATGTCATCGTCATCAATACCTGGAGGTATGGAGTGAATGTCGATTTCTTCCAGCAATGGGTCATTATCTTCAACGGGAGGAATAGATGGAGGGAAAGACTCGAAAAGAGGAGGAGAAGTCAACTCTTCGATTTGAGCAATAAGAAGGTGCACTTTCCTTAATCTGTCGCGGAGAATCACGTCTTCCACCTCATCTTCAAGAGCAAGTTCATTGGTGAACTTCTCGTAAGCCGGAGAGAATAAATCGTCATCGCCCGCATCTCCCGGTGGAGATTGAGAAATTTCAAAAGTGAAATTCTCATAGCTTGGAGAAAAATCGTCATCATTAGGATCGACCTCTTCCGTAAGAGCAATGTCGTCCTCAGGATCCATAGCAGTCGGTATGTCACAAACCACATCATCAAATAATTTGTCGAGACCAAACTCACTAAGCTCACTCAGTGTATCACAACACTTAGACTCGTTTGGGATAGTGAGAGAAGGGATGACAATTGCACTAGCACATTGAGCAGTAAGATCATTCCAATAAATAGTAGGCTCATCGTCATCATCATCATAATAGTATGTATACACCGGAGGAGGAGTATAAGTCTCGATATTTGATATTTGCTCTTGTCGTTGATCCTCTTGACATTTTTCGATGATCTTGTTGAGAGCTTATTGAAGTTGTTGACCTTGCTTAACAAGAGTGGCCCATTGTTCGTGGGAGCTCAAATGTTCGAAGGAGGGTTGATGATCGATGATGTGTTGTGGGGGTTCAAAATGTTGAAAACCTGAATTATAGCATGGTTGTGGCTCATAGTAGTTCATCGGTTGAGAAGAATTAGAACACGGATTTGGTTCATAATAATCCATCGGTGAAGAAAATTGAGGACACAGATCTGGCTCATAATAATTCATTGGTTGACAATAAGAGGTATCATGAGGGCCCCCAAAGTTGTTGCAACAAGGGTAGGGAGAAAAATCCGGTGCTTCTGGTGGATAGCTATTATCATTGTCATAATTGTACCCCGGTTCTTGCTCGTGACCATACGGGTATCGAACCGGGCACGAAACATGCCAATGAGAATCGCTTCCACAATAGATGCACGGGGGAACAGGAGGTGGATTCAAGAAGGACGAATTAGTCGAGTTACACAAAGGACAAAATACGAATATGAATTGTGTATTGTTGATATCGTTTCCACACCGCTCACATGTACACCATTGACATGAGTCGTTCCCGTATAATCGTCTCCCACACCCGACGCAATGGACATAAGAATCCATAAAGAAAAATAGATAAGCAAGAAGAATATTTTTGTTGCAAAACTTTGAAAAACAAATGCTTTTTATGATTTTTCAAATGTTTTTGGATTTTTAAAAATTTTTGATACGAAAAATAACGTTCACAAGTGAACGGATCCCAAAAGCCAACGCGTCTCTCACAAAAAACCGTAAATCCTCACGAAAAGAGCCGGCAGCGGCGCCATTTTAATGAAAAGATTTTGCTAGTTGAAAGTTCGTTTCTCGGAGTCTTAACGAATTGATTTCCGGTTAAATGTGTGACTCAGTCGTTTTTGGTAAAGACAATATTTTTGGTTGTAGTAAAATAAATGTGCAAAACTTTAAAGTAAATGACGGTAATTAAAGCTTGACGAAAAATTAATTTGACAATGTAATAAAAAATATAAACTTGAAATTTAAGATAAAGAAAAGCGATTAAAATAACACTAAAGTAAAATGACGGGAAAATAAGCTTTAAAGATTAAACTAAAAATTAATAGAAAAATACTTAAAAACAAAACAAAAACAAAATGTTAAAAACAACCAATCGGAATACACCTGATCGGAATCCAATCGGAATCCGATCGGAATGTACCCCTATCGGAAAGTAATCGGAATAAGCTAAAAACAAGACTCATCGGAATAACAACAAACTCACCATCGGAATAATTGTCGGAATTCAAATCGGAATACATGAAACAACCCCAATCGGAATATTGAAAATAACACCCCATATCGGAATGTTTAAATACCCTCAATCGGAATGGCAAAGAATCTCCTAGATCGGAATGTTTGGCAAGGTGCCCAATCGGAATGTCAACAAACCCCCAAGTCGGAATATCAATATTAATACCCAGATCGGAATACACTAAAGTAATCCAAATCGGAATGTCTTAAAACCCCCACAATCGGAATAAGCAAAACCCTTTTTCGATCTAGTGATCGTAATATGAGGGGGATAATCGAAATGTGTGATCAGAAAGGGGTTTACCCTTTTCGATTGCCTTTTGATTCGAAAATTAAGCAAAGTGATAAGCTAAAATTATAAGGTAACACCAAAACTTGATCGAATCCAATATGAAAAAGACTAAATAAGCACAAATAACAACTTTTCCAACTCAAAATAAGCAAACTTTTAAATCAAACTATAAAAAGACGAAACCTTTTTAAGAAAACTTTTAAAAAGTAAATAAGCTAAACACAAAATAAGCCAATAAGCATGTCAAGCTCAAAGCTCATTTGTATTAAAACTTATAGATGAATAAAAAGATAAACTTTTTAATCAATCAAACATCAAAACTAAACAAGATCAAAGATTATATCGAATCAAAAGTAAATAAAGTCAAGAAAGGTAGAATGAGATGAATAAAAGAAAGCTTGATCTAAGGTAAATAAGATTAAACAAAATTAAGAACACTTACTTGAATTAAAGGCAAGAAATTAAAGGTGCAATACAAGAAATTAAATGACAATTAAAAATAAGGTGGAAGAGCATAGTTTGTCAAACTAGCCAACAACTTTGAAATGGAGACTATCTAATCTATTTATAGGGAGATTAGGGAGGAGCTTAGGAAGCTTCCTCCCTCTTTCCTATTTTCCTTAATTGCACACTTAAGTCCTTCTCTTCTTAATCTTTTGTTAATCTTGGACTTAATGACTTTGTCTCGGGATTTCTTTGAACTCGTCTCGACATTTCTTCATAAATAAGACTTGAGTTCTTCGGCTTTTAGTAAACTTCCGTCTTTTGACTTTTTCCTCGATAAATCTTCAGAATTGGTCTTGGACTTCCGTTCTTTTTGCACTCTTGACTTCTTGACTTCGTCTTTCGTCTTTTTCTTCGATAAAAGCCCGTGAAATCCCGTGTTTTCTCCACTTTTCACCTTTTCGTCCTAAATCACAATAAAAACACAAACCATGCATAATTCCGACATAAATGACATAAAATACACGTTCTGGCTCCGGTTATTATTGTAATTAAGTGGTAAAAAGGATGGGTGTTTTCATACCTAACAATCTTAATCCTTTCTTCCACGTGTTCGGTAAATCAAAAAGCTTTTCTTTTTATTTTAATTCTTGTTGAATTCATGTTCTTATTTAATTAATCATAAAAACAAGATGTTAAAACATGTGGGATTAATTAAACATGGAAAAAGGGGGTGTTTGGTTTGTGTTTTGGTTCGACTGAGACACCACCGAGAGCCATGTGGCTCTCGGCTTGGCTTCATCACCACCACCGAGACCCTCATAGGGCTCGATTTGGTTGGTTTGGGCTCGGACGACACAAGGGAACCCCGACCGCAAGTCGGGGTAGGGTTTTGGCTTGGATCGAGTGCCAACCGAGACCAATAGGGTCTCGGTGGGGCTTTGTGGTTAATAGTGGCAACCTAACAAACAAGAACAGTGGGAACCGGTCATAGCCTGTGGGAACCGGTGTGAACCGGTGTGAACCAGTGTGAACTGGGCTGCCGTGGCTCGGCAGTGGGAACCGAGAGCCACCAGTGGCAACCGTCTAGCCGGTCTAGCCACTGGTAGGGCTGTTTGGCTCGGCTTATATGTGACCCTGGGTTTCGGGCTTGGGATAATTTTAAAACACGGGTTCGGAATTTGGTAAAATATTAAAATCAGAAAATACGTTTAATTAAATTAGTTACTAGACTTTTAATTTAATTAAATTCATGACTTAGGTTAAATATTAAAATTAATATTCATGTATAACCTAAGGTATTTTACTTAGCTTAATTTAATTAAACCATGTATTCTTAATTAAATTCTTATAATGTATAGTTTAATTAATTAACCAAGTTATTTAATTAATAAGCTATAATATTTAAAACATGACTTGTATTATACTAATTAAACTTTACTTATTATTAATAATCTAGTTTATTTCTAATTATGGAAACTTACTATTTTTAGAAACCTGCTATTTTTAGAAAGTTACTTAGTATTGCAATATAAGTATTATAATACAATAGAACATGCATAATACACTACAGAACATAGTATAACTATAGATAACACAGTAAAACACTAAAACATGACAGAATGAGTATAACAAGCTAATAAAACACAAAATCAGTAAAACCCATGTAATTCAAACAACTCATACACGTTCCCATTCTTATGTAGTATTATCCGTCAAGGCAGAGTAGTTTCTTCAGCGTTTCCATTAGCTTCTACTGGACATAAGGTATGGATTTCCCCTCCTTCAGTAAGGACAACCTCTTCCTTTATTAGGATTTCCCGTATGTAGCCAACTGTTTTCCGCAGTAGTTAAAGATTAAATCCTTATGTTTATTAGTTACCTTAGCCATATGCATGACCAGTTTCACCTAGTTATGGAGGTATCATAACCATAACACTAGAGGCACTAGTGTTATGACTTCAGCACGGCGGAGTGATAGCTCGTGGCGTCCCTTTCAGTTATTTGGCCATTATTATATTATTATTATCATGTGGGGTGTATGGGTGAATCCTAGGTTCAGTTTCAGTCAGGATTTCATGGTGAATGTGGTGTGTGCCTTGCATCCTTCACAAGGAGTTGATCCCTAATAAGTGTGAAAACACTTATCCTTTTACCACTTATTTCCAATAAAAACAAGACCAAAACGTGTGATTTATGTCGTAAAAGTCGGAATTATGCGTGGTTTGTGTTTTTATTGTGTTTTAGGACCAAAATATGAAAAAAGAAGAAAACACGGGCTTTCACGGGCTTTTATCGAAGAAAACGGGAAAAGACGAAGTCAAAAGATCAAGAGTGCAAAAAGAACGGAAGTCCAAGGCCTATTCTGAAGATTTATCGAAGAAAAAGTCTAAAGACGGAAGTTTAACGAAGTCGAAGAACTTAAGTCTAATAGAAGAAGAAAATTAAAAAGACAAGTTCAAATCCCGAGACGACAAAGACAAAGAATTAAAGTCGAGTCGAGAAACCATGAAGAAAGCAAGAAAGAAGATGCAACACATGCACTCCTTCCACCTTCCCTATAAATACCCTCCTAATAGTCATTAGGAGGGTGGTTAGATAGTTTTTAGCTAGTTTTCACTTTTTCTTAGTTTTCTCTAGTTTTAGAGAGAGAAAGTCTTAAACTTTCTCTCACTAAATTTCATCTTCTTTCTTAATCTTTCAAGATTAAACATCTTTTGTATTGCTTATTTTTATTAATCAAGTTCATTTTAAGCTTTTTACCCTTAATCTCATTCTACTTTTCTTTGATTTAAGATTGATTTTGGTGCGATTATCAATAGATCCGTGTTGTTCTTAATTGTTTCGTGCTTAAAAAGTTAATCTTTTGATCATTTCATAAGTTTTCATTTGATTAAGCTTTAAGACTTTTGTGCTTATTGGCTTATTTTTATGATTAGCTTATTTACTTTATAAAAATCTTCCTTAAAAAGTTTATGTTTTTATTGTTTGATCCAAAAGTTTGTTCAATTTTCGAGTAGATAAGTTGATTAGAGTGCTTATTTGATTCGGTTTTCTGTGATTCGTTTAGCTTTGGGAATAAGCTTATCATATTAGCTTATTTCTTTCTTTTTAACCGAATTCCTAAAATTTCGGAAAGGGTACAAAACCCCTTTCCGATTGGTGTTTTCCGATTGCTACACATTCCGAGCAGCCCCTATCTTCATATTCCGATCAATCGATCGGATAAGGGTTTTGGATTCCGATCTATTCCTTGTTTAGTATTCCGATTGGTGGACTTTCCCCCGTATTCCGATCTGGCCATTTTTGTGATATTCCGATTGTGTCAAAGTTTCAGTTATTCCGACGGGAAGTCTTCCGCATATTCCGATCTAGCAATCTTTTGCATATTCCAATTGAGGGTGTTATTAAACATTCCGATTGGCACCCATTAGTAACATTCCGATTGACCTCCTTTGTGGACATTCCGATTGCACTTCCATCCATATTCCGACCACCAGATCGGAATACTTTCCGATCTGGGTTCCTTTTCGCTTATTCCGATTGAGTTACCTTGGTTTATTCCGATCTTACTTTCTTTTAGCACTTTTCAATTAAGCCCTTATTTTTAGTAAATTTTCCTAGAGTTAGTTTTATTTAGAGTTCTAGTACTTTTCCATTGTTACTTTTAAGTTTACAAGCTTTTATTTTCACTCGTCATTTTAGTATTAATCTTTTAACTTCCATTTTACTCAACGACACTTTAATTACTTGCTAAATAGTTTAAAATAGACAAAAAAACCAAACCATTCTCTTGATTCACCAAAAGACGATTGAGTCGCACTTAAGACCGGTTTTCAATTCGAAAAGACTTGGGACTACGAATTTTGATACTTTGGGGTAAAATATAAAGTATTAAATGGCGCCGCTGCCGGCTCTTTTTGTTACGATAAACGGTTTCTAGTGAGAGACGCATTGAATTTTGGGATCCGTTCTTTGAACGTTATTTTCCTTGTTTTAAAAATTTTCAAAAATCCAAAAAATATAAAACTCTTCAAAAATACAAAAACATTAAAAAATCATTAAAAGCAATTCTTTTCAAAAGGTTTTGCACCAAAAAGATTATATAGATATTCTTTGTGTATATTTTTCTTCTGCAGGTGTATGCATACTAGATCTTCTAACTATTCTGAGCCCGAGACTCTTGAAGATTTAGATATGGCTGGTGTTAATAACAACAATAATCACCCACCTCAACCCAATTTTAATAATAACAACAACAACACCAATGTCCTCTTACCTGATTTACGCACAATGGAGGAATTGTGTCAACCCACCATGAACGGACGCGGAGGCCCGATTGCGCCAATGCACGTCACGGCTCAGGAGTTTTCGTTGAAGCATCACATGATCCAACAAGTGCAAACAAACCCATTTCGTGGAATTCCGGATGATGATGCCAACAAACACCTCGACAAATTCATTACCATGACCCAAAGCATGAAGTGCTCCGGTGTTTCTATGGATGACCTTCGCCTCCAACTTTTTCCACACTCGCTTTCTCACCATGCCGAAAAATGGTTTGACCGTCTTCCTAAGAATTCTATTCATACGTGGAATGACATGACTCAACGCTTTTTATCGTGCTACTTTCCCCCATCCATGGTCACAAGTCTCCGTAACCAAATTAGTGGATTCATGCAAGAGAATGATGAATCACTTTTTGATGCTTGGGAACGGTACAATGATTTGATCGACCGCTATCCAAATCACAATATGCTCCCCGTCACTCTCATTGACACCTTCTACAATGGTCTCACTTTTCGTGATCGTGACACGATTAATGCCGCCGCTGGTGGTACTTTTATGAAAAGGAGACCGAAAGAGTGTCGAGAGTTGATTGAAAACATGACTACTCACCACAAGAATTGGGATTCATCCGCATCCTCAAGATCTAATCAGAGAGTCAATGTTTCATCTACTTCTTCCACCACCAACATGTCCGTTGTGGAACGTGCTATTCTTGATATTAACAAAAGTCTCCAAATTTTGACTTCTAACCAAACTCAACAAGCTAAAGCCGTTGCTATTTCTTGTGACACATGTGGTGGTCCTCATTCCTACAATGAGTGTCCCTTTACTCACGGAAATTTTTCTGAAGACGTTAACGCAGCTTACGGCACTTATCCCACAGGAGGCTATCAAAACCGCCCGCAAGGAGACCGTGGCTTGCTAAGTTATCGTTCCAGCAATTATCTTGCTCCTCCTGGTTTCCCTCCTTCAAACCAAAACCAACAACAAAGCTACAACCAATCCCAACCTCGTGCAAACAATCAATATCAATCCCAACGAAACCCATACCCATCTCAAGGAAATTCTCCAGCTTACCAAGCTCCACCTCTCAATCAACCGATGGCAGTAAGTCCAGAAGTCGAGACATTCATGAAGACTAATCGGGAGTTGGTGACGAATCTTCAGAGTCAAGTCCACAACTTGAAGGGAGAAATGGCAAAACAAGGGAACGATATTCGAGCCGAGCTAAGGAATGATATGGCCAAACACATCAATGAAATTAATGCCAACATGCAAAACTCTTTTAATAATCAAGCTGTTCACCTTCGTGATATGATTGGTTCGCTCATCCAAGGTAATCAATCCTCTTCTTCGGGTACTCTTCCGAGTAATACCGTTGCGAATCCAAGAGGGGAGATGAAAGCAATCACCACTCATAGTGGAAAAGGTTATATGGAACCCGAGCTTCCTACACCTCCTCCTTCACCTCCTTCACCTTCTATCCCCATTTCCCCACCACCCGTGGTTGTGAGTGAGCCTATTCCCTTAAAGCCTTCTTCTTCATCCAATATACCTTATCCTTCAAGGTTGAGGAAAGAGAAGCAAAAGAGCAAGGATGATATTCAGGTTTCAAACTTTCTAAAAATGTTTAAACAATTGAATTTTAACATCTCCTTTGCCGAGGCTCTCGCTCACATGCCCAAATACGCTAAGATGTTTAAAGATCTTCTAAGTGATAAGGAAAAGCTTCTTGACATCGCTCAGACCCAACTTAATGAGAACTGCTCCGTAGTGCTCTTAAGGAAATTGCCCACCAAACTTGGTGATCCGGGTCGCTTCTTGATTCCTTGCAACTTCCCGGGAGTAGAGAATTGCATGGCCCTAGCCGATCTAGGTGCCAGTATAAACTTAATGCCTTTAAGTGTTTGGAAGCAATTATCTCTCCCCGAGCTAGTCCCCACCAAAATGACTTTGGAATTAGCCAACCATACGGTTGCTTATCCAGTGGGGATAGCTGAAGATGTCTTTGTTGGCGTTGATAAATTCACCTTCCCGGCGGATTTTGTTGTCGTTGACTACGAGATGGATCCCCGTGTTCCATTAATCGTTGGACGTCCCTTCCTGAGGACCGGTCTCACTCTCATTGATGTAGCCGCGGGCGAAATAATCATGAGAGTTGGTGACGATAAAATTGTCTTCAACATGGGTAAGATTTCTAAGCAACCTTATTCGCATGAGAGTGTTAATGCTATTGATGTTCTCGATGAGGCTTGTGAAGAACATTTTCATGATGCTTGCAAAAGTACTCTTTCTTCTCTACCCAATGTTGAAACCGTTGCCTCAATTGCTCCAGCATTGACTCCTTTTGGAGAAAGTGACTTGGATGACTTCGAAGCTAGCTTGGGTCCTCTCGATATTAAGTATGATAATTTGTCCACCAATTGGGATGAAGACATTAGTACTATTGAGAGACTTCTCAATGAGGACCCATTCTCTCCTCCTGCTCCTAAAGAGGTGACTAATGATGATACATCGTTAGTTTCACCATCTATTGAGGATCCTCCTACTCTTGAGCTTAAGGACCTACCCCCTCATCTTGAGTATGTTTTCCTGGAAGACGACGAGAAGCTACCGGTCATCATCGCAAAGGATCTGAAAGAATACGAAAAAGCCGACTTGTCGCCGTGTTGAAGAAGCATAAAAGAGCTATCGCTTGGAAAATCTCCGACATCCGTGGAATTGATCCTCACTTTTGCACACATAAAATTCTCATGGAGGACGACTTTAAGACAACAATTCAAAGCCAACGAAGGGTGAATCCAAAAATCCATGAAGTCATCAAAAAAGAGGTTATCAAACTTCTTGATGCGGGAATGATTTACCCTATTTCGGATTCACCATGGGTTAGTCCAGTCCATTGTGTGCCTAAGAAAGGCGGAATCACCGTTGTGCCCAATGCAAACAACGAGTTAATTCCTACCCGTCTCGTTACTGGGTGGAGAGTTTGTATAGACTACCGCAAACTCAATGATGCCACGAGAAAGGATCATTTCCCTCTACCTTTTATGGACCAAATGCTTGAACGTTTAGCGGGTAATGAATATTACTGCTTTCTTGATGGTTTCTCGGGTTATTTTCAAATACCCATCGATCCCAAAGATCAAGAGAAGACAACATTCACTTATCCCTGTGGCACCTTTGCTTATAAACGAATGCCTTTTGGCTTATGCAATGCCCCTGGGACTTTCCAAAGGTGCATGTTGGCTATCTTCCATGACATGGTTGAGCAAACCATGGAAGTCTTCATGGATGATTTCTCGGTCTTCGAGGATTCCTTCTCTTCTTGCCTTGCCAATTTGGAACGTATGCTTAAGCGGTGCGAAGACACTCGCCTTGTTCTGAATTGGGAAAAATGCCATTTTATGGTAAAAGAAGGCATTGTGCTAGGACACAAAATCTCTAAAGCCGGTCTTGAAGTTGACCGTGCTAAAGTAGATGTCATAGCCAAATTACCTCCACCTTCAACCGTGAAGGGTGTGAGAAGTTCTCTGGGTCATGCGGGCTTCTATCGTCGATTCATTCAGGATTTCTCTAAAATCGCTCGCCCGATGACCCACCTCTTGGAAAAAGATACTCCTTTTATCTTTTCTAAAGAGTGTCTCGAAGCCTTCAATCTTCTTAAGGATAAGCTAACTAAGGCACCGGTCTTGGTTACCCCTAATTGGGAGCTGCCTTTTGAATTGATGTGCGATGCTAGCGACTTTGCTATTGGTGTGGTTTTGGGCCAACGAGTGAATAAACACTTCCAACCAATCCACTATGTTAGCAAAACAATGACTGGGGCTCAATTTCATTATACGACAACCGAAATAGAGCTTTTAGCTGTTGTCTATGCTTTTGAGAAATTTCGCCCCTATCTTGTTTTATCCCCCACCATCGTATACACGGACCATTCCGCGTTGAAGTACTTGATGACAAAGCATGATGCTAAGCCAAGACTTCTTCGCTGGGATTTACTCCTTCAGGAATTCAACATTGAAATTCGTGACAAGAAGGGAGCCGAAAACCTGGCCGCGGATCATCTGAGCAGACTTGAGGATCCATATCAAGGGGATCATCCGAACAAAGAGATCAATGACTCTTTCCCCCTTGAGACCTTAATGTCTATAAATCTCAATCTTGATGACACCCCGTGGTTTGCGGACATTGCAAACTACTTAGCGGGTGGTATTCTCATCAAAGGGTTAACATCCCAACAAAAGAAGAAGTTCTTGAATGATGTTAAGACTTACTTTTGGGATGAACCTTATCTATTCAAACAATGTGCTGATCTGATCATTCGTCGATTTGTTGACGGACCGGCAGCTTTTGACATCCTCCAAGCTGGCCACAAAGGACCCACCGGTGGTCACTTTGGTCCCAACTACATCGCTAAGAAAGTGTTTGATTCTGGATTCTACTGGCCCACCATTTATCGTGATGCTCACGAAATGGTTAAGCATTGTGATGCTTGCCAACGTCAAGGCAAGATCACACATAAGGATGAGATGCCTCAAAATTTCATACAGGAATGTGAAATCTTTGATGTATGGGGCATCGACTTTATGGGGCCATTTCCATCATTCAAAGGGAACAAGTACATCCTCGTCGCCGTCGACTATGTTTCTAAATGGGTTGAAGCTAAGGCTCTTCCTACGAATGATGCGAGGGTGGTTGTGAACTTTTTGAAGCAGCTTTTCGCTCGATTTGGTGTTCCTCGTGCTATCATCAGTGACCGCGGGACTCATTTTTGCAACGATCAATTTGCAAGAGTCATGGCAAAGTATGGTGTCAATCACCGTCTTTCCACCGCCTATCATCCCCAAAACAATGGGCAAGTCGAGATATCCAACCGTGGCTTGAAGAGAATTTTGGAGCGTACTGTGGGAGAGCATCGCGCCACGTGGGCCGATAAGTTAGATGATGCTCTGTGGGCGTTCCGTACCGCTTACATGACCCCGATCGGTTGTACACCTTATCGTCTTGTGTACGGGAATGCTTTCCACCTCCCCATTGAGCTGGAACATAAGGCGCACTGGGCCTTGAAGTGGGCTAACTTCGACATCAACAAAGCCGGTGATCATCGCAAGGTTCAACTTAACGAGCTCAATGAACTGAGGAATGACGCTTATGAGAACTTGCTGATCTACAAGGAGAAGACGAAGATCATTCATGACGCTAAAATCAAGAACCGAGAGTTCCACGTTGGTGATCAAGTCTTACTCTTTAACTCTCGGTTGAAGATCTTCTCTGGAAAGTTGAAGATCCACTGGTCTGGTCCATTCACCGTCGCGAAAGTTTTTCCGTATGGGACCATTGAGCTTTCTCAGCCGAATGGGCCCAACTTCAAGGTGAATGGCCAGCGTCTGAAGCTGTACTTTGGTGAGGACATCTCCCATGAGATGATTCCATCCCTCACCACGTTCCCCATGAACTAAAATTGGGTCGAGTCGGGCTCATGACTCGGTAATCAAAAACAAGTGCTTCTCGGGAGGCAACCCGTGTTCTATCCTTTACTGCTTTCATAATAAGTGTAGGGGGAGCCCCGTATGTGTTTTTTGTCTTGATTCTTGTGCTGTGCAGGGATTAAAGTTTCAAAGATCCATCTTGATGACTTTTGACGAACCGTGATACCGTATTTCCCATCTTCCCGGTTCTATCCTAAACTCTTGTGATTCAATATTTCATATTTTATATGTTCACATTGAATTCACTTTAGTTGTCCTTTCCTTAGCAAGATTTAAACAAAGTGCACAATGTCCTAAGTGTAGGGGAGTTTACTCCCACATGCTTAAACATTAAGGACAATGTTTATCTCAAGTGTAGGGGGGACTTCTATCGAAGTAAGTGGTCTTTTCCATGAATTTGCCCTCATTTTAACCGGAAAATTTGATTTTTCGACATTTTTCAAAATTTTTAATCTATTTTGGCCTAGTTGTATAGTTGTATTTGCCTTTGTTATGTTTATTTTCTCTCCATTGCTAGAATAGTTTTTCAATAAAGTGGTTTTAGATTTTTCTTAGTCGTGAACATTTTGACTCAACCCGAGTTGACTTGCCTAAGTCTACTCTAGCTAGTATCCTTAACGTGTTTAAGTCAAGTTTTGCTAGGCTTTTATATAAGGAGCTATAAAACGCGAAAGTCTTAACTCTCACGGGTTAAGAACAAGAACTTTTCGCAAGTTCCTATAATTGATCCTAGAGAGTCGTTTGTTAAGGGAACTTTAAAATGCGATTTCTAAACTTGAAAAAGTCTAAGAATTTGCAAGATCCTATAGATGACTCGAAAACCCAAAACTTTGATTTAATAGGCTAAGCATCCATGAGTCTCATTACTTGAGATTTTAAACTGTGGAGAACGAGAGATGATAGAGCCAATTATAAGTTCGGTATTCTTTCGTGAATTTATGTAAGTTAATTATAAGCCTATTCTCCCTCCGCTTGTTAATAAATTTATCTGAAATAAATAAGGTTGTACAATTTAAAAGGTGACTTAGCTTCTAGCCCCAGATCGTTTAAAAGTTGCTCGGTACGGATTAGAGTTCATAGCCAACGCATAAATTATTGAAGCGGGATGCGAAGATTGGCGAGTCCGAAAAGGCCCTAACAAGGCATGAGGGCTACATTTTGTTGCTAAAGATCCAAAAGTGATGTGAAGAATCATTTATCGAAAATCAATATGAAGGATCAAGACACACGACGAAAAGCAAGAACTCCCCAAAAGTCATGGAGAAGTCTATCCGAAAAGACCCTAACAAGGTATGAGGATAAATAGATCCAAGTCCTAAAAGGAGGCGGATCGTTGTATATCAAAGTCCAAAATAAAGATTGGAGAAAAATGAAGAAGTCGTGGTCCAAAGATGAAGAATCTCTCAAAACTTCAAGTGAAGAAATTCCTATTATGAAGAGAAGACCATAATTTCAAGAACGTCTCTCAAGATTCGAAGTATGAGGTCGCTGCCAAATATCGGTCCGAGAAAGGTCTCAAATCGCGAAGCGAGTTATGCCAAGATATGAACTTTATGAGGTCCCGAGAAGCAGTTTTAAAAGATTTGGACCTTTAGCTAACTATTGATTAAATCGTTCACTTTATTTTCGGCCTAAATAACTATCGAAATAAGTCAAACAATGCATCCTCGTGATCATTCAAGACAAAAATAAAATATAAGAGATACACCTAGGAATAAGGGAGTCTAAGTGAATAATTGGCCCACATGAGTTCGTGATAGTTTGCTAACTTATAATAACAATGATCTCGTTTTTAAACTTGGTATGGGGAACGTGAAACTTGAGGATGATAAATGTTCATGGCCGCCAAAACCCAATGTAAGTTTTTAATTTCTTTACTTATTTCTTTCTTTTTATGTTTAGTAGTTAATAAAGGCCAAGGTGGGTTATTTATCATGGAAAATGTAAATCGTGCTTTAAAATTAATGCATTGCATGAGGGCATTGCAATGGTCAAGTGTAGGGGATTTAATAAGTGTGAAAACACTTATCCTTTTACCACTTATTTCCAATAATAACAAGACCAAAACGTGTGATTTATGTCGTAAAAGTCGGAATTATGCGTGGTTTGTGTTTTTATTGTGTTTTAGGACCAAAATATGAAAAAGGAAGAAAACACGGGCTTTCACGGGCTTTTATCGAAGAAAACGGGAAAAGACGAAGTCAAAAGATCAAGAGTGCAAAAAGAACGGAAGTCCAAGGCCTATTCTGAAGATTTATCGAAGAAAAAGTCTAAAGACGGAAGTTTAACGAAGTCGAAGAACTTAAGTCTAATAGAAGAAGAAAATTAAAAAGACAAGTTCAAATCCTGAGACGACAAAGACAAGGAATTAAAGTCGAGTCGAGAAACCGTGAAGAAAGCAAGAAAGAAGATGCAACACATGCACTCCTTCCACCTTCCCTATAAATACCCTCCTAATAGTCATTAGGAGGGTGGTTAGATAGTTTTTAGCTAGTTTTCACTTTTTCTTAGTTTTCTCTAGTTTTAGAGAGAGAAAGTCTTAAACTTTCTCTCACTAAATTTCATCTTCTTTCTTAATCTTTCAAGATTAAACATCTTTTGTATTGCTTATTTTTATTAATCATGTTCATTTTAAGCTTTTTACCCTTAATCTCATTCTACTTTTCTTTGATTTAAGATTGATTTTGGTGCGATTATCAATAGACCCGTGTTGTTCTTAATGGTTTCGTGCTTAAAAAGTTAATCTTTTGATCATTTCATAAGTTTTCATTTGATTAAGCTTTAAGACTTTTGTGCTTATTGGCTTATTTTTATGATTTGCTTATTTACTTTATAAAAATCTTCCTTAAAAAGTTTATGTTTTTATTGTTTGATCCAAAAGTTTGTTGAATTTTCGAGTAGATAAGTTGATTAGAGTGCTTATTTGATTCGGTTTTGTGTGATTCGTTTAGCTTTGGGAATAAGCTTATCATATTAGCTTATTTCTTGCTTTTTAACCGAATTCCTAAAATTTCGGAAAGGGTACAAAACCCCTTTCCGATTGGTGTTTTCCGATTGCTACACATTCCGAGCAGCCCCTATCTTCATATTCCGATCAATCGATCGGATAAGGGTTTTGGATTCCGATCTATTCCTTGTTTAGTATTCCGATTGGTGGACTTTCCCCCGTATTCCGATCTGGCCATTTTTGTGATATTCCGATTGTGTCAAAGTTTTAGTTATTCCGACAAGAAGTCTTCCGGATATTCCGATCTAGCAATCTTTTGCCTATTCTAATTGAGGGTGTTATTAAACATTCCGATTGGCACCCATTAGTAACATTCCGATTGACCTCCTTTGTGGACATTCCGATTGCACTTCCATCCATATTCCGACCACCAGATCGGAGTACTTTCCGATCTGGGTTCCTTTTCGCTTATTCCGATTGAGTTACCTTGGTTTATTCCGATCTTACTTTCTTTTATCACTTTTCAATTAAGCCCTTATTTTTAGTAAATTTTCCTAGAGTTAGTTTTATTTAGAGTTCTAGTACTTTTCCATTGTTACTTTTAAGTTTACAAGCTTTTATTTTCACTCGTCATTTTAGTATTAATCTTTTAACTTCCATTTTACTCAACGACACTTTAATTACTTGCTAAATAGTTTAAAATAGACAAACAAACCACACCATTCTCTTGATTCACCAAAAGACGATTGAGTCGCACTTAAGACTGGTTTTCAATTCGAAAAGACTTGGGACTACGAATTTTGATACTTTGGGGTAAAATATAAAGTATTAATCCCTCATACCCATTACCAATTAATTAGAGGCATCCCCTCTAATTTACATGACGAGGTCACCCCTCCAAGTATTTATGCACGTTGTTGAC
This sequence comes from Glebionis coronaria, assembly GCA_025667525.1. Lineage (NCBI taxonomy): Eukaryota > Viridiplantae > Streptophyta > Magnoliopsida > Asterales > Asteraceae > Glebionis > Glebionis coronaria. Next base: position 100,744,268 of record CM046875.1, read on the forward strand.
CTCATGACCTATATTGGCTTTTGGTATATTAAACTAATACAGATTTTTCATAAGTAACATAAGCTATGTTTTCAGAACTAAATCCAGTAAACATTACATACGTCTAGGTTTTTCCTAGGACTTATTCATTTTCGCGGCAATTCATTCTTTATATGGTTTATATGCTTTCATTCCTTTATGTCTTTATGTTATGCTATATATCCGTTCACTGAGCGTTATGCTCAGCCGTTTTCCATTTCCATGTTCCCAAACGGTAGGTACCCAAGGTCGCAAGTAGGATCTCTAGAGTATGTTGATGAGACTACTTTTATACATTGTCTCATCGTCCAAATCGGGCTTAAAATCAATTAAATATCATCAAATATGCCAAATATATGCTCGTGTTTGTTACTTGTGTATTTTTAGGTACGGATATTGAGGAATTGGCAAAATATCACAAGAATCATTCAAAAACGAACACGGGAAACGAAGTCGCACAATGAACCGGGCTCAAGTTTGGAAATTTGCAAAATGACCCTTGAAGAATTGAAGATTGGCAATTTTGGTCCCTCATCTTTGAAGAACTTGTCACAATTGACCCTCCAAATGTAATTTGTACAAGTATGGTCCTTAAAGTTTGAAGATATTACAAGACCGGTCCCTGGAATATGAAGAATATACATTTAAAACCCTTGGATAAAGTTTTGAAAGCCTTTGTGCCAAATTTGACAAGTTGCAAAAGTTGATAAGTGCAAAATAGGAGTTGATGGCATTTATTTACAAAGTGAAGACAACAAGAAAACTTGGGGACCCTTTCTACCAATTAACCAAACTTTCCCACCCACTCAGGCTTTGCCACGTCACAAACCCCGCCCATTTACCCACCACCCACCCAATTACCCTACCCTACCCGTCCATACCCAAGCCCAAACCGGTTTTATTTAAAAAGTGGTCAAATGGTCAAACAATTTCCCACTAAAACAGATATTTACAATATGTTTTTACCAAAACTGGATTAAACCCTTTCTTAATCACCCCTAGAACCCTAACACCCCCAGATTTAATCAACCACAAAACAAAGGGGTTTTACCCCAAATACTCCAGATGGGTAATTCACTTTACCCTCATCCTATCCCACTCAAAACCCCTTTCCCCAACACAACCATGTGAGCAGTAGGGACCTCCCCTGCTGCGTCACTTTCATTCCCAAACCCTAAACCCGACAACTTAAACGGCTGGATGGAATTCCTTTGTCCCCAAGTCCAAACCAACGTCCAAGATCAACAAAGAGAGCTGGCATTTCACATGGGCACCTTTTGACCCAAATTTCAGCCAAGACTTCAAGGGCACTTTTGGCAATTCAATGTTTAGGGTTTTTAGATTCTAGAATAGTCTATCAAGTAGTATAAAAGGATGTCGACCTGTGACTCCTTTCTTTGTTCCAGTTTTTAGCAATTCTCATGTATAATTCCTTTTTTAAAAATTAATGAAGTTTGGTGTTTGTGTGTAAACAAGTGTAATTCCTTTTATTAAGTTTAAAAGTTGGTGTATGATTGAATTGCTAGGCTGAGTTCCACATTATTATTACTTAAACACTTTGTGTTTATTGGATTTTCAAAAAGTTTTGAAAATAGGTCTTGATTTCAGAAAGTTCATGAGTTTTGGAAAGTGAAAGTGGACCAAGATTCTTAAAGTTTCTGAGTGTAAAGAGTGTTTTTAAAACGTGTTTTAAAGGTTTCAAAGTTGGTGAAAAGTTTTTGAAGAAGTTTTGGTAAAATCAGAAAGTGGTATTTTGTTCTTGTGTTTAATTTTCTCTTAGCAGGATTAAGAGTTTGTTGCTGTTAAAGGTTCAGCACAAACCCCAGTTTGTAGGAGGTGACAAGCTGTCACTGAGGGACTTGGATGTAAGTCCCTCAAGGTAAAAACCTTTTACCCTTTCATTTTTTCAGTTTATTGTGTGCTTTTTGTGATTATGCATGGAAAGTGCTTAATGTGTGTTAAGTTGGATTGATTTTAGTTATATTGCTATTGTATGCATGTTAGGAAGGTTTTGATTCAGTTTGAAGTTGATTAGAGTAGGATTGCTTTGAAAAGTTCATAAACAGATTTTTAAAGGAGTGTTTGGCTTTGTGTTTTAACAAGATTTTGAGACTAATCTGTGAAGTTAAAACGTGTTAAATACTTTCCTTAGGGTTGCATAGGGTTTTGTGTAGTTTGGTTATCATTGTGGACAAGGTTTGATCACAATTTGCATGCTAAAAGTGAAAAAGAATAGCTTAAAACTGCGATGTCACTTTTCTGCTTGTTCATGTGAAATTTGAGCACCTAATCTTGAATACTGCTAGATATAGATCTTGTTTAGAACTGTGAGGAGTTTTATTGTCATTTGGAATGCTTGTATGCTAATCTTGAAGGTTTGAAATCCAGATTTGTGTCAAGTGCATCAGTTTAAACACTCAGACCTGTTTTTGCCTTAATCAGTAACTATTTGGTGTCTTTTGTGTTTGATTCTGCTTTGTAATTGTTGGATTTGTGTTTGTGTTTGACTCCTTGTACTCCAAAGGTACAAGGGTGCCCTTTGTTCCATAAAAATCATCACCAAAAGCACAATCCAGGCCCCTCTTGGACTCTATGCACAAGTGAAAAGAAACCAAACCTGCTTGTATTCAAAAAGATAAGAACTGGTCACGTTTTTGGTTTATGATTTGCTTAATCTTTGATAAAAAGTGAATTGGATTTGTGTTAAGGTTATATGTGTCACTGGATTGGATTGAAAAGTTAAAAAAAAAAAAGAAAAAAAATTGCAAAAAGTCCACCCCGCCTGGACTCGAACACGGGACCCCTCGCTGGGGGATTGTACGTGTTAACCAGTGATCTAGATGGACTTTTTACGTTATTGTTTCATTTCAAATCTTACTTAAGTTGTTCTTGTTTTGGCTTATCTTTAATAAGCCGTAGCTTATTTGGTCGTTTTTAGCTTATTTAGCAAGCTTATTTGGTATAGCTTATTTTTCTTAGGATCTTATATAGTTTTTAGACTTTTCTGTTTTTAAAATTTATTTTTCTCTTTATTTAATTATTTATTAGGATTATTTTTCGTTTAATTTTTAGAAAGTATTAAAAAATAGTAAATAACATTTTAAAAATACAAAAAAATAGTTTTTAGGTTTTAATTTATATTTTTGAGGTTTACATGTCATAAAGTTTTCAAAAAGTCTTACTTTTAATTTTATTTAACTTTAGGGTTTTTAGACAACTTTAAAAATTAATATAAAATTAACAAAAAGGTTTTAGAAACTTTAACTTGCATTTTTATCTTAGTTAGAATATTTAGGATTTTTGAGAATTTTTTAGAATTTATTTGAGAACTTTTTATTTTTTTGATTATTTTAATATTATTTTATTAAGAAAAATTCAAAGTTTTATTTTTAACTTTTTTTCATTTTTCCTAGGTTATAAATATTAAAATAGGAACTTTGTCACTTTCCAATTAATTTTTAGGCTTTTCAATTAATTTTTAGAATTAATTTAAGATTTAATAGATTTTAATAGTTTTTAGGAATTTAAAAATAGTTTAATTTGGTTTTAAAAATTTTGAAAATAGTTTTTAGCTTAATTAGGTCATTTTTGAGGTTTACAAACTATTAAATCTTGTTTAGGGCTTTTTAATATTTAAAAGTGATTTTTAGGGCTTTAATTAGCATTAAAAAGTCATTATTAAATTAATTAAAAGGTTTTAAGCAAGTTTGGATTTTTTGTAAACTCTTAGAATTTTATTGTGGATTTTTAGTAATTGTTAGGAATTTTTAGGTTAAAATTTTAAATTGTGTCGTTTTTACGTTTCTACGTCTTAACTTTCTAGTAGTGTTTTTGTCTATTTTTTTTATTTTTTCGTCTTCGTCATTTTCTCTTCTCCTTTCTTGTTAATAATCAAAACAAATCAATCATCAATCCAATTCATAACACACGTGCCTCCTCGAGAGAACGAACTCACTTTTAGGGTCATTCACATACGGTTTTCCTAAATCGTCGTGCACGCTTACCCTATTTTTATTGCCTTCTTTTCCTAAAGGGGTAATTTTACGACTATCATTTTTGGCGCCGCTGCCGGGGAGGCGTGTTGTGTTTTGATTGAACAATTGTTGTTTTTTATATTAGCCATAATAGTATTTGTATTAATAGCACTCTATTAATACGTATTATCGTTTTTCGGTTTTTGTGTGAATATTATTAATATATTGTATACGTAGAACAATAAATACACAAGTACTCCAAATACGTGAGCAATCACAACCTTGACTCGGGATTTCATCACTCGATCATTGTATTCGAATCTCAAACCAAAGAAAAAAGGCAAAAATAGATAAATACTTTCGTGAAGCTTAATCTTGATAATACAAACTATAAGGTGGGTATAAGGCGGTTGTATTTCACGACCTAAAGGAAAAAGGCTCTTAAGTGCTTCGCGCCGCCTCGTTTCCTCCGCTTGCTTGTGCGTATTTGATTTTGAGAGTGAATCGAGGGTTTTGCCGCCCAAAGTATTATTACATATCATATATATTTTGGTTTCATATTGATTAAACCCTCTTGAACGATTTGGTGTTCCACCATCGTTCTAAAGTCATCGAAGGCGTTCACTCCACGTGATCGTTTTCATTCCTTGAGGCCTTGTTAATCAAGAGATTTGATTGAGGAGGAGATTTGTGGACTTTTTGTCTACTTAATACATTCACCAATTTTCAAAAAGGTTAATACAATCAAAAACCACAAAAAATTGAAAAACACAAAATACCAAAAAGAATCTTCTTTGCTCGTCTCCACGTTGTACGTGACGTTTATGCTCACTCGTAATCAAGCAAAACGTGCACGTAAACGCAAGAACAAAACTCCCACTCCAACTCATTCTAGTGAGGAGTCTCCTATTGACGAACCCATTGTACGAGAAGAACCAACCATGGCGAATCGAACTATGATGGAGTTACTTCAAGCACCCACCGAGGGTTATGGAGAAGCTATTGTGATTCCCGCAATCCTTGCGGAGAATTTTGAGGTGAAAACGGGTTTGTTGTCGATGATCCAAAACTACAAATTCCGTGGTGATGAGAAGGACAATCCTCACAACCATATCCGCCAATTTAATCGTCTTACCGCCACGTGCAAATTCAAGGATGTCTCGAATGACTCGATTAAGATGATGCTTTTTCCGTATTCCTTAGCGGGGCCTGCTAAAATTTGGTTAGAGAAAGAGCCACCCAATTCTATATTGACGTGGAAGGATCTCGTTTCAAAGTTTGTGAACCAATTTTTTCCGCCCTCTAAGACTACGCATTTGAAAAATGAGATTTCTAAATTTTCACAAGAATCAAATGAAAGTTTTTCTACGGCTTGGAATAGGTTTAAGGAGATGTTACATGAATGTCCTCATCACGGTTTTTCCGATTTACACCAAATCGACACGTTTTACAATGGACTTAACGATCATGAAAGAGATTATTTAAATGCCGCCGCGGGTGGTAATTTTTTGTATAAAACGGTTGAAGAAGCTTTGGTCATAATCGAGAATAGGTCTAAGGTTTATAGCCCTCGTCACACACCGAGTGTTGCCAAATTGGGCTCGTCATCATCGTCTCGTAGTATCAATGCATTACATGATGAAGCAAATGAAGAAAATCGATTTTTTGATAGATTTGCTAACCTTATGTCCCATTGGAAGGCTCAAGAAGCTTCCAACACCGCTTCGGTTAAAGCGGTTTCTAAAAGTTGTTTGTCGTGTGGGGGAGCTCATGATCTTTCCGAGTGCATTACCGCGGATGGTAACACTTCGAATGCTTTTGTAGCCACGAGAACTTATAACCAAATCGGTCAAGGTTCTCGTTCAAATCAAGCTCCACCAAATCAAAATGCTAATAATTATCGCAACAACAACCAAGGTGGAAATTACCAAGGAAATCAAAGGAATTATAACAAGGGTAATTACCAAAGTGGAAATGGGCAAATTTCAAACCAAAACCAAAACCGTGATTTTCAAAACAATGCCCAAGGTTTTCAAAACGATCACACCAAAAATCTTCAAGGAGAGTTTTTGAGTTATGCTAAGGCTAATGATGCTAAGTTTGACAATATGCAACGTGAGATGGTTAGCTTAAGATCCGAGTTGAAAAACGAGCTTAAAAACTAAGTTGCTAATGAACTTAAAACTCATGCTAATAAAATGGAAGGAAATGTCACACGACTCCAACAAAATCAACAAAAAATGGAGCAAGGACAACATGAGATTAAGCAAGAATTGTTAAAAGCGGATGCTAGGCAATCTAAGTTTGAAGACCGAATGGCTAAAATGTTTGAAGCTATCATGTGTAAGCCCTCTTCTTCGGGTGGTCTTCCTAGTGATACCATCGTGAACCCGAAAGGAGAATTGAAGGTTGTTACTACACGAAGTGGTAAAACTTTCAAAGAACCTATTTCTCGTCCAAGTACTTCTATGGAGAAGGAAAAAGAGAAAGAACCCGAGGTTGTGGTTGAAAAGGAGCAAATTACAAGCCCACGAAGTACCGCTCAAACCACACCTACGGTTGAACCTACACCAATCATGGAACCCGAGATTCCAAGGCCGTTGCCTATGCCTAATTTGCCCCAACCCACACCACCTTTACCCTACCCTTCAAGACGAGACAAGGAAAAGGCACAAGAACGAAATAATTATCAATTTGAACTCTTTATGAAAATGTTTCATGACTTGCATTTCAATATAAGTTTTGCCGACGCCTTAGTCATGATGCCTCGATTTGCCGCGAACTTTAAAAGTATGTTGAATAACAAAGAAAAATAGCAAAAATCGTCTAGTTGTTCTTCGGTTTTTCTAAGCCGCATACCTCAAAAAGTCGGTGATCCTGGAAAGTTTTTAATCCCATGTGCTATCCAAGACATGGAAGAATGCTACGCCTTGGCCGATCTTGGTGCTAGTATTAATTTGATGCCTCTTGAGATTTTTAAATCGCTCAATCTTCCCAATCTCACTCCTTTAAGAATGTCAATCGAAATGGCCGATCATTCTACGATTCTAGCTTGTGGAGTTGCCGAGGACGTCTTTGTGAAAGTTGGAAAGTTCTACTATCCTGTAGACTTCATTGTTGTTGATATTCCCATCGATCCTAAAGTTCCGTTAATTTTAGGTCGATCTTTTTTGGATACCTCGAGAGCACTTATCGATGTGCATGCAAGAAAAATCACTCTTCGTTTCAATGAGGAAGAACTCGTCATTAATGCAACCCAAAACTCCACTCTTTCTCATGTTTATTCTATCACATCTTTGTACAATGTCAATCCCATCAAAAACATTTGCAAAAAGATTTCAAATAGAGTTTTAGGAGTTGTTGAGAAAAATGAAGTTTCGTCCCCTCCGCTGGTGGATGTTAAGAGTGTTAAGCCTACGATTCCAATCTCGAGTGATTCTTCGGATGATGAATACGTTGATCCCGATGGGGAGGTTTTCTTTGTTGACAAAAGATTTGAAAACTTGCCACCACCCAAACCAAAAAGATTTCAAAATGTGAGAATTTTTAGTGTGACTAACATTGTTTTAGATACACCAAATATTTTTGACATAATTAAATCGGGTTTTCACAAGGAGAGTGTAAAAGATGAAAAAGGAAAAGATTTTGAATTTAATTTAAAAGATTTTTCTATAACTCTAACTCCGTCATCACCGCGTTTATTGAGTACTACAAGCTCGTCTTCCCCTTTTGACGATGCTTTGTGTGGACTTAGTGTGGGGGAAGCCCCTTATGTTCCCTCCCCTTTCTCCACCGAGGACGAGATATTTGACCCTGGAATTGCTTATATAGGGAAATCTCGGTCTTCCACTGATGCAATAAATGGAAAATCTTTTCATTTGATTGGTGCGAGTCTACCTCGAGTAGCTCAATGTTATGACTTACCCATTGTCCCACCCTTCTATTTTTCTCTCCTATTTTCTTCTACCCCATTGGGGTTTGTGTTGGAGTAGTGTTGTTTCGTCTTTCATCCGAAAACGAAGATGCTATCTTTGACCCTGGTATACGTTTATCGGGTTTTTAAAGTACTCCACGTGCTTTTGGGCCTTGTTTATCATGTAAGCCCCACCAAAAATTGACCATACCATGATTATCCCTAAATGATCACATTTATGGGGATTCGAGTCGAGCTTTTGACTCAGTTATCAAAAACAAGGTGCCTCGTGGGGGAGACCCATGCTTATCCATGTACATATTATTGCTTTCTAATTAACTTAATGTGAGGGGATTTGTGCCCTTCCAACCTTTGTTCCGTGGTTGTTTGTGCATTGTGGTTTTTAGATCATGATCTTCACGATTGGAGCCTCTCGTGTTCGTTTAATGGGAGCACTCGATCGTTTGCTTTGGAGACATTTCTCAATATCCATATGATATATCCTTTTATGTTCTAACCATAAGTTTTAGCACACTTCATAAACAGCTATTACTTATTGGTTACACCCTTTCCATGCTAGATTAGGCATTCGACTACGTCTCTAGTATGGGGGTGTTTGCACCCCTAGACTCGAAACATTGAGGACAATGTTTAACTTTAGTATGGGGGGTGAATAGATACTTGCCTTGCCAAACCTTCACGCTTTCCAAAGTTTATCGTTTTGTTATCGTTTTGTTGCAAAATAAGGCTAAAAATGGCCAAATTTTAAAATTTTTCTCATGTTTTATAAGTGTTTGAAGACACGAATGTAGGTTTTCCGATGGCGAGAATAAGAGTAATTTTTGACTCGACCGTGCGTGTTGAGCACTTAGCTTTGATTCCTTAACTACACATTAGGCTAAGTCTCTTAAATGAGGACGAGAAATGATAGAGTTAATTATAAGTTACTATGCTAAACGTAGAGTACTCGTATTCTTTCAAAAACTCATGTGTTCTCGTTGTTTGCTTATTCTCCCTTCGCTTGTAAATATTTTTTGCTTAATAAATATTGACTTAGCGGTTTAGTTAGGATTGTTGGGTTTCTAGTCTTTTCTAGTAGCTTCCGTGTAATTAAATTGGGAAGACATTAAGGTATCGCCAGCGTCACGGTTTTGAAGTATTGGCAACCCGAATAATCGAAAGCTTCACCCAATAATAAGATTTCAAGTGCTCACCTAAATCAAGCGAACAATTTGAAGCCCCACAAGGCCTAAAATCTATGCAAAATTGAAAGTGAATCAAGCCTTAATCTTCGAAGCTTTAAAGATCCAAAATTCGCCTTAGCGTGAGGATATACGTCTTTGGCTAATAAAACCACCGATGAGGCGGATAATAAAAGGCAAGGCAAGACCAAAGTCATAATAAAAGCTTCATGGCGAAGTTGAATAAAAGATGGAGGTAAACCAAAGATAATAAGGCCCTTCCGTTAGGGGGCGTATAAAAGTCTTGGTAATAAGTCTCATGTTCAAAACCGTTATAAAACCGTGTTTATCGATTCTTCTTGTCAACTTAATTTTTTAACATCGTCGTCTATTAGGAGGGGTTATTGATTTGATGGTCTTGGTTACACCGTTAAGACTCTATGTTTAGACCTAAATCTCTATTATCGCATAAGTCAATGATGTATCCTTGTGATCATTAAGACAAAATAAAATATAAGAGATACAACTTAGGAATAATGGGAGGATAAGTACGTGATTAGGGCATATGAGTAGTGTTAGCATTACTAACTTATAATGACAATGATCTCGTTGCACGCTTAGCATGGAATTAAGGTGAAAATCGAGGACGACGAAATTATTTCTAACGAAGCATTCACGTGTTCTTATTCTATGAACCTAAACGTCCTATTTTGCTATGAAAATCATACATTATGTCTAAAACACAAGTAGTAGTAATAGTGTAATGTAGCTAGTTTATCCATTCAATAAAGTGAATAAATTAAATTTTGGAGATGCTATGATACTTTATTCTAGCATTGCGTGAGGGCACGGCAATGGTTTAGTATGGGGGAGTGATGAGACTGCTTTTATACATGGTCTCATCGTCCAAATCGGGCTTAAAATCAATTAAATATCATCAAATATGCCAAATATATGCTCGTGTTTGTTACTTGTGTATTTTTAGATACGGATTTTGAGGAATTGGCAAAAGATCACAAGAATCATTCAAAAACGAACACGGGAAATGAAGTCGCACAATGAACCGGGCTCAAGTTTGGAAATTTGCAAAATGACCCTTGAAGAATTGAAGATTGGCAATTTTGGTCCCTCATCTTTGAAGAACTTGTCACAATTGACCCTCCAAATGTCATTTGTACAAGTATGGTCCTTAAAGTTTGAAGATATTACAAGACCAGTCCCTGGAATATGAAGAATATACATTTAAAACCCTTGGATAAAGTTTTGAAAGCCTTTGTGCCAAATTTGACAAGTTGCAAAAGTTGATAAGTGCAAAATAGGAGTTGATGGCATTTATTTACAAAGTGAAGACAACAAGAAAACTTGGGGACCCTTTCTGCCAATTAACCAAACTTTCCCACCCACTCAGGCTTTGCCACGTCACAAACCCCACCCATTTACCCACCACCCACCCAATTACCCTACCATACCCGTCCATACCCAAGCCCAAACCGGTTTTATTTAAAAAGTGGTCAAATGGTCAAACAATTTCCTACTAAAACAGATATTTAAAATATGTTTTTACCAAAAATGGATTAAACCCTTTCTTAATCACCCCTAGAACCCTAACACCCCCAGATTTAATCAACCACAAAACAAAGGGGTTTTACCCCAAATACTCCAGATGGGTAATTCACTTTACCCTCATCCTATCCCACTCAAAACCCCTTTCCCCAACACAACCATGTGAGCAGTAGGGACCTCCCCTGCTGCGTCACTTTCATTCCCAAACCCTAAACCCGACAACTTAAACGGCTGGATGGAATTCCTTTGTCCCCAAGTCCAAACCAACGTCCAAGATCAACAAAGAGAGCTGGCATTTCACATGGGCACCTTTTGACCCAAATTTCAGCCAAGACTTCAAGGGCACTTTTGGTAATTCAATGTTTAGGGTTTTTAGATTCTAGAATAGTCTATCAAGTAGTATAAAAGGATGTCGACCTGTGACTCCTTTCTTTGTTCCAGTTTTTAGCAATTCTCATGTATAATTCCTTTTTTAAAAATTAATGAAGTTTGGTGTTTGTGTGTAAACAAGTGTAATTCCTTTTATTAAGTTTAAAAAGTTGGTGTATGATTGAATTGCTAGGCTGAATTCCACATTATTATTACTTAAACACTTTGTGTTTATTGGATTTTCAAAAAGTTTTGAAAATAGGTCTTGATTTCAGAAAGTTCATGAGTTTTGGAAAGTGAAAGTGGACCAAGATTCTTAAAGTTTCTGAGTGTAAAGAGTGTTTTTAAAACGTGTTTTAAAGGTTTCAAAGTTGGTGAAAAGTTTTTGAAGAAGTTTTGGTAAAATCAGAAAGTGGTATTTTGTTCTTGTGTTTGATTTTCTCTTAGCAGGATTAAGAGTTTGTTGTTGTTAAAGGTTCAGCACAAACCCTAGTTTGTAGGAGGTGACAAGCTGTCACTGAGGGACTTGGATGTAAGTCCCTCAAGGTAAAAAACTTTTACCCTTTCATTTTTCAGTTTATTGTGTGCTTTTTGTGATTATGCATGGAAAGTGCTTAATGTGTGTTAAGTTGGATTGATTTTAGTTATATTGCTATTGTATGCATGTTAGGAAGGTTTTGAAGTTGATTAGAGTAGGATTGCTTTGAAAAGTTCATAAACAGATTTTTAAAGGAGTGTTTGGCTTTGTGTTTTAACAAGATTTTGAGACTAATCTGTGAAGTTAAAACGTGTTAAATACTTTCCTTAGGGTTGCATAGGGTTGTGTGTAGTTTGGTTATCATTGTGGACAAGGTTTGATCACAATTTGCATGCTAAAAGTGAAAAAGAATAGCTTAAAACTGCCATGTCACTTTTCTGCTTGTTCATGTGAAATTTGAGCACCTAATCTTGAATACTGCTAGATATACATCTTGTTTAGAACTGTGAGGAGTTTTATTGTCATTCGGAATGCTTGTATGCTAATCTTGAAGGTTTGAAATCCAGATTTGTGTCAAGTGCATCAGTTTAAACACTCAGACCTGTTTTTGCCTTAATCAGTAACTATTTGGTGTCTTTTGTGTTTGATTCTGCTTTGTAATTGTTGGATTTGTGTTTGTGTTTGACTCCTTGTACTCCAAAGAGTACAAGGGTGCCCTTTGTTCCATAAAAATCATCACCAAAAGCACAATCCAGGCCCCTCTTGGACTCTATGCACAAGTGAAAAGAAACCAAACCTGCTTGTATTCAAAAAGATAAGAACTGGTCACGTTTTGGTTTATGATTTGCTTAATCTTTGATAAAAAGTGAATTGGATTTGTGTTAAGGTTATAAGTGTCACTGGATTGGATTGAAAAGTAAAAAAAAAAAAAAGAAAAAAAATTGCAAAAAGTCCACCCCGCCTGGACTCGAACACGGGACCCCTCGCTGGGGGATTGTACGTGTTAACCAGTGATCTAGATGGACTTTTTACGTTATTGTTTCATTTCAAATCTTACTTAAGTTGTTCTTGTTTTGGCTTATCTTTAATAAGCCGTAGCTTATTTGGTCGTTTTTAGCTTATTTAGCAAGCTTATTTGGTATAGCTTATTTTTCTTAGGATCTTATATAGTTTTCAGACTTTTCTGTTTTTAAAATTTATTTTTCTCTTTATTTAATTATTTATTAGGATTATTTTTTGTTTAATTTTTAGAAAGTATTAAAAAATAGTAAATAACATTTTAAAAATACAAAAAAATAGTTTTTAGGTTTTAATTTATATTTTTGAGGTTTACATAACATAAAGTTTTCAAAAAGTCTTACTTTTAATTTTATTTAATTTTAGGGTTTTTAGACAACTTTAAAAATTAATATAAAATTAATAAAAAGGTTTTAGAAACTTTAACTTGCATTTTTATCTTAGTTAGAATATTTAGGATTTTTGAGAATGTTTTAGAATTTATTTGAGAACTTTTTATTTTTTTGATTATTTTAATATTATTTTATTAAGAAAAATTCAAAGTTTTATTTTTAACTTTTTTTCATTTTTCCTAGGTTATAAATATTAAAATAGGAACTTTGTCACTTTCCAATTAATTTTTAGGCTTTTCAATTAATTTTTAGAATTAATTTAAAATTTAATAGATTTTAATAGTTTTTAGGAATTTAAAAATAGTTTAATTTGGTTTTAAAATTTTTGAAAATAGTTTTTAGCTTAATTAGGTCATTTTTGAGGTTTACAAACTATTAAATCTTGTTTAGGGCTTTTTAATATTTAAAAGTGATTTTTAGGGCTTTAATTAGCATTAAAAAATCATTATTAAATTAATTAAAAGGTTTTAGCAAGTTTGGATTTTTTGTAAACTCTTAGAATTTTATTCTGGATTTTTAGTAATTGTTAGGAATTTTTAGGTTAAAATTTTAAATTTTGTCATTTTTACGTTTCTACGTCTTAACTTTCTAGTAGTGTCTTTGTCTATTTTTTTTATTTTTTCGTCTTCGTCATTTTCTCTTCTCCTTTCTTGTTAATAATCAAAAACAAATCAATCATCAATCCAATTCACAACACACGTGCCTCCTCGAGAGAACGAACTCACTTTTAGGGTCATTCACATACGGTTTTCCTAAATCGTCGTGCACGCTTACCCTATTTTTATTGCCTTCTTTTCCTAAAGGGGTAATATTACGACTATCATATGTGCATTCGGATGGAAGCTATCCAGCCTCTTTTTTATTATGCATTTATTCCTACTTTCTCATACTTTACTTCATTTAGACATTGTTTAGTCCTTTCATTCATAGTAATTATATTTGCTTGTATGTGAGTTACTTAGACTACCGATGTTTGTATCCGGTATTTCTATTTATGGTCATGAATGTTTAGACATTTACCTTGCTTGCTTTGATGACACGCCATATTTTATAGTAGCATTCCACCTTAACAAATCGGGTGTTATACTAAGAGCTTGTGTAGAGCTTCACTAGCCTTCATTTTTCATCTACCTATCCTTCATACACGTTTAGATGCCAAACTTGGAGCCTAAGTGTTTCTAGTACTATAAATAGAGTCGTATAGTATCCTTGAAGACTTGCACCCCGTTTTCTTAGTATCTCCTACCCATTCTTCATATTCACCTCTATATACGTACTAGGACATCCCCCAAGACCAGAAACTAGGTCTAGAAGGATGCCATCGAAGCTTTTGAAGCTTTGATAGCAAGTAGTGTTCATAAGAAGTCATAAGGAGCCATTTTGGAGCTACTTACGTAATTTCTATGTTATTTATGCTTTGATCTTGTTATAATGAATTCTTAGACTTTTTATAATGCCAAAATTATGTTAGAAAGATAATCTAAAAGAAACTAAGTCATTTCATCAATTTAAATGAAAGTTATAAGTTAAAGATGTCTTAAAACCCTAGTTTTGTAATTTACATAAAATAATAAGAAAAAACCCATTTCAAAAGCTATAAGTATGAAGAAATGTTTTTATTATGATTATAAACATGTTTTGAAACTTTTTTTTTTAATTTCTAGATCATTTGGTCCATTTTTGAGGTTGTTATGTGATTTTTACAAGTATAGGGACTAAAACTGTCATTTTTGAAACTATTTAACATTTTAGGCCAAAAGTGTCATTTTATGAAAGTTAAAGCTATAATAATAAATATTGGGAAGTTTGAGTCCCTGAGGCTAAATATTGAGGGTTAAAATTGTAAATAATAAAACTCTACACTTAAGGGGTTAAAAGTGTAAATATGCTAAACTTATGAAATTAAGTGTTAAAAAGGTAGTTATTCTTACACTATAAACTTAAAGGATCATTTTAGTAATTTATAAAACTATATGAATGAAAACTATATGATAAAACAGACTTTCTAAATTATTATAAAAGTATAAGGACTATTTTTTCCAATTATGAAATTAAAGGATAAAAGATATAAATATATACCAAGTTTTGAAGAAATTTCTAAAAATATATTACTATGTATCATGTTAGTAGGGAAATTTGTACAAAGATGTTCCATCTCGATATTACATTTTGACTGAGTGGTTGGATTTACGATTTAAAGTGCCCTCGCTTCTCAAACGTTTATAGAATGACTTCTGAGTATAATGGCCCGAACAATGCTACAATATAATCACAACTATAATAAATAAATAACAAGAATGTTGAAATCCAAAAATCAAAGACTTAATACTATACCAAATATGTTAAAACAGGTGGGTGTAAGATCAAGTTCTTTGTTTGTTATGTCAAGTTATTCTGTGTGGTATAAGCCTGACAAGATTTACTGGACCTAAGGTGAGTTCATAGCCTCACTAGCGCTGATTCTTAAATGATTTAAAAACCCGTGAGGGGTGTTGGTCCTTTGTAATTCGTTATTACTTATCAACCCTAAGTAATAACTCCTTACCAAGACTCAAGTGAGTTGTTTTAATAATTGATAAGAACTAAGAACAATTAAAACAACAATACCAATAACTTTCAACGTATAGACTTTTATTAAAACTCAATAAAGAATCTATAACCCACTTTGTTTGCGGAATGACAAAGTGGTTGAATGACAATGTATGGTGATCTCTTCTACTTAAACTTCTAACCAAAGTTAAAGGTCTAAGTTCCAATCTAAACGTTCATATGCTTCTTGGCTATATGGTTTAGTTGGTATTGAGAGAGAATGTTTTCTAGAGTTTCTACTCTTGTATTGGTTAACCGTTTCCCTCTCAATGTGCACTCCTTATATAGGCAGTGCAAAACTAGGGTTTGCATTTTGCATGTTCCTATGCATGGGTTTATCCAGTAGGTGGTTGATGCCCATGCTGGATAAATAGTACAAAGTACATAATAAACTATTCTAGAAAAAATAAAGGTTGTACTTATAGCTAACTATACAAACAACCTACTTTGACTTAAAGCTATCTTTTCCCGCCTAATGCGAACCATCAGAATACTGAAGTGTCTTCAGCATTCTAGAGGAGATCGACATCATTCAGTTTGGTATTGTCAAACCAAACAGAACTTAAAGCTCTTCTTTAGTACTTGTTCTTCAGCAACTAGACCGCCTAATATATGAAGCAAGGACTCCTTTGTCTTCTAAGTTTACTAGAAGAGGAAAGCTGAACATCCTTCAGCACCATAGTATTCAGTAGGAACTTTGTTCCTCGGGTCATGCTTCAGTAGACTCACTTTGATGCTGAACATGAAAAACTTAGGGGGATTTTATATTCAAATCCTAGAGTTGCTTCAGTGTCAGTAAATACTGACCCAACAATCTCCCCTTATTTGGATATACAAATAGCCTAAGTCTAAAGTCAGTAGTAAGTGAGCATAACAACTTCTTCTTACTTGCACTGAATAATAAATTACTTATAAACATCAGATAATCATTTGTTCATAAAACATTACAAATTACAACAAAACCAATACAAATGATAATTCAATCTTCCTTAGACCTAAGTTCTTCAATGATGGGAGTCTGAATTAATGGATACGAGTTTTGGTGGTCTAGCAAGTAAGCATGTGCTGAAGGTTCTTGCAGCATCAGTACGTCCTGGGCCTCCATGCTGAGAGTAAAGGATCCTTTGAACATTCCCAAGAATTTCATTGTTCATTTCATCGAGGTCACTGATGCCAACAAAGTCTTGACGTTCAGGATGGTTGAACATTATCATTCCCAATTCAGGTTCGTCTAGTACATGCCTAGGGAGATGATTTTGAAACTGAACAAAGCCCTTGTATTTCTTTATGGTGACTAAAATGTCACTCAC
This sequence comes from Glebionis coronaria, assembly GCA_025667525.1. Classification (NCBI taxonomy): domain Eukaryota; kingdom Viridiplantae; phylum Streptophyta; class Magnoliopsida; order Asterales; family Asteraceae; genus Glebionis; species Glebionis coronaria. The sequence continues at coordinate 100,761,072 of CM046875.1, forward strand.
ACCATGTTTGATCACATTGTCCCTTTTGTTCAGCTCCATTATAGGATCTTGATCCTCAGAGAAACTTCAGTGCTGATATTGAGAACCTCGCCCAGTTGTTCATGATTTCTCATGAAGTGTTCAATTTTGTGTGAACTTCATCCCATCTCTTGGATTTTCTTTTCTCAGTCTTCTCAATCATTTCAATCCATTCAGTGTAAGAAAGCTCCTTCCCTTGGAAGTCTGCTAAGACCTCATCAGTCCCATTGCCCCTATAAAATTTGAGATGAATATCACCTCTACTAGTAAGCATATCAACATTGGTGATTGGGGAGAGATTTCTTCTGTTTAGTCTTGTTATACAAAAAATTTCATATAACATCTTCTTGAAAAAGCTTTCAACTTCGGATTTCCCAATTTGTTCATACAAGCTCAGATTCAGATCTCTTAGCTTTTCTTCTTGCTGGAGCTTGTACAATTTATCAAGTTCTTCTTGAGTGGGCCACCCCAGCTTTGATCAGTCGATCATTCAGTGTAAAATCTCCTTTGTTCTTGGGTATAAAGGGAGGTGTACCATTATCAGTTGTATCTTCACTTGTGGTTAGTCCATCCACATGATCTTCCTTGGCTGAAGACTCCCCCTTTGCCTTGCTGGACTCTTCTCAGCAAATGGTGACTCATAGACAACAGGTTGTTTCTGAGCCTTCTTTTGGGCATGTTTTTGGAATAGTTGCTAGATGGTGATTTTCTCCCCCTCAGCAGAAGACTACGCAGCAGCTTCTGATGACCCACCAGCAGGGAAGAGACCACAAATATAATCAAGAGTGGAGGATACCTTGGCCAGCATTGCTGGTACATTTTCAAGGGCATTCAGCTTCTGTTGAACCTCTTTAGATAAGGTCAACTTCTGTTTCTCCAACAACGCCACCCTATCCTTTATCTTGGACAGAGAGTCACACAAATCATTTACTTGGCCATGCATTGGTGTGAACTTTGGTGGAAACTCCATGGTATCACTATTGAGGGAGTCCATAAGAGATGATATTTCTTGCTTAAGGGAAGTGCTGGTGGCCACATCTTGACTAATGGCTTTAGTGCAGCAATAATGACATCCTTTATTTGATAAGCAGTAGGAGGAATTGGTCTTGCTTTAAGAGTTGTGATTTCAGCATCAGCAAGCACCTTTTCCTCCTTCAGTTTAGCCGCCTATGATTGAAGAATTAACACTTGATTTGTCAATTCTTTTACCTGTTCAGATATGGGGGATGGTGGCTTTGGTGTTACTTCAGCAGTATCATCAAGATTGACTGGAACTCTTTCATTAAACCCAAGCTCTTTTTCCAAGTCATCTGAAGACATGCTGAACATATAAGTAGGCAAGTGTCCCACCTTTCCTCCAATGGTGAGAGGCACTTCCTTGTTGGTCTTCTTAGCATCACCTCCAGTGTGAAGGTCAATTTCTACTCTTTCACCTCCAGGGTTGGTTTTACCTAATAGATCCTGAGAAAAAGTCCCTGATGAGTTAAGATTAATGAATGTGTTTTTGGTTCCTTTAGTAGGACCCTTTTGTGGGGGTGCTACATCATTAGAAACAGATAGTCTAGGGGCAGCGTCAGCTGTTGTATTTGTTGACGCCCTGATGCTGAATCAGAGTGAAAAATGATAGCGATTGGTAATGAGATTAGAAATGTATTCAGATTTAAATTACTTACCAATGCTAACTCAACACTACTGAGCTGAGGGTGCGCTCTATCTTCACCCTTATCTGCTAAAGAGATTGAGATAAGGGTTGCCTTATGGGCCTCTTTGTGCATGTCACCTCCAACAGAGACTGAAGGTGATGGCTAGCTTGGGTTCTTGTCTTTAACCGAGGACTTATGTTTCTTCAAAGCTTGGCCTTTGGTATCATCAACAACCTTCTTCGATGAAGATTGTGTGAGGGCTTTCCACTTTCTGGACTCACGTCTAACCTTTTCAGTATTAATAAAAGTTTGCTTCTGACGTGGTCTAGAAGTAGCTCCAGGATTTTTTCCCTTCAGATCCCCTTCTCCAGTTGGAGGAGTGTCTTGTGGAGCTTTGTACACTACTAGAGCATCTGCTGAGAAGATGTCCAACATGGGTTATGTAAGAGGAGGATCAATGGTGCTACCTGGAATGTTCCAGCGTGTAAGATCAAAGGGTCAAAAAAACAGTTTATCTACATGGATTTTAGAAAAGTCATCACCAAGATGGTCAGCAAATAGGAGAGATATAAATCTGGTGTAAACAACATTTTTCTCCCTAGTCTTTTTCTCCAGCTTCCCATGGAGATTTTCAAAGATAAGCCTAGGGATGGCAAAAGCATCCAAAACCGACGGGTAAAACCGAAACCCGAACCGAGCGGGTCAGATTCAGGAGCGGTTTCGCGGGTACGGTTACGGGTTCGGGTAGAAATATATTTTTTTTCGCGGGTACGGGTTCGGTTACAGGTGCTAATAATACCCGCCTGTTTAACCGTACCCTTACCCGCATCCGACCCGCTGACCCGCGATTGTATACTTTATACATTACTTTTATATAAGGTCAATGCCCCCAACCTAAAGAATTAAATATATGTACAGAGCCTCTTATTGGTAATGAAAAACAATTACTCCGATAGATCACGCTTGACGGTTCATTTCTATACCCACGTCATTATATACTTCTCTAGTTCAATGAATCTGTTATTAGTTTATCACAATTCACACACATTAGCTTTTCATCTTGAGGTAATCCATTTCATCTTTTAGCAATTTCATTGTAACTTCAATTCATCTATTGAAATTTTAATTGAATCTTTAATGTATTATTATAAGAGTTCATACGTGTGGTGTTGTCTTGTTTATGGATCTTAAATGCTTTTTCTATAACTTATTGTCAATGAATGATAGGAGCATCATCAGTGGTCTTTAATGGAGTTTAATTCATCTTTTAATTCTAATTTGTTTCTTCAATGTATGATAAATTGATAAGAAATGAATCAGTGATACGTATGTTGGTGTCTTTGTTGATGATCTTAAATGCTTCATCAGTTGGTCTTAAGTGGTTAATTAATATATGTAATTTGTTGTACCATCAGTTGGTCTTAAGTGGTTAGTGAAAGAGATACCAGGTAACGGATTAGTTCATCTTATTAATCATACATATTTAACTCTAACGTTACTAACTACAACTTTTTGCAACTTTTTGTTATACATATATATTTATACAGAAACTTCTTCAAAAGATTTTGGAGCATATGTTAAGACTATCGAATACGACACTGATGATAGTGATGAGGTAATATTTATTATGTTCCAAATTTCAACTTTCAAGCATAACATTCCTACGTATCTATTAGTACTTGTTAAGTTATTATTAACAGTTATATTGGTGTTTTTCTTAATACAGTGTAGGATAGTAGCAACAGAGTTATTTGACATTTTAAGAGATGGCGAACTTGGGCAAAAGTTGGTGCCTTCAAATTGGTGGGAAATGATAGATGAAGATTGATGACCGAATGAGATGAACATATTAGTTACATGTCTTATGCAATAAAATCTATGTGATCAAACATATTTGGACATTGTAATTCTTAAATAATTACCATCTTTTGTATTGTTCGAAATATTGAATTGCTTGATATTGAAATAGTTTTATTTATGTCTTAAAATCTTTAGATATTTGTTATTACAATTGTGGATAACCAATACCCGCGGTTAAATCCGAAAAACCGATGGATAATAATAACCGGGTACCCATCGGGTATTGGGGAGGGTACGGGTGTGGATTTTATAAATGGGTGCGGGTACGGGTTCTATAAAACCCGACTCAAACCCGACTCAAACCCGACCCGTTGTCATCCCTAGATAAGCCTTCCAAAATCAGCTTTTATTCCCTTGGCCAGACTGTATAAAATTATATCATCCTTTTGGTTTATCTGTTCAAGGCCTCTAGTTCCCCCCCCCCCCCCCCCCCACAAACACTCAATGAGAATAGTCATCAGCAATTTCCACCTTGGTGGCAAACAACTCCTTTAAACCCCCTTCTCAATGATCTCTTCAGTATACCTAGTTTCTTTAAAGAAATTTTTAACAATAGAAAAATCATCAGGTATAGCTTCATAGTCACTAGGGTGTTCTAAATAGTTTAGACCCAAAACCCTTCTAAATAATTTCAACCCGATTTTACCATGAATCGCAGCAGTAGTAGAATCAAACTCTATTGACTTCTTGTTGTGAGAAGCTTGTGCTGTAAACCAAAACTCTTTTAAAACATTATGGAACATCATTCCAGGATCCTTAAACAATGCCTCCCATAAAACACTTTTGGACAAGTAAGTCATTACTTGATCCCCAGGAACAGATTTAATGGTGTCTGGTTTGATTAGGGTGATGTTGTGGGCTTGAAGATGATATCTTCAATGGGAAAAGTGACATGAGTGGATGGGTTAAGTGTGATTACTGCAACTTTTTGTGAAGAAGTTTCAGCCATTGTTGTATTTTGTGTCTTTTAAGAGAGAGAGAGAGAGAGAAAGAGAGAGAGTTTGTGTGTTTTTTTTAAAAGATTTGTAAGCATGGAATGAAGTCCAAATGCAAGGGATTATATAAAAACTTAGACTGCTTTGTGAAAAGTTTTTAAAACCATTTGAAAAAGTTATAAATCTTTTAGGGTTTCTTTTGAACATTTGGCACAAACTCTCTCATTAATTAACTGCAAAAAGGTATGATTTTCTGTTGCTTTGAATAGTGAAACGCCTCATGTGTTAGGAAGTTTTTGACTGATGGGGACGTTTGAAATTTCCTTAATTAATAAATGACACCTTGTTGGAAATACGTTTTTCCAAGGAAAGTCTCAGTCACATCATTATTAGCATAGATCACGAGCTATAGACTATTTAGGACATTGTAACTTGGAGTGACCTCCCTTTGGGGGAGATTGTTGGAAATACGTTTTTACGTATTTAGAAAGGATCGATCACTCCAAAGATATATTCAAGTAATGGGCTTGTGATCCTATATGTAATCCATATAGCCCATATAGCCCACATGTAGGTGGGCTATATATACCCCCTCCTAGCATGTTAGGAGGGGTTGGTCATTTGTGTTTTCACTTCTCACTTAATCAACCTTCTCTTTCTCTTTTCTCCCTCTAACTCTCTCTCTCTCTAGTTCTTTATTCCTCTCCTTTCTTTAGATCAATCAAACACATCTACAATCCAAAGAAACTAAGGACCTTCAAATGGTATCAAGAGCCATGGTTGATTAGGTTGTTCTTGTGTTTGTTCATCATTGATTTGTCTATTTTGATTCAAAATCATTCGATCCAATTTTTTTTTTATTTTTTATGGTTTAATCTTGATACAAATCATCTACTTAGTTGTGGTAGCGATTGGTATTGTTTCTTTGGTTAAAAACACAAAAATTTTGGGTGATTGGATCATTTTTTAGCTTAAAATCTCGAATTGGTTGGGTTTTATCCGAAAAAGTGGAAAAAGTGGAATTTGGGATATTTTGTACTATTGCGACACTTTTTCCGTCGCAATAGCCTAGGGTTTACATATTGCGACGCTTTTTTAGTTATTGCGACAGCTTTTTTTGTGATATTGCGACACAGTTTGGTATATTGCGACAGCTTGTGAGTTATTGCGACAGTTTCTGAGCATATTGCGACAGCTTTGCGACAGGTGTTGGGAAATTGCGATAGATCAGTTACTTTTTCATATTACGATGGCTATTTTTTCGATATTGTGATAGTTATTTATTTGTTTTTGTCATATTGCGATGGAATGATATTTTTGTCCTTTATTGCGATGGTGTGATTTTTCTTGTACTTATTGCGATGTATGATCTTCACATCTAGACTCCAACTCAACAAAGACTCGGCCAACACAAACAAACAGCTTCGATAACAAAGACCATCTGGATTCGACTAACACACCCAGATAACTCGAACATCCAAACAAGACTTTAAAACAGACCACAAACTAATCCCTTCGTTTGAACACAAATCTGACTCAAACACTTCAACAACACCGACTCAATCTTTTTCCCGTCGTCATTTTCACTACTCACAATACATATCACTCAAGACTCGATCAAAGACTCGACTCACTGTCCACGACTCGACTCAATCAACAGACTCTCAAGACTCACCCTCGCACACTCACCCTCGACTCACTCTCGACCCAACATCACTTGACCCAAGACTAACAGCCAAGAATCAAATACAAATAACGATACACACAACTCCCCACACCCTCCGACTCGACCCTAACCACAACCTTGTCTCATAACTGATAACCCAACCAAACCAATCCAACAAAACCGACTCGATCTATATACCTTCGTCTCCTAAAAAATATCTCATCTAGACTTTATTCAAATAAACAAGATAACCACAACAACAGATCTCATATTCATTTTTTTCTTTTCGTGTTTTGCACATGCAACCCGATATCTTTTAAGATCTATACACGAAAATTATCATCATCATAGATCTGTTTTTTTATTGTGTTATTTTTGAAGTAAAAGAAGAGATATTAACAAGTATGTTATCATCTTTTCCTTGTTTCGATTCGATTAAAAATGACATGCCTTGATCTATGTTGGGTTTACCCAAATTAATTTTCGAAATGAAACAATATATAACAAATTAGTTATAATGTATTTGTTTCTTTTGTTAATTACGCACATCGAATCAACCCTACCTACCTGTGAACTCTGTATCAAGATCTTGTAGCCAATCCTGTTTGAATATTGTTGATAAATATGTTTCATGGCTGGGATTCGTTGCGTTTTATGATGATGATTCGAATCTTGTCTAACTAATTGTATTGTTTAGATGGATTGAGATAAGATTAGTTGGCAGAGATGGGTTTGGATTATTGATTTTTTGGTGTTTGTGGTTTGAAATTAGATAAGATTAGCAGAGTTGATTTTTTTAGCTGCGATGGAGGATTGGAAGAATATGGGGGCGGACTAAACAAAGAAAGTGATTAGGTTTTTTTGTGTGTGAGGAAAATTAGGGTTTAAGTGGTGTCGTATATTTATCCCTCAATCTCATTGTTGGACCACATATTAGAAGCTGGACCGGGTATTGATATCACTGGTGGGGCCAGCTTAGTTAAATTTGGTCAACTTATGGGCTTTACACTTGATACCCAAACTACATGTGGATATTGATTAAGCTACTCAGAAAGTGGGCCGAAGGATCAGGTTGTGTTAACTGATGATGGGACACGTTAGTTTTTCTTTCTCTTAGGGTTTGAGTCGGTCTATTATATCCCACGTATTTTACTCTTGGACCGGATTTAGTCAAGTGGTGGGTTGCATATATATTAGACAAACTTTGCATTTGTTTTAACAAAATTATTGGTTTTCATTTTAATCCGAATATTAGGTTTAAAGTTTGATTTTGGTAATTGGTATTGGGTCTGAAATCAGTTGGGATTTTACAACTCCTTGGGCCCGACTTATACTTGGTATTACGTCTGAATATTGGGCCCGACTATAGTCAGTTTGACATTTATATCCAAATATTGGGTTGTCTAAATTTGGACTGAGTTTGTGTATTTCAACTGATGAGCCGAGTTTGATTTTGATACGGTTTGTGACGTGTCAAAAAGACATGACTGTTTATTTTGGTTTCTCGAGTACACTAATCAAGGGATCGATTCGACAACAACAAAATTATTTCATTTTATAACTCGGTCGATCATCAATCCTGATCTTTATCGAACTCTGAATGGATTCGTTGAATTCCAAATTTCAAGAGGGTGACTTGCATCACATGCAAGACACAGCTAGAGAAAGTGGTATAATTTCATGTCGACTACTTTAGTCACATCTTATGACCATTGCATGGGTTCAAGGAGGAAGCGAATTTGTGACACTCTTTGGTCAAAATCATTATACATTCATCGATTCACTATTCCTCAACTTGCCCCAACTTGCTTATCAACTTCAAAAAGAAGACTTTAATCACTCTGCATCGGCACTTGCTTATAAGGATCTTTTGACACAACTTACGCCTTTCCTCCAATTTAATATCATCAAGTCTAACAATCCAGGGATATGCCGGTCATTTCTTCAATACACACATAATGAGGTTAAAGACTTCCGTGATACACTGTTGAAATTTATGACATCGGTTTCGTCTTTGATTTATGAAAGATCCAGACTTCAGCAAGCGTATGATAATGGAGTGCAAGAGTCTATGATGCAGATGCAAGAGGAGAATGATCATACGGTTGACAATTTGGCGCCTAACGATGGCAAGAGCACGGAATCAGAAGGACAACATGATACCAGTGGCACGTCAGGGAATGTTCAAGAGATCTCTTTTGATGACACCTTACCCGTTTATGATGAAGAAGCTGCGAACATGGTATAATTTAATGTTGTTTATGATGTATATGCTGATGATATGCCGCATATTGAGTATTCTGAACCTAATTATGACAAACATGGGATGGAAAAGAGTGATAGAAATACCACTTCTGATTCATCCGATGTGAGTCATAATGGGGGAGAAAGTGTTCAAAATGCTAAACATCATGATAATTGTCTTATAACTACTTCATTAACTGATTCTGATTCCAAGATTAGAGAGCTCGAAACAATTGTAGCTCAACAATCAAAAGATCTTGAGGATGCCAAATTTGAATTTTCTAAGAGATCTGACAAGTTTGAAACATATTTTGAAAAACTTGAAAAGTCAAACGTTGTTCTTGAACGAAAATTGGATCAAACAGTTCTAGATTCTAGAGCTGAAAAGGATAAGCTTTTGAAACAAATTAAGTTGCTTGAATCAAAGTTGGCATCCCAAGATGAATTGCTCAAAGAGAATGGGACTTTAAAGGCTCAAGTACAGGAAAAGGTTTTTGTTATAGCTGCTTTGAGAAATGAATTAAGGAAAACTAAAGGAACTACTATGGACACTAAGCTTGAAAAACCATTAATCTTGGGGAAACCGCCTACAAATCAGGTCATTCGACAACCGACTGCATTTAGATCCGAGCGATCACAATCCTCGAGACCGTGGTTTGCCTCCCAAGTTGATATGGTTCATCTTTCTAGAACAGTCACTCCACTATCTAGGCCCAATGTGACTAAAAAAGCTTCTGCAAGACCTAATTATATGATTGCCTCTAGTCTCCCTATACATAGTCCTAGGAATACGTCTCGAACTAGTTCAAATGACGTTCGCCATACATTTGGTCTAAGGGAGGCTAAGCAAATGACACAAGTAGGAGATAGGAATTTCAAACCTAGTCAGATGCCTTCTAGATTACCTAACACTGCTAACCGTAGCATGTCAAATCATAGGAGCATCAATCAATCATCTAGGAATTCTAGATTTTACTCGGACATTAAATATGCTACTTGTAAAACATGTAGGAAATGTGTCTTTACAGCCAATCATGATTCTTGTATCAAAAAATTACTTAATGAGGTGAACTCCCGTGCTAGACTTAAATCCCAGTGGGTAGCTAAAATCAAACCTGTTGGTAAAATGTGGCTCCCCACTGGTAGAACTTTCACTCTTGTAGGAAACAAGTGTCCTTTAACTAGGATAGTCTCTGATTCTACAAAGACTACTAGGGAGGAAATTGCAAAGGATGATACATCACTTAAGCCTGAAGTTAAGGTTTTCTATAAAAGGAAACGTTTGCCAACTAAGACAAGTGAATCATCCCCTCACGCCACCTCTGGCACAAGAAAAGAAAACTGTGAATACCCAAATGGTTCTAAGATAGATATTGCTAACCATATCAAAGCATGCAAATTCCTAATAAGAATGCAGGTACCAAAGTTGATGTTCCAAAAGAACGAAGCGGTCCAATGGTTGTATACCGTTCAACTAAGGACACTCTTAGAGTTTGGTTGCTGAAGAAGCAGATATCGGAAAAACAAGTGTCTCAGGGGATTCATGGTTAAGCTTACCAAAGGACTTACAGTCACTTATCAGACTGTAACTCGTTCGTCAAATAAAGGAAAGTTTATCGCCAATGATAAACTTATCCTCAAAAACGAGAAATTAAATTTTCTCGGACACGAGCTTACATTAAAACTATTCAAAGGTTTTAAGCTCGTGTATAGGACTTACAGTCACATTACAGTTAGTAACTCGATCTTCAAATAAAGGAAAGTTTATCGCCGATGATAAACTTATCCTTACAACGAGAAATTAAATTTCCTCGGACACGAGCTTACATTTAAAACTATTCAAGGGTTTTAAGCTCGTGTAAAAGACTTATAGTCACATCACAGACTATAACTCGTTCATCAAAGAAAGGAAAGTTTATCGCCGATGATAAACTTATCCTTACAACGAGAAATTACTTTTTCTCGGGCATGAGCTTATATAAAAAACATTCCAAGTTTTTAAGCTCATGCACAATGGCTCACAGTCAAATTATAGTCCGTGACCCGATCTTCAGAGAAAGGGAAGTTTATCTACGCAACTATAACTTACCCTCAAAACGAGAAATTAATTTTTCTCGGACACGAGCTTACATTAAAACTATTCAACGGTTTTAAGCTCATGTATATGGCTCCTCGTTAAATGATAGACGCTGACCCGGACTTCAGAGAAAGGGAAGTTTATCTACGCAACGATAACTTACCCTCTTAACGAGAAATTAAGTTTTCTTGGACACGAGCTTATCCTAAAACCACTCAAAGGTTTTAAACTCGTGTATAAGGCTCTTCATTAAATATTAGATGATGACCCGATCTTCAAATAAAGGAAAGTTTATCGCCGATGATAAGCTTATCCTCAAAAACGAGAAATTAAATTTTCTCGGACACGAGCTTACTTTAAAACTATTCAACGGTTTTAAGCTCGTGTAAAATGGTTCATTGTTTAATGTCAGACAATGACCCGGACTTCAAATAAAGGGAAGTTTATCTATAAATGATAACTTACCCTCGTAAAGAGAAATTAATTTTTCTCGGTCATGAGCTTGTACTAAAACATTCCAAGTTTTTAAGCTCATAAAGTAAAGTGTATCCTTTAAATAAGAGAACTTTTCTTCTTAACGAGAAATTCATCTTTCTCAGTCATGAGCTTTACGTTAAAACATTCAAAGTTTTTCACGCTCATGAAAAACGACTTCTAAGTAAATGTCAACTTAGAACTCGGTCTTCAATTAAAAGGAAAGTTTATCGCCGATGATAAACTTATCCTTACAACGAGAAATTAATTTTTCTCGGGCATGAGCTAATATTAAAAAACATTCGAAGTTTTTAAGCTCATGCACAATGACTTACAGTTAAATATCAGACTGTAACTCGGACTTTAATTTTAAGAAAGCTTATCTTTAATGATAACTTATCCTCGTAACGGGAAATTAATTTTTCTCGGTCATGAGCTTGTAGTAAAACATTCCAGGTTTTAAGCTCATCAAGTAAAGTGTATCTTTTAAATAAGAGAACTTTTCTTCTTAACGAGAAATTCACCTTTCTCGGTCATGAGCTTTACGTTAAAATATTCAAAAGTTTTCAAGCTCATGAAAACGACTTCTAAGTAAATGTCAACTTAGGACTCGTTCTTCAGTTAAAAGGAAAGTTTATCGCCGATGATAAACTTATCCTTAACAATGGGAAGTTTACAACTTCTCGGACTTGAGCTCGTCTTGCAAGATATTCAACATCTTAAGCTCAAGTAATTGGTTTTTAAAACGTTGAACATAATTTTTTCGAGAATTTCTCAAAAAGGTTTTTCTAAATCTTTCAAAATTGTGTGTTCAAAAATGTTTTGATAAACAGAGCATGTCTTCTGGAATCGATAATATTTATGATACTAGAAATGTCATTCAATAATGACACGGGGTTGTAAATAAAGTTCGAGCAGAAGTTCAAATGTTTTTAAAACATGCTCAAAATGGCTTGCTATTATTTCCGATAGTAACCCGCTTTTCATATTAAAGTCAAGCATTTCACCGGAAAGCTTTGACTCAACAACGGGAATTAATTTTCTCGTGCATGGTTTAATTTATAACCATGTAAGGGATTGTGTTTGTATAATAACACAATCTAACACGAATTTATGTACGTGTCAGTGCATTTATTTGTTAAAACAAGAGAAATCTTGTTTTTATGAAGTTATCATCTCCACCAACCGTAGCAATTTACAATTGATATCTACATACTCGACGATGCGACTACTCAAACGGTGACTACAACTCTTTCAATAGAACACGGGTCAACAATTGAGGGGGAGCAATTGTCCAGCATTCAGAATCCTTGATGTCGAGAGTGCCAAGTTCACATATTGGTGTCAAGACAACGATATCAATCATACACATGGAGTCAAGAGATAACTTCAGACGTGACGAGGTGACCAACATTCGTGAACTAGAACCATGTGATTCTATCATATGATGCTCTCCATCATTCAGGTCCAACCTCATCTATTGTTAATCGTGTGAATACATTATCATATATGATCTTTGCACGTGATAAATACCTTACACTTGTGTTTAAAAGGTATTTTATTTACGTTTCAAGTACACCCTTATTAATTTGAGGGGGAGCTTGTGTAATTCATGAAGATAATTGGATTTGCATTTTTCTTCCCGAATTTTCTTAAAATGCTATTAAATCAATTGATATTAAAAACATTGATTGGGTTAATATTTTTAATATGGGGGAGAAAATGTGATTTAATATGGGAAATGATTAATCACAAATGGTTTGACTTAACGTGCTAGGTCATCTCGACATGTGCGAAATGTTTTCGGATATCATGGCATATGTTAAGGGGGAGCAAAATGGATTTGCACTTCAAAATGGATTTCATGGTGACATACACTTACCAAAAACATATCTATTCACGACGGTGAAGATTGTGGTGACATAAGGATGGTAGGATAGGTTAAAGTCCAATGATTCCTCTAGAACCGGAGAAATCTTCCCAAGGACATTCCATAGCTGAAAATAGTAGTCCTTAGGAAAGATGGAGAAAGATTGTGAACGTAGCTGAATGCCAACCGAGTACTTAAGTTAGCACTAGAACAATCACAACAAGGTGCTAGTGATGACGTATTGGTAAGCATTGAAGGGGTTAAAGAATGAAAAAGAATTGTAAAGATAAAGGGTGTAAAGAAAGAAGCCCTCCTTACAACTTAGGCAGAAACCGGGTCAATACATATGCTATTAAGATCATTGTTTAATGATTATTGATATTGAAGACAGACATCATGGACCCAGTGATGCAAGGCACAACCCAACCTAGCTAACTCAGATATCTCTTAAAAGATATTTGTTTTAATCAAACGGAGACAACACATTATCTATTAATTTATTCACTCCGAATTAATTGGTATTGAAATGGTGGCACTCCTCTCTAGCCTCCGATCACTAAAAATCCAAAATGCACGATCGAGTCTAGAGCCATTTGAGATCATTAAATATCTCATTAGGACACACTTTCATAATTCCTTTCTTCTTCACACACTGTGAAAAGTAAGAAAGATCTTAAGAGTCCTACGCAAAATCTTCATGATCTTGCCTGAACATCTGAGTAATACGAAATTATTTACAATGAAGATGGAAATCCTTCTTGAGCGAATATCAAAAAACTCATAGTAGGTGACTTGTGCGATTATTTATGAATCAAACTTGTGATAACTGGAAAGCAACAGTGGTTTAATTCTTAAATGAATTTAAACACGTTTCAGGCCTCTACGCAATATCTTAGTGATCTTGCCAGAACACTCAGAGTGATACCTTAGTGTTCACAGTGATGAGTGGAAATCCTTCTAGTGTTAACCTCAAACAGCACTTGGTAGGTAACTTGCAAGATTCTATACGAATCAAGATCGTGACAACTGGAAAGCAACGATGGTGTGGTTCTTAATTGAATTTCACTTGTTCCAGGAACATGAATTGACGGCTTCAAATCATGCGGATATTATTATCCAAATGATTCACTCTTTATGTTCGCAGACAGCTTTGGACGGTCGAATAAAGAGAACGGGTTTACCCGCGATATCTTGTCAAGGAAGTTCTTAACTGAAACTACCTGCCACAAGTACGATATGTAATATCGTCCAACGGTCTTCACCGACCGGCGGTAAAATGCTACTGAATTAGAATGAAATGTTCAAGGCCATTTCATCCATGTATATGTTTTGTTGCTAACTGTCTTATGCAGCGTAACAAGAAGGTTGCATTGCGGTGTACAATCCAGAAGAAGTCGTCAACACATGCTTATACTGTATGCACTTAATACTTCAACAAATTCAAGAAAGTCTAAAAGTCAAGTCTTCCGCTGTATCAAACTCTGAAGCTTTCAAGAATTTATAAAAGTGTAAGTATGTAGAACATGAAGTCACGAAGAGGCAAATATCACAAGTGATGAATGCACAAGGTCAAAGCAAGGACACATGCTCAAGACCAAAGTCAAAGATCTCATCAGCATATTCACAAGAACAAGATCGAAGACTCAAGCATAGTATGCTAGGTTTAAGATTTTTTAAAATGGTGTGACCTCCCTTTGGGGGAGATTGATGGAAATACATTTTTCCAAGGAAAGTCTCGGTCACATCATTATTAGCATAGATCACGAGCTATAGACTATTTAGGACATTGTAACTTGGAGTGACCTCCCTTTGGGGGAGATTGTTGGAAATACGTTTTTACATATTTAGAAAGGATCGGTCACTCCAAAGATATATTCAAGTAATGGGCTCGTGATCCTATATGTAATCCATATAGCCCATATAGCCCACATGTAGGGTGGGCTATATATAACCCTCCTAGCATGTTAGGAGGGGTTGGTCATTTGTGTTTTCACTTCTCACTTAATCAACCTTCTCTTTCTTTTCTTTCTCTCTCTAACTCTCTCTCTCTAGTTCTTTATTCATCTCCTTTCTTTATATCAATCAAACACATCTAAAATCCTAAGAAACTAAGGACCTACACACCTTTTGAAAGAATGTTTGTTTTATTCACAAGAAAATTCAATGCCATTTAATACTTTTTGACTCATGATTGATTTGTTTTAAAAGTTGTTGCTTAGATATGCTGAAGCTGATGGCAATACTTGTGAGCTTTAGTGCGTCAAATGAGGCGACAAAACCCCATATACATGTTCACATAAGTGAACAAGACATATGACATTGCTGGCTCCTCTACTCAGGCCTAACTACTCATTTGTATTAAAATTTTGTTCAGATTTTGCTGAAGAAAAACTTTGATGGACTGGTGATTGTTTGTTCAGCTTTAGTGAATCAGATAAGGCGACAAAACATCATATACACAATCACATATTGTGAAATAGACATATGACATTACACACTCCTTTACTCAGACACTTCTACTTAGCATTAATCAAAATAGTTTAGAAAAAAGCTAAACCTTTAAGCTTCTTCAATGAATGCTGAAGGTTCAGGTTTTGTATCATCAATGTTCAGTATACTTAGCTCCATTATCAATCTTTTGAAAGTTGGTTCATCCAGTGGTTTGGTGAAGATATCAACTAATTGATACTGAGTGGGGATGAAATGTAATTCAGTGTCCCCTTTCACAATATGATCTCTGATAAAGTGATATCTGATATCAATGTGTTTTGTTCTTGAGTGAAGGACTAGATTGTTGGATATTGCAATAGCACTAGTGTTATCACAAGAGATTGGTACCTTTTCATATTCTATGTCATAATCAGCCAGTTCGCTTTTTATCCAAAGAATATTGGCACAACATCCAGCAGCTGCCACAAATTCAGCTTCTGCTGAAGACATGGAAAATGTTTGTTTCTTTTTAGCACTCCAACGCACAAGTTTGCCACCCAGTAATTGGCAAGCACCAGAAGTGCTTTTTCTGTCCATATTGCATCCAGCATAGTCAGAATCTGAATACCCCTATAGATCAGATCCTGAGGATTTGGGGTACCAAAGACCAAGACTTAGTGTACCTTTTAGGTATCTGAAGATTCTCTTTACAGCAGTAAGGTGTGATTCCTTTGGGTCTGCTTGGTATCTTGCACAAAGGCATGTAGAGAATTAAATGTCAGGTCTACTTGCAGTTAAATACATGAGTGACCCAACGATACCTCTATACTAAGTCTTATTGATTGATTGTACATTGAGATCAGGTCCTAAGTTGTTAGGGGTACCATTGGTGTTTTTACTGAAGCACAATTGATATCATTCTTCTTTAGCAGATCCTTGACATATTTTTCTTGATTGATGGAGATGCCTTGGTCAAATTGTCTAATCTGAAGACCAAGGAAGTATGTGAGTTCTTCCATCATACTCATCTCAAACTTGCTGGTCATAAGCTTGGAAAATTGTTTGCATAGTTTCAAGCTTGTTGAACCAAAGATGATGTCATCCACATAAATTTGTACCAGAATGGTGTCAATTTTGGATTTATAGATACACAAGGTGCTATCTATTTTACCTCTGACAAATTTATGTTCAATGAGAAATGTTGAGAGAGTTTCATACCAAGCCCGTGGGGCCTGCTTCATTCCATACAAAGCTTTATAAAGCTTGTAGACATGATTTGGGTATTTACTACTCTCAATCCAGGAGGCTGTGTAACATAAACTTCTTCTTTTAGGTAACCATTTAGGAATGTACTTTTGACAAACATTTGGTAGATTGTGAAGTTCATGTAAGTGGAGCAAGTAAGGAAGATTTGTATGGCTTCTATACGTGCAACTGGAGCAAAGGTCTGATCAAAATCAACACCAGGCTCTTGATTGAATCCTTGGGCCACCAGCCTAGCTTTGTTTTTGGTCACCACATTGGTTTCATCTCTTTTGAGTTTGTAAACCCATTTGGTACAAGTGGTTGATTTACCATATGGAAGAGGAACCAATTTCCAGACTTTATTTCATTCAAATTGATTTAGTACCTCTTGCATGGCATCCACCCATCCAGGGTGAGTGAGTGCTTCAATTATCTTTGTAGGTTCAATTTATGAAAGAAAGTTTGCATAGAGTCATTCTCCAAGTGAAGCAGCACTCAATTTCTTTGCCATAGATCTAGCCACTCTACCTTCTCAAGGATTGCCTATTATGTTCACCAGTTGTATGTGACTATTATTAGTCCAAGATTTTTGTTGAGCTAGAGAATAAGCACTGGTATCATGATGAGAGCTAGTTCTTGGAATTCCAAAACATGGACTTGGACTTGGGTTATCTTTAGTATCTACTGAAGGATATTCAAAAAACGAAGGATCAATCAATGGAGGGCTTCCTTTTTGGTCAGAAGCAACACATCCAAGACCTAATTCTCTAGAGATAGTTGGGGAATTTTGAGCAGGAGGCTCAGATTGTTCATCAAGAGCATCATTTGATTGATCAAGTGTGTGATCATGCTGATCATTTTGAGACTGACCATTTTGGTCATTTGTGTTATCTAGTTGATAATTTTGATCATTTTGATCGTTTGATTGACAGCCATTAGTATTTGATACTAAAGGATTTCCTTTTGTAGGCCTTGTCATATCCTGAACTGAATTGCTTGTTTGATATCTTTGAGAATGCTCATAATGTTGAAATTCATCAGATAGATAGTTGTGAGATTCATAATTATGAAGTTCAACATATGATGGATCTACAAATTTGAGAGCTTCAGAACTTTTATTAAAAGTGATGTGGTAAGTTTCTTCAATACATTATTTTCTTGTGTTAAGACTCTGTATGCTTTAGATACTAGAGAGTATCTAAGGAAATAACCATCATTAGATTTTGCATCAAACTTTCCAAGGTGATCCTTGTGATTGTGAATGAATATTGGACACCCAAACACATGTAAGAAGGAGATGTTTAGAATTATCCCCCTGAAGACTTCATAAGGAGACTTCATGTGTCTCTTCACAATAATGGATCTATTTTGAGTGTAGCAAGCAGTGGCTACAACATCAGTCCAAAGGTGCTTAGAGAGAGCTGATCCAGCAAGCACTGTCCTTGTTGCTTAAATCAAAGTTCTATTCCTTCTTTCAGCCACACCATTTTGTTAAGGTGTGTAAGGGGATGAAAAATTTTGTGAAATTTCTTTGTCATCATAGAACTTGTTAGAGTATGATTTTTGAATTCAGTGCCATTGTCAGTTCTAAGTTGTTTGATATGAGTGTCATTTTGATTTTCAACTCTTTTGATGAAAGACATAATGGCATCTGGTGCATGGCTTTTCTTTGTCAGAAAATATACCCAGGTGTACCTAGAGTACTCATCAACAATGACAAGTGTATATTTTTCATGACAAATGGCCCTAGGTGATACTGGGCCAAATAAGTCCATGTGAAGCAAGTGAAGACTTTCTTTGATTGAGAAAGTTTGCTTTGTTTTGAAACTGGCCCTATGGTGCTTCCCTTTTTCACATGTTGAGCATGGTTTGTCCTTGGAATAGACAAGTGAAGGAAGACCAATAACAAGATTTTGTTTTGCCAGCAGAGTTATTGTTTTGAAATTTAGATGTGAGAGCCTCTTATGCCAAAGCCAGTTAGTAATGTTGGAAGCTCAATCAAAGAAACATGTCTCCTGAGTAGAGTTCATGTTCATGACATAAACATCTTTTACTTTGGGAGCGATCATCACAATTTCATAATTAGAGTTGAAGATTATACCTTTTTATCATCAAACGGGACTAGATACTTTGCATCACAAAGTTGACTGATGTTGTTGAGGTTGTGCTTCAATCCATTGACATATGCTACCCTTGTGAAAACTATACCATTGCATTTCAATGAACCAAATCATTTAGTAGTAGCTGATGAGTTATCACCAAAAACAACTTAGGACCTTGTTCCTCCTTATACTTGTGCAAATTACTTTTGGTTCCAGTCATATGCCTTGAGCAGCCACTATCCAGGTACCAAATAGGCTTCCTGAGATCACACTTTTTGATTGTGATATTGACCCATCCACCATTTCGAGCATTTTCTCTGGAAACAACATTGGAGTTAGATCCTTCATCATCAGCAAGTGCCATTAGCACTTTCACATTAACCAATTCATCATCATCTGAAGAAACTTCCTCTTTATCCTATTCATAAGCTTCAGCAATGAGTTATTTTTTCTTATCTTGCTTGGGAGCCTTGGAGGAAGAACCTTCAGTGCTCATGAGAGCCAGTCTAGCCTTGATCTCTCTATACTTTGCCTCAAAGTCTTTTGTTGGGCGAAGATCAGCCTTGTTTTGCTGAAAGGAAGTTGAGGCAATTTTTTTCTGTTGAAATGATGATTGACCAGATGGTCTTGATTGAGCTGGTGAGGAGTAAGAATGAATGGATGTTTTGGAATAACAATCTCTAGCAAAGTGACCAGCCTTCCCACATTTGTAGCATTCAGTGTCAGCTGAATCTTTTGTGGTGCTAGAGAACTTGCCTCCTTTCTTAAAGAACCTTCTAGACTAGGCCAGAAGTGCTCTTTCATGAAATTCCTCTTTGAGGTCATTCAGATATTCCTCACTAGTTCTTGTGTCCTCTTCATCATCAGGACTATCTTGGTAGTCTTGGATGACAGCCTCACTGAAGAAGGCTGTAGACAAGGGTGTAGCAATGGTTAATGCTTTACACTTGCTTGAGCCTTCATAAATCCTATAAACTAGGTTTTCTTCATATTTTAGTTTCCCAAACAGAGAGGCCAGATCACAATCTTTAATGTGATAAACATTTCTCAAGCTTTCGCAAAAACTGAGCCACTTCTTTGGCAATGCATTAACAAAAACTGTGTTGATTTCAAGTTTTGAAAGCTCAACAACATCATTCACTAGTTCATTCATCAGTGCTTTGTATCTGGTGAATGTTTGTGTGAGGTTTTCCCCTTCTTTGTGTTTGAAGGTGTTGTATTGAAGCTTTAAATCCATTATTCTTGTTTATTTGACATCAGAGGGTCTCTCATGATAAAGAATAAGGTCCTCCCATGTAGATTTAGCTGTCTTGCAATTCACAACAGAATTCATTTGGTCATCTGGAAGTATAGACATGATGAGACTTTTGAGACGCTGGTCTAGGTTAGCAGCTTTTCTCTCATCAGCAGTCGATTGTACTTCAAGTTTTCTATTATCCCCAACCATGAGAACAAATGGACCATTTTCAATGATTCCAAGGAATTGAGGTTCAATCCTAACCATCTGGACAAGGAATCTTTTCTTCCAATTGGTCAAATTAGCTACCTCTAGGACAGGAGCAGCATTGAGTTGGCCACCCCTATACTCTAGGGTTTGTGGTATTACTTGAGCCATTTTGAATCTTGATTTGAAAACTTTTAATGAGCAGTTTAATGAAAAATAAGAGTGTTGCTAATCAAACTGCTCTGATACCACTTGTTGGTCCCTTGTAATTCGCTATTACTTATCAACCTTAAGTAATAACTCTTTACCAAGACTCAAGTGAGTTGTTTTAACAATTAATAAGAACTAAGAACAATTAAAACAACAATACCAATAACTTTATATGTATAGACTTTTATTAAAACTCAATAAAGAATCTATAATCCACTTTGTTTGCGGAATGACAAAGTGGTTGAATGAAAATGTATGATGATCTCCTCTACTTAAACTTCTAACTAAAGTTAAAGGTCTAAGTTCCAATCTAATCGTTCGTATGCTTCTTGGCTATATGGTTTAGTTGGTATTGAGAGAGAAGGTTTTCTAGAGTTTCTACTCTTGTATTGGTTAACCTTTTCCCTTTCAATGTGCACTCCTTATATAGGCAGTGCAAAACTAGGGTTTGCATTTTGCATGTTCCTATGCATAGGTTTATCCAGTGGGTGGTTGATGCCCATACTGGATAAACAGTACAAAGTACTTAATAAACTATTCTAGAAAAGATAAAGGTTGTACTTATAGCTTACTATACGAGCAACCTACTTTGACTTGAAGTTATCTTTTCCCGCCTAATGAAAACCATCAAAATACTGAAGTGTCTTCAACATTCTAGAGGAGATCGACATCATTCAATTTGGTATTATCAAATGAAACTGAACTGAAAGCTCCTCTTCAGTACTTGTTCTTCAGCAACTAGACCGCCTAGTATGTGAAGCAAAGACTCCTTTGTCTTCAAAATTTACTAGAAGAGGAAAGCTGAACATCCTTCAGCACCATAGTCTTCAGTGTGAACTTTTTTCCTCTGGTCATGCTTCAGCAGACTCTTTGCTGTTGAACATGAAACACTTTGGGGGATTTTATATTCAAATACTAGAGTTGCTTTAGGGTCAGAAAATACTGACCCAACAAGGGGATATATGCTAAAACTAGAATACAAGTGTTTTTGGTATGCTTCTCAGAAATAATTATTGACACTATGTTTACTACTGCCTTGAAAGTCCCTTTTTAATTATGAACCGTTAATCATTTCTTTGAAATGAGCGCTAATATTGTAAAAAGTACTATTTACGGACTGACATCCCCTGTCTGGGCAAGTCGCACTTGCTAGCACCTCAGTGGTCAGACATGCCTACTTTATTTTGCTAAGAAGGATAGTTTGGCAGACTTCCTCATAAGGGCAATTGTATGTTTCTGATATGTCTAGTCGCGGTATCATAGCTTAGTACATTGATTAATTAATTTTTACGGGCGAATAATAACGTAGCTCAGGAAAAAGGATCTTTTATTCAAATTATTTTTAAACCTATGAAATCACTCAACCTTCGTGTTGACTTTAAGCATATATTTCAGATTTTGATAATTGATACTATGGAGCAGCATAATGATGACGTGGAGAGATATAGACTTGGGATATTTTGTCATTTAAACATATTTTCTAGATCTCGGGAACCTGTGATTGTACAAAGTATGTACAAGTTGTTTTATTAAAATTCTCTGATTTTGAATGATAAATTATAAAAATTTAATAAAGTTTATTTAAACACTATTTTGAGTTGTTTTTCTATTAATATGCTTTCATATCATGAAGTAATACCTCAAAAATATTATTCCGTTGTGCCAAGGTAAAAATAGGGGTGTTACAGAGTGGCATCAGAGATATAGTTATAGAGAACAAGAAATTAAAATCTTAACTATAACTGATTTTCTTAAATAAATTCCAAGTGAAATCTTCGCATCAAAACCATGCTGATACAAAAATTGTAAGTAATAATTTTAAGTTATGATTTTCTTTACATGGTAATATTATGTGATAGTATGTGTAAGTAATATACTAAATACTAATATAAATAATTTATTTTATCGACGTCTTCAGAAATACGTTTTCTTATTTTCATCCCATCGTCATATCAGATTCGGATCCAGAAAATATTTACCTTATGGATTTACCTAAACCTTTAGTACTAGCCCTTTCTAATAATAATTATCCTAATCATTTATCTCCAGAAAATAATCCTCAACCAAATAATATACTTATTCTGCAGTATCAAACTTCTTCATCCCAAGCATCCAATAATATCCCAAATATCCAAGATATATTTGTATAACAAATGAAAAATATGATCAACTATTTTAGCGAAGTGCCTCCTAAATATATTGAAGACCTGGAATATGAAATCGAAGGATTTAAGTATGGAAAGATGGTAATGCAGAGGAAATGGAAACTATGGAAAAGGATTTGATGAAAGTAAGTAATGAGAATTATGAGCTACGAGATAAGCAGAGATTGCATGATGAGGAAATTACCTTAGCTCAAGTAAGAATGGCAACAATGGAGAAGCTTATTGAAGATATTCAAGTACGACATCAAGACAATATCAAAGGACTCTTAGCCATAATCAAATATCTCAAGAAAAAGGAGTAAACCAGCTCAAAAATATTTCATCTTCCCTAAAAGTCTTGTAAATATTTTAGCTTTTGGTTTTTACTTTTATGTAACAAAGAAGCTTGCTTATCAGCAAAGTGAATTGTTAATAAATAAAAGTTTCTTTTTCTTTCCTTTATTTGCATATCATTCTATAAAAAAATACTTGACAAAGTATAAGTCTTTAAAAAAGTTATAGCAAAAGAAAAATATTATCTTAAACTGAAAAGGACTTCTCAAGTATATATGCTATCACTCTTTCACATCATCTTTATGTTAAGGCTGAAGGTGACAAATTTTGTCAATTTTTGTAAGTTTAGATATCTTTTGACATTTTTTTTAAAAAGATGAAACATTTTTTGTTCATCCACTATTAAATGAGCGCATAAGTAAGACATTAAATATTCTCAATGAGCGCATGCAAAACATTAAATAAGATACTCGACAAATCTTTTATATTTAATGTTTTATCCCTGATTTTTACATTTTTGTTTGTTATTTTTGGTCCGTTTTAACTTGCG
Source organism: Glebionis coronaria (assembly GCA_025667525.1). Taxonomy (NCBI): domain Eukaryota; kingdom Viridiplantae; phylum Streptophyta; class Magnoliopsida; order Asterales; family Asteraceae; genus Glebionis; species Glebionis coronaria. Next base: position 100,784,278 of record CM046875.1, read on the forward strand.
GCCCTTTAACTCGCTCGATTAACCCGTCATTCGTTTTGTCCGCCGCTCATTTTCCCTGATGCCCGTGCCCTACTAAGAGCTCGTTCTGCCACCCCTAATTTGGGTTTGTCGGCATAGAAAAATGTCAAGATAAACGAAAGTCGAACTAATTAATAATGAATAATCTATAAATAGGGCATCTAGTTGTTTTATGGTGTAGTGTAACAAAAACTTAGAGTTTGTTATCGTTTTATATAAAAATAGTATGAGAAGTTTCTATCAAATATCATTAAAATCTATGGTTTAAAAAAACTACATTAATATTTTTGTATTTTTAATTTTTTAAGAAAACAAAAAAATCAATAGTATGAATTATGAAAGGTTTTGTTTTAGTTAATTCCAAAACTAATTATCTATATATCTAATCTAATTGTGTAGAAACTCGTATAATTAAACAAACGTGTTTATTTAATCATGCATTACTTTATAATTGGTTTTTTAATGCTTTTGTGATACAATGTGTAAGTATGTATATTACATATAAAACATTTAGTTCTTTATTTTAATTATAAAATACTTAAAAATACAACTTACATTACTGGTGAATTGCGTACAACCAGCACGAGTCTAAAAAGTTAATATAAAATAATTAGAGTTTTATAATTTAATGCTCATATCAATACATAGTAATTAAATCATATTAATATATACTATAATAATTATTAGATCATTCACTATAATGGTTTAAACATAAGTTTGAAATATCATAAGAGGTTTATATTTTTGCAAGTGGAAACTTATTTTATGCTTACTAGGCATGAAGAGGTCTAGTATCTTGTATCTTTTCGCAATTTAATGCATTTGAGATATATTTGATATTTATAAAGTTTAAATTTATGTATATTGAAAGTATGTTTATAAAACCAAAAAGTTTAAAAACTAAAGACTTTAATGAGTTATAAATCTTTATAAAGTTTTAACATAGTGTATATCTTTAATACCCATTTGATAAAAAAAATTAAGACTACTTAATATATAATCATTACAATTAATAATTAAAAATACAACTATATATTCATATTGTATAACAATTGTAAGTATATATTTTCAAAAGCCGTTTGAAAATCGGGTTCAACCATGAACATAAATAACCACTGATTTGAATAGCAAATAAAAACTGTTTGAAAATGAACAACCAAAACTTAAAAAAAAATGAGTAAATCGATCCTGATCAATATAATTTTTTTATTATTTTTCAATTAATTACATGATACCCGTTGACAGATCGTGCGAACACAATACTCTCCGAATATCATTTCCATTCGTCCAACCTTCTATAGCATTCACAATTTTATTTTCGAAAATACGTTCAACTTTAAACAACTCAGTATTTTTTACCATAATATAGTATAAACTAGCTTAAGACCCGTGTAATACAGGGCAGTCTAATATATATCTTATTACAACATTTCTTTCTTTAAGCGTTGAATATAGAACTGTATGTATGATGCTTATAATAAGCTTGTGACTGCTTATTCAACTCTAGCTTTTATGTATAACATTGATGTATAGTTTTTAGCCAAGAATAAACTAAAATAAACTCCATTCTTCCTGTTAATAAAAGCATACAAATCTTTGAGATATTTCCAGCTCATTTGTAGGCTCAGAATTTGTTTGTCATTTTCATGGATAAGACTTAATTACTGGTATGTTGGTTTAGAAAAAGATAAATAAAACTTTCACTTTCTTCAAAATGTAATATGAATCATGTCGCAAGAATTGCCTTTGCATGACATGACATGTTTAATTTTACCATCTAAACTTATACATTAACATATTCAAGTCTATCATTTAAACTGTTGAACAAAACCTAGAAGAGACACATCATTCCCTGTATACAACTTCCTTTAAAGACTTATGGTTAACAAAGGTTTCTGTGTAAAAACTGCAAAGCAACACGACCATGTCACGGGGAATAATCCAATTGTGAAGCAGCACAATTAGTTAGCATCAAAGCTTTCGGATGTAAAAAAAATTTCGGAAGCTTTGAGTTCTTTATGAAGTGAAGCCTGAGAAAAAGTAAAGAACAAAGTATAAATAATACGGAGTAACTCATCTCATTGAAGTAGATTCATAATTTATCTATGAATACATTCGGAACACATTTGAAATGAAGACAAAAAAACTGCAGTAAATATATGTAGCTTACATTTTAACTTTGGCTATTGTGAGGTCCAGTCTTGTATCAGGTCATCAAGTGTCGTATGAACTATATCAAAATGAAAGCCAGTTATGGAGTTCTTTCTAATACTAATTTATATGTCTTCTATTTTCATAAACCATATAACCATAAGGAGGATTATTAGCCTAAAAAGATAAAGATAAACAAAAACAAAAGCAGTATTGTCTCATTTTTCTGAAATGGTTCGATTTGAGTTGTAATTTATCTCCAATGGATCAAATGCATAGTAAAAATGTAAACTTGGGTCAAATGTAGACGTCTGAATAAATAACGGGTCAAAAATCATAATTTATATAAAAATATTACAAATCAACCTTAATTACTACGCAGTTTTAGTTTTACCATCTGGAAACTGATTTTCACTCAAAATCACGTGCTAAATAGCTAACTATTCTGACCAATCTGTCTAACTCACTCATTTCGTAAACTGCCTGAATCAACCCGCGCATTGATAAATGGGCTGAAATGCCACCTCTAACTATGATTAGTGGAAGCACTTTTAAGTAAACCTTAACCATTAAACACTTAAGGTCCGCTTCTACATATCAGTTGCCGCAAACATTTTGAAATCACCTTATGGACACAACTTTTTTTTATCTTAGCACCTAAAAAGCTTATCTGCTCTAGAAAAGTACGTAGATTCTATATACCAAGTAATCCAAAACCCGCTCTAATTATAAATTATATGCCAACACCAACTGCTTATCTCAAATGCTAATTTAGGAGTGTGTGGAATCGCTAAACCGCTTAATTGCCTCGAAACAGTCAGGTATGGACATGCTTATTTTATAGTACTAATTTTCAAAATACTGATGCATAGCCTAAGTTTCGGTTTTCGATAGCCCAACCCACAAACAAACCAATTACATCGCTTTTCTAGACCGCGTCACACAAAAAAACCAATCACATAAATGCCATAACCCAGGTCCTGATATTTTTAACCAAATCATATATTGCCTAAGTCACTAAACCAACCGAAGTTATGCAAACCCATGAAATCATTAACCATTTCTAGAATATATTAAACAAAATATAAATCGGTTTACACAAGTCCTAAAAGTCTAGAGACAGAAATAACTCATCTTATTCATTATTTTAAGTTGTTTTCTAAATTGTTTGTCGAAGGCTACAAAACTTTACATGAACTTAATAACATAGGTAAACAAATAATTTGAAGCGTAGAAAGAGCATACCTTACTCATTGAAAACAATACCATCAAGTACATGGTTCAAACAAAAGTTGATTGGTCTTCACCTGCAAAAGATGAACATAGCTGCTTATAAACCAATTGCATAGCTTAACCAAGTTCTGAATTTTAAAGAACTATTAACATAAGCACCATCATAATTGAAAGCTTATTTTATAAAACTTTAGGAAGTGCACTTTATTGATCACTAAAAAAACATTTATTATGCAAAGTTTTGCAACCTTGAGCCAACCAAAAATCTCATTCTTGACAACCGAAAACCATGCTTATAAAATAAAATATTTGGATAACATTTTTTCTAGTTTAAGCAATCTTGCATCAAATATAAAAGAACATGTTAGTGTTATCAATAAAGTTCAACTTAATACTTTGTGGCAAAATAGATATAAGTGAAGTTTTGGTTCAACATTATATCAAACTTTCGGCATGCATATACCTTGAACAATTTATAGTTTCATAAGCACCTTAAAGAGAAGTGATAATAACAATTGATAAAAATGTCAATTCTAATCTACTCAAATCAGTAGAAGAGAAGGAAAAAAAGAAAGAAGCCAAAAAAAGGCTAACCGTATAAAATTGTGCCACCATTTAGGGTCTAGAGACACTATCCACTGCTATTTAACGTATTTGTGAGACGAATTTCTACATATCTTCCCCATAACTTTTGAGCTACACTCTTAGGAGTTGGAGGCATGAATTCAACTACATTTTCGGCCCGTACTTCTTTGGATGCTGCTATATGAGTGTTCATATACCCTTCCACAGAAGCACCGTGAACCAGCCTCATCCCCTGAAATAACACATCTGACTTTAACACCTTTTATATAAGCTATTTGTAAAATGTTCACTGACTTTTACAAATATAAGAATGTATGAAATTACCTTATGTAAATTACATACTATATTGACCTTAAAATAAAATGTATGCTTTTATGGGTCAAGCAGGTAGATAGCTTAGTTTTTAGGAAATGATTCAAGCTGGTAGATAGCTTAGTTTCTAGGAAATGATTCAAGCTGGTAGATAGCTTAGTTTCTAGGAAATGATTCAAGCTGGTAAAATGTCACCTCAAACGTGACTTAATTTCTTAAAATATTCCGACTGAACCCTTTCTTACATATGCGTTGGACTCTTTCTTTTACAAAATTCACACCCTGATGGTTTCAAAGGTAAACATCTAATACAAATCCAACTGGTTACTTTAGAATGTGTACAGCGAATCAAATCAGTGAAACATAGAAATTTTAATTTAAAACAAAACATGTCAAATGGGACAAAATTTTAATGTGATGAATACCTCATCTCTGTTAAATGAATAATCTTTCTATCAACATACTTCTTTTTCTCCTTTTGTTAAATCAAGTAAAGTAGGTTCAAGAGGTTATACTCAGGGACTTTAAAGAAGTTTGAGAGTCCTTCTACACGCTTCTTTCTCAAAGATACCACACCAATGGTCATCACAAAATTCAAAAAGACTCCCTGCCTCAAACGAAAATAAAAATATAAATTCAGTGTTTAGTTTTAAGTCTTTTAGTTCATTTCGAGTCAAGTGAAAAAACTACATAAGGTAACCAAACACTTTTAACCATGCAATTAGTTGTCTACCCCACTAAACCAATCTTGTTTTTGTGATGGTCAAATGCTATCTATATAAAGTCTAAAGTCAAATCCACTTCAATCCTCCATCTTCTATTAACAAAATCTTTAGACGAAAAGTGTTTTACGTTAATGAAACTATAAAAACCAAAATCATAAAGTCTTGATATATCATATTGTCAGTGAAGTCTTAGAGATATTTCACAAAAAAAATCAGTGCTTATGCACCCAGCTGAAATGTCCTATAGTTTAAGTTAAGGTTGCCTTATAAAAAAATACTACTTTTTGTTTCATATGGGCAGAGAAAAGTCACAACTTTCTATTATTCTATTAAGCCAGGTAAAACAGACTTAAGAGATCTTTATAGAAATACAATTCACAAAAGAACCTGTAAGTTTTTAAAAAGTAGGATGTTTAAGAGATGTTTATAATTACATCCTTTTAACTTCAGTTATGAATCATAGAAAATAAAAACTATGAAATTAGAATTCACACATATGAAACAATACATACCATTATACAAACACATAAATGTATACTCTGACAATTTTAAGCGATATCAATAAAGTTCACATTTAATTAGATTTTGAACTATAAAACAAAATTTATTGTTGAATGAGCAATAGAGCAAAAACTAAATTCATTTTGGCAAAATGGTAAAAGTCATGTTTCCTTCAAGCATTTTATCAAACAATTGGTATGTACATGCTTTGAGAATAACAACAAACTTAGGAACAATGTATGTCAACACCTATATCCAAGATTTCTTTTAGATACATACCTCAGACAAATTTTATTCGATCTAAAGTGGGACAAAAACAATAAAGATCTTGTGTCTCAGTTGAAACCAAACAGTTTTCTACCCAACATCAGCAAAGAAAGAAGATCAAAAAAATATTTTAATCTCAAAAATTAGATGCGTGATGGTAATACCGACAGTTTGAGTGTTTGACACTCCAAGAAAAAGCAACAGACTCTTCTCGAAGAAGTTTTACTCATAAATTTAAAAATGGATGTTTAATTTAATGTTTTTAATTAAATGAATTAATTTCCTTTCGTTATGACGTCAGCATAAATTATATTTTATTCAAGTAGCCAATATTAAGTTTCCACATAGTTAAAGATGACATAAGCAAAAACCTTGTTTTAATAGTATTAATAGATAAGATATGTATATGCATATGCATCAAATTTTGAGTTAGAAAAATAGAAAGATACATTAATTAAATAGATACGTCTTATTTAAGTCGTTGCATGTGGAACATGTAATCATCCGTACTACCCATCTTTAAAGGTTCGTTTGGTTCAAAGTTAAATTTTAATTTATGTGTTGGTTTATAAATATTGATTTGTGAATCTTTTGTGATCAATCTCATTGTCTCCAACTGTATATAAAGATACAACAGAATATTCTAGATAACGGGCTAGGCCTATAAAACACACATGGGTCATATAAGTTGTAGAATCATCTTTTCTTAGGATTATAGACGTGTTTGATTTATCTAATGAATGGAAGGAAATAGAAGAACTAGAGAGAGAAAGGTAGAGAGAGAAAGGAGAGAAAATGGAGAAAGATGGAAAATAGAAAATGTGATTAAGTGTTCAACCCCTCCTAACATGCTAGGAGGGGGTTTATATAGCCACCCTAAATGTGGGCTTTGGTGGGCTATATGTTTACATATTGGATCACGAGCCCAATACTTGAATCTATCTTTGGAGTGACCGATCCTTTCTAAATACGTAAAAACGTATTTCCAACAATCTCCCCCTAAGGGAGGTCACTCCAAGTTACAATGTCCTAAATAGTCTATAGCTCATGATCTATGCTAACAATGATGTTACCGAGACTTTCTTTGGAAAAACGTATTTCCAACAATCTCCCCCTAAAGGAGGTCACACCATTTTACAAAATCTTAAACCTAGCATACTATGCTTGAGTCTTCGATCTTGTTCTTGTGAATATGCTTGATGTGATCTTTGACTTTAGTCTTGAGCATGTTTCCTTGCCTTGACCTTGTGCATTCATCACTTGTGATATTCGCCTCCTCGTGACTTCATGTTCCACATACTTATACCTTAGTAATTCTAGAAAGCTTCAGAGTTTGATACAGCGGAAGACTTGACTTTTAGGCTTTCTTGAATTTGTTGAAGTATTAAGTGCAGAAAGCATAAGCATGTGTTGACGACTTCTTCTGGATTGTACACCGTAATGCCACCTTCTTGTTACGCTGCATAAAAAAGTTAGCAACAAAAAATATACACGGATGAAATGGCCTTGAACATTTCATTCTAATTCGGTAGCATTTTACCTCCGGTCGGTGAAGACGGTTGGACGATATAAAATATCGTACTTGTGGCAAGTAGTTTCAATTAAGAACCTCCTTGACAAGATTTCGCGGGTAAACCCGTTCTCTTTATTCGACCGTCCAAAGCTGACTGCGAACATAAAGAATGAATCATTTGGATAATAATATCCGCATGATTTGAAGCCGTCAATTCATGTTCCTGGAACAAGTGAAATTCAATTAAGAACCGCACCATCGTTGCTTTCCAGTTGTCACGAGCTTGATTCGTATAGAATCTTGCATGTTACCTACCAAGTGCTGTTTGAAGTTAACACTAGAAGGATTTCCACTCATCACTGTGAACACTGAGGTATCACTCTGAGTGTTCTGGCAAGATCACTAAGATATTGCGTAGAGGCCTGGAACGTGTTTAAATTCAGTTAAGAATTAAACCACTGTTGAATTCCAGTTATCACAAGCTTGATTCATAAAGAATCGCACAAGTCACCTATCATGAGCTTTTTGATATTCGCTCAAGAAGGATTTCCATCTTCATTGTAAATACTTTCGTATTACTCGGATGTTCAGGCAAGATCATGAAGATTTTGCGTAGGACTCTTAAAATCTTTCTTACTTTTCAAAGTGTGTGAAGAAGCAAAGAGTTATGAAAGTGTGTCCTAATAAGATATTTGATGATCTCAAATGGCTCTAGACTCGATCGTGCATTTTAGATTTTAGTGATCGGAGGCTGGAGAGGAGTGCCATCATTTCAATACCAACTTATTCGGAGTGAATAAATCGATAGAATACATGTTGATCTTCGTGTGATTAAAATAAATACCTTTTGAGAGATATCTGAGTTAGCTGGATTGGGTTGTGCATTGCATCACTGGGTCCATGATGTCTATCTTCAATATCGAGCATCATTAAAAATGATCTCAATAGCATATGTGTTGACCCGGTTTCTGCCTAAGTTGTAAGGAGGGCTTCTTGCTTTTCACCATTTATCTTTACAATTATTTTTCATTCTTCAACCCCTTCAATGCTTGCCAATACGTCATAACTAGCACCTTGTTGTGATTGTTACAGTGCTAACTTAAGTACCTGGTCGGCATTCAGCTACGTTCACAATCTTTCTCCATCTTTCCTAAGGACTACTATTTCTAGCTATGGAATGTCCTTGGGAAGATTTCTACGGTTTTAGAAGAATCATTGGACTTAACCTATCCTACCATCCTTATGTCACCACAATCGTCACCGTCGTGAATAGAGAAGTTGTGGGTAAGTATATGTCACCATGAAATCCATTTTGATATCCAAATCCATTTTGCTCCCCCTTAACATATGCCACGATATTCGAAAACATTTTGCACATGTCGGGATGAGCCAGCACATTAAGTCAAACCATTAAATTGATTGATCTCATTATTAAATCACATTTTCTCCCCCATATTAAAAATATTAACCTAATCGATGTTTTTAATATCAATTGATTTAATAAAGTTTTAAATAAATTTGGGAAGAAAAATGGAAATCCGATTATCTTCATGCTTTACACAAGCTCCCCCTCAAATTAATGAGGGTGTACTTGAAACGTGAATGAAGTACCTTTTAAACACAAGTGTAAGGTACTTATCACATGCAAAGATTATATATGATAATGTATTCACAAGATTAGTGATTTATGAGGTTGGGCCTGAATGATGGAGAACATCATATGAAAGAAGCACATGGTTCTTGTTCATGAATGTTGGTCGCCTCTTCACGTCTGAAGTTATCTCTTGACTCCATGTGTACGATTGATATCGTTGTCTTGACACCAACATGTGAACTTGGCACTTTCGGCGTCAAAGATTCTGAATACCGGACAATTGCTCCCCCTCAATTGTTGACCCGTATTCTATTGAAAGAGCTGTATTCGCCGTTTGAGTAGTCGCATCGTCGAGTATGTAGATATCAATTGTAAATTTCTATAGTTGGTGGAGATAATAACTTCATAAAAACAAGATTTCTCTTGTTTTAACAAATAAACGCACTGACACGTACATATATTCGTGTTAGATTGTGTTATTACGTAAACACAATCCCTTACATGGTTATAAAGTAAACCATGCCCGAGAAAATTAATTCCCGTTGTTGAGTCAAAGCTTTCCGGTGAAATGCTTGACTTGAGTATGAAAATCGGGTTACTATCTGAAATAATAGCAAGCCATTTTGAACATGTTTTAAATCATTTAAACTTCTGCTCAAACTTTATTTACAACCCCGTGTCATTATTGAACGACATTTCTAGGTTCGTAAATATTATCGATTGCAGAAGACATGTTCTTTTTATCAAAACATTTTTTAACACATAATTTTGAGAGATTTAGAAAAACCTTTTGAGAAATGCTCGAAAAATTGGGTTCAACGTTGTGAAAACCAATTACTTGAGCTTGAAATGTTGAATATCTTACAAAACGAGCTCAAGTCCGAAAAGTTGTAAACTTCCCGTTGTGAGGATAAGTTTATCATCGGCGATAAACTTTCCTTTTAACTGAAGAACGAGTCCTAAGTTAACATTTACTTTGAAGTCGTTTTCATGAGCTTAAAATACTTTGAATGTTTTAACGTAAAACTCATGACCGAGAAAGATGAATTTCTCGTTGAGAAGAAAAGTTCTCTTATTTAAAAGATACACTTTACTTTATGAGCTTAAAACTTGGAATGTTTTAATACAAGCTCGTGGCCGAGAAAAATTAATTTCTCGTTACGAGGAAAAGTTATCATGAAAGATAAGATTTCCTAAAATTAAGGTCCGAGTTACAGTCTGATATTTAACTGTAAGTCTTTGTGCGTGAGCTTAAAAACTTCGAATGTTTTTAATATAAGCTCATGCCCGAGAAAAATTAATTTCTCGTTGTAAGGATAAGTTTATCATCGGCGATAAACTTTCCTTTGAGGCCCGGGGCATAATCTGAAATGTGATTATACGTCATTTACACAAGCTTAAAACTTTTGAATAGTTTTAATGTAAGCTCGTGTCCGAGAAAAATTAATTTCTCGTTAATAAGGATAAGTTTATCATCGGAGATAAACTTTCCTTTATTTGAAGATCGGGTCATCATCTGATATTTAATGATGAGCCTTTTACACGAGCTTAAAACCTTTGAATAATTTAAATGTAAGCTCGTGTCTGAGAAAATTTAATTTCTCGTTTGTGAGGATAAGTTTTAAGTTTATCATCGGCGATAAACTTTCCTTTATGTGAAGATCGGGTTATCGTCTGATATTTAACGATAAGCCATTTTACACGAGCTTAAAACCGTTGAATAGTTTTAATGTAAGCTCGTGTCCGAGAAAAAATTAATTTCTCGTTTTAAGGTAACTTATCGTTGCATAGACAAACTTCCCTTTCTTTGAAGTCCGGGTCATCGTCTGTCATTTAACGAGGAGCCATTATACACGAGCTTAAAACCTTTGAATGGTCTCAGTGTAAGCTCGTGTCCGAGAAAAATTAATTCCTCGTTTTGAGGGTAAGTTATCGTTGACGAGATAAACTTCCCTTTCTTTGAAGTTCGGGTCACAGACTGTGATTTGAATGTGAGCCATTGTGCATGAGCTTAAAAACTTTGAATGTTTTTAATATATGCTCATGCCCGAGAAAAACTAATTTCTCGTTTTTGAGGATAAATTTATCATCGGCGATAAACTTTCCTTTCTTTGATGAACGAGTTACAATCTTTGATGTGACTATAAGTCCTATACACGAGCTTAAAACCTTTGAATAGTTTTAATGTAAGCTCGTGTCCGAGAAAAATTAATTTCTCGTTTTTGAGGATAAGTTTATCATTGGCGATAAACTTTCCATTATTTGATGAACGGGTCACAGACTGTGATTTGTCTATAAGCCTTTGTGCATGAGCTTAAAAACTTGGAATGTTTTTTTTTATATAAGCTCATGCCCGAGAAAAATTAATTTCTCGTTTGTGAGGATAAGTTTATCATCGGCGATAAACTTTCATTTCTTTGATGAACGAGTTACAGCTGTGATGTGACTATAAGTCCTATACACTGTAAGCTTAATTGCAAATCCCCTGAGATACTTGTTTCTTAGATATCAGCTTCTTCAGCAACCAAACTCTGAGAGTGTCCTTAATTGAATGGTATACAACGATTGGAACGTTGTGTGCTTGTTGAATGTTAACTTTGGTACCTGCATTCTTATTAGAAAGTTGGATGCTTTTATGTGGGTTAGCGATATCTATTTTAGAACCATGTGGGGGTTCATAGTTGGCCTTACTTGTGCCAGAGGTGACCTGAGGAGATGATTCACTTGTCTTAGTTGGCAAACGTTTCCTTTTATAGAACACCTTAAGTTCAGGCTTAAGTTATGTGTCATCCTCTTCAATTTCCTCCCTGGTAGTCTTAGTAGAATCGGAGACTATCCTAGTTAAAGGGCACTCGTTTCCTACAAGAGTGAAAGTTCTACCAGTGGGGCGCCACATTTTACCAATGGGTTTGATTTTAGCTACCCACTGGGATTTAAGTCTAGCACGGGAGTTCACCTCATTAAGTAATTTCTTGATACAAGAATCATGATTGGCTTTAAAGACACATTTCCTACATGTTTTACAAGTAGCATATTTAATGTCCGAGTAAAATCTAGAATTCCTAGATGATTGATTGATGCTCCTAGGATGTGACATGCTACGGTTAGCAGTGTTAGGTAAACTAGAAGGCATCTGACTAGGTTTGAAATTCCTATCTCTTACTTGTGTCTTTTGCTTAGCTTCCCTTAGACCAAATGTATGGCGAACGTCATTTGAACTAATTCGAGACGTGTTCTTTGGACTATGTCTAGGGAGACTAGAGGCAATCATGTGATTAGGTCTTGTAAAAGCTGTTTTAGTCATATTGGCCCTAGTTGGTGGAGTGATTGTTCTAGAAATATGAGCCTTATCAACTTGGGAGACAAACAGCGGTCTCGAGGTTTGTGGTCGCTCGGATCTAAATGCAGTCAGTTGTCTAACGGACTGAATTTGAGGCGGTTTCCCCGAGATTGATGGTTTTTCAAGCTTAGTGTCCACACTAGTTCCTTTAGTTTTCCTCAACTCGTTTTTCAGAGCCGCTATTGCAAAAACCTTTTCCTGGACTTGAACCTTTAAAGTCTCATTCTCTTTGAGCAATTCATCTTGGGATGCCAACTTAGATTCAAGCAACTTAATTTGTTTCAAAAGATTATCCTTTTCAGCTTTAGAATCCAGAATTGTTTGATCTAATTTTCGTTCAAGAACAACATTTGACTTTTCAAGTTTTTCAAAATACTTTTCAAATTTGTCCGTTTTCTTTGAAAATTCAATTTTGGCATCCTCAAGCTCTTTGGATTGCTGAGCTAAAATTGTTTCAAGCTCTTCAGTCCTAGAAACAGAATTGGTTAAAGAAGCAGTCGTAAAACAATTAGCAGGATTGTTAATTAGCGCATTCATTTCAGAGAACATATGAAGAATATTATATGTACCTGACATGCTTCTTGTATCATACTTTCCTCCCGATTCCATGCTCTTGCCATCTTTAGGCTCCAAGTTGTCAACCGTATGATCACATTCCTCTTGCATCGTAGATTCTTTCACTCCATTATCATATGTTTGTTGAAGTCGAGATCTTTCATAAATTAAAGACGATACCGATGCCATGAGTTTCAATAGTGTACCACGGAAAACTTGAAGCTCGATATGTGTATCTCGAAGAAATGACTGGCAAATCATTGAACTTTCAGACTTGACGATATTGAAATGGAGGAAAGGCGTGAGTTGTGTTACAAGAGCCTTATATGCAAGTACCGATGCAGAGTGATTAAAGTCTTCATTGTGGAGTTGCTCTGTTAGTTGGTTCAAGATGATGAGTATCGATTCCATGAATATATGACGATCTTGACCATAGAGTTTCACAAATCCGCTTCCTTCATTAAGTAGAGAAATGTTCGACAAATGGGACCGAAGTAGTCGAAATAAACTCTTTCTACTATCTCTAGCTATAGCTTTCATGTGACGCGATTCTCCCTCTTTAGATGTCAAATTCAACGAATCCATTGAAGTTCGATGAACAATGACGTTAAGGATTACGATCGATGAAAAAATCCGTCTTCACTTTTAAATAATAATACCCGATCAAAAATCCGTCGACAAAATAAATCTTGTCACTTTATCACGCCACTTTGTCACGTTGTCACGTCACTTTTGTCACATCCCTTTGTCCCGACTATAACTTAATATCACAAAAAATTTTCAAAATAAAAAAATTTGAATAAAATTAAAATGATGAAAAATTTGGATATAAATAATATAAAGTCACACGTCCCAAAAGAAAACAACGAACAACGGCCCACATAAAATCGATATTCAGACCCAAAACGTGTATGAAAGTTACGTGTCTAATCCACTAAGCATATTTATACAAAACGTGGCCAGACTTCTCAAAAATGCCAAAAACACGCGTGGAAGTTAACACTGAGTATAAACATACCCAGCCCTAATATTTCTCACACAAAAAATCTAATGACTCTCCTTGTTTCCTCCGTCTGAAAAAAAACAATTCAACCTACCCTTTTATCTTTCTCAGTCGACACTCTTATCCCTCTCAAATATAAACACTTAAATCACAAATACGAAACCCTTTACTATCCTCTTTTTATCCCCGCCCCCTGTTAATACTCTCAAGAATCTGATGCTTCAAGATCCATTGATGGGTCTCGGGTAGGTGTTTTTATTTGATTTTCGTTATGTGGTTTGTTTTTGAGGTTTTGATCAATGAAAGTTTTAAACTGAGATCTTGATTTGTATGGGTTGTTGATTTCAAAAATGTGTCGAATATTAATTGTTGTCAGTATAGTTTGAGTCGTATCCCTTGGTGTTAGTGTCGAGTCAAGGATTATTGAGACGAAAAGGAGACGGTTTGTTTTAGTTTTTGGTTGTCGAGTCGTGTCAAGGTTGTGGGTCTTTGAGTGGATTTGTTCGATGAGTCGAGGGTGGGTGGGTGTGAGAGTCTAGGGTGGTTGTGGTGTGTTGGACGAGTCTGAGTAGATAAGACAAGAGAGTGAATCTTGTCAAGGCTAGTCGTGGGTCTGTTTGGAAAGTCGAGTGTGAGTCAACGTCGAATCTAGGTTTCGAGTAGAATGTGTGGGAGTCTGGTCAGTTTGGTTTACCGAGTCAGTCAAGTCTATCGCAATGCCAGACGAGTCTTGATTGTTAGGTCTTGATAATGTCTTGTTTAAATCGCAATATTGAGTCAAACTAAACAAAAGTCATCGCAATAACAATATTTCTCATCGCAATATTCAAAGCAACTCCATCGCAGTCATAACAAACTCCATCGCAGTCAAAACGAAACTCCATCGTAGTCACACATCGCAGTCACACATCGCAGTCACACATCGCAGTCACACGATCGCAGTGAGACGATCGCAGTTCACGATCGCAGGTCACGATCGAAGGCCGTGATCGCAAGTCGTGATCGCAACTTCGATCTTAACTTCGATCGTAACTTCCATCGTAACTTTGATCGTAAGATGGCTATCGCAGTTTACAAACCCTAGGGTTTATGCGATCGTAATGAACAAACTTGGATGCTTCCGGTGGAGTGTAAATCGCAAATAACAGAAAGACTATACCTGCAATTCCTGATGAAGACAATACAACTGATATACTAGATATGGTTTACAATACTAAAAGTTGACAAATTTTATTTCAATACCCCATTAAAAAACTAATACCCTATCACAATAACAGGTGATGACAAGAATCGAGACAATTTAACAACAATAGATAAAAACACAATAGAAATTTAATACGCGTTTGTGACAAAAATAGTACTTCGTATAATATAAGAAACAATAGGATAAAAAATAAAAATTTAATACCCTATAAAAATTGATGACAAGAATTATGACAGGAACAAGGATAAAAAAATTTATAATCGATCCAAGATTGTGACTTTATAAAAAAAATTGATCACCAAATCAATAGATAAAAACACATCAATCTAAAGAATCAACCAAATCTCTTGATACCAATTGTAGAATCATCTTTTCTTAGGATTATAGATGTGTTTGATTTATCTAAAATGGAAGGAAATGGAAGAACTAGAGAGAGAAAGGTAGAGAGAGAAAGGAGAGAAAATGGAGAAAGATGGAAAAGAGAAAATGTGATTAAGTGTACAACCCCTCCAAACATGCTAGGAGGGGGTTTATATAGCCACCCTACATGTGGGCTTTAGTGGGATATATGTTTACATATTAGATCACGAGCCCAATACTTGAATCTATCTTTGGAGTGACCGATCCTTTCTAAATACGTAAAAACGTATTTCCAACAATCTCCCCCTAAGGGAGGTCACTCCAAGTTACAAAATCCTAAATAGTCTATAGCTCGTGATCTATGCTAACAATGATGTGACCGAGACTTTCTTTGGAAAAACGTATTTCCAACATAAGTAACTAACAATATAAACATCTGCTAATACGCCGGACGCTCAAACTGGATCGAAAGTATTCAAATAAAACTGAAGGGAGCCCTTTGGTGAAGATGTCTGCATACTGATAACGAGAGGGAACATGAAGCACACGAACGGTACCAGTAGTAACCATGTCACGGACAAAATGGATGTCAATATCGATATGTTTTGTTCGTTGATGTTGAACGGGATTAGCAGACATGTAAATAGCACTCACATTATCGCAATATACTATTATGGCAGATGACAGAGGAGACTGTAATTCACGAAGGAGATTGCGAACCCACGCGGTCTCTGCAACTATATTAGCAACACCACGGTATTCAGCTTCGGCACTGGATCGGGAGAGAGTGTGCTGACGTCTAGAGGACCATGATATAAGATTGTCACCCAAAAAGACACAATAACCTGAAGTGGACATGCGTGTAGATGGGCAACCAGCCAAGTCAGCATCGGTATATCCAACTAGTGAGGTGGCAGCAGAAGCATATAAATGAAGTCCATAATCCAATGTCCCCTGGACATAGCGCAAAATCCGTTTAAGAGCAGCAAAATGGGGCTCTCGAGGATCGTGCATGTAGAGACAAACCTGTTGAACTGCATATGACAACTCCGGACGAGTGAAGGTGAGATACTGAAGACCACCTGCAAGACTACGGTACAAAGTAAGATCCTGAACTGAAACACCTTCCGAGCCTAGTTTGGACTCGGTGTCAACTGGATTCCGAGAGGGGTTGCAATTAGTCATATGAGCCCGATCAATAAGCTAAAGAGCATACTTCTTTTGTGACAAAAATAAACCTATAGAGTGACGAGTAGCAGAGATGCCAAGAAAATAGTTAAGTGCCCCGAGATCAGTCATGTCAAACTCACGATGTAACGAGCGAATAATCTGATGAACAAGTGTAGTAGAAGATGCTGTAAGAATGATGTCATCCACATATATTAGTAAATAAGCAATCTCAGTGCCCTGTCTGTAGATGAACAAGGAAGAGTCACAACGGCTATGAGAAAATCCAGCTCGGGTCGCATAACCTGCAAAACACTGAAACCAAGCACGAGGTGCCTGTTTCAGACCATATAACGATCTCTACAAAAGACAAACATGATGAGGGAACCGAGTGTCAACAAAACCAGAGGGCTGATCCATGTAAACCGTCTCGGATAAGTCACCGTTAAGAAATTCATTCTTAACATCAAGTTGGTGTATAAGCCAGTGGCGAGACACGACAATGCTAAGAACAGTCCTAACCGTAGCTGGTTTAACTACCGGGCTGAAAGTCTCGTCAAAATCAACGCCAAGCTATTGGCTGCTGCCATTAGCGACCAAACGAGCCTTATAGCGGCTCAAAGTCCCATCAGCATGAAACTTATGCTTAAATAACCACATGGAGTGAACTATATTAACACCGGCAGGCCTTGGAACAAATAACCAAGTGCCATTTTTAACTAACGCATTATATTCATCATACATAGCACTACGCCAAAAGGGATCAAGAAGAGCAAGATTGGGATTTTTAGGTATGGGAAAAAGAGTGGAGAGATTTAAGAGAGGTGGTGTACAGGTTTGATAATATCGGACTGAGATCGTGTAACCATGGTATGAGTACGGGTTTGGTCGTGTAGGTTAGTAGGTTGTTGAGGTGGTGGTTCAAACTAGGGGAGGGGGAGGTACGGTTTGGGTGTGTAGGTCGGGGTTAACGGGTGGGCTGTTTTGGTGGGTTGGTGATTCGGTGGTATTTGGTTGTTGGTGGGCTGGTGACGGTGGTATTTGTTCGTTTATTGGTTGTTGTGGAGGGCTATTGGGAATATTGGTGGTGTCATTTGTAATAGATGTAAGTAATGGGGAGATTGGAGGTTCGAGGAAAGAGTAGGAGGGTGAGGAGGTCGGTAATAAGTGTGTAAACACTTATCCTTTTGCCACTAAAATCAAGGAAAAACAAGACCTAATCATGTGTTTAATGTCATAAAAGTCGGAATTACGCGTGGTTTTGTGTTTTTGTGTTTAAATAGGTACAAATGATCAAAAGGAAAGAAAACACGGGATTTCACGGTCAAATGTTGAAGAAAAGTCCAAGAAAGAGACGAAGATAAAGTCAAAAGACCAATAGTGTGCCGAAGATCACGAAACCCGGCAAAATCGATAAGATTTTGAAGAAACAATCAAGGAAGCCGAAATCGAACTCAATTTTTAGCGGATTTAATCTTTTGAAGATATTCGAGCTTAGTGGGTCCCACAATTAAGCTTATTGGGCTTCAAAGCCCATTTATGGATTATCAAGTAACTATTGGGTCCATTTGATAACTAAGATTTTACCTAGTTAAAAAGATTCTTTGTCGTGTGTCTAATCGAATTGATCTAGGTTCTATGTGTGACTCAGTCGTTCTTTGGTGAAACAAATAGTTGTGTCGTTGTAGTAACTAAAAAGTGCAAAACTTAAAAGTAAATGGCACTTAAAGTAAATCTAAGTCTAATTTAAAATAAAGGGCAAGTATTTAAAAGCGTGACGGAAAATTAAAAAGCACAAAAAGTAAATAACGCAAACTTAAAACTATCTAAGGCAAACTTAAAACGCAACTAAAACTTAAAACTAAAGAAAGACTAAATAAAATCTAAGGCAAGGAATCTTAAAGTGCGACTAAGTAAAAAGGCGGGAAAAATAAAGCTTGAAAATTAAAAACAGAAAATTAAAAACAGTAACTTAAAAGAAACCTGAAAAATAGCTCATCCGGAATAATACCCTCATGCGGAATAAACATTCATCCGGAATGTCACCTTCGTTCGGAATGTTTTTCTTCACTCGGAATATTCACCAAATACCTTGATCCAGAATAAATGGCTTATCCGGAATATGTCACTTATCCGGAATAACTTCTTTATTCGGAATGTTGGTCTTGATTCGGAATGTTGCTGTTGATCTGGAATAATACTTGATCCGAAATAATATTCCGAATAAAACCCTTGATCCGGAATGTCTTAATATTCCGAATAAACTCCTTGATCCGGAATAATAAATTATTCCGGATGAACTTGTTTGATCCGGAATATTATTTGATTCGGAATGTTAGGTTGATCCGGAATATTCCCTTGATCCGGAATAATCTGTTGACCCGGAATAATATATATTCCGAATGAAGGTATTGATCCGGAATAATAAATATTCCGAATGAATCTCCTTGATCCGGAATGCACTGTTGATTCGGAATATGTACCTGGGAACAGAAACTTGTAGCGAAGAACAAGGAAGGCACAGTACACACGAATCTAATCAAACTTAAGCAAAATTAACCACAAAAATAAATCAAACTAATCACAAAACATCTACTAATGATAATCAAACAATCCAAAACAATCAAACTAACAAAACTAACCACAATAATCAAAACTCACTTAAATTAATCAATAAAAATCAAGAACATGAACATGAACAAATCAACATAAAGATTAAGATCAAATAAAGAAAGGTAGATAAGAGATTAACAAGAAAAAGTAAATATTGACAAGAAAAGTAAATGGAAACTTACTTGAAATTAAAGGTAATTAAGGTGCAAGACAAGATATTTAAATGGACATGAAAAGTAAATGACAAGGTAAGTAAAATGGAAGAACTAATTGTCACTATTAGCCAACAAAGAAAAATGTTAATCTAGTCTAATCTATATATAGGGGAGGTTAAGGAGTGCTTAGGAAGCTTCCTCCCCTCCTTCATTTTTCCTTAATTGCGCACTTAAGTCCTTCTCTTCTTAATCTTTTGTTAATTGCACCATTAGTCCTTAAGCCTTTTAATCTTCTTAAATCTTGGACTTTAATGACTTTTGGCTCGGGATTTCTTTGGACTCGTCTTTTAATTCTTCAATAAATAAGACTTGAGTTCTTCGGCTTTTAGTAAACTTCCGTCTTTTGACTTTTTCTTCGATAAATCTTCAGAATTGGTCTTGGACTTCCGTTCTTTTTGCACTCTTGACTTCTTGACTTCGTCTTTCATCTTTTTCTTCAATAAAAGCCCGTGAATGCCCGTGTTTTCTCCACTTTTCACCTTTTCGTCCTAAATCACAACAAAAACACAAACCACGCATAATTCCGACATAAAAGACATAAAATACACGTTTTGGCTCGGTTATTATTGTAATTAAGTGGTAAAAAGGATGGGTGTTTACACACCTATCAAATCCCCTACACTTGACCATTGCAATGTCCTCATGCAATGCATTAGTTACAAAGCACGTTTACACTTTTCATCATAATCAATCCACATTGGCCTTTATTAAAGAGATAGATAATTACAAACATTCAAAGTAAAGAAATCAAAAACATACCTTGGGTTTTAGAAATGTCATGAATAATCATCATCCTCAAGTTTTCACTTTCTCCATACCAAGCTTAAAAACGAGACCATTGTTATTATAAGTTAGCAAACTAACACGAACTCATGTGGGCCAATTACTCACTTAGACTCCCTTATTCCTAGGTGCTTATATTTTATTATTGTCTTAAATGATCACAAGGATACATTGTTTGACTTATTTCGATAGTTATTTAGGCCGAAAATAAAGTGAAGGATTTAATCAATAGTTAGCTAAAGGAAAAAATCTTTTAAAACTGCTTCTCGGGACCTCATAAAGTTCATATCTTGCTTCGCGATTTGAGACCCTTCTCGGACCGATATTTGGCAGCGACTTCATACATCAAACCTTGAGAGACGTTCATGAAATAATGGTCTTCTCTTCATATAGGAATTTCTTCACTTGAAGTTTTGAGAGATTCATACTTGGACCACGACTTCTTCATTTTTCTCCAATCATTATTTTGGACTTTGATATACAACGATCCGCCTCCTTTTATGACTTGGATCTATTTATCCTCATACCTTGCTAGGGTCTTTTCGGATACACTTCTCCATGACTTTTGGGGAGTTTTTGCTTTTCGTCGTGTGTCTCGATCCTTCATATTGATTTTCGATAAATGATTCTTCACATCACTTTGGATCTTTAGCAACAAAATATAGCCCTCATGTCTTGTTAGGACCTTTGTGGACTCGCCAATCTTCGCATCCTGCTTCAATAAGTTATGCCTTGTCTATGAACTCTAATCCATACCGAGCAACTTTTAAACGATCTTGGGCTAGAAGCTAAGTAACTTTTCAAATCGTACAACCTTATTTATTGCAGTTAAATTTATTAGCAAGCGATGGGAGAATAGGCTTATAATTAACTCACATAAATTCCCGAAAGAATACCAAACTTATAATTGGCTCTATCATCTCTCGTTCTCCACAGTTTAAAATCTCAAGGAATGAGACTCGTGGATGCTTAGCCTATTAAATCAAAGTTTTGGGTTTTCGAGTCGCCTATAGGATCTTGCAAATTCTTAGACTTTTTCAAGTTTAGAAATCGCATTTTAAAGTTCCCTTGATAAACGACTCTCTAGGATCAATTATAGGAACTTGCGAAAAGTTTTTGTTCTTAACCCGTGAGAGTTAAGACTTTCGCGTTTTATAGCTCCCTATATAAAAGCCTAGCAAAACTTGACTTAAACACGTTAAGGATACTAGCTAGAGTAAACTAAGATAAGTAAACTCGGGTTGAGTCAAAAGATTCACAACATTTGAAAATTAAAACCACTTTATTAAAAATTTAATCTAATAAGGAAAGAAAATAACTATACAAAGGGAAAAGCTAATAGGCCAAAATAGATCAAAAATTTTGAAAAATGTCGAAAATTTGATTTTCCGGTTAAAAAGAGGACAAATACAAGGAAAAGAGCCACTTAACTTCGATAGAAGTCCCCCTACACTTAATATAAACATTGTCCTCAATGTTTAAGCATGTGGGAGTAAACTCCCCTATACTTAGGACATTGTGCACTTTGTTTAAATCTTGCTAAGGAAGAAACAACTAAAGAGATTCCTATTTTAATATTGAGAAAATATAAAATAGTGAATCGAAAAGAATTTAGGATAGAACCGGGAAGAATGGGACACGACAGAATCACGGGTCGTCAAGAATCATCAAGAGTGGATCATTGAGCGCTCGAATCCCTGATTAGAAGAGGAGAGGAAATAGCAAACACAACGGGTCTCCCCTACACTTAGGATAAAGAAAGCGAAAAGATAGATGCATGGGTTGCCTCCCAAGAAGTGCTTGATTTTTGTTAACCGAATCGTGAGCCTGACTCGACCTTGATCATCATAGGAAGAAGCATGAAACATATCCACCGAGGTCAAAGACATAGTTTTCGTCATCAAATAGCACAAGCTTAAGGCGAACAAGGCAAGCCAAAGAAGAGTAGGCAAGGTTCCCTTAAGCAACGATGGAGCACGGTGGAAGCAAGGGTGAAGTGGTGCAAGCAGATCTTCAGTAGGTCCAAAAATCTTTCCTTTTATTTCATCAGGTGGATACTGAGATGGCTGTAGAATATCGATACCGGGGTCGAACACCTTTTCCTTTAGGGGAAAATAGCACTCAGGCTCAGCAGAATGTGAAGAAGACCCGCGATGAAAATGCACAACCTCGTCCTCAGAAGGGGGACAAAGAGGTGTTAAATCATACGTGGTGCGGATGTTGGTGTCGACCGGTTGCTTCTCCTTTGAAAGAATTTTCTTCAAATCCAAAGTAGGATGAAGACGATAATCTTCAAAGTCCAAAGGAGGAGCATCACTCTCATGAGGGAAGTAAGTGTTGAGAAACGTAGAGAAGTCTTCCTCAAAAGAATAATCATCCAAAGTAGGATTAAGCATGGATGACGGAGGATCTTCATCATGTGAAGAATCACTCGAAAGAGTATCGGCCTCATCAAAATCATCATATGTGGGCATGTCGGGATACTCGGAAGTACAATCATCAAAATCATCCGTATCTAAGCTAGAATCATCATCATAAGCATGAAAGATCGGTGGAGAATCATAAATGGGAGAAGGTTCCAAATTGGATAGAGAATCATCCACATCATCTTGAAAAAGTGGATTATCAATGCAAGACTCGAATAGAGGATTGTTGTAGATGACAAAATAATCGAGCACATCAATCATATTCGCAGATTCTCGTCCAAAGGATTTGCTTGTAAGCTTCCCCATTTTGAAAACTTGTGCATCATCCCCGACTCTTAAGATTAACTCACCTTCGGCAACATCAACTAGAGCTCGTCCGGTTCTCAAGAATGGCCGACCAAGTATTAAAGGAATACGAGGGTCCATTTCATAATCAACAACGACAAAGTCGACCGGGAAAGTAAATGTGCCAACTTTAATGAACACATCTTCGGCTATACCAACGGGGTAAGCGAGAGTGAGATTTGCAAGCTCAAGAGTCATCTTTGTTGGAGTAAGGTCGGGTAATGATAATGTTTTCCAAACACTCAGAGGCATAAGATTAATACTGGCCCCGAGATCAGCAAGGGCAGTAAATTCTTCAGTTTTGTTGAAGATGCAAGGCAACACAAAATGACCAGGATCTCCAAACTTTTCGGGAAGTTCTTTAAGAATAACTGCAGAACAGTTTAAGCGTGTGTTGGCGAGCTCAATCAACTTCTCCTTCTTGTTAAGCAATTCCTTGAATGCTTTCACAAATTTCGGCATGTGGACAAGTGCTTCAACAAGGCTAATGTTTATGTTCATTTGAGAGAGCATCTTCACATAGCTCGACACTTGAGAGTCATCCTTGTTTAGCATTTTGGTCTTGCCTAGCCGTGAAGGATAAGGGATATTGGGTTTGGGTGGTGAAGGTGCAGGTGTAGGTAAAGGTTGAGATGTTGAAGGGTCCTTCTTAGATACATCGTCATGACGAGGCGAAGACGGTAATGGTGCACTAATACTAGGTGTAGGAGGAATAGGGATAAATGGTGGTAGAGGAGGTGTAGATGATGGGGGTGGGATAGGTGGTCCTACGATGGTAACTCCACTACGGGTAGTAATAGCACTCACATTTGCTCGCGGATAGGTGACGGTGTTAGAAGGTAGAGAACTCGAAGTAGAAGGTTGAGCTGTGGGCAAGAAACTAGCCAGCATATTCTTAATATCATTCGTTTGAGTGCTGAAGGAGGATTGAATATTATCTCAAAGCTCGGATCTTATCTCATTCCCTTGCTTGGTGATATCCCCTTTCAAATTGATGATTTGGCTCTGCAGATTCTTGATTTACTCACCTTGGGTTCACATTATGGCTTCAATATCGGGGTTAATGGGTGGGGCTTGTTGAGTGGGTGGGTGATAAGGATTAGAAGCTCTTGGTGGGATTTGGTTGCTTCTAGTATAGTTGTTGGCGGGGTTTTGGTTTTGAGGAGAAAAACCGGGGGACAGGTAGTTGTTTGACCGGTAACTCAGCAAATTTCTATCCCCTTGAGGTCGAGCTTGGTAATTTTGCGGTGAATAATTACCATAAGCTGCATACACATTTTCCGGATTTCCTTGAGTAGAAGGACAATCAGTGTATGAGTGTGGACCGCCGCATGTTTCACAAGGATTAGCAACCGCTTTAACTTGTTGTTGTTGGTTTGAAGCGAGAAGCAAGATACTTTTGTTCATTTCAGTCATCATGCGGGTGAATTCGGTCATGTCAGGGCTTGCTGAAGTGGAGGAAACATTGAATCTCGGGTTGTTCCTTGAAGAAGCGGAGGAATCCCAGTTTTTGTGGTAAGTAGTCATGTTCTCAATTAGCTCTCTACACTCCTCGGGTCTCCTTTTCATAAATGTGCCACCGGCGGCTGCATTAATCGTATCACGATCACGAAAAGTCAAACCGTTGTAGAAAGTATCAATCAATGTGACTGGAAGCATGTTGTGGTTTGGACATCGATCGATCAAGACATTATATCTTTCCCAAGTATCAAAAAGTGATTCATCGGGTTCTTGCATGAAACCGCTGATTTGATTGCGAAGGCTCGTGACCATGGATGGTGGAAAGTAGCGCGACAAAAAGCGTTGAGTCATGTCATCCCAAGTATGAATTGAATTCTTCGGGAGACGATCAAACCATTTCTCAGCGTGGTGTGATAAAGTATGTGGAAAGAGTTGTAGGCGAAGAACATCCATTGTGGCACCAGGCAACTTCATGCTTTGGGTGATTGTAATAAACTTGTCGAGGTGTTTGTTGCTATCATCATCAGGCATTCCTCTAAAAGGATTTGTTTGCACTTGCTGAATCATGTGGTGCTTCAACGAAAACTCCAGAGCCGTGATTTGCATCGGCGTAATCGGTCCTCCTCGTCCAAACATGGTAGGTTGACAAAGCTCCTCCATTGTCCGAAGATCGGGCTGTGGAAGAACATTGTTGTTATTATTGTTGAGGTGCGGTGGATTATTGTTGTTGTTAACACCTGCCATACTTAAATCTTCTCGAGTATCGGGTTCTTGATAATTAGAAGATCTAGTACGCATACACCTACAAAGACAAAAGAAAACAATACCAAACGCAAAGACAATATATATACACAATAAAAATAAAATCTTTTTGGATTTTTGAAATTTTTAATTTTTATGCTTTTTTGAAATTTTTTTAAGCAAGAAAATAACGCTCACAAGTGAACGGATCCCAAAAAGCAACGCGGTTCACAGAAAACCGTTAATCTTTACGAAAAGAGCCGGCAGCGGCGCCATTTGATAACTAAGATTTTACCCAGTTAAAAAGATTCTTTGTCGTGTGTCCAAACGAATTGATCTAGGTTCTATGTGTGACTCAGTCGTTCTTTGGTGAAACAAATAGTTGTGTCGTTGTAGTAACTAAAAAGTGCAAAACTTAAAAGTAAATGGCACTTAAAGTAAATCTAAGTCTAATTCAAAATAAAGGGCAAGTATTTAAAAGCGTGACGGAAAATTAAAAAGCACTAAAAGTAAATAACGCAAACTTAAAACTATCTAAGGCAAACTTAAAACGCAACTAAAACTTAAAAATAAAGCAAGACTAAATTAAATCTAAGGCAGGGAATCTTAAAGTGCGACTTAGTAAAAAGGCAGGAAAAATAAAGCTTGAAAATTAAAAACAGAAAATTAAAAACTGTAACTTAAAAGAAACCTAAAAAATAGCTCATCCGGAATAATACCCTCATGCGGAATAAACATTCATCCGGAATGTCACCTTCGTTCGGAATGTTTTTCTTCACTCGGAATATTCACCAAATACCTTGATCCGGAATAAATGGCTTATCCGGAATATGACACTTATCCGGAATAACTTCTTTATTCGGAATGTTGGTCTTGATTCAGAATGTTGCTGTTGATCTGGAATAATACTTGATCCGGAATAATATTCCGAATAAAACCCTTGATCCGGAATGTCTTAATATTCCGAATAAACTCCTTGATCCGGAATAATAAATTATTCCGGATGAACTTGTTTGATCCGGAATATTATTTGATTCGGAATGTTAGGTTGATCCGGAATATTCCCTTGATCCGGAATAATCTGTTGATCCGGAATAATATATATTCTGAATGAAGGTATTGATCCGGAATAATAAATATTCTGAATGAATCTCCTTGATCCGGAATGCACTGTTGATTCGGAATATGTACCTGGGAACAGAAACTTGCAGCGAAGAACAAGGAAGGCACAGTACACACGAATCTAATCAAACTTAAGCAAAATCAACCACAAAATTAAATCAAACTAATCACAAAACATCTACTAATGATAATCAAACAATCCAAAACAATCAAACTAACAAAACTAACCACAATAATCAAAACCCACTTAAATTAATCAATAAAAATCAAGAACATGAACAAATCAACATAAAGATTAAGATCAAATAAAGAAAGGTAGATAAGATATTAACAAGAAAAAGTAAAGATTGACAAGAAAAGTAAATGGAAACTTACTTGAAATTAAAGGTAATTAAGGTGCAAGACAAGGTATTTAAATGGACATGAAAAGTAAATGACAAGGTAAGTAAAATGGAAGAACTAATTGTCACTATTAGCCAACAAAGAAAAATGCTAATCTAGTCTAATCTATATATAGGGGAGGTTAAGGAGTGCTTAGGAAGCTTCCTCCCCTCCTTCATTTTTCCTTAATTGCGCACTTAAGTCCTTCTCTTCTTAATCTTTTGTTAATTGCACCATTAGTCCTTAAGCCTTTTAATCTTCTTAAATCTTGGACTTTAATGACTTTTGGCTCGGGATTTCTTTGGACTCGTCTTTTAATTCTTCAATAAATAAGACTTGAGTTCTTCGGCTTTTAGTAAACTTCCGTCTTTTGACTTTTTCTTCGATAAATATTCAGAATTGGTCTTGGACTTCCGTTATTTTTGCACTCTTGACTTCTTGACTTCGTCTTTCATCTTTTTCTTCAAGAAAAGCCCGTGAATGCCCGTGTATGCCCGTGTTTTCTCCACTTTTCACCTTTTCGTCCTAAATCACAACAAAAACACAAACCACGCATAATTCCGACATAAAAGACATAAAATACACGTTTTGGCTCGGTTATTATTGTAATTAAGTGGTAAAAAGGATGGGTGTTTACACACCTATCAAATATTTTAATAACTGATTTTTGGTTAGTTAATTAAAAAGGTTTGCTTGCAAGATCTTTCTTTGCGTTGCTCGTACCCAATTGATATATGTCGTTGTTTCGTTCTCGATATCTTCTCGAATCGATCAAGGTAAAAAGTGGAATTGTTGTACTTGGTGACTAAAAAGGGGGAGCTTTGGTCTATAACTACTAAAACGATAAGTGCAGGAAGTAATAAAATTAAACTAAAAGCAATTACTGGAAATAAACTTGAATAAAAATCAAACAGTAAAATACCTAAACTTGGAGAAAACAGCTTATTCGGAATAAATGCTTGATCCGGAATATCAGGGAAATTTAGCTTATTCGGAATAATTCAACTCATGTGGAATAACTTGAAAGATTGCTTCATTCGGAATGTTCACTTGATGCGGAATGTTTGCTTCATGCTGAATAAATGCTTGACCCGAAATAAATCTCTATCCGGAATAAATATCCTTCATGCGGAATGTTTGCTTCATGCGGAATATGGCCTTCGTTCGGAATAACTTTTGATCCGGAATAATGTGATTGATGCGGAATAATGACTGACCCGGAATAAATGACTGATTCAGAATGTTTTTAGAAAACACCTTTATTCGGAATAACTACTCATCCGGAATATTGATTATTCTGGATGAACAAGTTGATTCGGAATGTTTGAAAGAAATCACTGATCCGGAATATTAAATATTCCGAACCAAAGGACTTGATCCGGAATAAAATCTCAAAACCTTGATCCGGAATAATGGATATTCCGAATGAACAATAAAATCTCAAAACCTTGATCCGGAATAATGGAAATTCCGAATGAACAATAAAATCTCAAAACCTTGATCCGGAATAATGGATATTCCGAATGAAGAATAAAATCACAAAACCTTGATCCGGAATAATGGATTTTCCGAATGAACAATAAAATCACAAAACCTTGATCCGGAATCTGGGCAAGGAACAGTAAAAAGCACGAAGAACAGGGGAAGTTTAATATAACGATTTTAACACAAAATCCACCAAGTTTTTAATCAAAACATAAACCAATTTAACCACTAATCATTTACCTATGATAAACATCAATCCAAAACAACAAAAACACAAAACCCACTTACTTTTTATGATCAAACCAATAAAATGAAACTTAAGAACTTTGAATCACAAAGAGATGAAGAACAAGATGATAGAAAGATTAAATGTAAACTTGTATTGATGATTAAGATTCAACAAACAAAATGGAAAGATTAAACTTACAAGATTGGAAGAAATCATAGGAAATGAAAAACCACCAAACACCCTAGTGGTGATGGTACTTCCTACGAAACAGGAGAAATGTAACAGAAAGAAAAACTAGTGGAAAATTGTGAATGGGAGGAGTATTTATAGGCTTCCTCCTTGGTTGGTGAGTGGGCTTTCTCCCTTTCTTTTTGTCTTCTCGTCTTTTCAGAAAAGTTGACGTTTTCGATTTCGATTCGGGATTTGTCGACGAATAAATTCAACTCGTCTTTTAACTTCTTCTTTTAATAGACTTGAGTTTCTTTGACATATGTAAATCTTCCATCTTTGGTCCTTTTCTTCGATAAATCTTCAAATATGCCCATTGACTTCAAATCTTTTGCATCTCTTGGACTATAGACTTCGTCTTTTCGTCTTTTTCCTCGATAAAACCCGTGCAATCCTATGTTTTCTTTAATATTTATCCGGTTGGCTCTAAAAACACAACAAACACACAAACCACGCATAATTCCAAACAAATGACATTAAATACGCGTTTTGGTCTTGTTTTAGCAAGAAATAAATGGTAAAAGGATGGGTGTTTTCACACCTATCAAATCCCCTACACTTAACAATTGCCATGCCCTTATGCAATGCTTAGTGATAAAGCAAATTTACACTTTTCTCATAATCAGTCAACCTTGGCCTTATTAACATACTACTAAAACAAAAATTAGAGTACTAAGAGAAATTTAAACTTTAAAGGAAACAAATGGATAGAAAACCATTTCCACTTGAAAATAGCTATATGAAAATAACTTGCAAAAGATCAAGGACTTACATTAGGGCTTTGGTGCTGCGAAGATTTATCACCCTCAAGTTTCACATTCCCCAAGCTAAGCTTAAAAACGAGATCATTGTTATTATAAGTTAGCAATTCAAACACTTACATACATGGCTTAATTATATGCTTAAACTCCCTTATTCCTAGGTGTATCTCTTATATTTTATTTTTGTCTTAGAATGATCATGAAGATGCATTTTTGGACTTATTTCGATAATTTATTTAGGCTGAAAGAAAAGTAGGACGATTTGATTAATAGTTAGCTAAAGGACAAAATCTCTTAAAACTGCTTCTCAGGATATCAAAAAGTTCATATCTTGGCATAACTCGCTTCGCGATTTGAGACCTTTCTCGGGCCGATATTTGACATGTACTTCATACTTCATATCTTGAGAGACGTTCTTGAGATAATGGTCTTCTCTTCGTTAATAGAGTTCTTCACTTGGAGTATTTTTTAGGGGTACTCCAACTTTTTTGACCACGACTTCATCATTATTTCTTCAATCGCTAATTGGGATTTTGAGATACAACGATCCGCCTCCTTTTCGGACTTGGATCTATTTATCCTCATACCTTGTTATGGTATTTTCGGATAGACTTCTCCATGATCTTTATGGGAGTTGATTGCTTTTCGTCGTGAGTCTTGATCCTTCATATTGACTTTGGGAATAATGCTTTTCACATCACCTTGGATCTTTAGCAATAAGATTGAATCCTCATGCCTTGTTAGGGCCTTTTCGGACTCGCCAATCTTCGCGCCCCGCTTCATAAGTTATGCCTTGGCTATGAACTCTTATCATTACCGAGCAACTTTTAAACGATCTTGGGCTAGAAGCTAAGTAACCTTTCAAATCGTACGACCATACTTATTGCAGATAAATTATTAGCAAGTGATGGGAGAATAGGCAGATAATCACACCAAGTGTGCTTGTGCAAGAATACCGACTTATAATTGACTCTATCATTTCTCGTTCTCCACAATTTAAAATCTCAAGTAATGAGAATCGTGGATGCTTAGCCTAATAAACCAATTAAGGTCTACATGGTTAAGGATACTAGCTAGAATGAACTTGGATAAGTCAATTCGGGTTGAGTCAAAATAATCGCAACGGGCCTAATATGTCAAAGATTTCAAAACTAGCTACACCACTTTATTAATATTTTCGACTTTGTTGCGGGATATATACATATGAAAGCAACGATAAAAATTTAAAAATTACGACTAAATGGCCAAAATTAATTAAAAATTTGAAAAACGTTGAAAATTTTTTAAATTTTCCAGTAAAAATGGGGTCAAATTCATGGAAAAGTCCACTAAAATTTTGATAGAAATCCCGACACCTGATGAAAATTTGGAGACCCTTGTGCTAAGCAAAGATATAACCATCAACAAAATCAATAAAACATGGGTTCGAATTCATTTCCCGAAACAAAGTACTAGAGATAATCCTGTCAAAAAGCTGCCCGTCATTGTTTACTACCACGGAGGTGGCTTTGTAATCTTAAGTGCATCTTCAACTCAGACTCATGATTTTTGCAACGAGCTAGCGAAGAATCTCTCCGTCATAGTAGTATCAGTAGACTACCGTCTAGCACCAGAACACCGCCTTCCTGCAGCGTACGAAGACGGGCTAGAGGCTTTGCACTGGATTAAATCAACACAAGATCCATGGTTGATAAACTTTGCTGACTTGTCTAATTGTTATATCATGGGCACTAGTGCTGGTGCAAACCTAGCTTACCATGCAGGATTACGTGTATCACAACAACTTGATGATCTCGAGCCGCTGAAAATCAAAGGTTTGATCTTGCACCATATATTCATTGGAGGCGTGGAGCGGACAGGGTCAGAAATCCGTTTGGCAGAAGCCAGCGGCTTGACTTTATTCCAAAGTGACACGCTGTGGGATTTAGCTCTACCTATCAATGCAAGTCGTGATCATGAATATAGCAATCTAATAATAGGCGGTTCAGATGATATTGGTCGCATCAAGGACTCAGGCTTGCGGGTGATGGTGTCGAATTGTTATGGTGATTTGATGATTGATCGTCAATTGGAGTTTGCAAAAAAATTAGAGCTGAAAGGTGTAATGACCGAGTGCTTTTATGGAGAAGGTTATCATGGGATCGAGTTATCTGACAAATCGAAGGCCACAGAGTTGTTTGACGTAATTTCAAGTTTCATGTCTTTGAGTATTAATGGTCGCTATAGTTAAGCGTTGTTTGGTAAGAGAAAATGAAATATCGAATGAAATGAGTGACATAATGAAATAAGTAGGATAATGTAATGTATTACAATTAATAATAATGTTCGGTTTGTATCATAAGATATAGGGTAAATAGCATAAAAAGGTATCCATCTTAAGTCAAAACTCAATTAAAGGTACTCAACTTTTTTCTTCTCAATTTAAGGTATCGATCTTTTTTCATGTTGCAATGTTAGGGAATTAACAAATTTAAAAGTTATATATTAACAATCGTTTACTTTATTATTGTATCGTTAGTCCTTTACATTAATGACACTTTATAATAAACTCAAAATTCATTTTTTTATAGTTTTAGACCGCTTTTCACCTTTTTCGTCTGATTTTTACTATTTTCGTTTTTTTTTAATTGTTCCGGTCCATTTTACAACATTCTTTGTTCTTCTACCGTATTCAACCGTTTCATCCATTTTTTATACGTTTTCGAGCCCTTCTGACCGTTGTGTCCATTTTCTGACTTTTAACTGTTTTCGTCTGTTTTTCTGTTTTCGGCTTCTTTTTTACCATTTCTGAACGTTTTTATTTGGTTTATTTATTTATTTCGTCCATAAATTAAATAGGTGATAACGACAAGAAACGGGCGAAAACAGTAAAAAAAAAAGGTCGAAAACGATATCAAACACATTAAAGGAGGTCGAAAACAGTAAAACCGATAAAACGAAAAAACAGACTAAAACAATTAAAAACCGAATGACAATGGTAAAAATCAAACGAAAAAGATAGAAAACGGTCAAAAATTGTAAAAAAACTAATTTTGAGGTTATTATAAAGTGTCGTTAATATAAAGGACTAACGATGCAATAATAAAGTAAACGGTCGTTAATATCTAACCTTTAAATTTGTTATTGTCCCAATATTGCAACAAGAAAAAAGATCGGTACCTTAAATTGAGAAAAAAAAAGTTGAGTACCTTTAATTGAATATTGAAATAAGATGAGTACCTTTTTATGCTATTTACCCTAAGATATAATGAAATAACTAAAATACTCATGAACGATAATAAGTTTATTTAATGTCGTTAATTAATAATAGAGTTTTATGTAATGAACCATTACTTGTAATAAATCATTACGTTTCATAAATGTAAACAAATAAGATTTGTTCATTATATCGTAATTGCCTTTTTCATTCCTACCTTGATTACGCATACCAAACGCTACGTAAATATTCATGTTTATCAGATTATTATTACCACCAGACATGGTTGTGATACGCTTCTGGTTTTATGTGAGTCGGTCGATGAGTTAATATTATCTATGTTTGTTTGTTTACAAATGTTTTTATGGTGGGATATTTAAGAAGTTATGTTATTCGGTATATATATCGAATGTTTAATTAATGAATCAATCCATCAAGTTAAACAATAAACGAATATCTGATTTTCTCTTCTCTCGTTCTTAAAGAGCAACCACTAAGAACATTCTTAAGGACCGATGGGTCAAGACTATCTATTTTTATTTTATCCTTATATAAGAATGATTTTATGTTGGCTTGTTTAACAAGTTATGTTATTCGGTATATATACCGAATATTTTATTAATAAATCAATCAATCAAGTTAAAAAATAAACAAATGTCTGGTCTCCTCTTCTCTCGTTCTTAAGGAGAAAACATCCGGTAAAAGTGGTGTCTTATATCGATGTTATCCGTAAGGGTCGTATCAATTGGTGCTCTCGTTGAGAGTCCTCGTTGAGGGCTTCCAATTTAAAGTTTCAACAAAAAAAGTTATTTTCCATCGCAGTTAATGTTCACACCGTAGTTTTCATCGAGGTTACTATCCATCGCGTACTGTTCATCGGCTACTGTTCATCGGTTACTATTCATCAGAAAAAAATTATTTTTTTTTTCGAGTTATTGTTTATGGCGTCGGGCACCAGCGATCGGGACGCACTATCAAAGCTCTTGTATAAAGATACGGTGGCTGAATATGTTAGTTTGTGATACTTCCAAATCGAGTAACGAGAATTTCTAAAGATTTATTTAAATATTTTTATGTATGTGGACTTAAATCGCTTATACAAGTGCACTCTTAAGGTAATCACCTATAACTTTATGAGAAGCCTTTTTGCTTAACCCGTATAATGAAGGATAGTTTTAAGAGAATTGCAGGGAAAAAGCTTAGCATAAAGAGAAATTAGATGTCGTTCTATCCTGGCCAATTGAAGAAGCTCCACCTGTGATTAAAGGGTCCTTATATGCTAAGGGAGATATTGGCGTTGTTAAGGTTAGCATCGTGATAGATGATGTATTCGATATCGGTGAGAGTAATGTGGATAGTATGAAAGTTCGTAGACTTTTATGAATTTTTAAAATATAAGGAGAGTGTGGAAGAGGTTCTTGTGGAAGAGGTTCTTGTGGAAGGTGCTGAAGCTTTTGGGTTGACGATGATGAGTTGAAAAAGTGATATCGATATCTAAGGATGATGGCGACGTTTCAAAAGCTTTAGGTCTGAAAACTCTAGCGGAGGAAAATGAATTAGCATATAACGGGGTTAGTCCTATTGTCTTTTGTTTGGTCGCTCATGAAAGTCCGCAAGTTCGTCAATTATAGGAAAGAATGGATATGGGTGATGATCACGGGCTTATGGGATATTCTTCGTATCACCTTGAGGAAAAGTTGATTTTCGAAGGAGTGAGGAGTGTTACAGCCTGGGCATCGAAAGATGGAAGAACGATGTTGTGTTTTGTCCAAGACAATGGAAAGAGAAAGATGAAAAAGAATGTTGGTCGCGAAAGTAGAATGCTGGAGAACGAACTGGGTTGGAGAACCGTCTTTGTTTGAGTACTATATGTTGAAGGACTTTCTGGGTGGAGAACAATTGTGCTGGAGAACTATCTGGATGAAGAACTATACAAATGAAAGACAAGACTATTGTATGATTAAGATATGGGATCATGGAATCGAGTGTTTTTCAATACATCACCTTGAGGGCAAGGTGGATTCGAAAGAGTGAGGAATGTTGGAAATTTAGTGCAATTATGGGAACGGGTAATACTTGTAAATGGGTTTGGAGGTACGGAGTGTACACCCATTAAGTCCCTTACCTCCCTGGACTCAATATAGTGGTTGTGATATCAGTAGGAAGCTGCTCCTGGTCAGGAAGTTGCTCCTGGTCAGGAAGCTGCTCCTGGTTAGGAAGCTGCTCCTGGTTAGGAAGCTGCTCCTGGTTAGGACGTTGCTCCTGGTGATGTACAAAGTCTTTGTAACCTCTTTGACCAGTTAATGAGGGTTGAATATTGACTTGATGACCAGGTTTATGGTCATGTAACCACTATGCTTTATGAAGGTAATTATGAGATTAATAGGCCGATTAATGCTCTTAATACCTTTGACTAGGAGTTACATTCCTTAAGGAATAGGATCACTATAAATAGTGATCATATTTTGCATGATGAAATATACAAAAACAGGAAACACTTACACGCACAGAGTTCTTGATTTGTGCCTAAAACAAGAACTAACTCTTGGTTTTATCCCAAGGAGGTATTCGTGTTAACCCAGGCATAGGGTCGAATAATCTTCTTTGGAAAGTGATTACACGACTTCAAGAGATATCCGGTAACCATTCATTGGTACGTAGTTAGGCTATTGATTATCTTCACCCTGTTGGAACGAAGTAAACCCCAACAATCAAAGAAGATTATCTTGTGATAATCAATGGCGGCGGCAATGAAGCATATGGTGGCTAACTTCTCCAAACTGGACAAGTTTGAAGGGGTTGATTTTAGGAGATGGCAGAAGAAGATGCACTTTCTTCTTTCTACCATGAACGTGGTGTACGTGCTGACCACTCCCATTCCTGATGGTGGTGATGATGCTACTTTGGAGGAACTGAGGAAAAGGAGCAAATGGGAGAATGATGATTATGTGTGTCGCGACATAATTCTCAATGGTATGTCTGATTCTTTATTTGATATTTACCAAAATGTTGAATCTGCTAAAGAACTATAGGATTCCTTGGAAGCCAAATATATGGCTGAGGATGCATCAAGTAAGAAGTTCCTTGTGAGTGATTTCACAAATTACAAAATGACTGATTCAAGACCAGTCATGGAACAATACAATGAACTTCTTGGAATACTTGGCAGATTTACACAACATAAAATGAACATGGATGAGACCATTCAGGTCTCGTGTGTCATTGACAAACTACCTCCTTCTTGGAAAGATTTCAAGCACACCTTGAGACATAAGAAGGAGGAGTTAACTCTTGTTGAGTTGGGAAGTCATTTGCGCATTGAGGAATCCCTCAGGGTGCATGAAAGTGATAAGCCAAAGAGCAACAATGTTGATGGTTCATCTGTTGTCAATATGGTGGAGCATAACAACTCCACCAGGTACAATGACAACAAGGGCAAACGTAAGCATCATGATAACACCAAACCTGATCCTAACAAGAAGTCATCAGTGGCTTGTTGGAAGTGTGGGAAACCTGGACACTTCAAAAGGGATTGCAAAGGTGTTAGCATTAGCAACCAAGCTAATGGATCAGGCACAAAAGGTCAGAATATGTTTAATGAATCTCTCCAGATTTATTATGTTACATATGTATCTGAAGCTTACTTTGTGCAGGATGATGATGTTGCGTGGTGGGTTGACTCTGGAGCAACAGTACATGTGTGTAAAGATAGATGTTGGTTCAAGACTTATGAGTCAATGAATGATGGATCTATTCTTCACATGGGAAATGAGTCAACAGCCCTAGTGCATGGACGTGGTTGTGTAGATCTTAAATTTAGTTCTGGAAAGATTGTTTCTTTGTTTAATGTTTTGCATGTTCCTAATATTAGGAAGAACTTGGTTTCTAGTAGTGTTTTGAATAATTGTGGTTATAAACAAGTGATTGAATCTAATAAATTTGTTTTATCTAAACATGGTGTGTTTATTGGTTTTGGCTATTTGAGTAATCAAATGTTCAGGCTTAATATTGATTCTAGTATAAATGTTGATTCTGTCCTGATGACTACCACTAAACTGAATGATTCATCACTATGGCATGCTAGACTAGGCCATGTCCACTATAAGAGGATGCAAGATATGTCTAAGGATGGGTTAATTCCAGCTTTTGACATGGACACTGATAAGTGTCAGACTTGTATGCTGAATAAAATTACTAAGAAACCATTTCAGGATGTAAAACGTGTAACTACAGTTTTGGAGCTAATCCATAGTGACCTATGTGATTTGCATGCCACTCCCTCATTAGGGAATAAGAAATACTTGGTAACATTTATTGATGATGCTTCAAGGTTTTGTTATGTCTATTTGTTGCATACTAAGGATGAAGCATTAGATAAATTTAAAGTATTTAAAACTGAAGTTGAATTACAACAAGGAGTCCAAATCAAAAGATTTAGGACTGATAGGGGAGGTGAGTACATGAATACTCAGTTTTTTCAGTCTGTTGGAATAATCCATGAAA
This sequence comes from Glebionis coronaria, assembly GCA_025667525.1. NCBI lineage: Eukaryota > Viridiplantae > Streptophyta > Magnoliopsida > Asterales > Asteraceae > Glebionis > Glebionis coronaria. Next base: position 100,821,295 of record CM046875.1, read on the forward strand.
CAACTGCCCCCTATACTCCACAACAAAATGGTATATCAGAAAGGAAAAATATAGTACTAAAAGAGATGGTTAACTCCATGTTATCCTACTCAGGACTGAGTCAAGGGTTTTGGGGAGAATCTATGTTAACAGCTTGCTATTTATTAAATAGAGTTCCTAATAAAAGGAACAGGATTACCCCTTATAAACTCTAGACTAAAAGGAAACCAAACTTGAACTACCTCAAAGTTTGGGGTTGTAGGGCTGTTGTAAGACTCCCTGATCCAAAGGTGAAAACCTTGGGTGAAAGAGGCATTGAATGCATCTTTGTTTGATATGCTGAGCATTCCAAGGCTTACAGGTTCTATGTTATTGAACCTAATGATTCAGTTTCAATAAACTCAATCATTGAATCAAGGGATGCTAACTTTGATGAGACTAGGTTCTCATCAGTCCCTAGACCAAGCCTTAGGACTCCTATAGGAGCTGAGGACACTGGTGTTTCAGTGGAACCTAAAAGGGTCACTGATGAGGTTGTGGTTCAGCAACCTGAGCCTGAGCTTAGAAGAAGCACAAAGCATAGGACTCCAAAGAATTTTGGGCCTGAATTTCAACTATACCTAGTTGAAGGAACAAGGGATGAGGTCTCTGACCAGTACTACTATTGCTTTAATGTTGAGGATGATCCCAAAACATTTGATGAAGCAATGAAGTCCCAAGATGTTGCTTTCTGGAAAGAAGCAATCAATGATGAGATGGATTCCATCATGGGCAACAACACTTGGGTGTTGGTTGATCTACCTCCAGGTTGTAATGCACTTGGTAACAAGTGGATTTTCAAAAGGAAAATGAAGGTAGATGGAACTGTTGAAAAGTTCAAGGCAAGGTTAGTCATTCAGGGCTTTAAACAAAAGTCAGGGATAGACTATTTTGATACTTATGCTCCAGTAGCACGTATCAGTACCATAAGAATGCTGATTGCTCTAGCAAGTATTCACAATCTGATTATTCATCAGATGGATGTGAAGACAGCATTCTTGAATGGTGACTTGGATGAGGAGGTTTATATGAACCAACCTCAGGGCTTCATCATGCCTGGTCATGAAGGTAAGGTGTGTAAACTGATTAAGTCCTTATATGGACAAACCAGGCACCTAAGCAATGGCACCAGAAATTTGATGAAGTGGTTTTGTCTAATGGTTATTCACTTATCCAAGCTGACAAATGTGTATATAGCAGATTTGATGAATCTGGTAAAGGAGTCATCATTTGCCTATATGTTGATGACATGTTAATCTTTGGTACTGACCAAGCTAAGGTTGATCAGACAAAGGATTTTTTGTCATCAAAGTTCTCCATGAAAGACATGGGGGAGGCTGATGTTATCCTTGGCATAAGGATTAAACATGAAAGTGATGGTATTGTAATTTCTCAGTCTCATTACATTGAGAAGGTGCTAAAGAAATTCAATCACTTTGATTGTACTCCAGTAAGTACACCTATGGATACAAGTGAGAAACTAATGCCTAACAATGGTCAGGCTGTCTCCCAGCTTGAGTATTCTAGGGTTATTGGTTGCTTGATGTATGCCATGACTAGTACTAGGCCTGACATTGCATTTGCTGTGGGTAAACTGAGTAGGTATACTAGTAATCCTGGTACTCATCATTGGCAAGCAATTCAGAGGGTACTGAAGTATTTGAAAGGAACAATGGATTATTGTTTGTCTTATACTGGATATCCTTCAGTGTTGGAAGGTTACACTGATGCAAGTTGGATCAGCAATACTGAGGATAATTCATCCACAAGTGGCTGGGTATTCCTTCTTGGTGGTGGTGCAATTTCTTGGGCATCCAAGAAGCAAACTTGCATTACTGGTTCAACAATGGAATCTGAATTTGTGGCTCTAACAGCTGCTGGTAAAGAGGCTGAATGGTTGAGAAACTTGCTTCTTGAGATTCCATTGTGGGTCAAACCTGTGGCACCCATTTCTATCCGTTGTGATAGTGCAGCTACATTGGCTAAGGCATAAAGCCAGATGTACAATGGCAAGTCTAGACACCTAGGTGTTAGACATAGCATGATTCGTGAGTTGATCACGAATGGGGTGATTTCAATAGAGTTTGTGAGGTCTCAACAAAACTTAGCTGATCACTTGACGAAGGGATTGGCTAGAGACTTGGTTATAAAGTCTGGTAAAGGGATGGGTTTAAAAGTCCACTCTAGTCACTGAATGCTAGGACACCCAACTCCCTCCTAAGGAAACTTGGGAGCTGAGTTCAATGTGGAAAGCTGAACATTCAGGGGACTGAAGTACATGTAGATCATCCCAAGGATGTGCTTGTACCTGCTGAAAGGAGGATGAAGTTATAAACTTCTTAATGGTTAATTTCTTTGAAAAAGTGCTTAAGCAGGAGCATGAACTAAAGAGGAACCACCTATGTAAATGTTGAGGTTTCTCCGCCTCAAGGAGCATGGACTTTGGCTCTTACAACATTTATGAATTGGATATGGACACATGGCTTGTATGGTGTCAGGAGCGTTTTAAGTGTTTGAAAACTTGGGTGTATGTTATCTTCAGGTGTTCAAAGTAGTTGAAGGGTTCAATTCTTAGAACACCCTGATTCTCGAATATTTGGAGTGATGTACTAAGATGGAAATTCAATCCTCAGGACATTTTCATTTATGCACTGGTTTTGCTAAAGTTGATTTTCATGAAAAAAGAAATTGTACTAAATTGGGGAGGATTGTTGGAAATTTAGTGCAATTGTGGGAACGGGTAATACTTGTAAATGGGTTTGGAGGTACGGAGTGTACACCCATTAAGTCCCTTACCTCCATGGACTCAATATAGTGGTTGTGATATCAGTAGGAAGCTGCTCCTGGTCAGGAAGTTGCTCCTGGTCAGGAAGCTGCTCCTGGTCAGGAAGCTGCTCCTGGTTAGGAAGCTGCTCCTGGTTAGGACGTTGCTCCTGGTGATGTACAAAGTCTTTGTAACCTCTTTGACCAGTTAATGAGGGTTGAATATTGACTTGATGACCAGGTTTATGGTCATGTAACCACTATGCTTTATGAAGGTAATTATGAGATTAATAGGCCGATTAATGCTCTTAATACCTTTGACTAGGAGTTACATTCCTTAAGGAATAGGATCACTATAAATAGTGATCATATTTTACATGATGAAATATACAAAAACAGGAAACACTTACACGCACAGAGTTCTTGATTTGTGCCTAAAACAAGAACTAACTCTTGGTTTTATCCCAAGGAGGTATTCGTGTTAACCCAGGCATAGGGTCGAATAATCTTCTTTGGAAAGTGATTACACGACTTCAAGAGATATCCGGTAACCATTCATTGGTACGTAGTTAGGCTATTGATTATCTTCACCCTGTTGGAACGAAGTAAACCCCAACAAGGAATGATACGTCTTGGGCTTTGTGTTGGTCGGGGCGATGGGTCCATACTATCTATCTTTATTGTATGTTTATTTAGGAATGTTTTTATGTTAACTTGTTTAAAAAGTTATGTTATTGAAGGTTTTATGAATCAGTCAATCAATTAAGTTAAACAATAAGCAAATGTATGGTCTTATCTTGTCTTGTTTTTAAGGAGAAAACACTCGTAAAATGTGGTGTTTTATGTCAATATTATCCGTAAGGGTCGTTTCAGGTTGATAATAATTTGCTTAATGTCGAGTTTTATGTCTTTGGTATTTGTTGAAGTATATTTGAACAGTATATAACATATTTCTAGCCAGATAAACTGCAAATTTCGTCCATGTACTTAGCGAAATTGGCAAATTTGCCACCCAGAGCAAACTACACTCAATTTTTTCAATTTATTTCAAAATCTCGTGCAATTTTGCCACCGAGTTAACGTTTTTTTACTTTTCGTCGTTTTCCTCCATTAACTCCCACACGTGCCTAACACGTGAGGGTATATTCGTCATTTCCCGTGCTAAACCATCTTCTCATCAAATCCCCACCTTTCCTTTATGTAATTTTCGTCCCCGTAACCATTTAATACCCGTCACGATTGCTTCCAACTTTTGTTTATGCATATTGCGTCCCTGAAAACTGTTTTCTCGCAAAAGAAGGTGATGGTCCACATTTTGACACATTTAGAAGGACGTAATTTGCACGACGTTTGAGTTACTAAAGTTATTCAGGGACTTAAATGTGGAATCCAAAAACTTGTGATTCCTTATATCGTTTAAATAATCTAGGATGAACAATAATAAAGATAATAAGATGCACAACGGAATAAACATGAAGAACATCTTTATTATTTACTAACAAGGGTTCGTCATCATCCTATGTACAATGATGATTACATAGTCCTAATCTTACTTGATCAATGATAGGACATGTCATCTAACCTATGATAAGGATCAAACTAATGATTTTAAGACTAAAACCTAGATGTCTGCTTAAAAGCTCTAGACGTGGGTACACGCACACTAAACTCTATGCATGTAGTTCTACTTATATATGATAGTGTAGAAACTAGAATGGGAGGGGCGTGAATAGTTTCTATGATTAAGGTCCTAATTAAAATTATGTTGGTCCCAAAATTACCTTTTACTTGAATACTAGTTTCATAGTTGTTAAGTCAATTCCCAAACCATTTGCTAAGTAAAGAGTAAGGAAAGAAGCAACCTAATGTAGGACACCAATATTTATAGTGGTTCGGCAACGAAGCTCTCTCTTCGTTCCTACTCCACTCATCGAGTACACCTTACTCGCGATTTCCATTATATCCACAAGCTCACTTTTTGGCGTAGAAAAACATATAATGTCGCTTTTAATGTTTTTTGACACTAAACTAACTGTCGAGACCTAATCTTAGCTAGGATCAGTCTACACACGTTGCCTACTTCACATTTTCAGACACAAGGCTAGATGTCGAGTTCTAATTCAAAGATAGAACCAATCTTCGTCGCCCATCTTCTTTCCCGACACAAGGCTAGATGTCGAGTCCTAATCCAAAGCTAGAACCAATCTTCGTCGCCCATACTATTTTCCGACACAAGGATAGATGTCGAGTCCTAATCCAAATCTAGAACCAATCTTCCTAACTTTTCACTTTCAAGTAAAGTGAGAACTCACAAGACACATACGCACAATCACATCACTTTTTAGTTTAGTGAGAACTAACATACAAGACTTATTACAACACAAGACACATCTAAGTATACACATATAACTTGGATCTACATAAGACTAATCCAAGTATACACATACACATTGGATTTACACAAGACTAGTCCAAGTATACACAAATACCTTGGATCTAGAAAAGACTCAAATAAACAAAGTGATGAACATGACTAGATCTAAGAAAGTATGATCTTCATTGAGGCTTCATCTTTGATCACATCACATATGTGTGAGTGATCTTCTCTTTAGACAAGTAAAGAATGGGATCAAGAGGATAATCATAAGTAAACATACTTAACAAATTATGTGATCATTTACTAATGATTGGAAATATAAAAAGAAGATAAAAAGCAGAAAAATGTCCAAAAAGGTTCATTGAAAAATGAAAATATGATCCACTATTTATAGGGGATAAAGTATAACGGCTATCTGGGGACGTCTCATTAAATGGGCCAGTCGCTCAATATTGATATTGACCCGCAGGCACCTATATTGAGTCTTGGCTACTAGAGTCCGCTCTTTTTGTCCTTTAGTGAGGAAATCCGATCTGGTGAAGTTTATACCTCAATAGTATATTCTTAGGCCATTTGGAATATGCCAGATTCATATTTTCATTTTCCATTTTAATAAAACATTTTCTTAATAATAAAGTTTATTAAAATATTTTGTCACATTCGTATAAATGTGAGTTTTGAGGTTAATCACTTTCTATGATCACTAAACATGTATAAGATATGTTTTTGTAAGACTTAAATGATTATTACCTTGATGATAGTGTTTGTTGAATAATTCGTCTTTCGATTATCTTTGACGATAAATGTTTTTACACTTTGTCGTGATCAAATTTAAGAAAGATTAGTTATTACAAATAATGTTTTAGGCATTGGTTGCATTAACAATCTCCTCCCTTTTTATTACGACAAACCATAAACTCATTTATGTAAAACAAATATTTTTGAATTATTAACGAGTTTATCACTATCATTTCTCCCCCTTTTATCGAAGAAAAAAGGTAGCACAAATCTTTGAAGAAGAGAAGAATCGACTTTGTTAGTAGCTCCTCCTTGATGCTTACTCCCCCTACCTTAGGGAACCAAGTGATCGAGCTATGGTGACGAGCTACATACAAAGTTTAGTAGATAGATAAGAAACACCAATGTAATTGCAATAGTCATTACCCACTAAATAACTTGAGAGGGGGAAAGAAACAAAGTCCCAAATTATAGAGTGAGTATTTGCTAAGTATGTCAAATGAGAGTAATTTGACAAGCTCAATTCACAATTGTTAGAATAAAGGTAGAAAAGAAACATCCAACAATTTGAATATATAATGTCAAAAGGTTAAAGTCATAGAATTTTTGGAATCACCCAAGAAAATTAAAGGTTTAACAATATCAACTCTCAACAATATGTGTGATAAAAGAATTAGCAAAAATAAGCAATAACACACAAAATAATCATATTAAAATAAATATGCAAGCACATACAACAAGAGATTCATATTTGAAAATATGAGTACAAAAGCAAAAATATGAGAAAATAAAACAACATAAGCATAACAACTATTCTAGCAGTATTAGTCCTCCAAGATTGCTTAGGTTTTTATTTTAGACTCAAACAATTAGCACACAAAGAGTGTTTTAACCGGTAAAATAAGACGAAGGTGCATCTTCCAGAGATTTGCTCACGGGAATAAATACTCGAATAGGAGGTCGAGTAAGGAGAAATTAAAAAAAATTTAACTTCTCATACACATGAGAAAAATTCAATTTGTTGAAATCTACAACAAGCACACGAACTTTCATGATGCAAAACAATATCATTTGATGGGGGATGTCCATCATAATAAGAAGATGGTGGAGGAGAAGGAGAATGTGGATAGAAAGGTTACCGTCACAATACTTAGTGAGGTTGGGGAAAGAAGAGAGGCCATTAAGTTGAGGTGTGTTGAAAGGTTTAGGTGGTGGTGAAAGAGCTTCCCTTTCTCCAATAATTGGATTGATTGAGTAAGACTCATTTTAATACTCAATTGGAGAGAAAGTAGAAACCAGTGACGTAACAGAAAATTAGGATGTGGGGGGCAAAAAATTTTGTTTTTTACAATATCAATAAAATGCAAAAAAAAAATACAAGTATCGAGTTATTTTACTTAAAAATGATGGATTTATAAGGTTTTAGAACATTAAATGTTAGGATTTAAAATATGGGTCGGGGCAATTTGAGTTTTAGTGGAGCGCACGTTCGAAAAGGTCAAAATCGAAAAGAATATATACTAAAATTTATCTTATCGGGCTAGCCATGGGGGCACCGGCTCCCCGTACTACACACGTACATCCGTCCTTGTCATAAACAAATTTACGAAACGAACCCCTAAAGTTTAACTCATTTTTTAACAATTCTACACCATGAGAGACAAATTCCAAATTTCAAACTCCAAAGGCTAGTTATACTAGTCAAATTCAAGTAAACTATAATACCTGAAAACGATTAAACTATACATACGATTGAATCTAAAAACGATCCAAAACCAAACAAACGATCAAACCTGAAAACGATCAAAAACAAAACAAACGATCGAATCTGAAAACGATCCAAACTTTTTTTTAATAATCGAATCTGAAAACGATATAAAAACAAATCCCAACAATCAAATCTAAAATTGATTCAAAACGAATCCCAACAATCCAATCTTTTACTTCGTAAAGCAAAACGCTTAGTGGAGAATTTGTTCGTCTAAAAAATCAATTCTTTCTTTAATTAGTAGTATTTTTAATTATTATTTATATATTTTAAGCATGTTTAATTAAAAAATCATAATATTCCATAATTTGGAAAAATTATACGAAAATTCGTTTTGATGTATTTGAGAAAAGAAAAACTTGCATAAAAGTATAAGTGCCAAAAATACGAAAGAAAAAAAATCAAGAAAGGTGGGAGTTATTTTATAAAGCTAGCAGCCTAGCAAAAAGTAAAATACGTAAAGTTCTTGCGAGTGTTTGTCCATAATTATATTTCAAAAGGAAAAAAAAAAGAGCGGACTTCCAAAAAACCACTAATTCCATGGATCGTACGTGTGTAGCGTGTCCTGTGATTCATGGTACGATGTTTCTTTCCATCTATCAAATTTACTTCTTCAATTTGTAAAACGTAGTGCTTTGGATCAAATCAATGGATACCTTAATTCTTTTTTTGTCTTTTTTAAAGTTAATTGAAACCTTTAGCTATCACATTTTATGTCACTTGCTGGTTTATTCAGTTTGGTGATTGGATTTCTTCCCAATCTACACTCTTTTAAGAATTAATATATTTCGTTAGTGCATTTTGTCCCTAATTATTGAGACATACTGTAACATCCCACTTGGATAAATGGACTGTTACGTGTATTTATAGCGTGTCATCAAAGCTTGCAAGACAATGTATTAAACATTAACTGACCATACGGAAATACCGGAATCAAACATCGGTAGTCCAAACATAAGCTCAAAATATAAAGATCTAATACTTAAAGAAAAGGACGAAACAGTGTCCAAACAACCCAAAGTAATGTAAAGTGTGCATAAAAATAAAGGAGTCTGAAAAGCTCCCATCCAAATGCACGTACTCTCTTGGAAGTCCTAAGATCGTCCCTGTGTACCTGCCGTTTGGAAACATGAAAGGAAACTACGGCTGAGCATAACGCCCAATGAACGGATAACAAGCATGATAGGAATGTACTGAAAATAATGGAGTAGAAGACAACAATGAAGCTATAAGACTGATATGTAACATGTGGTAGAAATCTGTATAAAATCTGAGAAACCTGATTCATATATACTGAAACTGATTCATAACTATTAATTCTGAAAACATGCATTTACTGTATTTTAATTGCCAGAGCTTATATAGGTCACGTGCTGTAACAACCGTGCATGAATAACTGGAGGGGTGACCTCGTCATGCTGTAGAGGGGTGACCTCTAAATAACTGTGCTGGGTGGAGGGATCAGCTCCAATGTGAAGGATGTAGAGCACACACCACATTCACCCTGATAACTTGTAAACTGATAAGCCTAGGATGCATCCATACGCCCCACTAAACATACATATAAAAATGGCCAACCTGAACATGAGTGGGACGATGCAGGATATCACTCTCCTTCATGTGAGTCACGACACCGGTGCCTCTAGTGCCGTGGTTACGGTACCTCCGTAACTAGTACATAAACTGGTCGTGCTTATATATAATGCTCAGGCAATTTATTTATTTATTAACATGATTACTGATAAGCTTAAACATATACTGGGGAAAACATTTGGCTGAAGACGGGGAATCCTAATCATGCATAAAAAGGAAGTCCTTACTGAAAGGACGGAAACCCGTACCTCGTGTCCAGTAACCGACCGAGATCAACTGACAGAAAGTCTACTCTGATTTCACACGAGCTACATGAATAAGGGACTTGAATAAGTAAACTGATATTCGCTTATTTAATTTCATGTTCTTATTGGCGTTTCATTTATTTATTTTATTTCTGAAATTCTGTATGTATATAAACTGATCATTCTGATCTTATAATAATTCATTTTAATGTACTATCGTTCTACTATTTGTTACGGTACAAACGTATTTCTGACGCTATAGTAATACTATATTAAGTATCCCGCTAAAATAGAAAGTTTCTTAAATTAGAAAGTTCCCAAAATAATTTAATTCATTTAACAGAATTATACCCTTTTAAAATATTAAAGGTCTATTTTAATTTAATACATATAAAATATATTTTAGACATTTATAAAACAATTAGATTAAAAAGGTATAATATACAAATATTCATTTTATTTATTATAATAATGTCCCGAGCCTACCGAGATACCCCATCTCGGTCGCACTAAATTAAGCTTAAATCTGCCTATAAGAAATTAACGACAGAAAAACTGTCGTTAAAAACTGTCGCTAAAACTGAGTTTTTCCAAAACTGTCATTACTATGAATCTGCGACAGAAATTAGCGTCGCTAATCTGTCGCTAATCTCAAATAAAATTTTCTTTTAATTACTGTTTAACAAATTCCCACTGTTTCTCATATTTTTCCCACGGTTTTCATCGTGTTCCCACTGTTGTCACATTCCCAAACGCATCCTTAATAATTAAATAGTTCGTGTGTTTTGGCAGCCCCCTTTTTGGGTTGAACCTGGCCCTAGCCGCCCCTGTGTGGGTCACGGCTGGGCAGGGCTGAGGTCATCGAGGCCTTAGGGTCTCGGTGTGTTAAACCAAAACACCCCCGATTGCCTGGCTAAACAAACACGCCCCTTTCTTTGGGTCTTTTGACCCTCGGTCGACCAACAGCAGACTACACCGAGACCCACAGTGGTCTCGGTTTTGATCACCAACCCAAAACCCGACACCCCCATAATCAGACGGTTGTGGTGATTCGAAAACCATCTCATGAAACAACCCACAAACCCTAATTCGTTATTTTATGTGCTGTTTTTTTTTCTACTTGCAAAACGAGAAATGTTTTCTTATTTGATTAACAACAACACGTTAAAATACATACATGGATAGGAGACGATTACCGTATACACTACTTGGATTACTAGCAACTCGGTCTCCCACTTCTTCTTCTTTTTTTCCCGGCGGCAGCAACACAAAAGGGGTAAACCCTAATTTTTTTTTGTTATCGTCTGTTATGGGAGGAGGGTTAAAGTCCCGTTTTTTTATTTTTCTTAAAATGGGCTTGGCCCAAAAATTTTCTTCCTTTCTTTTTTTTAAAACAAACCGGCCCCTTTGGCCCTTTTTCTTTTTACTCCTTTTTTTTTTAAAAAATAATTATATATATTATTTCTCGCGTTTGTTTTCGTCAATAATTTCTACTTAAATAGTCTAATTAATTAAACCGCGTATTTACATTTCCCGATTTAAATACGCGTTTTACAATTCTTCCCCTCTAAAAGAATAATTCGTCCCCGAATTAAGGATACGGCCGTACTGGTTTTACAATTCTTCCCTTCTTAAAAAAAGAATTCGTCCCCGAATTATAAGGTATTTAAGCTGACTGGAGTAAAAGCCGAAAATGCTAAAAAGCTAGAAGATATAAAGGCTGAAAAGACATACCCGAGTCAGAACTGAAAGTGAGGATAAGAAGTTCGTATTGACTCCTCTGTTTCCCAAGTGGCCTCCCGCTCGGTATGGTTCCTCCACAGGATTTTGATGAAAGGAATGGTCTTCCTTCTCATAACTCGATCCTGGCGATCTAAAACTGCTTCGGGTTCCTCAATATAAGATAGATCCTCCCGAATCTGATCGAGTGGATAATTCACTTTGTAAAGCTCATGATAGTTGTACCCTCTGAGTAAAGATACATGAAACACGTTGTGGACGTGTGAAAGCTGAGGTGGTAACGCCAACCGATATGACACTTCACCGATACGTTCAAGGATTTCGAACGGTCCGATGTAACGAGGGCTGAGCTTGCCTTTGAGACCAAAACGTCTGACACCGCGTGCGAGTGATACTTTGAGGAACACACGATCCCCAGTCTAAAAGGATAGATCTCTGCGATGCTTGTCGGCGTAACTCTTCTGGCGAGTACGCGCTTCTTGCAGTTTGCCCTAGCAATGGCGACCTTTTCATTGGTCAGCTCTATTAACTCTGGTCCTTCAATCAAACGTTCTCCAACTTGATCCCAACAAATAGGAGCACGGCATTTCCTGCCGTATAACATCTCGAATGGAGCACGCTTGATACTAGCATGCCAACTGTTGTTGTAGGCAAACTCGACCAAGCAAATATAGTCATCCCAGTGTCCTGTCCATTCTAATGCACAGGCGCATAGCATGTCCTCCAATGTCTAGATGGTACGCTCTGACTGACCGTCTGTCTGCGGGTGAAAAGTTGTGCTGAGCTTGAGCCTAGTTCCCCAAGCTTTATGCAAACCTTCCTAGAAATGAGAAGTGAAACGTGGGTCCCTATCTGATATAATTTCTGAAGGTATACCATGTAACCGTACAATTTCCTTGGTGAATAGTTCTGCTAATTTACTGACTGTGAAATGTTTACGGATAGGAATGAAATGTGCCGACTTGGTCAAACGATCGACAACAACCCAGATTGTGTCATGTCTCCGCTGAGTTTATGGTAGTCCAGTTACAAAATCCATAGAGATCTTGTCCCATTTCCACATTGGAATGTCTAACGGCTGAAGAAGACCACTGGTATGCTGATGCTCTATCTTAACCTGCTGGCAGGTTAAGCATTTAGACACAAAAGTTGCGACATCCTGTTTCATGCCGCTCCACCAGAAATGCTGCTTAAGATCGTGGTACATTTTAGTGGAACCTGGATGAATAGAGAACGGAGAGCTGTGAGCCTCAGTCATTAAGGCTTCTCTGAGAGCAGGGTCTTCTGGAACGCAGAGTTTGGTACCCTGCCATACGATACCATCGTCATCGATGCGAAATTCGGTCTGCTGGTCAATGTTCTGGACTATCGCCCAGATTTCACCATCATCCTTTTGTGTGGCTTTAATCCTAGAGAGTAAATCTGGTTCTACTCTCAGACTGGCCCAGTATCCCCTCTATCCGCGTGCTAAGAGCTCAATATCATACCGCTCTAAGTCCCAAATAATTTCTTCCTGAACTTTGATGCCATTTATCATACCTGACTTTCTGCTAAGGGCATCTGCTACTACATTTGCTTTACCTGGGTGATACTGAATATTAGTGTCATAGTCTTTCAGCAGTTCTAACCATCGCCACCGTCTCATGTTCAGCTCCCGTTGGGTAAATATGTACTTGAGACTTTTGTGATCGGTGAAGATATCACACGACTCAACATATAAATAATGCCTCCAGATTTTAAGGGCGAAAACGACTGCTGCGAGCTCTAGATCATGAGTAGGATAATTTTTCTCATACGGATTCAGTTGACGCGAAGCATAAGCAATGACTTTCCCATGCTGCATAAGAACGCAGCCTAAGCCCTTTCCTGAAGCGTCACTATAAATCTGATAACCACCTGTCCCAGATGGAAGTGTAAGTATCGGTGCTGAGATCAAACGATGCTTGAGTTCCTCAAAACTCTTTTCTCTCTCCTCGGTCCATATAAACTTTTCACCTTTTCGCATAAGTTGGGTCAATGGTAACGCCAAACGTGAGAAGTTTTCCACAAACCTGCGGTAATAACCCGCCAACCCAAGAAAACTACGTATCTTTGTGACAGATGTCGGTCTTGGCCATTTGGTGATGGCCTCCACCTTTGCAGGATCCATAGTGATTCCTTCTGCAGAAACAATATGACCTAGAAACGCCACTGTATTCAGCCAAAACTCGCACTTAGAAAATTTAGCATATAGCTTTTCTCGTCTGAGAATCTGCAACACTGTACGGAGATGATTCTCATGTTCCTCTTTGGATTTGGAGAAAATAAGGATATCATCGATGAATACGATCACAAACTTGTCTAAAAATTCGTGGAAGACTCTGTTCATCAAGTCCATAAATACTGCAGGCGCATTCGTGAGACCGAATGGCATAACCACAAACTCGTAATGACCGTACCCCTCGTGCGAAAAGCAGTTTTGGATATATCCTGCTCTTTTACACGCCGCCGATGGTAGCCTGATCATAGATCGATTTTTGAGAAGTGCTTGGCACCCTGAAGCTGGTCGAATAAATCATTAATACGAGGAAGTGGATAACGGTTACGAATAGTGAGCTTATTCAACTCACGGTAGTCAATACACAAACGCATACTACCATCTTTCTTCTTGACAAACAAAACTGGAGCGCCCCAAGGTGACACGCTTGGACGAATGAAACCCCTTTCTAGAAGTTCCTGAAGCTGATCTTTCAGTTCCTTAAGCTCTACAGGAGGCATACGGTAAGGAGCTTTAGATACTGGTTCTGCACCTTGAATGAGATCGATACCAAATTCTACCTCTCGCATGGGAGGTAAGCCTGGGAGTTCCTCTGGAAAGACATCTGGAAAATCTGACACCACTGGCTGATCATGAATTGAAGGTGCCTTGGCGGTTGTGTCATGAACTGTAGCTAGGAAACCCTCACAACCATGGTATAGTAGGGTACGAGCCTGTAAGGCTGAAATGATCTGAACATGTTTTCCTGGTAGGAAGCCCCGGTGAATATACTCTGGTGTCTGGATATCACCAAAGATGACCCGGTGAGCATGACAATCTATGGTGGCACGATGAACCGACAACCAATCCATACCCAGAATAATATCGAATTCACACATATCTAAAGGAAGGGCACTGACTGGACGGACTTTATCATCAAATTCAAGAGGGAGATCCTTATACACCTGGGTAATGAGTACGGAGTCTCGCATGGGGGTAGATATACTAAGTACACTGTCTAGTGGTGTAGGGGTCATATTTATACTAGCAGCATATGAAGTAGATATAACTGAGTGTGTGGCGCCTGTATCGAAAAGCACGCAGGCAGACTGTCCGTGTATAAACAAAATGCCAGTAATGGTACATGTGGTCTTATTTGCTTGCTCACGGGTAGTAGTGTAGACACGACCAGTGGTTGGTGGTATTGGTGGTGGTGGAGGTAAAATCTGAGGAATCTGGCCTGAGGTACCGCAGCATCCCCGCTCTTGCAATCCCTCTTCAAATGGCCCGGCTGACCACACTTGTAACAACTACCCGTACCACGACGACAAGGTCCCGCGTGTTTCTTCCCACATGTGATGCAAATGGGATAAGAATACCCGGTAGAAGCAGCTCTGGTTTGCTGAGAACCTGATTTATGATGATAAACACGTGTCACGATTCTGATAACTTAACTGAAATGAGGCTGTTTGACTGAAATTTAAAATTACCAGAATTTGCCGGTCGGGCAACCTGTTGACCTCTGTTGTTTTGGTCACGCCCCTGTCCAGCATCTCTGTTGGAATTTACAAAAATTTAAGATCTGTTTTACACGATAGTTTAGTATTTCTGGAGCTTAAAGAATCACCTGTAGTTGCCAGATGAGTTTGAGCTGCCGCGGTAGTTATCACCACCACTCCTCTTATCTGATCGATTACGGTCATATGACTGAACGTGGTTCTTGTAGTTCTGATGTGGAGTAGCCGATTGGGATCGGTCTCCTCCTCTGTGTCTGTAAGATTATGATTGGATAAGACATAACATATAAGTTGATAAGTAATAATGGGAGTTAAATTGTTTAAGTCTGTTGGGTGAGATGTACCTCTTCTCCGGACGCTCTACATTCTCGAGCTCATCCCTCTCGAAAAGCATCTCAATATCACGAGCTGCATTAGCTACTTGTGACACTGATAGGTGTGTAAACACCCATCCTTTTACCACTTAATTCTGGCTAAAACAAGACCAAAACACGTATTTAATATCAATTGTTTGGAATTATGCGTGGTTTTTGTGTTTATTGAGTTTACAGAGCTAACCGGATGAATATCAAAGAAAACATGGGATTGCACGGGTTTTATCAAGGAAAAAGACTCAAGACGAAGTCTATTGTCCAAGAGGTGCAAAAGATTTGAAGTCAATGGGCCTATTTGAAGATTTATCGAAGAAAAGGACCAAAGATGGAAGATTTACATATGTCGAAGAAACTCAAGTCTATTTAAGGAAGAAATTAAAAGACGAGTTGAATTTAATCGACGACAAATCCCGAATCAGAATCGAAAACGTCAACTTTTCTGAAAAGACGAGAAGACAAGAAGAAAGGGAGAAAGCCCACTCACCAACCAACCACTAGGACTATATATAGTTTTTCCTTCACACAATTAGGGAGTTAGCTTCATTTTCCTTTTTCCAGTTCTTAGGTTCGTAGCATCACAAACACCATTAGGGTGTTTGGTGATTTTTCATTTTCTTTTTCAATCTTGTAATCCTTAATCATTACCCTTGTTACTCTTCCATTAATCTATCAATTCCATCTTTTCATTCATCTTGTTCATCTCCATTTTTATTGCAAGTTTTTAAGTTCTTGTTTGATTCAAGTTTGATTTTAAAAAGTTGTTGATTTAGTGTTTTTATTGGTGGGATTTGTTTCTTACGGTATCTAAATGATTTGTGTTTGATTTGGTAAAATCTTTTTAAGTATTTGATTTGATTTTGGGTTTAAATCGTTTTCCCTGTTTTGGTGTTACGGTTTTCTTCGTTACCAGATCTTTCCGAACAGAGCATATTTTCCGCATAGACAATTTCTCATTTGCCTTATTCGGAATATTGGTTATTCCGAATAGGGGTGTTAATTTTCTCTTACTCGGAATACCTCAGATATTCCGTATAGGTCTTACTTTCCGCATAGGGTATATTTTCCGAATAAGCAAGTTTTTCCGAATAGAGTATTACATTCCGCATAAGCCAAACTTTCCGCATAAGGGAGTTTTTCCGAATAGGACCTGTTTTCCGAGTAAGGTAAATTTTTTTCGCATAGAGATATTTTTCCGAATAGCATCCTTTTTCCGCATAAGCTGATTTTTCCGCATAAGGTTACTTTTCCGAATAGAGTTCTTTTATTCCGAATAGGGAATGTTTTCCGCATAGGGTTTTTTATTCAGTATAGTCTTATTATTCCGAGTAGACTTTATTATTCCGCATAATAGAGTTATTCCGCATAGAGCATCTTTTCCATCTATTCCGAATAGCACTCATTTTCAGTAAGGGTATTTTTCTGCTTTATCATTTAATTGTTTTTGATCTACTGTTTCTGGCTTTAATCTTTATTTACTTCATTTATTTAGAATAGAAAACCAAATCCACTTTTTGTCACCAAGAACAAATCATTCCACTTTTAACTGAGATCAATTCGAGAGGATTCCGAGAATAACGAACTTTTTCACCACACTAAAAAGCATGTATCAAATGGCGCCGCTGCCGGCTCTTCTCGTTAAGATCAAAAGTTTTTTGTGAGAACTTGGATTTTGGGATCCGTTCCCCGTGAACGTTACTTTTTCACAAAAATTTTCAAAAACACTAAAAAATATAAATTTTCAAAAATCCTAAAAAGTAAAAAACCATAAAAAACCAAAAATATTTTTTGTATTGTTTCTGCCTTGTTAGTTCTTTTGCAGGTGTATGCGCACTCGATCCACGTCATATCAAGAGCCCGAGCCTCTCGACCACTTAGACATGGCTGGTGTACCACCTCCAAACAATAATAACAACAACAACCCACCTTTCAACAACATGAATAATAACAACAACAATGAGCCCCTTCCGGATAATCGCCCAATGATTGAACTACTGCAAGCTCATGTTGATGGCAACACGGATCCAATTGTTATACCACCAATTGCCGCCAACAATTTCGAGCTCAAATCAGGCTTTATCCAGATGGTCTCCGCTCAGCCATTCTTGGGACGCACCATTGATGATCCACACGACCACATCAAGAGATTTCTACAACTCACCAACACGGTCAAGTTCAATGGAGTTCCACAAGAAGTTATAAGGTTACAACTTTTTCCCTTTTCTTTAGAGGGACAAGCCCGACATTGGCTTGCTAAGGAACCGCCACAGAGTATTCTCTCGTGGACGGATTTGGAAACAATGTTTATCAATTACATTTTTCCACCCTCTCGTACTACCGCTCTGCGGAATGAGATCATAAATTTTGAACAAAAGTACGATGAATCATTCAGTGAATCTTGGGATCGCTTTAAAGATCTTTTAAGAAAATGCCCACAACATGGTTTTACCAAAGTACATCAAATCAATACTTTTTACAATGGTTTAAGCATGAGTGACCAAGATTCACTGAACAGTGCCTCGGGGGGTAATCTATTAGCTAAGACTTCCAATGCTGCTTGGGATATCATTGAGAACAAGTCTCGTGTGCAAACCAAGAGTATTCGGACCAATGTTGCTAGTGCTAGCACTAATGACAACGACAAGCGATTGGACAAAATCACCACACTTCTTGAATTGCTTGTCACCCACACCGTCAGCAACAATAACAGCAACAACGCAAAAAACGCTCAAGTGAACGCTGTCAGCCAACCTTGTGAGATATGCGGTGGTCCTCACTCTTACACAACTTGTACCGCCACCCAAGATTACCCTGCAGAGAATGTGAATGCGACATATGGCACCTATCAACAACCTGCTTATCAAGCTAGACCTCAAGGTGACCGTAATTTGCTTAGCTACCGCAGCAACAACTATCTTTCACCACCTGGTTTCCCTCCTGCCAACCCAAACCAACAACAAAACCTTAACCGCCCTCCTCAACAACCTCGACAACCATACATACCACCTCACAAGCAGCAACAACCACCTCAACGAAATAACCAAGTCTACCAACAACCTGCTTACCAACCACCTGCATACAATGCTCCTTCCAACCAACCCACCGCTCTTCACCAAGAAGTGGAAACTTATATGAGGACTAACGATGCGATAGTGGGAAATCTTCAGAGAGAGGTGCTCAACCTGAAAGCAGACTTGGTCAAGCAAGGAAACGATTTGAGAGCAGACATGAGAAACACGTTGGATAGCCAAACTAATGATTTGAGGAACATGATGGCTAGTTTCTTCCAAAGTAGTCAACCCTCTTCTTCGGGTACTCTTCCGAGTAACACCGTTGCGAACCCAAGAGGGGAGATGAAAGCAATCACTACTCGAAGTGGTAAAGGTACCAAGGAACCCGAGCTTCCTATACCTCCACCGGTGGTTATGACTAAGGAGAACGAGTCACCTGCTCCTATTCCTCCTCCTTCTCCTTCCCCAATTTCTCCACCTCTTCTTTCTACCCCTCCTCCACCCGTGGTTGTGAGTGACCCTATTCCCCTTAAGCCTTCTTCTTCATCTAATATACCTTATCCTTCAAGGTTGAGGAAAGAGAAGCAAAAGAGCAAGGATGATATTCAGGTTTCGAATTTCCTTAAAATGTTCAAAAAACTGAATTTCAATATCTCCTTCGCTGAGGCTCTCGCTCACATGCCCAAGTATGCCAAAATGTTTAAAGATCTTCTGAGCGACAAGGAAAAGCTCCTCGATATTGCCAACACCCAACTTAATGAGAATTGCTCTGCAGTGCTCTTAAGGAAATTGCCAACCAAGCTTGGTGATCCGGGTCGTTTTCTTATCCCTTGCAATTTCCCGGGAGTAGAGAATTGCATGGCCCTAGCCGATCTAGGTGCCAGTATTAATCTCATGCCTCTAAGTGTTTGGAAGCAATTATCTCTCCCAGAGCTAGTCCCCACCAAAATGACTTTGGAATTAGCTAACCGTACGGTTGCTTATCCAGTGGGGATAGCCGAAGACGTCATTGTAGGAGTCGACAAATTCACCTTTCCTGCCGATTTTGTTGTCGTCGACTACGAGATGGACCCCCGTGTGCCACTCATTGTTGGTCGTCCATTCTTGAGGACCGGTCGCACTCTCATCGATGTTGAAGCCGGTGAGCTTATCATGAGAGTGGGTGACGATAAAGTAGTCTTCAACATGGGAAAGCTTTCTAAACAACCTTATTCTTACGAGAGTGTTAATTGTATTGACGTTCTTGATGAGGCTTGTGAAGAACACTTCAAGGATGCTTGTAAAAATATTCCTACCTCTCTCCCCAATGTTGAGACCGTTTCCTCTATCGACTCATCACTATCTCTCTTTGGAGAAAGTGATTTCCTTTGGAAAGATTTGGAAGCCACCTTGGAAGATGTGAAGCAAGACAATGACGATTCTACTGCCAATTGGGATGACGATCTTAGTTTCATTGCAAACCTCCTCAGAGAAGACAACCCTTCCCCTCCATCTCCCACTGTTATTGCTATCGAGACTCCGACTTCGAATACGCCTCCCGTCGAAAATCCTCCGGATTTGGAACTTAAGGAGTTTTCGCCCCATCTTGAGTATGTATTCCTCGAAGAAGAGAAGAAGTCGCCAGTCATCATTGCTAAGGATTTGAAGGATGAAGAGAAAGCTCGACTTGTCGCTGTGTTGAAGGATCATAAGAAGGCTATCGCTTGGAAGATTTCGGATATTCGTGGAATTGATCCTCACTTCTGCACACACAAAATTCTCATGGAGGACGACTTTAAGCCCACTATTCAAAGCCAACGAAGGGTGAATCCAAAAATACATGAAGTCATCAAAACAGAGGTTATCAAACTTCTTGATGCGGGTATGATATACCCTATTTCGGATTCACCTTGGGTTAGTCCAATCCATTATGTGCCCAAGAAGGGCGGAATAACCGTTGTTCCCAATGAACACAACGAGTTGATTCCCACTCGTCTCGTTACTGGGTGGAGAGTTTGTATAGACTACCGCAAACTCAATGATGCCACGAGAAAGGATCATTTCCCTCTACCTTTTATGGACCAAATGCTTGAACGCTTAGCAGGAAATGAATATTACTGCTTTCTTGATGGTTTCTCGGGTTATTTCCAAATACCCATCGATCCCAAAGATCAAGAGAAGACTACATTCACTTGTCCCTATGGCACATTCGCTTACAAAAGAATGCCTTTTAGCTTATGTAATGCGCCCGGGACTTTCCAAAGGTGTATGTTAGCTATCTTCCATGACATGGTTGAACAAACCATGGAAGTCTTCATGGATGATTTCTCGGTCTTCGGGGATTCCTTCTCTTCTTGCCTTGCCAATTTGGAACGTATGCTAAAGAGGTGCGAAGACACTCGCCTTGTTTTAAATTGGGAAAAATGCCATTTTATGGTAAAAGAAGGCGTCGTGCTTGGACATAAGATCTCGAAAGCCGGTCTTGAAGTTGACCGTGCTAAAGTCGATGTTATCGCAAAGTTGCCTCCACCTTCAACAGTGAAGGGTGTGAGAAGTTTCCTGGGTCATGCGGGCTTCTATCGTCGATTCATCAAAGATTTTTCTCAAATCGCTCGCCCGATGACCCACCTCTTGGAAAAAGATACTCCTTTTATCTTTTCCAAAGAGTGCCTTGAAGCCTTCAACTCGCTTAAGGATAAGCGAACTAAGGCACCCGTCTTGGTTACCCCTAATTGGGAGCTTCCCTTCGAGTTGATGTGCGATGCTAGTGATTTTGCTATTGGAGCGGTTCTTGGACAAAGAGTGAACAAACACTTCCAACCGATCCATTACGCTAGCAAGACAATGACTGGGGCACAATTGCATTATACGACAACCGAAAAAGAGCTTTTAGCTGTTGTCTATGCTTTTGAAAAATTTCGCCCCTATCTTGTCCTTTCCACCACCATCGTGTATACCGATCATTCCGCGCTGAAGTACTTGTTGACAAAGCAAGATTCCAAACCAAGACTTCTTCGCTGGGTTTTGCTGCTCCAGGAATTTAAAATCGAAATTCGCGATAAAAAAGGAGCAGAAAACTTAGCCGCGGACCATCTCAGCAGACTTGAGGATCCATACCAAGGGGATCATCCGAATAAAGAAATCAATGATTATTTTCCCTTGGAGACCTTAATGTCTATAAACTCGAAGCCGAATGAAACCCCGTGGTTTGCGGACTTTGCAAACTACTTAGCGGGTGGAATTCTCAAGGAAGGGTTGACGTCTCAACAAAAGAAGAAGTTCTTCACCGACATTAAGACTTACTTTTGGGACGACCCTTTCCTATTCAAACAATGTGCCGACCTGATTATCCGTCGGTGTGTTGATGGACCGGCAGCGTCTAAAATCCTTGATGCTTGCCACAAAGGACCCACCGGTGGTCACTTTGGTCCCAACTACACCGCCAAAAAAGTGTTTGATTCGGGATTTTATTGGCCCTCCATATACCGTGACGCTCACGATATGGTCAAACGATGTGATGTTTGCCAAAATCAAGGCAAAATCACACATAAAGACGAGATGCCTCAGAATTTCATACAGGAATGTGAAATTTTTGACGTGTGGGGTATCGACTTTATGGGGCCATTCCTTTCATCTAAAGGAAACAAATACATCCTTGTAGCCGTTGACTACGTTTCTAAGTGGGTAGAAGCCAAAGCTTTGCCTACTAATGACGCAAGGGTGGTTTGTAACTTTTTGAAAGCTCTTTTCGCTAGATTCGGTGTGCCTCGCGCCATTATTAGTGATCGTGGGACTCATTTCTGCAATGACCAATTTGCTAGAGTCATGGCTAAGTACGGTGTAAATCATCGTCTTTCCACAGCCTACCACCCACAAACTAATGGCCAGGCTGAAATATCCAACCGAGGACTAAAGCGAATTTTGGAAAGAACCGTGGGAGAGCATCGTGCCGCATGGGCTGATAAACTCGATGATGCTTTGTGGGCTTTCCGTACTGCTTACAAGACCCCGATCGGTTGTACGCCTTATCATCTTGTGTACGGGAAAGCGTGCCACCTCCCCATTGAGTTGGAGCACAAGGCTTATTGGGCCTTGAAGTGGGCTAATTTTGATATAAACAAAGTCGGTGACCTACGCAAGATCCAACTCAATGAGCTGAATGAACTTCGGAATGAGGCTTATGAAAATTCTTTGATCTATAAGGAAAAGACTAAGCTCATTCACGACTCCAAGATCAAAAACCGAGAGTTCCATGTTGGAGACAAAGTCTTACTTTTTAACTCTCGGTTGAAAATCTTTTCGGGCAAGCTCAAATCTCATTGGTCCGGCCCATTCACCATCGCCCAAATTTTTCCATATGGTACTCTCGAGCTCGCTCAACCTGATGGACCGAATTTTAAGGTGAATGGCCAACGAGTGAAGTTGTACTTTGGTGAGGACACCTCTCAGGAGGTGATACCATCCCTCACCACGTTCCCCATGAACTAATTTTGGGTCGAGTCAGGCTCGTGACTCGGTTATCAAAAACAAGCGCTCCTCGGGAGGCAGCCCGAGTATCTATCCCTTTAACCCCCTAAGTGTAGGGGAGGACCTATTTTGGTCATTTGTGTTTGTGTGGTGATGTGATTACAGGGATAACTGCAATCTTGGAATCTTTGAAAGCACCGTGCTCCCGTGTTATCCGAAATCCGGTTCTATCTCTCAACTATCGTGATTCAATTTTCTTCATACTCACATTTGAAATTGATCACTTTAGTCGTCTCTTCCTTAACTCGAGTTAACCAACGTGCACAATGTCATAAGTGTAGGGGAGACTTTTTCCACATGCTTAAACATTGAGGATAATGTTTATCTTAAGTGTAGGGGGGACTTCTATCGAAGTTTTAAGTGGACTTTTCCATGAAAATGCCTTCATTTAACCGGAAAATCCTATTTTTCAACATTTTTCAAATTTTTTATTAACTTTGGCCATTTAGTCGTAATTTTTAAATTTTTATCGTTGCTTTCATATGTATATATCCCGCAATAAAGTCAAAAATATTAATAAAGTGGTGTAGCTAGTTTTGAAATCTTAGATCTATTAGGCCCGTTGCGTTTATTTTGACTCAACCCGAATAGACTTATCCAAGTTTATTCTAGCTAGTATCCTTAACCATGTAGACCTTAATCGGTTTATTAGGCTAAGTGTCTACGAGTCTCATTACTTGAGATTTTAAATTGTGGAGGACGAGAAATGATAGAGTCAATTATAAGTCGGTATTCTTGCGCAAGCTCACTTGGTGTAATTATTTGCCTATTCTCCCATCACTTTCTAATGATTTATCTGCAATAAGTAAGGTCGTACGATTTGAAAAGTTACTTAGCTTCTAGCCCAAGATCGTTTAAAAGTTGCTCGGTAATGATAAGAGTTCATAGCCAAGGCATAACTTATGAAGCGGGGCGCGAAGATTGGCGAGTCCGAAAAGGCCCTAACAAGGCATGAGGATTCCATTTTATTGCTGAAAATCCAAAGTGATGTGAAAAGCATTATTCCTAAAGTCAATATGAAGGATCAAGACTCACGACAATCAACTCCCATAAAGATCATGGAGAAGTCTATCCAAAAAGACCCTAACAAGGTATGAGGATAAATAGATCCAAGTCCGAAAAGGAGGCGGATCGTTGTATCTCAAAATCCCAATTAGAGATTGAAGAAATAATCATGAAGTCGTGGTCAACAAAGTTGGAATACCCCTCAAAAGTCTCCAAGTGAAGAAACTCTATTATGATGAGAAGACCATTATCTCAAGAACGTCTCTCGAAGATATGAAGTGTGAAGTACATGCCAAATATCGGCCCGAGAAAGGTCTCAAATCGTGAACCAAGTTATGCCAAGATATGAACTTTTTGATATCCCGAGAAGCAGTTTTAAGAGATTTTGTCCTTTAGCTAACTATTGATCAAATCGTCCTACTTTGCTTTCAGCCTTAATAAACTATCAAAATAAGTCCAAAAATGCATCTTCATGATCATTCTAAGACAAAAATAAAATAAAAGAGATACACCTAGGAATAAGGGAGTTTAAGCATTTAATTAAGCCATGTGTGTAAGTGCTTGATTTACTAACTTATAATAACAATGATCTCGTTTTTAAGCTTAGTTTGGGGAACGTGAAACTTGAGGGTGATAAATCTTCGCAACACCAAAGCCCTAATGTAAGTCCTTGATTTCTTTACAAGTTATTTCCATCCTTTTGTTTATTTTAAAGTTTTAATTTCTCTTAGCATTTTAATTTTTGTTTAGTAGAATTTAAATAAGGCCAAGGTTGATTAATTATGAGAAAAATGTAAATTTGCTTTATCACTAAGCATTGCATGAGGGAATGGCAATGTTTAAGTGTAGGAGATTTGATAGGTGTGTAAACACCCATCCTTTTACCACTTAATTCTGGCTAAAACAAGACCAAAACACGTATTTAATATCAATTGTTTGGAATTATGCGTGGTTTTTGTGTTTATTGAGTTTTCAGAGCTAACCGGATGAATATCAAAGAAAACATGGGATTGCACGGGTTTTATCAAGGAAAAAGACTCAAGACGAAGTCTATTGTCCAAGAGGTGCAAAAGATTTGAAGTCAATGGGCCTATTTGAAGATTTATCGAAGAAAAGGACCAAAGATGGAAGATTTACATATGTCGAAGAAACTCAAGTCTATTTAAGGAAGAAATTAAAAGACGAGTTGAATTTAATCGACGACAAATCCCGAATCAGAATCGAAAACGTCAACTTTTCTGAAAAGACGAGAAGTGATAGTTGTGTAAATACGTCTTTTAGGAAAAAGAACGTATAAGTGCGGTAAGTATTAAACTTGACGATTTAATGAAAAACCGACAAATCGAATAAATTCCAAGTTCGTTCTCGAAGGAGGTGTATGTTTGATATGTGCCAAAATAAAATAACAATATTTGGGTTAGTGACGTTTTTGGTTTCAAGAGAGAAAAATAAAAGACGAGCTATGACTACGTTTAAACTACGACGAATTAACGTAAAACGCGAACGTAAATACGTAAAACGTGACGAAATTAAAAATTAAACCTAAAAATTAATTAAAAGATTAAACTAAGTCTTAAATAATATAAATAAGAATAAAAATTCAACAAATATATTTTAAAACCTTTTATTAATTAAATATTCAATTTTTAATGCTAATTAAAGCCCAAAAATTAAATATAATTAACAAAATGCCCAAAATATTAATTTATTGAACTAATAACTAACTTATATTATCTAAAGACTAAAAAGTATTTTTCCTAAATTTTAAAAACTATTTTTCTATTTTTAAAACACTAAATACTATTTTTAAATTAAAATAATCCTAGAAAAATAATAAAATAATGACAAAATTAATTTAACAATTTTAAAAATCCTAAATTACCCTAATGAACAGTAGAAAATTGAAAAAGTTTGAAAAATGTAAAATCTTTCACTAAAAGACAAAACAGTTTACTAATTAAACCCTAATTAACTTAATTTAATTATAAAAAATAATTAAAAAGTGAACAGTGACTAATTTTAAAACCAAAAACCTTAAAATACTTTTCTAAAACTAAGAAAAATTTTAAAAGTGAAAAATGATAATTTTTTACACTAGATGACAAAAAACAGTAATTAAAAAAAGTAATTAAAATGGCTAATTAATCTAAAAATTACTTAATGAACAGTAACTTAAAATTAAATTATACTGAAAATTCAAAAATAAAATAAGAAAAATAATGCAAAAAGTTTCAGAGTCTAAATCCTAAAAAAGACCACTAAAGACAAAAAAAGAAAGAATTGAAAGTGACATGTGGAGAACTTCTTGTCTGCTAGCTAAGCAGTGGGAACTTTTGTTCAAGCAGTGGGAACTTGGTTCCCACTGATAATGAAAATAAGAATGTCTGAGCACGTTTTGATGCGTAACTTGGTTGTTTTTGGCTTTTGATGGGTAACAAAGGCACCCCCACACTCATGGAAGTGTGGGGAGTCAATATAAACACAAAAACACACAGGCACAATTCAAGAATTACACAAAAAGGTCCAAATTAAGTTGCTGTTATACAGAAAAAGGCTGTGGGTGTTTGTTTGCTGATGTAAATGGTCACAAGTTGAGATTCACACCACCAAAACTCTCACAACACACTTTCAAATCTCAAATAAGCTACTAGCAATCCTATATAGACCTATAATCTAACATACATGCAAAATGGAAGGCAAATTTAAGCTAAATCAAGCAGTTATGAAGGGTTACTGATTTTAGCTAGAAATAGGCCAAATTTTAGCAAACAAAATCCATTTAAAACTTACCCAAAATAAAAACCAACTACTGGTGTGACATGTAACTTACAAAGAGAGTGTGTGAGGGCAAGTATTCAGTCAAAAACTAGTCAAACTTGTTCACTAAGCCCTTATCCCAAACACCCCTTTATATTTCAGTAACTAACTTTTATCAAACCAAATCTATAAAAAACTGACTTAAACTGATTACCAAAGGCCTAAACAAGCATATAAACCTATATGAACATAAATAAGCAGACCCTAACACATCAAACAAGCAACCTCTCAAAATTCATGCACTTCACATAAAACCTAAAAAAATACCAAATGGGGTTCAAGCCATTACCCAAGCTGAGGCCTTCCAAGTGGAGCTGTTTTAAGCTTTTGTGAGCTTATGGATATGTAGAGAGACCCTGCTGAGGTTCAACAACAGAACCAGGGTTTGTTCAATATCTTCAAAATGAGAAAAAAAATGCAATAAGAGATGAAGGTTGGTCTTGTTTGATTCCTTGTAAACTGCACAAACACAAACAAACCAAGAAGAGAAAGCAAGCTGATAAGCCACACAATAAAATCCGTGTCAAGGAGCTTATTGTAAGGCTTATAGCAATAAGCTGTTAGAGAAAAAATAAACAAGGTTTCTGAAAATCTTTTGAAACCCAAACAAGGTTTTTTTTTTTTTTTTTTTATAATCTATTGACCCAAACTAACAAAATCAGTATATCTATTTTAAATTTCCACTTTCACTTCCTTTTAAAATAGATTCCAAGATTTTATCACTTTTTGCCAAGAACTTCAAATACTGATTTCTGAAAAATCAGTTGAGGTAAGAACAACTTAAATCCCTTTCACTAATTTTTCTAAACAGAACCCTTACACTAAAAAAACACTTTAAATGGAACACAATAATTTGTAAACGTTTAAACATTCATTTTCATTACTAATAAAAACTTTTACAAAAATTGGAACAAGAGAATAGATGTCACATACGACATCTATTTATACAGCAAAAGAAAACTATCTAGAAGACAGTGAATAATAACCCTAATACTATTGATTTCCTAAAATACCCCAAGCATATTCCAAGGATATGCTGAATTTGAATCTTGCTTCTAGGTCCTTCTTTGAGCATGTGAAGATGCCAGCCTGTTAAAATTGATCTTGAGCGTTGCTTTACTCTTTGGGACCAAGGAATTAACCATATACGTTGATCTTCTGCCAATATTTTGTATTTTTCTTCAATGGTGGAGCAGGGGAGTACGGTGGGACCACGTAGGTGAGAGTGATGGGTGTTTTGAGGTGTGGGTTATGATGTGGTTAAGGTGTATTGATGATCTGGAGGTCTAAAAACAAAACCCCTTTGTTTAGTGGAAGTTAGGATTTAGGGTTTATGTTAATTAGGAAGGTAAAACGGTATGGTTTGATTTAGTTTTGGTGGTTAATTATTTTAAACCTTTGTTTACCACCAAAAACAAGTAATAAAAATCTGTTTATAAAATTTGGGATGGTGGAATATGACGTGGAGGGAGATGGCGTTTGTGATTGGTTGAGGGGGAGTGGGGTGATGAGGTGGCAGCTGGGGGTTGGGTAAGGGTTTTAAGGTTGTCGGCTAGTAAAGTATAAATGGAATGGTTGGTTAAAAAGGTTTGGGGTAATGGCAGGATTGACCCTTCATGTTAATTGGCAGCAGGTCACATTTTTCATAGCTAATCCTTGTCACTTTGCAATGTTAATCCTTTCCCATTTGCAATTCCAGTCCTTTAGTTAACAAAGTCATAATCTTGTAACTTTATCCAAATTCCAAGGGCTCTTCTTGTATAATCATGAAACTTTAGGGACCCCCACAGTATTTCTAAGATAATCAAGGGGTATAAAGTGTCAAAACTTCAAAGTAGAGGGGCCATTCTTGCCAATTCTTCAAACTTCAAGGGCATATTTGGAAAATTCATACTTGGGCCCGGTTCTTTGTGCAGCTTCGTTTCCCGTGTTCATTTTTGCTTGATTCCTTTGATCTTTTGGTGAATTCACGATATCCATACCTAAAATACACAATGAACAAACATAGGCACATATATGGGTATTTTGATGATATTTTAAGCGTTTTAAGCCCGATTTGGACGATGAGACTATGTATAAATACAGTCTCATCACTCCCCCATACTAAACCATTGTCGTGTCCCCACGCAATGCTAGAATTAAGTATCGTAGCACTTCCAAAATTCATTTTATGATGACATTTATTGAAGACATAAAAATAAACTACTACACGCGTTTTAGACATAATGTATTGTTTTCATCACGATTAAGTGACTTTTAGGATCATAGAACAAGAACACGTGAATGCTTCGTTAGAAATAATTTCGTCGTCCTCGATTTTCACCCAGTTCCATGCTAAGCGTGTAACGAGATCATTGTTATTATAAGTTAGCAACACGAGCACATCTCATGAGTGTTAATTACGAACCTAAACTCCCTTATTCCTACTTGTTATCTCTTATATTTTATTTTGTCTTAATGATCACGAGGATACATCATTGACTTATGCGTGAATAGAGATTAAGTCTAAAAATAGAAACTTAACGGTGTAACCAAAATCATCAAATCAATAATTCACCCCAATAGACAACGATGTCAAAAAATTAAGTCAACAAGAAGGATCGATAAACACGGTTTTATAACGGTTTTGAACATGAGACTTATTACCAAGACTTTTATACGCCCCCTAACGGAAGGGCCTTATTATCTTTGGTTTACCTCCATCTTTTATTCAACTTCGCCATGAAGCTTTTATTATGACTTTGGTCTTGCCTTGCCTTTTATTATCCGCCTCATCGGTGGTTTTATTAGCCAAAGACGTATATCCTCACGCTAAAGCGAATTTTGGATCTTTAAAGCTTCGAAGATTAAGGCTTGATTCACTTTCAATTTGGGCATAGATTTTTCGGCCTTGTGAGCTTCAAATTTTTGCTTAATTTAGGTGAGCACTTGAAATCTTATTATTAGGTGAAGCTTTCGATTATTCGGGTGCCAATACTTCAAAACCGTGACGCTGGCGATACCTTAATGTTTTCCCAATTTAATTACATGGAAGCTATCAAAATAAATTAGAAACCCAACAATAGTGACTAAACCGCCAAATCAATATTTATTAACAATTTATTATGCAAAAGCGTTGGGAGAATAAGCTAATAATTACTACACATAAGATCGTGACGATTACGTGACTTATAAATAACTCTATCATTTCTCGTCCTCATTTAAGAGACTTAGCCTAAAAAGTTAAGGAATCGAAGCTAAGTGCTCAACACGCACGGTCGAGTCAAAAATTACTCTCATTCTCACCATCGGAAAACCTACATTCGTGTCTTAAACACTTATGAAAAACAAGAAAAATTTTAAAATTTGGCCATTTTTAGCCTTATTTTGCATAAAACGATAACAAAAAGATGAATATTGGATAGCGTGTTGACGTAAGCAAGGTGAAGTATCTACTCACCCCCCCCCCCATACTAAAACTAAACATTGTTCTCAATGTTTCGAGTCTAGGGGTGTAAACACCCCCATACTAGAGACGAAGTCGAATGCTTAATCTCGAGCATGGAAAGGGTAAAACGAATAACCTAAAAGCCGTTTATGAATTATGCTAATAAGATAAACGTTAGAACATAAAAGGATATCATCGGATATCGGAATCTCCAAAGGCAACGATCGAAGCTCGAGTGATCCATAAAACGAACACGAGAGGCTTCAATGATGACGATGAACCTAATGAATCACAATCACAAACAACCACGAAACAAAGGTAGGAAGAGCACAAGTCCCCTTGTTACATTAAACTAAGAAAGCAATAATATTTACAAGGATAAGCATGAGAATCCCCCACGAGGCACCTTGTTTTTGATAACCGAGTCAAAATCTCGACTCGAATCCCCATAAATGTGATCATTTAGGGATAGTCTTGGTTTGGTCATTTTTAGTGGGGCTTACATGATAAACAAGGCCCAAAAGTACATGGAGTACTTTAAAAACCCGATAAACGTATACCGGGGTCAAAGATAGCGTCTTCGTTTTTGGATGAAAGACGAAACAACGCTACTCCAACACAAACCCCAATGGGGTAGAAGAAAAGAGATAAGAAGTAGAAAGGTGGGGCAATGGGTAAGGCAAACTTATGAGCTACTCGAGGTAGACTCACACCAAGCAAATAGATATGATTTCCATTTATTGCATCGGTGGAAGACCGAGATTTCCCTTTACAAGCAATTCCAGGATCGTAAATCTCGTCCTCGGTGGAGAAATGCGAGGGAACATTTGGGGCTTCCCCCACACTAGATCCACACCAACCATCGTCAAAAGGAGTAGACGAGGTGGTAGCACTCATATAACGCGGTGATGACGGAGTTAAACATGTAGAAAAATCTTTTAAAACATTTTTAAAATCTTTTCCTTTTTCATCATTCAAAAACTCTTTATGAAAACCCGATTTAATGATGTCGAAAATATTTGGCGTATCAAATTGAAAATTAGTCGCGCTAAAAATTCTCACATTTAAGTCTTTGGTGGGAGGGGGTGGCGGATTATATAAGTTCTCAAAACGTTTGTCAATAAAGCACACCGCCCCCTCGGGGTCTACATACTCGTCATCCTCATGAACGTTGATCTCATCGATTTCTTCATCAAAGATAGGCTTGTCAAACCAAGGTTTGTCATTCCCCTCCTTGAGTATCTTAGAAACTCTCTCGAAAAGATCACGATCAAGCACGAAACCATCATTCTTTTGTGGGGATCGTTGATAAGTTAGATCCTCACGAATGTGGTAAACGTCATTCTCAAATGAGGAGTGTTGATTAGGTAACTCCTCGAGAATGGGATTTTTGGTGGTCACATGAGTTGGTTCGTCATCAAAAATAAGACGTTCCAACTCATTAAGTTCATCCTCGATCTTGGAAAGGTCGACCTCACTCGTAGGTGGAAGTGAAGGCATAAGAGCTAGCTCTCGTTCAATGATTTCCTCAATCTCGGGATCAAACTCATAATCATCGTACTTCACATGTTTCTTCTTAGGAGAATCAAAAATAGCATGTGGATGTCGAAGTACGTGATCAAGCTCGGCAAAATCGCCATCGTCATCGTCAAAGAAAGAGTCGATGTGAGCACTCACAACCATGGACTTACAAGCACTAGGGCTATGCTTAGGTGACTTTTCTAAGACGAGAGGATCGATGTCGATAAACCCTTTAGCCTCAACGGGTGTTGGGCTAGGCAAAGGAGGCACTTCGATGGAGTTAGAAGTTGAAGCCTCAAAGACGTGGTCCTTCGAAGGTGGTGAAGACGAATCCATTTTGGTCATTGTCATGATGGCATTAACGTCACCCTTCGGAATTGGTGGTTCACTTGTTTCGCTAAAAACATCCCAAAGTGAGTTTTCATCCATAAATTTACACATACCTTTTTGAATGAGGTACACGTATTCTTTGTCATTAAAATCATCATCTTTAAAACCGTTTTTCTTAATTCTTTCAAAACATGCATCAAGCTTCATTCTTTCCGCTAAAGTAAACATTTTGAAATCATTAGAATTTGAATCATTAGGTTTGGAAACCTTGGTTTTTTCATTCTCATTAAATCCTTGGGATTTTCTAGCGAAAAAGTCTATTTTCTCATCCCCATATCTCATAGTAAGTCTCCCCTCGTGAACGTCGATTACGGTTCTAGCCGTCGATAAGAATGGTCGGCCTAAAATAATGGGACATTTAGGGTCACACTCGTAATCGGATATAACGAAATCCGCGGGAAAAACAAACTTTCCAATCCTAACATAGACATCCTCGGCTATTCCAATTGGTATTAAAGGTGTACAATTTGCAAGCTCGATAGTCATGTTCGTGGGGGTAAGCGAAGGCAATCTCATCAATTTCCAAAGAGAATGAGGCATGAGATTGATGCTAGCACCTAAATCGGCAAGGGCTAAACATCCCTCAATCTCGGAAAAATCACAAGGTAGTAGAAATTGGCCCGGATCCTTTTCCTTTCTCGGCATACGCCTTTTGGGTTTTTTAAGAAGGATCGAAGCACAAGTTTCTTCAAGGGTTACTTTGGTAAGGTCGACAAAACTCTCTTTTTGAACCGTGGATGGAATTTGAGGTACACGAGGGTGTGCACTCCTTTCCTTGGTCGCCACGTTCACCCCATCGACTTTAGAACAAGAAGACGTCTTAGAAGTCGAGGGTTGAGAGGGATAAACAACACGGAATCCTTCAAGGTTAGGGGTAATCACACGACCTTTCTCACGAGACGAGGCGGCTTTACATTGTTCTTTCGGATTAGCTACGGTGTCACTAGGTAACGAACTTGATGACGAACCCGAGGCTTTGTTCATTATAGCCGAAAACATCTTTTTTATATCAATTTGCCCTTGTTCAATCTTCGTGTTTTTCAATTTCAAAGTATTTGTAAAGTCGTTTTTCAAAGTACCAATTTCTCCCTCTAATCGTCTCATATTAGCCTCATTCGTTTTCATGTAATTTTGAAAATCGTTTGACGAACTATTTTGATTTGAATTAAAGTTCCCTTGGTTTTGATTACTTCTTTGAAAATTGTTTTGATTCCCACTTGAAAAATTATTCCCTTGATTGTTATCTCGATTTTGCCAAGTTATATTACGACCTTGATTATAACCTCCTTGATTTTGATTCGAAAAATTTCCTTGTTGATTGTTTCCTTGAAAATTGTTTCGGTTTTGAAAATTGTTGCCTTGGTTATAATTGCCTTGTTGTGATGGACCCGCGTTATTTTGATTTGAAAAATTGTTGTTTAACGCACTCACATTCGACGTTTGGCCATCCGTAGCCGCACACTCGTAATAATTATGAGGTCCACCACAAAACGTACATGAAACCTCAACCGCTTTCACCGTAGCGGGAGCGTCTTTCTTTTGCATCTCAATGAGATAAGACGTGAACACATTCGTAAGCTTGTCGACTTTTGCATCAACTCTCTCAATGTCGCGATTAGAACTACTAACATTGGCGACATTGGCAACACTCGGTGCATTGCGGAGTTGGTAAACCTTGGATCGGTTCTCGATAATTATCAAAGCTTCTCTCGGAGTCTTACACAAAAAGTTGCCACCGGCGGCAGAATTCAACGAGTCTTGTTCGTGAAAATTAAGACCGTTGTAAAACGTATCGATTTGGTGCAACTCGGAAAAACCATGGTGAGGACATTGCCTAAGAAATTCCTTAAAGCGATCCCACGCGTCTCTAAAAGATTCATTCGATTTTTGCTCAAATTTTGTAATTTCATTCTTGAAAAACGTTGTCTTAGACGGTGGGAAAAAATAATTAACGAACTTGGAAACGAGATCCTTCCACGTAGTTATCGAATTAGGTGGCTCTTTCTCGTACCAATCCTTGGCGGCACCATCGAGCGAGTAAGGAAAAAGCATAAGCTTGACGACATCGGCGTCGACGTTCTTAAACTTGCTCGTGGCTAAAAGACGATCAAAGTTCCGAATATGGTCGTGAGGATTATCGGCTTCACGACCTCGAAACTTCGTAGCTTGGATCAACGAAAGCATTCCGCTTTTAATCTCAAAATTCTCCGCCTCGATAGCGGGAATTACGATCGCGTCTCCATAACCCTCGGTGGGCGCTTGGAGCAATTCCATCATAGAACGATTGTCGGCCATCTCCTCTAAGGTTTCTTCAACAACGATATTAGGAACGTCGGTTTCTAATTCTCGTCTACGTCGTCGATTCCTTCGATTTCGATTGCGTCGATTCGAAGCTTCACTAGAATTGGAATAATCCTTCGATCGAGTGCGCATGCACTAAGCGTAGAATGGGTGGTAGCAAAGAAGATTCTTTTTGCGGCTTTTTGATTTTTTCAATTTTTTTGGTTTTTGATTGGTTTTTTAATTTTTTTTGGATTTTTGATTGTATTACGTAGACACAAATCTACAAATCTCTCCTCGAATCGATTTCTCGATTAAAGGAGCCTCAAAGAATAAAAACGATCACGTGGAGTGAACGCTTTCGATGACTTTAGAACGTTGGTGGAACACCAAAACGTTCAAGAGGTTTTAATCTTGAAAACACAAGCAAATATAGTATACGTAGATAATACTTGGGCGGCAAACCCTCGATTAGCTCTCTTTCTCAAAACACGCACAAGCAAGCGGAGGAAACGAGGCGGCGCGAAGCACTTAAGAGCCTTTTTCCTTTAGGTCGTGAAATACAACCGCCTTATACCCACCTTATAGTTTGTTTTAATTGAAATTAAGCCTCACGAAAGTATTTATCTATTTTGCCTTTAAACTTTTGCTTTGGATTCGAATACAATGATCGAGTGATGAAATCCCGAATCAAGGTTGTGATTTCTCACGTATTTGGAGTACTTGTATATTTATTGTTCTTACGTAAATACAATATAGTAATAATATATTCACAAAGAAAAACGAAAACCAATATATCTACAATATAGTAAAGATTGATTTGTGTTTAATTTAGGAAAATTAAACACGATTTATTTGGATATTATACTATAATAGATAAAAAAAAACAAAAATGAGTATGTACGATATTCACGCTTTCCAAAAAAATTGAAAAGCAAAAACGCACTACTCACACAAACACGATACTAATAATAATGGCACACAAACACCTCCCCGGCAGCGGCGCCAAATGATAGTTGTGTAAATACGTCTTTTAGGAAAAAGAACGTATAAGTGCGGTAAGTATTAAACTTGACGATTTAATGAAAAACCGACAAATCGAATAAATTCCAAGTTCGTTCTCGAAGGAGGTGTATGTTTGATATGTGCCAAAATAAAATAACAATGTTTGGGTTAGTGACGTTTTTGGTTTCAAGAGAGAAAAATAAAAGACGAGCTACGACTACGTTTAAACTACGACGAATTAACGTAAAACGCGAACGTAAATACGTAAAACGTGACGAAATTAAAAATTAAACCTAAAAATTAATTAAAAGATTAAACTAATTCTTAAATAATATAAATAAGAATAAAAATTCAACAAATATATTTTAAAACCTTTTATTAATTAAATATTCAATTTTTAATGCTAATTAAAGCCCAAAAATTGAATATAATTAACAAAATGCCCAAAATATTAATTTATTGAACTAATAACTAACTTATATTATCTAAAGACTAAAAAGTATTTTTCCTAAATTTTAAAAACTATTTTTCTATTTTTAAAACACTAAATACTATTTTTAAATTAAAATAATCCTAGAAAAATAATAAAATAATGACAAAATTAATTTAACAATTTTAAAAATCCTAAATTACCCTAATGAACAGTAGAAAATTGAAAAAGTTTGAAAAATGTAAAATCTTTCACTAAAAGACAAAACAGTTTACTAATTAAACCCTAATTAACTTAATTTAATTATAAAAAATAATTAAAAAGTGAACAGTGACTAATTTTAAAACCAAAAACCTTAAAATACTTTTCTAAAACTAAGAAAAATTTTAAAAGTGAAAAATGATAATTTTTTACACTAGATGACAAAAAACAGTAATTAAAAAAAGTAATTAAAATGGCTAATTAATCTAAAAATTACTTAATGAACAGTAACTTAAAATTAAATTATACTGAAAATTCAAAAATAAAATAAGAAAAATAATGCAAAAAGTTTCAGAGTCTAAATCCTAAAAAAGACCACTAAAGACAAAAAAAGAAAGAATTGAAAGTGACATGTGGAGAACTTCTTGTCTGCTAGCTAAGCAGTGGGAACTTTTGTTCAAGCAGTGGGAACTTGGTTCCCACTGATAATGAAAATAAGAATGTCTGAGCACGTTTTGATGCGTAACTTGGTTGTTTTTGGCTTTTGATGGGAAACAAAGGCACCCCCACACTCATGGAAGTGTGGGGAGTCAATATAAACACAAAAACACACAGGCACAATTCAAGAATTACACAAAAAGGTCCAAATTAAGTTGCTGTTATACAGAAAAAGGCTGTGGGTGTTTGTTTGCTGATGTAAATGGTCACAAGTTGAGATTCACACCACCAAAACTCTCACAACACACTTTCAAATCTCAAATAAGCTACTAGCAATCCTATATAGACCTATAATCTAACATACATGCAAAATGGAAGGCAAATTTAAGCTAAATCAAGCAGTTATGAAGGGTTACTGATTTTAGCTAGAAATAGGCCAAATTTTAGCAAACAGAATCCATTTAAAACTTACCCAAAATAAAAACCAACTACTGGTGTGACATGTAACTTACAAAGAGAGTGTGTGAGGGCAAGTATTCAGTCAAAAACTAGTCAAACTTGTTCACTAAGCCCTTATCCCAAACACCCCTTTATATTTCAGTAACTAACTTTTATCAAACCAAATCTATAAAAAACTGACTTAAACTGATTACCAAAGGCCTAAACAAGCATATAAACCTATATGAACATAAATAAGCAGACCCTAACACATCAAACAAGCAACCTCTCAAAATTCATGCACTTCACATAAAACCTAAAAAAATACCAAATGGGGTTCAAGCCATTACCCAAGCTGAGGCCTTCCAAGTGGAGCTGTTTTAAGCTTTTGTGAGCTTATGGATATGTAGAGAGACCCTGCTGAGGTTCAACAACAGAACCAGGGTTTGTTCAATATCTTCAAAATGAGAAAAAAAATGCAATAAGAGATGAAGGTTGGTCTTGTTTGATTCCTTGTAAACTGCACAAACACAAACAAACCAAGAAGAGAAAGCAACCTGATAAGCCACACAATAAAATCCGTGTCAAGGAGCTTATTGTAAGGCTTATAGCAATAAGCTGTTAGAGAAAAAATAAACAAGGTTTCTGAAAATCTTTTGAAACCCAAACAAGGTTTTTTTTTTTTTTTATAATCTATTGACCCAAACTAACAAAATCAGTATATCTATTTTAAATTTCCACTTTCACTTCCTTTTAAAATAGATTCCAAGATTTTATCACTTTTTGCCAAGAACTTCAAATACTGATTTCTGAAAAATCAGTTGAGGTAAGAACAACTTAAATCCCTTTCACTAATTTTTCTAAACAGAACCCTTACACTAAAAAAAACACTTTAAATGGAACACAATAATTTGTAAACGTTTAAACATTCATTTTCATTACTAATAAAAACTTTTACAAAAATTGGAACAAGAGAATAGATGTCACATACGACATCTATTTATACAGCAAAAGAAAACTATCTAGAAGACAGTGAATAATAACCCTAATACTATTGATTTCCTAAAATACCCCAAGCATATTCCAAGGATATGCTGAATTTGAATCTTGCTTCTAGGTCCTTCTTTGAGCATGTGAAGATGCCAGCCTGTTAAAATTGATCTTGAGCGTTGCTTTACTCTTTGGGACCAAGGAATTAACCATATACGTTGATCTTCTGCCAATATTTTGTATTTTTCTTCAATGGTGGAGCAGGGGAGTACGGTGGGACCACGTAGGTGAGAGTGATGGGTGTTTTGAGGTGTGGGTTATGATGTGGTTAAGGTGTATTGATGATCTGGAGGTCTAAAAACAAAACCCCTTTGTTTAGTGGAAGTTAGGATTTAGGGTTTATGTTAATTAGGAAGGTAAAACAGTATGGTTTGATTTAGTTTTGGTGGTTAATTATTTTAAACCTTTGTTTACCACCAAAAACAAGTAATAAAAATCTGTTTATAAAATTTGGGATGGTGGAATATGACGTGGAGGGAGATGGCGTTTGTGATTGGTTGAGGGGGAGTGGGGTGATGAGGTGGCAGCTGGGGGTTGGGTGAGGGTTTTAAGGTTGTCGGCTAGTAAAGTATAAATGGAATGGTTGGTTAAAAAGGTTTGGGGTAATGGCAGGATTGACCCTTCATGTTAATTGGCAGCAGGTCACATTTTTCATAGCTAATCCTTGTCACTTTGCAATGTTAATCCTTTCCCATTTGCAATTCCAGTCCTTTAGTTAACAAAGTCATAATCTTGTAACTTTATCCAAATTCAGGGCTCTTCTTGTATAATCATGAAACTTTAGGGACCCCCACAGTATTTCTAAGATAATCAAGGGGTATAAAGTGTCAAAACTTCAAAGTAGAGGGGCCATTCTTGCCAATTCTTCAAACTTCAAGGGCATATTTGGAAAATTCATACTTGGGCCCGGTTCTTTGTGCAGCTTCGTTTCCCGTGTTCGTTTTTGCTTGATTCCTTTGATCTTTTGGTGAATTCACGATATCCATACCTAAAATACACAATGAACAAACATAGGCACATATATGGGTATTTTGATGATATTTTAAGCGTTTTAAGCCCGATTTGGACGATGAGACTATGTATAAATACAGTCTCATCAAGAAGACAAGAAGAAAGGGAGAAAGCCCACTCACCAACCAACCACTAGGACTATATATAGTTTTTCCTTCACACAATTAGGGAGTTAGCTTCATTTTCCTTTTTCCAGTTCTTAGGTTCGTAGCATCACAAACACCATTAGGGTGTTTGGTGATTTTTCATTTTCTTTTTCAATCTTGTAATCCTTAATCATTACCCTTGTTACTCTTCCATTAATCTATCAATTCCATCTTTTCATTCATCTTGTTCATCTCCATTTTTATTGCAAGTTTTTAAGTTCTTGTTTGATTCAAGTTTGATTTTAAAAAGTTGTTGATTTAGTGTTTTTATTGGTGGGATTTGTTTCTTACGGTATCTAAATGATTTGTGTTTGATTTGGTAAAATCTTTTTAAGTATTTGATTTGATTTTGGGTTTAAATCGTTTTCCCTGTTTTGGTGTTACGGTTACTGTTCTTCGTTACCAGATCTTTCCGAACAGAGCATATTTTCCGCATAGACAATTTCTCATTTCCCTTATTCGGAATATTGGTTATTCCGAATAGGGGTGTTAATTTTCTCTTACTCGGAATACCTCAGATATTCCGTATAGGTCTTACTTTCCGCATAGGGTATATTTTCCGAATAAGCAAGTTTTTCCGAATAGAGTATTACATTCCGCATAAGCCAAACTTTCCGCATAAGGGAGTTTTTCCGAATAGGACCTGTTTTCCGAGTAAGGTAAATTTTTTTCGCATAGAGATATTTTTCCGAATAGCATCCTTTTTCCGCATAAGCTGATTTTTCCGCATAAGGTTACTTTTCCGAATAGAGTTCTTTTATTCCGAATAGGGAATGTTTTCCGCATAGGGTTTTTTATTCAGTATAGTCTTATTATTCCGAGTAGACTTTATTATTCCGCATAATAGAGTTATTCCGCATAGAGCATCTTTTCCATTTATTCCGAATAGCACTCATTTTCAGTAAGGGTATTTTTCTGCTTTATCATTTAATTGTTTTTGATCTACTGTTTCTGGCTTTAATCTTTATTTACTTCATTTATTTAGAATAGAAAACCAAATCCACTTTTTGTCACCAAGAACAAATCATTCCACTTTTAACTGAGATCAATTCGAGAGGATTCCGAGAGTAACGAACTTTTTCACCACACTAAAAAGCATGTATCAGACACATTAGTGAATGTGGCACTCACCAGCCTATCTGCAGTCCTAGAGTGAAGAGCCCAGCGAAATTGCTTCGCTTGCTCCTCTGCGGTACCCGCAACCTCCTCTAAGAATCCAGTCATCCTGAGGTATCGGTGCATGAACTCTATACTATTCTCGCCATGATTCTGATGAATGACGTGGAAGTCCCTCTTCAGTTTAGCTTGCTCCGCATGCGGGAAAAACTGGTCATAGAACATCGTCTTGAAGCGTGCCCATGTCAATGTAAGCTCCCAAGCATCACCCCCATTGGACAGTTTCTGAGACCTCTACCAATGCAGAGCAGGACCCTCCAATTTGTAAACTGCAAGCCTAACCTTGAAAGCATCACCACAACCCATAGCTTCAAAAAACTTCTCTACATGGTAGATCCAGTCTTCCGCGTCAGTTGGAGCTACAGTCTGCTCAAAAAGTCGGGGTTTCTGCTTGTTAAACAAATCTAGCCAAGCGGGTAAGGTAGCAGGTGGTGGAACAGGAGGGTTGTTATTCTGCTGAGGTCCATTTTGATATTCAGCTTGGATCTCATCACGAATTTGGGGTAACATGGCTTGTATAGCAGCCTGAACAGCAGCAACAATGGCAGCTGCGTTAGGATCATTCTCGGTTTCGCGTCTGGGTGGCATCTGAAATAACAGAGGATAAGTTGATAAAACTGCCAAAATCTGGGGTAATAAATCTGAGTATGCATAGTGTAATTCATGAAGGTATAGCCAACAAAATATGACATGAATACTAGTGAACGCCTAGGGTCAGTTCACAAAATGACAATTTACTGAAACATAAATCTGACATGAGTAAGGATGAACGTCTAAGGTCAGTTCATCTATACAAAAATTTAAACGGGCAAAGGTGAACGCCTATGGTCAGTTCACCAAAACGAAAAGTTCGCTGAAAGCACATGCGATTAAGTATGGCCAGTCTTGTACCAACCGTTTACTTAGTCAAAAGTTTGAAAATCGACTGATAAAATACATGAGTAGCATGGAAGATAACGACGCCAAAATACAGGAAGTTCTTGGTGACTACCCACTAGTCACAGGTCAAGTTTTAGAGCCTACAGGTCGAACCTTGCGCTCTCTGATACCATAATTGTAACACCCCACTTGGATAAATGGACTGTTACGTGTATTTATGGCGTGTCATCAAAGCTTGCAAGGCAATGTAATTAACTGACCATACGGAAATACCGGAATCAAACATCGGTAGTCCAAACATAAGCTCAAAATATAAAGATCTAATACTGAAAGAAAAGGACGAAACAGTGTCCAAACAACCCAAAGTAATGTAAAGTGTGCATAAAAATAAAGGAGTCTGAAAAGCTCCCATCCAAATGCATGTACTCTCTTGGAAGTCCTAAGATCGTCCCTGTGTAGCTGCCGTTTGGAAACATGAAAGGAAACTACGGCTGAGCATAACGCTCAGTGAACGGATAACAAGCATGATAGGAATGTACTGAAAATAATGGAGTAGAAGACAATAATGAAGCTATAAGACTGATATGTAACATGTGGTAGAACTCTGTATAAAATCTGAGAAACCTGATTCATATATACTGAAACTGATTCATAACTATTAATTCTGAAAACATGCATTTACTGTATTTTAATTGCCAGAGCTTATATAGGTCACGTGTTGTAACAACCGTGCATGAATAACTGGAGGGGTGACATCGTCATGCTGTAGAGGGGTGACCTCTAAATAACTGTGCTGGGTGGAGGGATCAGCTCCAATGTGAAGGATGTAGAGCACACACCACATTCACCCTGATAACTTGTAAACTGATAAGCCTAGGATGCATCCATACGCCCCACTAAACATACATATAAAAATGGCCAACCTGAACATGAGTGGGACGATGCAGGATATCACTCTCCTGCATGTGAGTCACGACACCGGTGCCTCTAGTGTCGTGGTTACGGTACCTCTATAACTAGTACATAAACTGGTCGTGCTTGTATATAATGCTCAGGCAATTTATTTATTTATTAACATGATTACTGATAAGCTTAAACATATACTGGGGAAAAACATTTGGCTGAAGACGGGGAATCCTAATCATGCATAAAAAGGAAGTCCTTACTGAAAGGACGGAAATCCGTACCTCGTGTCCAGTAACCGACCGAGATCAACTGACAGAAAGTCTACTCTGATTTCACGCGAGCTACATGAATAAGGGACTTGAATAAGTAAACTGATATTCGCTTATTTAATTTCATGTTCTTATTGGCGTTTCATTTATTTATTTTATTTCTGAAATTTTGTATGTATATTAACTGATCATTCTGATCTTATAATAATTCATTTTAATGTACTATCGTTCTACTATTTGTTACGGTACAAACGTATTTCTGACGCTATAGTAATACTAAATTAAGTATCCCGCTAAAATAGAAATTTTCTTAAATTAGAAAGTTCCCAAAATAATTTAATTCATTTAATAGAATTATACCCTTTTAAAATATTAAAGGTCTATTTTAATTTAATACATATAAAATATATTTTAGACATTTATAAAACAATTAGATTAAAAAGGTATAATATAAAAATATTCATTTTATTTATTATAATAATGTCCCGAGCCTACCAAGATAACCCATCTCGGTCGCACTAAACAAATCAACAAATTAAGCTTAAATCTGCCTATAATAAATTAACGACAGAAACACTGTCGTTAAAAACTGTCGCTAAAACTGAGTTTTTCCAAAACTGTCATTACTATGAATCTGCGACAGAAATTAGCGTCGCTAATCTGTCGCTAATCTCAAATAAAATTTTCTTTTAATTACTGTTTAACAAATTCCCACTGTTTCTCATATTCTTCCCACTGTTTTCATCGTGTTCCCACTGTTGTCACATTCCCAAACGCATCCTTAATAATTAAATAGTCCGTGTGTTTTGGCAGCCCCCTTTTTGGGTCGAACCTGGCCCTAGCCGCCCCTGTGTGGGTCACGGCTGGGCAGGGCTGAGGTCATCGAGGCCTTAGGGTCTCGGTGTGTTAAACCAAAACA
Source organism: Glebionis coronaria (assembly GCA_025667525.1). NCBI lineage: Eukaryota > Viridiplantae > Streptophyta > Magnoliopsida > Asterales > Asteraceae > Glebionis > Glebionis coronaria. The sequence goes on from CM046875.1 coordinate 100,864,486, forward strand.
CCCCCGATTGCCTGGCTAAACAAACACGCCCCTTTCTTTGGGTCTTTTGACCCTCGGTCGACCAACAGCAGACTACACCGAGACCCACAGTGGTCTCGGTTTTGATCACCAACCCAAAACCCGCCACCCCCATAATCAGGCGGTTGTGGTGATTCGAAAACCATCTCATGAAACAACCCACAAACCCTAATTCGTTATTTTATGTGCTGTTTTTTTTTCTACTTGCAAAACGAGAAATGTTTTCTTATTTGATTAACAACAACACGTTAAAATACATACATGGATAGGAGACGATTACCGTATACACTACTTGGATTACTAGCAACTCGGTCTCACACTTCTTCTTTTTTTTTTCCCGGCGGCAGCAACACAAAAGGGGTAAACCCTAATTTTATTTTTTTTATTATCGTCTGTTATGGGAGGAGGTTAAAGTCCCTTTTTTTTATTTTTCTTAAAATGGGCTTGGCTCAAAAATTTTCTTCCTTTCTTTTTTTTAAAACAAACCGGCCCCTTTGGCCCTTTTTCTTCTTACTCCTTTTTTTTTTTTTTTTAAATCTTGTATATATTATTTCTCGCGTTTGTTTTCGTCAATAATTTCTACGTAAATAGTCTAATTAATTAAACCGCGTATTTACATTTCCCGATTTAAATACGGGTTTTACACATACGCATTTAAGCATAACTGTATCATGATATATTAGCTCATATGATGATTTTTTTTATATATAATTGAGGGATTCTCTAGATATTCAACTGGATTTAAAAAGGTTATATTACAGTATTAAAGTATTATACTGTGTATTCCTGTCAATATTGTATTTATAGGTTGTTTGACTTTGCCTCTTTATAGTGCTATACGGGTATAAGATAATAGTTTGTAGCTTCTTAGAGAACCTGGTGGTTCTTCATCATCTTCCTCTAAAGTGCTATGATTCTAATCGTAGGCTTTAATATGTTAGGCATTAGAAGGATCTTCTTTTATGTGATGTAATTGCCGAATTTAGGCTTCAGAATTTTTGAAATTATGATGATAGGTCATATGGCTTTGTTTTTGGTATCACATAAGTTGTTTTCTTTACTTGAACAACATTTCTAATTTTCGTTTGTCGAACAAAAATTTTAGTATCCTGTTATTTACCTACTTTGTTTATAGCATCATCCTTAATGTAACTTACTTATAGGTTTTAAACATCAAGCATCTATTAGCCCCCCTGTTCAACGGTAAACTTCATTACTATACATGTGGCATATAGATTTCTCTTAATGAATTGGGTTTGAATTTCGTTAACTTTATAAAAAAAAAGTGTTAATTTTGGTATACAAGGACTTAAGTTAAACAAGAAGTTGAACGTTCACAAATTCATCTCTTTAATGAAATAGGAAAAATAGTTAAAACAACAACAACAACAACAACAACAACAACAACAACAGAATAACATCGAGTTAACGTCAAACATACCATGAACAAACTAAATACATTTGAACAATATATAAGGTATCGATATAGGAAAAAATATTTAAGTTAAAACCCCGTGCATGCACGGGTATTATAACTAATCTAAAAACGACCCAAAACAAACCATATCAATATTAATTCCAAACAGCTACTTCAGCACAATTACAAATCCAAACTCAAACAAATATTCCGGAACAACACTAGTCAAAATTTCAAAACTAAATTTATAGACGCGAACTCTGAGGCTAAAAAAAAACTGAATTCAAAAATAGCACAACTCCAACGGCCCAATAGTCTAGCTCATATCCAATGCCACCACAAATTCGAAAGCCTTCATAACCCAAAGCACACGAATTGTTACCAATCAATCCAAATTTTAATGGGCTAATATTAAAACAAACGACCCAATGTATCCAAATCAGTCAATCAAACAAAGAATAAAAAAACCATAATGAGAAAAAACAAATTATCAAAAACAAATTTAAAAACCTTAAAATTTAATTCACTTTCCAATCATATGTAATATTAATAATTATGTTTTTTATTTAATTTTTTTCTTCTTAGATATCTGGCTTCTGAGTTATTACGTGATTATTAACATGAAGTTTTATAAAAATATTTTACATTTGTTCAGAAAAAATGAATATTTTACATGCGTAGAATAGATTAAGAAAAATTTATTCGAAATGTTAAATATTTGATATGAGGGAAAAAAATGTTTACACCAATCAGAGAAAATAATAAGTTTTATACATTAATTGATAGACAAATAATTTGAAGGATTAAAACAGTGATTAATTTTCTGCCTAAGTCTTTGTGTCCATGTTATAGTTATTTGCACATTCAAATTATATGTGTTGTGACAGTTATACTCTTAATAATTACACACTTCCCTCACAACCCTTCGCGGGTTGATAAGAAGTCAGTCTTGTTTGGTAAGACGGAATTTGACAAAGAAAAGAGAGTGCTCGCCAGTCCTGCTGAATTCGACCTTTTATCAGGGTAGCGTAGTAAGGTTAGAGGCGCAACTAGAAGAGTTGGCCTTATTTCTATTTTTTGATCAATTCGATTGCAGTCTCCGAAGTCCTTCTTGACCGATGGTCTCCATTAGCATTAATGCATTTTGAGTGTGCAAATAACTTTTGAAAGTGTACAAATCACTAACCATATTTTATTTGTCTGTGAAATATTAAGTTCGCAAGCTGTAATCAACAGGATGCTATAACGCAGGTTTAGACATAAAATTAAATAAATTTTAAAACTTTTGTTTTATAGTTAGTTAGCCTAAATGAATATTGTTTTACTTTGATACTACACAAAGCCTCACGTATTTTAGGAGCCTCGAAATTTACATGTCATTATATAATTGGAGCCTCAAATTTAAGTTTCAACAAAATTGTTAACGTAATATATTATATGTTGTAAATCAGGGACGAAGCCATGACGAAATATGACCGGGTGTACAAATGTTTTTTAACCGTAATATAACAGATGTAACACGTGAATTAAAACGAAGGGTAAAATTATGTTCCAATTGACTGGGTGCATTTAAAATGCATTTCGAAAAAATTGATGTTTTCTTCACAAATTAACACTACGTATAAAAAATTCATAGGGGTCACAGGCACCCGCGGGAACCCCCTAGCTTCGTCCCTGTTGTAAATGTTTGTTAAATTTCAAAGCTAGATTGCTAAAATACTATGATTTCTGTTTCAGCAACTAGTATAACACATTTGTAATCGTTATATTCATTTATGGCATAAGTATTTGCACAAGACCTCCGCTAGCTTAGCTACGTGACTGGGTTTGAGCTTTTAAAATGTGGTTTCCATATATAATTTTGTTAGATTATACTCCGTATTATGGATGAACTTTTTGTCTCCATTAATCATTTTACAATAGTAAACCATGCTTAATTTAACTAAACATATTTGAAGAAAACTAAAAGCTTTGGTTGCGGGCTCTTATAACCTAGGCTATCCGCTATAGCTCTAAAAAGAATTATTGAAATAGTTATGTCAAGCATTTTGAAACAATAAAACATAGACTAATCACTTACATATGTTATTATTATTATCATTGTTATTTTTTTTTATAATATTATCTTTGGCTTGTCAAGAGAAAAAACAAAGAAGGGGAAAAAACAAATGATGAGAAACACTACGTAATTTTATAAAGCATAGAAAATTGACGGGGAGAAAGACAAAAGAGAGGGAATTGAGATTATGTCGTTATTTTTGATCAAATATTAGACTTATATATTAAGAGAAGGCAAACGGGCAACAAGCTGTGTCGCTAGCCCATTATGTCGTTATTTTAAATTTAAATGAAATAATTAAATATTATGTAAGGTTCGATATTTTTTAGCACATAAACTTTGTTGAAATAACTTGCTATTAGTAGTAGATATATACAAATGCGGTGATTTGTACACTCTATTATTTAATTTGTACACTCAAATTACTGTGTTGCGACATTTATGTCTTTAATACTTGTATTGAATTTGCCCACTACACTAAATGATATATGAGTAAAAATGTCAACACGCAAACAATTTTGAGTGTGTCAATCAATTTGTTGAATGTGTAAATCATCTCACATTCATTATTATTGATGCGCTAAATAAGCGCACATATAAGAATTTATATGGACTTAATGGACACATGAAAAATACTAATTAGGTTACTCGACGAACCTTTTATATTTTATCCACGGCTTTCAAACAAGTATTATTATTTTATTATTTTTACGTTTTTATATGTTTTTTTCCTGTTTTATCTTGCGCCCATTTAACCCGCCCGTTTAACCCGTGCCCGTTTAACCTGCCGCCTATTTCACCTGTCGCCCGTGCTCGTCCGCCCACCAGTTTTACCACCTTTAGTGCATTTAGTTTATGCGTTGAAACTTTTTGAAACAAGTACTACATGTAATGCTACTGGCTACGTGCATATTTAGTAAAGACATGCATGAAAACAAATCCTTAGAGATGAAGGTGTCATGACTAAGACATCTCTTAAAATTTTAGCCAGTCACCTGTCAACTCAGCGTCACATCATACTAACACAATTAACCAAACTACCCCTTCACTCACAACACACCCAACCCCTCTTCATTTGGGCCCCACCACTATTTTTTATTTTTCTTTTTTTCATTTTAAAACACAAACTAAAATTTATTTCACACAAATAAAACATTACAAATACATAAATAAAAAATTACAAATACGGATTAAAAAAAATTACGATACGAAAAATAAAAATACGATACGAAAAAAAATACAAAAATTTAAAACACAACAATTAAAATAAACTACTCCTCGGGGTGAGGGTATCGGGCCATGATTTGCTCTTGTTTTCGACGCACGTACGATCTCTTTGGTTCCGGCATTGACTCGTAATCAAGTGCGAGAAAATTGAAGTCGGTCAACTCGATCTGCCTATCTGCGAGTGCCTGTTGCTTGATAAATTTTTGATGCATTGCATTTGACAGTTCTGCCTTCGATGACCCCGACGATCCTCCTGCGCCCTCACTTGACTCAGATTTTGACTTCTTAGAGGGTCGAGATTTTCCCGTGGGTCGAGGACGTTCATCAAGACCGAATATTTCGGTGTGATCATCCGCATGAACAGCTTGTGCACCTGCAAACTCCGGGTGTTCTTTGAGGATCTTCCACGCGTGATTGTAAATAAATATTTTTCCATGAAAAGATGCTTGGAATTCATCTTTTGCGGCTTCGTAAACATCCTCATCATTCATCCCACTCCTACGGTCTACTCCTGCGTACATCGCTTGAAACTTTTGGCAATCCGGATGCATCCGACCCTATTTTCCGGTAATCATGTTTTTTGTACGGTGCATACCGGATGTTTGACTGTTGAAATCGCGAACAATATTTTTCAAGAAACATTCCTCATTTTGGTCGCTCCCAATATCGACATTTTCAGAAACAGCAAACCAACATCTGGCTAGTAATTCTTCCTCTTCTTTATTCCAACGTACCGGTGCCTGAGTCGGAGCCTCAACAAATTCGATGTCATCCTCATCGGCATCTAAATCAACAGCTTGTGATCTTTTTGCTTTGGTTTTTTTGGTTTTGCCTTTTTTGGTTGGTGTTCGTGAGGCCGGAACTTTGTATTGTGTTTCGGAAACATTTTGTTGGCTCTGAAACAGGCTTTGAAACTGTGCTTGTTGAAGGTAGTACTGTTGTTGGTGGTAAATTTGTTCGGGGGTCATTTGAGGGAAATAGTTTGGAGGAATAGGAGGGTACGAGAATTGGGAGCCGGATGGAAATTGAGACCCGGATGGAAGTTGAGAGCCGGATAGAAATTGTGATGCCGGATGGAAATTGAGAGAAGCCGAATTGAAATTGTGGGGTGCCGAATTGAAATTGTGCGAAGCCGGGAGACGTTGATACGGAGGTTTGTGAGTTTGGTGTAGACGGCATTGACGATGGTGTCGAAGGGTTGCTAGTGTTGAGAAGACCGGTGAAGTTGAGTTGTGGGTATTGATCATTAGGTAAGTTAGACATTTTTTTGTTAGTGATTTAGAGAAATTTTAGAAGAAATTGTGTGTTAAAATGGAGAAGAAGATGTGATATATATATATATATATATTAGTTGTTTAAAAAAAATTAAATTTAAATAAATATAACTGTTAGGGTATAACGGCTCTTCTTTTACCATGGCTCGTCGTCAACATTTCGCAATTACGAAATCCCCTCGGCGAAATGGGGGGTGGGTGTGGCGACGCATCTCGACGAGACACGACGAGGGGCCACGTCAGCGCAACGAGGTACCCTCGTCGTTATACCTTCCTCTCTTATAATATTATCCAAAGGTTTTCAAGAGAGGAAGATTAACAATGTTATACTTCCTACTTAACGGTTTAAAAAACATGTAGAAACTAGAAGGGGGGTTGAATAGTTTCTCTTCGATTGGTGACCAAATTAAAATTACTTTCAATTTGGTTTGTATCAAAACTATCTTTTACTTAAAGCTAAGTTGCATAATGATTAGGTTCAATTGAAATGCACTAGCAATAATAATAAGCAATTATAATGATAATGAAATAAGTAAAGAGCAAGAAAGGAGACAACCTAGTGGGAAGACACCAAGATTTATAGTGGTTCGACAACGAGGCTCTATCCTTGTTTCTACTCCACTCCTCGAGTACACCTACTCGAGATTTCCACTATATCCACAAGCTCCCTTCTCGGCGGAGAAAACCTTACAACGTTGCTTACATTATTTTCCGACACTAAGCTAAATGTCGAGACCTAATCTTTAGCTAGGACCAATCTACACGACGTTGCCTACTTCACAATTTAACGACACAAGGCTAGATGTCGAGTTCTAATCGAAAGGTAGAACCAATCTTCACGACGTTGCCTACTTCACCATTTTACGACACAAGGCTAGATGTCGAGTTCTAATCGAAAGCTAGAACCAATCTTCACGACTCTTCACTTTGAAGCTAAGTGAGAACTTCACACAACACAACTACTAATCACTTTAAAGTTTAGTGAGAACTCACAAGACACAACCACATCACTTTATAGTTTAGTGAGAACTCCTAATCAAATCTATTACAACTAAACTAGACTTATCCAAGTACACACATGTAGCTTGGATTTACACAAAACAAATCCAAGCAAACACATATGCAATGGATGTACACAACAAATCCAAGTATTCACAAATAACTTAGATGAACACAACTAGTCCAAGTATTCATAAATACATTGGATTGACCTAAAACACAAAGGTATAATGATGAATATGACTAGCTCATAAATTCATCTTTATCACTACACTAGTGAGTGAGTGATCTTCTCATTGGACATGGTAAAGGAGGGGATCAAGAGGATAATCATATGTAAACATCCTTAATAAATTAAGTGATCATTTACTAATGATTATGCTATAGAAAATAGAAAGAGGGCTGAGAAAATCGTCCAAGAGGCTTGCTGGAAAATGAGATTTGACCCACTATTTAAAGGAGACAAAGTTACAACGGATATATAACGGCTACTGTGCGCGGTACCATATCTCACTCCGCGGTACCATATCGCTAAGGTACCGCGTAGGTACTTAAGGTACCGCCACTAGACTCTGCTCCGTTTTTTGTCTTTTAGTGGGGTGGGAATATCTGGGGTATTTGAACCCTTCAAAGGATATTCTAACAGCATTTGGAATATGCCATTTTCAAATTTTCATTTTCCATTTTAATAAAACATTTTCTAAAAAAGAAAGTTTATTAAAAAGTCTTTTGTCTTATTAGCAAAAGTGAGTTTTAAGGATAATCATTTTGGTGATCACTAAGTATGATTAAGAAAGGTTAGTGATATGATTATTACCTTGATGATAGTGTTAGTTAAATAATTCATTTTGTGTTTCTACACTAAATGTGTTGTATGGTTTGTTGTGATCAAAACTAAGAAAGATTAGTTAACACTAATAATGTTTTTAGGCATTACTTGCATTAACAATCTCCCCCTTTTTGATTACGACAAACGATAAACTCATTTACGTATAAACACAAACTATGGAATTATTAACTAGTTTATCACTATCATTTCTCCCCCTTTGTCGTAGCAAAAAGGTTAGCATAAGTCTTTGAAGTGCATCGAACTTTGCTAGTAGCTCCCCCTTGGTGGTTGCTCCCCCTAGCTTGGGGCACCAAGTTTGTGAGCTAAGGTGACATGCTACACAAAGGTTAGTAGAAAGGAAAGAAACACCAATGTATATATGATCACTACCTACTAAGTAACTTGAGAGGGAGAAAGAGAAGAAATCTCAAATTAGAAGCAAGTATTTTGCTAAGTATGTCCAAAGAGGTAATTGACAAAATCAAACTTCAATAAAGTGAAGATGATAAGCCTGTCAATGGGTTAAAGCTTTAGAATTGATGGAATCACCCATAAGTAATTGTAAAAATTTAACCAAGATCAACTCAAAAATAAAACTAATTAGATAGCACACAAATAACACACAAGTTACAAAAAAAATACAACAAAGAGGATAGTCATACACATAGTATGAGTATCTAAAAGCAATAAGTATGGAAAATAAACCACTAAGCATAAGCTAGTCTAATAGTGATATTTTCCAAGATTGCAAAAAAAATAAAACTAAAAAGACGACGATGCATCATTCGAAGTTTTGTCCACCGGAACGAAAACTTGAATAGGAGGTCGAGTGAGGAGGAATTCAAGAAAATTTAACTTCTCATACACATGAGCAAGTTCAATTTGTTGAAATCGGTAACAATCACACGAGGATCCATGATGCAACACAAAATCGTTTGATGTGGGTATGGCATCAAACTTAGGGTTTGGTGGTGGTGGGGTAAAGGGTTTGGGAATGTTTTCACAATGCCTTGTGAGGTTTGGGAAGGTGGAAAGGTCATTGAGTTGGGGGGTATTGAAGGATTGTGGTGGTGGTGGAACATGTTCTTTTGCTCCGGTGATGGGGTTTATGGTGTAACTCTCATTCCAATACTTGATTGGAGAGAAGGTAGGGTTTTTGGGTGGTTTGGACGAAGATGGTTCATTCTTCTTAACCCAAACGGGTCGAACCGAGATTTTCGGTTTCTTTGAAATCTTGGATGAGCAAGCTTTGGGTGAGTGGGGTTGTGATAAAGAAATGTCAAGGTTAGGAATGTAGGCGTTAGGCATTGTGAGAGTGTGAGAATGATATCTCAAGGTTATATGAGAATGAATTCTCAAGGTTGGGAAGGTGTGAGAATGAAATCTCAAGGTTGGGGTATAAGTAAATGTGTATTGTCAAGGAATGTTTAGTCAATATGAGTAAACAAGGAATCTTGACTGGGAATAGGGTTTAAAGGTTTTGACCAAAAATTCGTCAAAAGCCACATTTCTGGCCGCGGTACCTTATATGGTCCGGCGGTTCCATATCACTAAGGAACCGCGGGTCCTTAAGGAACCGCGTCCAGTGGACTTTAAACTAAGTTTTTCCTGGGTTTTGGGAAAAACTAAGACTTTTTCAAAAAGTTGCAAATCTTGTAATTTTACCTCTATTAGAACCAAAATATGCTAGGATTGCATAAAGCAACACATTCATAAAGAGTGTCTTGACAAAGGGTGACAAAATAATTTAGATATCATTTTGAACCAATTTTAGTCAAGTTTAGGGGTTGTGATAGATTTAGGTTCAATTTTAATTTCAAATTAAAGTTGATTAGTGTGCACAAAAGGATAGAATCACACAAAGCTAAATCCATAACACAACAACATGAAACATTCATTAATGAGGAAACAAGTACAAAGATAAATAAAACTAACTAATACATAGCTAGCTTATCATTAAATCTAGATAGGTGGTTTTCTTTGGCTTGTTTTTTGAAAATATTTATTAAAATAACTCCATCATTCATCTTCTAGGAGGAGGCATGGAGAACAAAGCAAGCAAGAAGTTTTGCAACCTCCTATGTAGTTCATACATGTCCATCCTAAGGTTTTGGATGAGGAAGTGGTTGTTGAGACAACATGGACATCTAGGACCATGAGTTTGTTGAAACCCAAAGTAAGGATCATCCAAAAGGAGGGAAAGAGGGACACCCAAAATTGGGATGTTTGAGTTTGGTGGAGGTGGAGGAGGCAAGTTCTCCAAGGGTGAAGTGGGTGAAAGTGGAGGCATGTTACCCAAAGGGGAAATAGGTGAATGTGGAGGTAAATCCTCCAAGGTTGGTGAAATGGGTGAGTTGTGAGGGGTAAATGGTGAAGTCACCAAAATGTCAACAAAGTCATTCCCAAAAGGAATGCTTTGGATTGGTTGAGGTTGTGTGGTCACTTCCAAGGGTGCACTTGGAGTGAAGGGTGAAGAAAGCTCATTCATTATAGAATTGAATGATGAGGAGGTAGAACCAATGGAGTGGTTAGTACCATGGGTGGAGGAGGTCTTGCATGGTGCAAGAGGTGGGGAAGGTGATGAAGAAATGAGGATGGGAGCATTCTCATTCTTAGGTGTATGGAAAGGTGAAGAGTTAGGCTTAGCTACCTTAACCCTTATTTTGAGAGTTTTTCTTGGGGTGGAGGTCTTGGAAGTGTTTGAGGTTTTGGTACACACCATGGTTGATTAGGGTGGTTTAAGGTTTAGGGAAGTATGTTTGATGTGTGAAGAACATGCAAACAAGGTGGGTTTAAATGGTTGAGGGGGTGATCCAAACTAGTAATGGGTTAAAATCATTTTAGGTGAATGATGAATTTAGATACCCTAGTTTAGGAAATGTGCAGTTTATTACTGAAAATCATGCAAGGTTTACACAAAATTATGAAAACAGTGTAAAGCAAAGATGTTGTCGTGCACAGTGACCGGCGGTTCCTTATCTAGGACCGGCGGTACCTTATCGATAAGGAACCGCGGGTCGATATGGAACCGCGTCCAGAAGGTTTTCAAAAATTTCCCATCCCAGTTTTTGATAAACCCAGATTTTTCCAAAAGGTTTTACAAGCCAAAGTTAACTACAGATCATAATCTAATAAGCTAACTATCAAAAAGGCATGCACAAAGCTATGTAAAACACAAACATGAAGGCATAATTAACATTGGGGATCAAGAAAAATGATAATTCTAACATGCAATCACAAGTTAATACATAACCAAATGAAGAGAAGAGAGTCAATAAAACATCCTAGATGAGTGTTGCAAGTCACTAAGAGCATAACATCTAATTCCTTGATTCACTTCTGAGGCGTTCTCGAAGAAGATGATTGAGATAAAATTGATAATCAGAATCAACTTCATGGGAGGACAAGATGGAGATTGAAGAGGACATGAAGTTAATGAAGTTTGAGGGAGGGTTACTAGAAGACTCTTCTTGAGAAGTATTTTCGACTTGACACGAGTTCACATTGATCTCGGGTGAAATGTTCCCTTGAATGGGAGACATGACACGATCAGCGGAGTGATAGGGTGAAGATAGAAGAGACGGAAAGTCAATAAGGACTCTTTTAAGAAGACGAGAAAGAAGCATTCCATAGGGAAGACTTGACTTAGGCTCAAGAATAACCAACCTAATTCTTCTAGCTATGAAAAATGCGGGATTGTAAGGAGTTGTGGTGGCAACACAATACAACATGTGTGCAAGACAAGCGGGTACTAAATCCCGATTCCCATCAAGACACATTGCATTTTCCCTAATGATTTCAGCCCAAGGAGACATGAAATCATTAATATCACTAGATAGTAATTCTCAAGGAGAGAGAGTTCGAACAACTCCTTGAAATTTACCATGAATAGGATGCTCACGAGGTTTGGAAATGGTATGAATGATGTTCGACGGGGTTGGAAGCACGGTCACATAATGAGCATCAATAGGGGCCGATTCTAAAGAGTCTAAACTCCAAGCATCGGTGAATCGACATTGACCATTAGATGGCACTCCAAGAATATCACCGAATTCTTCAAGAGTGTAAATAATGATTTTCCCCATAATGGAAAATCGTATAAATAAACCATTATTTCAATGTGAATGTGCTAAAGAACTCCATAAGAAACGAAGGAAATATTGGCTCATCAATATCAAGAAGACAATCAAAACCAATAGACTTAAACATGAAGCGAATAAACTCATTTGCGAAATTGGAACAAACGATGCGTCCTTCATGGAAACAACAATGTTCAAGAGACTTAAACGAGTTTTTATGAGAATGAATCAAGTGAGGGAAAGAAGAAGAGGGCATGTATGCTCGTGTTCGTTCATGATCTTTTTTATATCTTGAAGACATGATAGGTACCTAAATAAACACAAGATAATATTTCTCCAATCACTCATATGAAAATCAAAAAGGAAAACGAAAAATGAAAATGTGTTATATCATTTACTTGACAAACATAGGATTGAATCCATATCATTTTCATGTTCACAATGTGTCTATTCCATCATTGACCAAGAACACATGATCTATGTTAGATCAACAATGGATTAGAACATTGGTTTTTCAAAACAAGGTTTTTAGGTAAGCATTAACAATGTCATTACCTACTTGTTCATGGGTTCATCTCAAATCCAAAATTCAACCAAAATTATTTAGCCTAAATTCGGATTTGTTCTATAAGTGGGTTTTAGTGAAATCTTAATGAATATGAACCTAAGGAATCATAGTAAAATAACTATGTCAACCCACATTCCTATTAAGGTTTTAATTCAATTTCAATTTTAAAAATTCCCAATTATGAAAGGATGAACCCTAGAACAAAATAGATGAAATTGAAAGAAAATACTTACAATTAATTGATGCTAGATGATGGATGAGTGAAACCCACAACTTGGAATCAATTAATTTGAGTGATTGAAGGTTTTGGAAGCTTCAACTATGGTGGAAAAGGTAAAACCCGTCGGTTGTGTGTTTTTGGGAGAGAGAGAGTTTGGTTTGAAAAAGAATAAAAAACATAAACTGACGCTCTGACAAAAGTTTCTGCCCGCGGTACCTTATCGATAAGGTACCGCGGGTTTTGAGCCGCGGAGATAAGGAACCGCCTACAGAGGCAGGTTTCTATCTCTGAAAAACGCAAAATTTTGAAAATCCAGTTTTTCTAAAATACTTAAAATTAAATCATTAGCCTTTTAGAATATCATTGGATCATCATAACACTAAGCAATATGCCTTAATGAAGGATTACGAGTTAAATCAAGATCGAAAAGAACCGAAACGGACAAACGACTACTCGTAGCAAAACGACTAAGTGGAGAGAAGTCAAGAGAAGTGAATCAAGACTAGGATCAATGCTCAAGGGATTAATGACAATCTTCAAGTAGTAGAAACGAAGAGCTTGTGTCATATATAGTGGTTTAAGACGTGCCTTTCCGGCGAAACGATAAACGGCTTTGGTAATGAATAAGCACAAAGCAATTATTCAAGTCTAAACTAAGATCACTTTCAATAATAGTCTTAGTCTCAACTAAAATATGAGCAAAGTGTTAATTCACTTTCTCTCCCACAAAGGGCCTACTAACCGTATGGGTGCAAACCATGGAAATCATGCTTGATACTTTGAGCTTCTACTAACTCACTCTACATCACCATAGTGAGTCAAGTATCCAAGCAATGAAGGTTTGAGAGGATAAAAGAAAAGAAACACAAACCACAAATAAATTTCAAGGCAAGGATGCCAAGAACAAGCACATAGTCAAGTAATGATCAAAAGAATGATCAAAGGGCGTGTGGAAGAACGAGAGCGTACCTTGGCCACAAAGAGCAATCCATGAAGGAATAAGTGCTATGCCCAATCAATGACTATGATGAGTACTAAGTCTTCAAGGACTAGTATCATTCCCAATCATTTTGGTATCATTATTCAAAGATGTTAAAGATCAACGAAAATGATTCTTCTACAAGTGCAAGTGACTCAATCCATAACCAATTAATTGATTGATCTTCATGAGTACCTACACAAAGCAAGATGCAAACTAGTAGATACATTTCAAGAGTATATCTAAAATGCATAAAGGCTACTAATATTAAGTGGGATGCAATATTTTTAATTAAAATACCTATTTTTCAAAAAAAACATAGTTTTGACCAAAGAGAAACTTTAGTACAACTAGACCTTCTAATTTGAGGAGACAATGGATCGATCCAAGTTTTAAAGTACAATATACTTCAAAGATCTTGAGTGACCATCTCTCTGATACCAATTGTAGAAACTAGAAAGGGGGGTTGAATAGTTTCTCTTCGATTGGTGACCAAATTAAAATTACTTTCAATTTGGTTTGTATCAAAACTATCTTTTACTTAAAGCTAAGTTGCATAATGATTAGGTTCAATTGAAATGCACTAGCAATAATAATAAGCAAGTATAATGATAATGAAATAAGTAAAGAGCAAGGAAGGAGACAACCTAGTGGGAAGACACCAAGATTTATAGTGGTTCGACAACGAGGCTCTATCCTCGTTTCTACTCCACTCCTCGAGTACACCTACTCGAGATTTCCACTATATCCACAAGCTCCCTTCTCGGCGGAGAAAACCTTACAACGTTGCTTACATTATTTTCCGACACTAAGCTAAATGTCGAGACCTAATCTTTAGCTAGGACCAATCTACACGACGTTGCCTACTTCACAATTTAACGACACAAGGCTAGATGTCGAGTTCTAATCGAAAGGTAGAACCAATCTTCACGACGTTGCCTACTTCACCATTTTATGACACAAGGCTAGATGTCGAGTTCTGATCGAAAGCTAGAACCAATCTTCACGACTCTTCACTTTGAAGCTAAGTGAGAACTTCACACAACACAACTACTAATCACTTTAAAGTTTAGTGAGAACTCACAAGACACAACCACATCACTTTATAGTTTAGTGAGAATTCCTAATCAAATGTATTACAACTCAACTAGACTTATCCAAGTACACACATGTAGCTTGGATTTACACAACACAAATCCAAGAAAACACATATGCAATGGATGTACACAACAAATCTAAGTATTCACAAATAACTTGGATGAACACAACTAGTCCAATTATTCATAAATACATTGGATTGACCTAAAACACAAAAGTATAATGATGAATATGCCTAGCTCATAAATTCATCTTTATCACTACACTAGTGAGTGAGTGATCTTCTCATTGGACATGGTAAAGGAGGGGATCAAGAGGATAATCATATGTAAACATCCTTAACAAATTAAGTGATCATTTACTAATGATTATGCTATAGAAAATAGAAAGAGGGCTGAGAAAATCGTCCAAGAGGCTTGCTGGAAAATGAGATTTGACCCACTATTTAAAGGAGACAAAGTTACAACGGATATATAACGGCTACTGTGCGCGGTACCATATCTCACTCCACGGTACCATATCGCTAAGGTACCGTGTAGGTACTTAAGGTACCGCCACTAGACTCCGCTCCGTTTTTTGTCTTTGAGTGGGGTGGGAATATCTGGGGTATTTGAACCCTTCAAAGGATATTCTAACAGTATTTGGAATATGCCATTTTCAAATTTTCATTTTCCATTAAGAAAGGTTAGTGATATGATTATTACCTTGATGATAGTGTTAGTTAAATAATTCATTTTGTGTTTCTACATTAAATGTGTTGTATGGTTTGTTGTGATCAAAACTAAGAAATATTAGTTAACACTAATAATGTTTTTAGGCATTACTTGCATTAACAAAACACATAAACCAAGAAACTGAATCGCAAAACTGATTGAAACTAGAAAAACAAACCGAGAAAACTGAACGGTTTCGATTATGTTTATGCAAAAAAACAAACACTTGGTTTTGATTTTTTTTAAATGATCCAAATCGAACCGTACACACCTACTGATTATGTCTTTCGGTAAAGTTGTTTTGTAGGTAAATCTTTGTTTAGCTAGTTGGTGAAAGTAGAGGAGTTGTTGTTGCTACTCTTAGAGTTGAAAGATTGTTGTTGGTCAAGCTAAAGGTAGTTGGTCTCACACTCTCTTTTACTCTCTCAACAAAAAGATTCATCTCTCTAAAATCGTTTAGTTTCTCTCTCTAGTATCGTAATCTTGTTTATGGTGAGTATGATCGCATTGATCTTGGATTGTTTTATAATAGAACTATTGATAATTCGTCAATACGGTTACACTTGTGTATCATTGGTAACCGTTTGGATTATATTTTTGTTTATGGTTATTATTTGATCTTTCAATTAAGATTCAAATGTTCATTCCTGTTTTTATAAATCTTAACATGAAAGAGCGTAGTTAATTACCTTGCGCTTGTGTCACAGTTTGAAAAATTAGAATTTCTTAAAACATTGAAGTAATTCAAAAGTGATTCATTCTTCATTGGATAAGTTGTGTTAATCGATAGTTTTGATTAACAAATGAAGTAGATCTAAAAGATTTTTTATATTTTCTTTAATTTTTCCAATTAGGGTTCGGATATTTTTTGAGGTTTCTGGTTCTAAGTGATTGGTTGATCGGTTGATCAATTACTTGGAGATTATTTATTATCTACCCTAATTTTAAAAATTAGACCAAGTATGTTGTCATGTAATTGAGTGTTTATTGTTCTTTTTTGTTTTTCTTAATTCGACATTATGTACCTTCATGGATGTACTGACGATGAGTATGAGGTGCAGTCAGACGCTGAAAGTGTGACCTTAATTAGTAGATTATATGTCAGTAATCCTCTTCATTTACACCCTAATGACTTTTCTACCTTGAATGTTGTTTCTGTTAAGCTAAAGGATACTGAAAATGCTCTTGACGGTAAAAATAAAGCTAGTTTTATTGATGGATCTTATAGAACGTTTAATGTGGATGAAGCTCTTGGTAAATGGGACAGGGTAAATGCCATTGTTTTGGGGTGGATTTTAAATTCTATATTTGAGGAATTGTTTTTGGGATAATTTTTTCAAATAAGGCTATGTGTTTGAGATGAATTAAAAGAAACCTATGGCAATATTGATGAGTCTGTTACTTATATTTTGTATCACAAAATTAACTCATTAAGTCAAAATGGTACTTTTATAGCTAATTATTATCTAACCTAAATGCCTTTATGGAAACAATTTGATGCTCTAGTTCAGTTATCTAGATGTATTTGTCATGTTTTTCAGGAATTTAGAAATCATAATCAATTTATGAATTTAATGTAGTTCTTAATGGGTTTAGGTGTCTCTTGTATGCAAATAAGAAGTGATATATTTTCTAGAAATCATGTACTTGATCTCGGTGGTGCTTATGATATCATCTCTAGTGAGGAATCTAACAGAGTAGTTTCTACCTCCAGTACTGGTACCTCCTGGAGGTCTCAATCATATGTCTTTAATTCTCTAGTCAATAATAAGAGCAATTCTAAGAGGTCTCAAGCCTCTGGTAGTTTTGCTAGACCAAATAATGTGACTAGACCTTCTCGTAATGGAAATAGGAGACCTAGTGGGACCTCAACTTGTTTGTGAAAACTATGGGTTTAATGATCATACTATTTGATAGATGTTTCAAGCTTATTGGATATCATGCTGATTTTGGCAAAAAGAGTAACAACAATAATAGTCAAAGTGTTTAGAAATTTAAAAAAAAGGTGATCAACAATAATTTTTTTTGTCTCTAGCTCCTCTTCAACTTTTTCTAATGATCAATTAACTAAAAACATTGCCTTATTAAAAGACTATTCTCTCAGTTCTAATGGAAAAAGTGTGCAAGCCAATATGACAAGTACTATTTTTTGATAACAACAAACTTTTTCATAAAATGTTTCATATATCCTTTAGCTCCAGTAATCACTTAAATTCTATACTTAGTACAACTGGTTTACTTATTGATTCAGGTGCTAATTATCACTTGACTTACACATATAAGGACTCAGTAATGTTATTGATATTTCCAAGCTTGGAATAAAAGTTTCTCATCCCAATGGGACCAAAGCTTGTTATTATAAAAGTTGAAAATATGATGTTAAACAAAAACATAACTTTGTATGATGTGCTTGTTGTTCCTGAATACTGTGTGAGCTTAATGACTGTTCATAAGGTCTCAAGAGACAATGGTTGAATTGTTGCTTATAATGAGAAGGGTTAATATACACAAAATTTACTAAAGTTTATCAAAAAATTCGATTTCGTTACTAAAGTTCAAAACGTAACAGATAAGTTACTCGAGTTTATGGGTTTATTATATAAAGTATTAAACGTTTAAAAAATTACACTCCCCTTACTCCCAAAACAGGCTACCGGATAATACTATTTTTCACTTGCCACATTGGACATTTATGGGTCCCACTCCTCCTCTATCATAACATCTTCTTCTTCCTAGTAATAAACACAACCACCACATAATTACTCTTTTCTTTTCTAAATCAAAAAAAACTAACAAAACTCAATTTCCAAATCAATTCTAACACATAAACACTTCACTTGAAAAAAATATGAATTTAACAAATAACAAAACTCAATTTAAAAATCAATTAAATTGAACAAAACCCATATATTAATTCATCAAGTGTAGGGATCGAATATTCAAGATTGAGGAACTAAAGATCCAATCCAACAACATCACCACACTGTGCCAACGTCATCACTACCTCCAATCTCGATTTTAAGTTATAATTTTGAGGGCACCTAACAGTTTAAAAAAAGCTTAACTTTGTAGAAGTGATGATACAAGATGTGCCTGTCAAGATAATCACCATCTCCAATAACACAATTCTAAATTGAAAACCTTAGAATCAATTTATCGACGTGGTGGTCAGCCTCTGATTATCAACCGACCATTTCCGTTCATAAAATCTCACTTCTTCCCATCTCTTGAACCATCTACAGTATGTATTTATTTTGTATGTATTTATTTGTGTTTGTCAAATTTGAGTTGATGTGGGATGTAGATTAGTAAATTTGTAAAATGGTGTTTAAATAAGAAGAACTTACTTGATGATCCATGTACAGTATTTGTGTATTTTATTTTTTAAAGGAAGATAATGCCACGTAGAGAATGTGACGGTATTAATGGGTTAACATATACGGAGTAACCTATGTAACCGGTTTCAATACTTGGGTAACCTATCTGTTAGGTTTTAAACTATAGTAATCAAATCGAACTTTTGGTCAAACTTTAGTAACTTTTGTGTATAAACAACTGCTTTGTTTTACCTAAGGATTTGAGAGATATGAAAGTTTTTGGGATTGGTAATCAGGTTGATGGTTTATAATACTTTAATGACCAACAAGGTATTAAGTTACGTTTTGAAAACCTATATGTAATTTGGCATTACAGACTTGGTCATCCTTTTGACTAAGTCTTAAAAGTTTTAAAAGCTTATTTGCCTTTTGACAGTAATGATTTAGAGAACTGTGACATTTGTCAAAAGGCTAAACAAACAAGAGAGTCTTTTCCTCATAGTGAGCACAAGATTTTTTTGCTTGCTGAGTTAGTCCATCTTGATATTTAGAGGCCTTCTTAGGTCACTAGTTGGAAGGGTTTAAGTTCTTCCTTACCATTGTTGATGCCTATACTACGTCTGTTTGGTGTATTTGCTAAATAGCAAAGATGAAGTCTGTAAACAATCGATAATCATCACACCACAATAGATAGTAAGATCAAACAATATAGAGAGAGAAAGAGAGAGATAAATGGAAGGCTAGTGAGAGACACACACTATGCGTGTGAAATAATGAACCAACTGACCCCCCCTTCCCAAGTGGGAAGAGGTGTTATGTAGTCTAACAAATACGTGGTAACCACGGCCTAACATGGGATATTTGTCCCGACCTATTAATAAAATACTATTTACACTACCTAAATGACTACGGATAATACGCCGACCTTCTTGATTACATGTATAAGACGGTCAGCAACATAACATAGACGCGAACGAGATGGTTATGTCATTTGTCCTAGTTCCCTAGTTCGGTAGCATTTCACCTTCGGTCGGTGAAAACTGTTATTAGATACCGTACATGTGACAAGTATAATCAATTAAGAATCTCCTTTACAGGGTTTCACGACTGTACTAGCCTGTTCTCGTTACCGGATCATCTTAAAGCAGACTACGCGATAAGAGTGAATCATTTGGATAAAATTTATTCGCCTGATTGAAGTCGTCAATTCAGATTCCTGGAACAAGTTTGATTCAATAGAATCGCACCATCGTTGTTCCAGTTTGACACAAGCTCGATTCTATAGAATCTTGAAAGTCACCTATCGCGGTGTTGTTTGATGTTAACACTGGAAGGATTTCCATTCGTCATTGTGAACACTAAAGAGTGTCACTCTAAATGTTCTTCCAAGATCACAAGGATGTTACAGTGAGACCTGGAATAAGTTTGAATTCAATTAAGTATCAAACCATCATTGCTTTCCAGTTCACGCATGGTTAATTCATAGTGAATCTTACACAAACCTAGTGCAGTGTTGTTTGATGTTAACACTAGAAGGTTTTTTGTTCTTCATTGTGAATACTCAAGTGTAAAACCCGCATGCTTTTACCATGCATAGTACCCTTAGGATCGTACGTACTAGATTAAAACTTTCCTAACATAGCATGATTACAATTACGTGTTAGGAGTTTACGTATTACGTACGTGTTAGAACACGATAAGTGTTTACTATGTACGATCACGTAATAATTATTTAACGATAATTAATCACGAACATGCGATCATGAAATCATGAACGTAATTAAAACACGAACTATTATTAATTACGTATATATATTTATTACGAGCGTAATTAAATATATTAAATCAAGGTATTTACGTAACGATAACATTTAAAACACGAACATAAATAATCACAAACGAGTAACTAAATAACGAGACACGGAAAAAGGTACGGGTACCCCAAGTGGGGTCCTTACCCGCGGCCAACAAGGACAAATGGGCCAAGCCCATTTGTCAAATTTACTAAAAGGGAATTAGGAGGTTTTCACTACTCAAATAAACTTACAGAAGATTTTTAAGAAAACCTAAAAACCCTCCTTCCTCCTTCTCCTTTGTGCCGCCACCCTACAACCACCATAAGGAGTGGTTTTGATCTTGGATCTCAGAATTCTAGTGATTTATCGTGTTTGTTCTTCGTCCTCTTGATCCACGAATTCGGTAAAACCTTTTTAAACCTTTTCTTTTGATTTAATCTTTTTATAAAGTATGAACATGTAATGTTTTTTTACAAAAACATAATAATTAAGCATAGATCTAACATGTTTTGGTGTTAAATAAAATCAAAAGGTTGTTTTTAAGGGGTGTTTGTTTTGGCCGCAAGCTGCAACCGAACCCGAATGGGTTTCGGTTTGCCAAGCCGACCACCACCAAGACCATATGGTCTTGGTTGGTGCGTGTGGGTCCCACGACAGCAAGGGGAACACGGGGTACCCCGAGTTGGTTCGGGGTACGGTGTCGATTTCATGTCCGGTTCATGTTTTTAGCCTAGATCCGGTTCATGGTGTATGTTAGTTTTTTTTATGTTTATGAACTTATGTTAAAATTAAATTAATAAAATGATGTGATTAATTTAATAACATGACTTAGGTTATTTAATTATTAATGATCATGAAATTATTTTAACCTAAGTATTTATATATTTAAGACTTATAATTAATTAATTATTTTAAAACCATGGATATAATTAATTAATTAACATGACTTAGGTTATATTATTAATATATAATGATACATATTTTAACCTAAGTATTTAACTTATTTAATTAAAAACATGTTATACTTTAATTAAATATTATAACCTATAGTTTAATTAAATTACATGAAATAATTATTAAACTATACATTATATCATATGACTTAGAAATAATCATGAAAAACACTTAGGCTTATATACTTAGCTTATTTAACCAGCTTATTTCTAATTATGGAAACTTTCTATTTTTAGAAACTTAATTAAATAAGGCAGCTAATCTATTTATGGAAACCAGCTATTTTTAGAAACTTATTTATTTCAGGCAGCTAATCTATTTATGGAAACTTATTTAATTAAGGCAGCTAATCTATTTATGGAAACTTTCTATTTTTAGAAACTTATCTATTTTAAGCAGTAAATCTACTTTTGGAAACTTTCTATTTTTGGAAACTTTCTATTTTTGGAAACTTTCTATGTTTGGAAACTTTCTATTTTTAGAAACTTTCTATTTTTGGAAACTTTCTATTTTTGGAAAACTTTCTATTTTTGGTAACTTTCTATTTTTGGAAACTTTCTATTTTAGGAAACCTGCTATTTTTTGGAAAGTTACTTATTATTACACAGTGAGTATAATAACAAATGAAATACCAGAAACACTTAATCAGATTAAACAGAATATAAGATTTAACATAGTTTAAGGCTTTAAAACAGTAAAACATGGTAAGAACACATAAAATAAGCTAAGACATGACATAAAACCAGCTATGTATTTAGTAAGCAGATACTTATTCATGTACGTATTTATGTAGCACTAGTGATTCGGAAGTAGGATTCTCGCAGTTCGTCTTTCTCGTTCACTGGACATAAGGTACGGATTCCCGTCCTTTCAGTATGGACATTCTTTCCTTATTAGGATTTCCCCGTATGCAGCCAACTGTTTTCCCATAGTATAAGTTATGAGTTTGATTGCTTATGTTTAATTAAGATTACCTATAGCCACATACATGCATGACCAGTTTCACCTAGTTATGGAGGTACCATAACCATAACATTAGAGGCACTGATGTTATGACTTCACCACGGCGGAGTGATTGCTCGTGGCGTCCCTTCAGCTTTTGGCCATTTATTTATATTTATCATGTGGGGCGTATGGGTGCATCCTAGTTACATGTTTTTATTCAGGATTACATGGTGAATGTGGTGTGTGCCTTGCATCCTTCACATGGAGCTGATCCCTCCTACCCAAAAACCAGTATATTAAATTAGAGGCAGCCCCTCTAATTTGCCTGATTAGGTCACCCCTCCAATTATTCATGCACGGTGGATTTTCATGACCTATATTGGCTAATGGTAAAATATGACAACAGTTTTATAAGATAAACATAAGACTTTCAAACTATAAAATCAGTTTTATCAAGACTTAACCAGGTTACTCGGGACTTAGTTTCTTCCGCTGTTATTATGTTATATGCTTATTCTATTCATGCTTTATTGTACATCCGTGCACTGAGCGTATTTGCTCAGCCGTTTTCCTTTTCTATGTTCCCAAAACGGCAGGTACTCGGGGACGCTCGTAGACACTAAGAGTACGTGCATATGGACTGGAAGCTGTCTAGCCTTCTTTACATTATGCATTTCCTTTCTTATGATACTTATGCTTTGGACATTGTTTCGTCCTTTCCTTTATTATACTATGTTTGTGTGTGATGAGCTTTACTTTTGGACTACCGATGTTTGATTCTGGTATTTTCCTTTTTATGGTCAAGTAATGTTTAGACATTTTTCCTTGTATGCTTTGATGACACGCCATAATTACTGTGATATTTCCATTTCCAAAATGGGGTGTTACAATTATGGTATCAGAGCCAAGGCTTCGACCTGTAGGCTCTCAAATATGACATGTGATTTGTGGGTAGTCACTACGGTCTTCCCAGAACTGACAGTTGTTTTCATGCATTCATCATTTTTAAGCATACATATACATGTCATTGTTGCAGGGTTTTTGACTAAGTAATGGTTGGTACAGGACTGGCCCTTTTTAGTCGCATGTGTTTTATTGAAACTTTTAGTTTTAGGACCGACCCATAGGCGTCCCCTTGATATGTCTTTTGTTTTGGGTGAATTGACCAGAGGCGTTCACTCTCGAGCATACAAAAGTTTTCATAAAACTGCATCATGCATTCATACAAAAATTTTCTTGCATAAAATTTTTCTCGTGAAATTTTAGTATAAATTTTTTTTCATGTATATATTTATATTTGATCTGTTTGATCATATGTTTTATTTTATACTGTCAGATGGTTCTCACACGCGAATATGAGCAACTCAATGCTGCAATTCAGGCTGCCATGCAGGCCTTGCTTCCTCAACTGAGGAATGACATCAGGGCTGAAGTTCAAGCTGCCAACAATCCAGCACAATCAGCCACCTCCTCCTCCTCCAGTAACATTAGCAGTATGGCTGGAGAGATTCAACAAGCTCCGCCCTCGAGCTTTTGAGAAGACAGATAGCCCCAGCGATGCTGAAAGCTGGTTGGCACACATCGAGAAGATTTTCAATGCTATGGGTTGTGACCCCACATACAAGGCGAGGTTGGCATGCTATCGATTCGAAGGCGATGTACTCAACTGGTGGTTAGCATTCATGTAATCTGAAGGTGGTGACGAGTGGGTTGCTGGTTTGACTTGGGCTCAGTTCAAGGACAGGGTGATGGAGCAGTTCTTTCCCAAGGCTGAGCAGGACAAGCTCAAGAGAGAGTACCATGGGATCCGACAGAGAGCTGGGGAGAATAGCAACGAGTTTATGCAGCGCTTTCTTCGCTTGGCTGGTTTCTTTGGTGCGGCAGCAGGTACTCTTGAAGAGCAGGCACATCACTTCAGATGGGCTCTTCGCACATCGGTCGCAAACAATCTGGTGTGTGCTACGTTCAACACCGTAGCACAAGTGGCCGATGCAGCGCGAAAACTGGAGATGCTGCAGGAGAGAGATGAGTTCGGGGAAGCTGAAAGATCCGACAAGAGGTAGACCTTCGTATTCAAGCGGTGACTAATCCGTATACTTTTCCATATGTCAATTATTCATCTCTTTAACTGTATCTTCCAGGCAGAAAACTGGGGACCGGTCTCAACCGGCTACTCAGCAGCAGCCTCATCAGCCCAAGGGAAACGGTCAGACTAACGACCGTTCTGCTACGGATAGGTGTGGCGATAATGACAATTACCGTAACAATGATGGGCACTCCAACAGCAGCACGTCCTAATACTTACGCATTTCTTTATGTTTTATGTTATAACTCATATTCTGACACTTCAACCAACTTCTACCAGGAACCATGGAAACGGTAGGGACCAGAACCAGATAGGTTCACAGCCTAGCCGTCCAGCTATCACTGGTATTCAATCTTTCGATTATCCGCTTTGTCCTTTGTACCCAATTTTCATGTCTTATGTAAAATGTGTTATCAGGTTCTCAGCCAGCAAGAGCACCTGCTGGAGGATACACTCGTCCTCTTTGCTCTACCTGCCACCGTAGGCACCCAGGACCATGTCGCCGTAATACTGATGCGTGCTTCAAGTGTGGTCTTCCTGGCCATATTATGAAGGATTGCCGTAAGGGCGAGATGGAGGGTACATCGGGACATGCTGATACCAAGCCGCCTCCTACTGCCGGGCGTGTATACACAACATCTCGAGACCAGGCCAACAAGTCTACAGGTACCATCACTGGAATCTTGTATATGTATGGTCAAGCTGCATGTGTTCTTTTCGATACGGGTGCTACTCACTCGGTTATTTCTACTCCTTATGCTAAGAACATTAGGATGCCTCCCTTGCCACTAGAGAATAGGCTTACTATTTCCACGCCTTTGAGGGACTCTGTATTAATCACCCATGTATACAAGAGTCTTCCCCTAGAATTTGATGATAAGGTTCGACCTGTCGACGCACTTCCGCTGGACATGAATGACTTCGACATGATTTTGGGCATGGATTGGTTATCCAAGTATCATGCTACCATAGACTGCCATTCATATCGAGTTATCTTCGGTGATGTCAATGCACCAGAATACATTCATAATGGGTTCATACCCGGACGGTCTGTATAAGTCATATCTACCCTGCAAGCGCGTGCACTACTGTCACATGGCTGCGAGGGTTATCTAGCTACGGTTCACGACATAGATGCTGAATCTCCATCGATTCAGGATCAACCTATAGTGTCGGAATTCCAAGATGTGTTTCCAGCAGAAATTTCGGGCATACCACCTGCACGAGAAGTGGAATTCAGTATCGAACTGGTTCCAGGAGCTGAACCAATCTCCAAGGCTCCTTATCGCATGGATCCCATAGAGCTGAAGGAGCTGAAGGATCAACTGCAAGAACTTCTGGAACGAGGTTTCATTCGACCGAGCGCATCTCCATGGGGCGCACCGGTCTTGTTTGTTAAGAAGAAGGACGGCAGTATGCGTCTTTGCAAAGACTATCGCGAGCTCAACAAGATTACCATTCGGAATAGGTATCCACTGCCACGCATCGACGATCTGTTTGACCAACTCCAAGGGGCCAAACACTTCTCCAAGATTGATCTTAGGTCAGGCTATCATCAGCTACGGGTCAAGGAGCAGGACATCGCTAAGACTGCTTTTCGTACCCGTTATGGCCACTACGAGTTTGTAGTTATGCCATTTGGCCTGACAAATGCTCCAGCAGTGTTCATGGATCCGATGAACAGAATCTTCCATGAATTTCTGGACAAGTTCGTCATTGTCTTCATTGATGACATCCTGATTTTCTCAAAGTCCAAGGAGGAACACGAAGACCATCTTCGTACAGTACTATAGATTCTTCGCCAGAAGCAGCTGTATGCTAAATTCTCCAAGTGTGAGTTCTGGTTAGACAAGGTGGCATTCTTAGGTCACATTGTATCAGTAGAAGGAATCACTATGGATCCAGCGAAGGTTGAGGCCATTACTAAGTGGCCAAGGCCGACATCAGCGATGGAAGTCCGCAGTTTCTTAGGCTTAGCTGGCTATTACCGTAGGTTCGTGGAGAACTTTTCCCGACTAGCACTACCATTGACCAAACTGATGCGGAAAGGGGATAAATTCGTCTGGACTGAAGATCAAGAGAAGAGCTTTGAAGACCTGAAGCAGAAGCTAGTATCTACACCTATTCTTACTCTACCATATGGTACGGGTGGATTTCAAATCTACAGCGATGCATCGGGGAAGGGACTTGGTTGTGTTCTCATGCAACATGGGAAAGTGATCGCGTACGCTTCACGGCAGCTTAAGCCTTATGAAGAAAATTACCCCACGCATGACCTGGAACTTGCTGCAGTCGTGTTTGCATTGAAGATATGGAGGCACTACTTATATGGAGAATCATGTGACATTTTCATGGACCACAAGAGCTTGAAGTATATCTTCACTCAGCGTGAATTGAACATGGGGCAGAGGAGATGGTTAGAGCTGTTGAAGGATTATGACATTAATCTACAGTATCATCCCAGAAAGGCAAATGTAGTAGCAGATGCCCTTAGCAGGAAGTCCGGAATGATCAACGGCATCAGAATCGAAGAGGAAATCATAAGAGACTTGGAGCGACTAGACATCGAGTACATGGTACGTGGACAGCACGGTTACTGGGCTAATCTTAGAGTAGAACCCGAGTTACTATCTAAGATCAATGAAGCTCAGAAGGATGACGGAGAAATATGGGCGATAGTACAGAATTTGGAGAAGCAGACAGAATTCAGAGTAGATGCAGATGGTATCGTATGGCAGGGCACTAGACTTTGTGTTCCTGATGACCAAGAACTCCGGGAAGCTTTGTTAGCTGAAGCTTATAGCTCCCCATTCTCTATACATCCTGGTTCGACTAAGATGTACCACGACATCAAACAGTACTTTTGGTGGAGTGGTATGAAACATGATGTGGCCACTTACGTCTCCAAATGTCTTACCTGCCAGCAGGTTAAGATCGAGCATCAGCGATCTGGCGGTCTCCTTCAACCGTTAGATATTCCAGAGTGGAAGTGGGACAAAATCACCATGGATTTTGTTACCGGTCTTCCGCCTACCAAAAGGAAGCACGATGCAATTTGGGTTATCGTTGATCAACTTACCAAATCAGCTTATTTCTTACCGATCCGCAAGGAAGATCCGGTAAGTAAACTCGCAGATACGTACAGACGAGAGATCATGAGACTCCACAGTGCACCATCCAGCATCGTCTCAGACAGAGATCCTCGATTCACTTCGCGCTTTTGGAAAAGTCTGCAGAAAGCTTGGGGTACACAACTTAAGCTTAGCACGGCTTTTCATCCTCAAACGGACGGACAGTCGGAGCGAACCATTCAGACATTGGAAGATATGTTGAGGTCATGTGCGTTGGAATGGACAGGTGATTGGGACGAATACATCTGTTTGGTGGAGTTTGCATACAACAACAGCTGGCACGCAAGCATCAAGTGTGCTCCATTTGAGATGTTGTATGGTAGAAAGTGTCGCACCCCAATCTGTTGGGATCAGGTTGGCGAGCGAACACTCGAAGGACCGGAAATCATAGAGAAGACTAATGAGAAGATCGCAGTAGCTAAGCAGAAAATTCAGGATGCACGGTCACGTCAGAAGAGTTACGCCGATAAGCATCGTAGGGATATACACTTTAATGTAGGAGATCACGTCTTCCTTAAGGTTTCGCCGGCATGTGGTGTTAGACGCTTCGGGATTAAAGGGAAGCTCAGTCCTCTTTTCATCGGACCGTTTGATATCATTGAACGAGTCGGTGAAGTATCTTACCGATTGGCGTTACCTCCGCAGCTTTCGCATGTTCACAACGTGTTTCATGTGTCCTTACTCAGAGGGTACCAGTATCATCCCCTTCACATGGTTCAGTATCCACTGGAACAGATACGTGAAGATCTCACTTTTATAGAAGAACCCGAACGAGTTCTTGACAGACAAGAACGAGTCATGAGAAAGAAGACGATTCCATTTGTCAAAATTCTATGGAGGGATCATACCGAGCGGGAAGCCACTTGGGAAACAAAGGAGTCTATCCCTGCTTCTTACCCTCATTTCATATTTTGAATTCGGGTATGTTCTTCTTTTCCAGTTTACTTTATCTATAATTCGGGGACGAATTATTCTTTTTAGGGGGGAAGAGTTGTAAAACCCGCATACTTTTACCATGCATAGTACCCTTAGGATCGTACGTACTAGATTAAAACTTTCCTAATATAGCATGATTACAATTACGTGTTAGAATTTTACGTATTACGTACGTGTTAGAACACGATAAGTATTTACTATGTACGATCACGTAATAACTATTTAACGATAATTAATCACGAACATGCGATCATGAAATCATGAACGTAATTAAAACACGAACTATTATTAATTACGTATATATATTTATTACGAGGGTAATTAAATATATTAGATCACGGTATTTACGTAACGAGAACATTTAAAACGCGAACATAAATAATAACAAATGAGTAACTAAATAACGAGACACGGAAAAAGGTACGGGTACCCCAAGTGGGGTCCCTACCCGCGACCAACAAGGACAAATGGGCCAAGCCCATTTGTCAAATTTACTAAAAGGGAATTAGGAGGTTTTCACTACTCAAATAAACTTACAGAAGATTTTTAAGAAAACCTAAAAACCCTCCTTCCTCCTTCTCCTTTGTGCCGCCACCCTACAACCACCATAAGGAGTGGTTTTTGATCTTCGATCTCGGAATTCTAGTGATTTATCGTGTTTGTTCTTCGTCCTCTTGATCCACGAATTCGGTAAAACCTTTTTAGACCTTTTCTTTTGATTTAATCTTTTTATAAAGTATGAACATGTAATGTTTTTTTACAAAAACATAATAATTAAGCATAGATCTAACATGTTTTGATGTTAAATAAAATCAAAAGGTTGTTTTTAAGGGGTGTTTGTTTTGGCCGCAGGCTGCAACCGAACCCGAATGGGTTTCGGTTTGCCAAGCCGACCACCACCAAGACCATATGGTCTTGGTTGGCGCGTGTGGGTCCCACGGCAGCAAGGGAAACACGGGGTACCCCGAGTTGGTTCGGGGTACGGTGTCGATTTCATGTCCGGTTCATGTTTTTAGCCTAGATCCGGTTCATGGTGTATGTTAGTTTTTTTTATGTTTATGCACTTATGTTAAAATTAAATTAATAAAATGATGTGATTAATTTAATAACATGACTTAGGTTATTTAATTATTAATGATCATGAAATTATTTTAACCTAAGTATTTATATATTTAAGACTTATAATTAATTAATTATTTTAAAACCATGGATATAATTAATTAATTAACATGACTTAGGTTATATTATTAATATATAATGATACATATTTTAACCTAAGTATTTAACTTATTTAATTAAAAACATGTTATACTTTAATTAAATATTATAACCTATAGTTTAATTAAATTACATGAAATAATTATTAAACTATACATTATATCATATGACTTAGAAATAATCATGAAAAACACTTAGGCTTATATACTTAGCTTATTTAACCAGCTTATTTCTAATTATGAAAACTTTCTATTTTTAGAAACTTAATTAAATAAGGCAGCTAATCTATTTATGGAAACCAGCTATTTTTAGAAACTTATTTATTTCAGGCAGCTAATCTATTTATGGAAACTTGTTTAACTAAGGCATCTAATCTATTTATGGAAACTTTCTATTTTTAGAAACTTATCTATTTTAAGCAGTAAATCTATTTTTGGAAACTTTCTATTTTTGGAAACTTTCTATTTTTGGAAACTTTCTATTTTTGGAAACTTTCTATTTTTGGTAACTTTCTATTTTTGAAAACTTTCTATTTTAGGAAACCTGCAATTTTTGGAAAGTTACTTATTATTACATAGTGAGTATAATAACACATGAAATACCAGAAACACTTAATCAGATTAAACAGAATATAAGATTTAACACAGTTTAAGGTTTTAAAACAGTAAAACATGGTAAGAACACATAAAATAAGCTAAGACATGACATAAAACCAGTTATGCATTTAGTAAGCAGATACTTATTCATGTACGTATTTATGTAGCACTAGTGATTCGGAAGTAGGATTCTCGCAGTTCGTCTTTCTCGTTCACTAGACATAAGGTACGGATTCCCGTCCTTTCAGTATGGACATTCTTTCCTTATTAGGATTTCCCCGTATGCAGCCAACTGTTTTCCCGTAGTATAAGTTATGAGTTTGATTTCTTATGTTTAATTAAGATTACCTATAGCCATATACATGCATGACCAGTTTCACCTAGTTATGGAGGTACCATAACCATAACATTAGAGGCACTGATGTTATGACTTCACCACGGCGGAGTGATTGCTCGTGGCGTCCCTTCAGCTTTTGGCCATTTATTTATATTTATCATGTGGGGCGTATGGGTGCATCCTAGTTACATGTTTTTATTCAGGATTACATGGTGAATGTGGTGTGTGCCTTGCATCCTTCACATGGAGCTGATCCCTCCTACCCAAAAACCAGTATATTAAATTAGAGGCAGCCCCTCTAATTTGCATGATGAGGTCACCCCTCCAATTATTCATGCACGGTGGATTTTCATGACCTATATTGGCTAATGGTAAAATATGACAACAATTTTATAAGATAAACATAAGACTTTCAAACTATAAAACCAGTTTTATCAAGACTTAACCAGGTTACTCGGGACTTAGTTTCTTCCGCTGTTATTATGTTATATGCTTATTCTATTCATGCTTTATTGTACATCCGTGCACTGAGCGTATTTGCTCAGCCGTTTTCCCTTTCTATGTTCCCAAAACGGCAGGTACTCAGGGACGCTCGTAGACACTAAGAGTACGTGCATATGGACTGGAAGCTGTCTAGCCTTCTTTACATTATGCATTTCCTTTCTTATGATACTTATGCTTTGGACCTTGTTTCGTCCTTTCCTTTATTATACTATGTTTGTGTGTGATGAGCTTTACTTTTGGACTACCGATGTTTGATTCCGGTATTTTCCTTTTTATGGTCAAGTAATGTTTAGACATTTTTCCTTGTATGCTTTGATGACACGCCATAATTACTGTGATATTTCTATTTCCAAAATGGGGTGTTACATCAAGAGTATCACTCCATATGGTCTGGCAAGATCACGAAGATATTGCGTAGGACTCAATATAATTCAATACATGTGTTCAAGGTGAACAACAAATTTTCATGGAGAAGTGTCCTAATGAGATTAGTTTGTGATCTCAAATGGCTCTAGACTCGATTGTGCATCTTGGATTTTAGTGATCGAAGGCTGGAGAGGACTACCACCTTTTCAATACCAACTTACTCGGAGTGAGCAACCCGATAGATAACGTGTTGAACTCCATGACATTAAAACAAATATCTTTTGAGAGATATTTGAGTTACCTATGAAGGGTTGTGCATTGCATCACTGGGTCCATGAAAGGTGATATAGATTCACGGGAGTGATGTGGATCATTTTTTGTTGAAGAAATTGTGAATTGAGATTATCGTTACAAATTTGCACAAATGATCAAAATTTTGTTTTAGTTTCGTTGTTCTAAAATCCTAATTGAAAATTAAAACGAAGACGTATACGCAAAACACAAAGGCTATGGAACAGATAAGCGGAGCCATGTTTATTTTTTGTTTCTGTTACTATGCCCAAGGCTATGATGACTGTAAAAGTGTGTGAAAACCTAGAAATGCTTTGGCGTTTGGCATCGCAACCAAATGCGGTTGCATCCACGCTCAATGCATCATGTTTTGTATATGATGAGTGTAACAACCTCTGAAAAACTAAAACCTAGAGGTTTCGTTGGTCGGCACAGCAACCAGATACGGTTGCAGCCACTACACACGCATCATGTTTGCAGATTGTTGATATATTAATATTTAGATCTATTTACGATAACTTAGGCCTCTCTGAATATCTCGTTTTTTGTTATTTTCTCTTTGTTTTGGCTGGATAATTTTTGGCACACGCCTCCCTTACGTGTGTCAGCCTAATAACGCTTACGGGTTATCATAGCTTTCATTTCGAAAGTGAAAAAGCATTGTAGTTGGCACATGTCGAAAAGATAGCAGGTAGGTGTGTGTTTATAAAACTGCTTTGTGCTTTTGGAACAATAGTGACGATAGTTTTGGGTTGTGATGAACTTGAGCGGGTCGGGATAAAGTTTAGAACGTTCGTATCTTGGAGGGGCATCTTGTTAGGACTGCAGTCATGGCGGACGTATACTAGTTTCCCTTAACGTACATCTATTTGATCCTAAAAACACGAAAATGTTCTAAAACTGGACACTTCAGCTCTGATTGGCAAATAGGTAACAAAAGTAAAACTCCATAAATCGCCCAAATTTTAGCCGTTCCATTTTGATATTTTTGATCAGTTTGTTTTCATGATGGCAGTGAATAAATGGGCTGACAATTTTGATTGTGTGCCGAGTTTTACGGATAATATGATGGGCACAAAAAATTTAGAAAGCTTAAGTTGCTGCATAAGTTTGAGCCTAAAAAACACTCGAGTGTTATGAAATAGAAATAGGAAGTTGCAGGAGTCACTGCCGATGGGCAGAGACTAAGCAAGTGATGAAAGAATTATTGCATCTGCATACCGTTCTTTGCTCACCTTTAGGTTTATAAGACACTACATGCGTAGGTTTTACGCGGAAAGAGGGAGACGTTTTTGGGTTGTGACAAACTTAAGCGTGTCAGGATAAAGTTAAGAACACCGGTATCTTGACGGGGCATCCTATTGGGACTGCAGCCATGGCGGGCATATACTCTTTTCCTTTAAAGTACCCCTTTCTGAGCCTAAAACACGACATCTTTTTATCATTTTGTTTTCAAGGACGTGGTGAATAATTAGGCTGACGATTTTGAGATTGTGTGATGGGTTTTCCAGGTTTAATGATGGGCACAAAAAACTCATAAAGCTTAAGGTGATGCATAGTTTTAACCCTAAAAAACACTCGCGTGTTATGAAATAGAAATAAGAAGCTGCAGGAGTCACTGCAGATGGGAAGAAACTAAGCATGTGATGAAACATTTATTGCGGCTGCATATTTGTGGTAAGTGTAAATAATACCACTTATATACGCATGAATGCTTCGATTTTACTCCAGTTGTGTTTGTGTTTTTTGCAGGAAAAACACGCCGACACCCGCTGTGTAACTGAGTGCGGGCGCAACTACCGAACCAAAAACCAACGGCTACGAATTTATTTTTCTAAATAGGTTAATAGAACTGCTTATATAGTATGCAGTAGGCCTGCTATGATAGCCACTTCTACCATTAGAAATTGGTAGGTTGCATTCCGTTCAACGACACAATGGGACCACCTGATTAAGGCACCAATATAAGGTACACCTTCACAACGGAAAATTAATTATTTAGCGTTGAATTTAGGTGCATTGATATAGGCCGAATATTGTTTGCCTTGTTGTCACAAATATCTGTTTGAACACGCTATTAGTAGCCAAATAAAGTGGTTTTAGGGCCTTATTTTGCTGTCACAAACATGATTTCACGTGTGCTACTTGTTGTCATAAATTGGTCGATCTATAAAGTTTCTCTGGCAATCGGAAATAAGACGCTTTCACATCTTATACGTTGTATATGAAATCGATTTTGGAAACATATGTGGATGTGGGGTGAGGAGAAGGATGTGGATGAGGAGAAGGATGTCGACTAGAGATGTTGTTTATG
This sequence comes from Glebionis coronaria, assembly GCA_025667525.1. Classification (NCBI taxonomy): domain Eukaryota; kingdom Viridiplantae; phylum Streptophyta; class Magnoliopsida; order Asterales; family Asteraceae; genus Glebionis; species Glebionis coronaria. The sequence continues at coordinate 100,898,757 of CM046875.1, forward strand.
GTGAATAGACTCGAGGAGGATTCTGTGGGTTTGCGTCCTGTGCTGGGTTTTTGCTTGGTGATGCGTTATCTAGTTAAAGGATGTCTTGAATAACTTATTTAGATGCCTTATAGGTTTTTTGTTTTGAAAAAGCCCATGACCTCACTTCCCAGAGCTTACCAATGTTCTAAAAAGTTAGGGTCATAGGATGAATACAAAAGCTAATCGATACTAAGCAAGTATTGAAAGATTTATTACGGCTACGTATTTGTGGTAAGTGTAAACAACACCACTTATATACGCAGGATTGATCCGCTTTTACTCTAATTATCGTTGTGATTTTTGCAGGAAGATAGAGGAAAAAGGTATATCGCATAACAAGGATGTTGAATTGTGGTTGAATTGTTTACCTTGTTTATACTATAACATGAGACAACTATTTTAATGATTCACATTTACTGTTATTAATTCAATCCAATTGACTCTTATCAAGTTAAAAACCTTAACCTTAACAGTCACTACATATGTGATGTTGTTACAATCCAAAGCCATTATTAACTACATATGTGATGTTGTTACAATCCAAAGCCATTATTAAAAATAATTAAGATACATCAAAATTGAGTCCTATCCTTGCAACACCACTGACACAAACTGAGCCCAAACACCATTGACCATACTTTATGTTTTAAATCAAATGTAACATACACATTTATAAATTATTAACTTTATTTTTTTAGTTAAATCAAAACAAATTCACACATTCCAAACCCATCATGGCAGCCAGTGTCACCTTCAAATCCTCCATTACAGCCACCTTCAAACCACCCCCGCGGTTACCTTAAAAGAAAAGGGTTTTTGCAATATACATCATTTCATCATCCCAGATCTGTTACTCTTCTCCTTTTCACCACCAGCCCATCCACCACCGTGGCCATCTACAACTGTCCAACACTGCGGTCAATCCTGTCGAATAGTCAGTTAGTCACCACTCACCAACCCCGCATGTCACTGACAAAAAAGAGTGTAATCCGAGGTGTTTTTTAATTTTTAGGATATGGTTTTTTTGAGTTTTTAATCAAATATATTGTTTCTAAAGTGGATTTAAAGTCTCGGACCTGTTCTGTTAATTTGTGATGTGATGTGACTCAAAATTGTAGTCTCAGATCTGTTCTCATATCATATTTTCAAGTGGTTTATATTTCTAAGTAGGTAAAAAAATAAGAAGTGATGATTGTGTGAATGAAATCTAAAAAAAAATGAATAGTGATGGTGGTGACTGTGTGAAAGAGAAAAAAAGATGTGTATGAGAGAGATTTTATTGTGTGGAATATATTCTTTTGTAGTTTTCAAGAAAAGTGTACTTTTAGTAAGACTGAAACAGTGTATTTACGGTGTTTTAATACTAAGGTGGTGGTGTTCGTATACCCATAGCCATCAAACTTTAGGTCATTTAAGGCTCCTAATTCGAAGCAAAAATAAGCCCAAGTGCTGTCAGCTAAACACAATATTACTACGAGTTGACAACTCACAGTTATAAATAAGGATGGGTATGATAGATTTAAAACCGACTCGGATTGATTTGAACCGGACCGAACAATTTTGATCTAATTTTTGATCCACGGTTTGGGGCCATTTCGGTTTCAGTTCAATTCGATCTTACGAAAAATCTCGTCGATTATGTCTAATAAGACCAGATTAGACCGAGTACCGACTCAGATCGGATCGAACCATTTCAATTCTCGATCCAATCCGATTTTAACCGGTCCAAGCTCGATGCTCAGCCTTAGCAATAAATTGATAAACAATTTATTCACCTTCAATGTGGGATAAACTTATCTTATTTTCCTTCTTTATGTTACATTCTAAACATGAAACTCGATATCTCACTCACGTTAGCTTCGTTTAAAACACTTACTTTATTGTTACGAAGCTTCCATCAAGAAATATGTAATTAAATATTTATAGACACCTCAAAATTATTTGTGTCTAAGGCTGGGGGGAGTGGTGCAAAAAAGCCACCCGTGGGTTACATGTGGCAAAAAGCCACGCGCGGCTTGCCAAAAACCCACCATCCCACCTCAAAAACCCACGCGTGGGTTGAGGTTCCCAGAGCAAAAAAAAGTCGCCACAGGTGAGTTTCTCACCATTCACACTACCCCAAATCTTTTTTTTTCATCCCTATTTATTTCTATATAATCCTCATTTTCACTTTTTTTCATATCTCTCATTTCATCTTTTTTCTCAATCAAAAAATCATCTTGTCCATAAATTCTAAATTTTTAGCACGAAAAACATTGATGAATATACATTTATGTACCCCGATCTGATGATCGAAGATGAAGAAACTTTGATGAATAGCCCTCGTGTCCGGTTGCTAGCAAAAGCGATGGCGTTTTTTCGAAATAGACGACAACAAGTGTCTAGAAACCCGGTTAATCGAGATCGTTATGGTGCCCATGATCGTTTACTTGCCGCGTTTTTCACTGACAACCCGATCTATGACGAACGCGCATTCTGGAAGACATACCGAATGGATCGATCACTTTTCAACGATATAGTTACGGCTGTAACTGCACATGATCCTTACTTTAATTCAAATATCGACTGTACCGGAAAAGAAGGCATTGCTCCAGTGGTGAAATGCACTTCTGCAATTCGTCAATTGGCATACGGCATTGTTCCAGTCTTTTTAGATGAATATCTGCAAATCTCTAAAAGAACTTCACGGGAGAGTCTTGATCATTTTTGTTCTGTTATAAGGGCGATTTATGGGCCAGAATATTTGAGAAAACCCATGATGAGTGATTTTGAATTACTATATCAACATCATGAAAGGAAGCACGGTTTCTCTGGGATGATAGGAAGTGTAGACTGCACGGATTGGGAGTGGTTTGGTTGTCCGTACGCCCATAAAGGGCAATATGTTAGACGTGATCACGGATCTAATCCGTTCATTTTGTTGGAAGCTGTTGCGTCGGAAGACTTTTGGATATGGCATGCTTTCTTTTGTGTTTTTGGGTCTAACAACAACATCAATGTGTTATATCAATCCTCTTTGTTTAACGATTTGAAAACATGACGAGCACCAGAGGTCCCTTTTACGGCTAACGGCGCTAATTATCCATTTGGATACTATCTTACTGACGGGATATATCCCGAATTAGCTCCACTTGTTAAGACGATTCCAGAACCCTCTAACGATGACCACAGTCGAATATTGTATAAGCAGAAGCGAGAATCGACAAGGAAGGATGTGGAACGCGCGTTTGGTGTTCTGACAAAGAAATGGGCCATAATCGTCAATCCAGCACGTGCGTTGAAGAAAGAAAGACTTGTTAATATGATGTATGCATGCATCATAATGCATAATATGATTCGTAAACACAAAGAATATGCGATAAGTCCCAAATGGTACCAAGGAGAAGCACAACAACCAGACGATCTGGTACGAAGCACGGAAGAAATTCATGATGTTATGCGATACATCAGATCATCTCAAGTGCATCAAAACCTTCGATCCGATTTAATCCAGCACTTGGCTAATAATGCCTAATATTTTTAATGTTTGTATTTACCCGCATGTATCGTTTTTTAATTTGATGAAATAAAAGTATGTATTTTATAAATAAATTAAATAAAAGTGATAGTGGAAAGACGAGGTGGAGGTGAGGTGGTGGTGATTTTTTTTTTTTTTAAGAACTTTGAAAGGTAAATTTTGAGTGAGTTAATAAAAGGAAAGAGAAAGCTGAGATGACGTTAAGGTGGCGGTGGAATTTTCATGCACTATTCCCCCAGCCTAAAATGAGTGAAAACATATTTTCACCTCAATACTTTCTAACATAATTTTATATTTCAAGTCGCTCGTTTTAACTGAACGACCAGAATTTCTCTTGAAGAAAACAGTAGCAATAGTGTCGCTAAGGTCCAAAATAAGGATTCCTTCTCACATTGCTCCAACATGTACTTGGACTCTCACCAAAGCACCCAATGAGATTGTGCCAGCACTTGTCAATACAAAGTACTGTATTTAGTATTTACTTTCTAATATCAGCCTTATTAGTATACTTTAGGATACTCATCACATGATTTTCTCTGGAACTCTCTTCCATTATTTTTGTTTTTTTCCTTTAAATTACTCTAATAGGGCCAACTTCACTTAGTTTGTCTTCTATCCAACCAATATTGAACACTAAAGATTTGCCATACACAATACAACAAAATCACAAATGAACTATTTGTTCTCCATACTAGCGTAAAGGAGAAAAATTAAATTCAAAATTGTCTGCTTCTAAAACTTAAACTATTTAAACGTTTGAAGATAATATTTCACATACAATTCTATCCAATTAGTATCTTCTGCTGGCTCCAATTTCCTAGGCTTTCATCCTTTTATGCTTGTTTTTATAACTGAAATAATCATTTACTCGTAAGTAAATAACCTCCTATCCTATAACGATTGTCAATCTTGTCGTATTTCATAAAAAGTAAAGATTGACGGGAATATCTTAACCCCGCGTGTTTTTTGGCACCAGTCATTGTCCACCCTAAAAAATAGTTCTAACAACTCTTCTGACTCAAAAGAGCAACACCTTATTGTATTAAGTTTGTCATGTAATTAGCAAAATCAAGAAATATCAACATGTGTAAGATTTGGCATCTTATTTCACAACAAGGTTGCAAAATATTACCTAGTTGTTCCATAATCACATCTTATCTTATTTTATTTTATTATATAATAAAAAATTTAAAATATTTTTATTTTTAGGAAGTTTAAAAATTAAGCCATTTAAAATTGTGTTTTTTTATGAAAACATTCATTTTGTAATTGATCATTTATCTATTTTGTAACAACTTATTAAAAAAGAGTGATGATTTGTATACTCCAAAAATTTATTGGCACTCTAAAATATGTGTATTGTGACTATTATACCCTTATTATATACACACACTACTAAATGATGTGAGAATATAAATGTCAACACTCAGTACATAAATTGAGTGTGCAAATAAATTCATAAAGTGTGCAAATCACCACTTATTAAAAAGTTATTTTTAAAATACCAAAGTCCAAACATGGAATGACTTTTCAAATATGTAAAAATTCTTTTGACTTCTAAAGTGCTAAAGTGAGAGACTTTAAGACTAACTTAAAATCTATCACATACACATAAAAGAAACATAATGTCAGGTCTGAAAGATGTAGGATACATCATAGACCAAATCATAGCCCCATATGTGTGCTCATCAAACTCTTAATCATCTTCATCTTTAGACAAAGTTTTATCACTATCAATAGGAGTAGCAACAGGCTTAACATCCATCATGCTAAACTTTTTGAGAATCTCAGTCACATACTTATCTTGATTGATAAAGTGCCTTCTTTCTTCTTTTTCAGTTGAAAACCAAGAAGGAATGTAAGCTCTCCCATAGAACTCACCTGAAACCTTTCTTTCATAAGTTTCTCAAAACTTTCACATATCTCAGGTTTTGTAGAAACAAAGATGATATCATCTACATAAACTTGGACCAGTATGATATCATGATCGAGTCTTTTAATGAATAATGTTTTATCTATCTTTCCCCTCTGAAAACCATTGTCCATTAAATATTTGGTTAGTGTTTTATACCACGCTATTGGAGCTTGATGGAAGACCATAAAGAGCCTCCTTAACTCTTGCAGGTTCATAGTGTTTGTACCAGCAACAACTGGTACATAATTCATAGTATTTCTTAGAGAGTCAATATCAAACATCCACTTTGGCCCAGAACCTGCATTTACTGGTTTATCCTCCAAAAATCTGATGTGCAAGCTCTCCTCAACTTGTTTGGTATCAAGGTTGTAAACTATATATTCTTTACTATTTAGAGAATAACCAACTAAAAACCCTTCATCTGACTTCCCCAAATGGTTCAACGTATTGAGAGTAGTAATATTACAACCAAATGGTCTCAAATAATACAGTGTAGGTGCTCAACCATTAAAGAGATGATAAAGAGACTTATTGTGTGGATTATTAACTAAGACCATATTCTGCACATAATAAGTAGTACTTACAGCTTCTGCCAAAAAATGAGTGGGCAACTTAGAATCAACCAACATAGTTCTAACAATCTCTATTAGTGTTCTATTTTCCTTTCAGCAACCTCATTCTACTAAGGAGTTCTATGAATGATAAGTTCTCTCCTAATTCCTTTAGTTGCACAAAAATCGTTCATCTCTTTGTTCTTAAACTCATTCCCATTGTCACATCTAATTGTTTTAAGAGTTTTCTTAGTATGATTTTCTATTTCAGCAATGAAAATTCTAAGAATCTCTGATGTGAAGTAAGAAAGAGAACCTAAGTAAACCCACTAAAATCATCTGTGACAATTAGGCAGTACTTATTATTTAGACTATACACAAAAGTAGGCCCAAACAAATCCAGTGAAGAATTTCAAGGGGCTTAGAAGTAGAGTCTAAAATCTTGGACTTATAGGAAGCTCTGTGTTGTTTTCCTTTCAGATAAGCAACACAGGTTTTAGAAAATGTTTGGGTGAAAAACCTGTTGGGAATAAAATGATGAAGACTTAGTCGCTGATAAAGATATGCTAGCCACTGATGAAGTATATTCTAGCCACTGTCAGAGTTTTGTGTAGCCACTGATAGAAGCCACTAATAAGAAGACTCCTATCCACTGATGTTGGTCCCTTTTAACTCATTACTACTTATCAACCTTAAGTAGTAACTAGCTATTAAGACTCAAGTGTGTTGTTTTATCAATTACTAAGAACTAAGAACAAATTAAACAACAATACCAATTTAACTTTTCAACGTATAAACTTTAATTTAAATTCAAATAAAGAATCTATAACCCACTTTGTTTGTGGAATAACAAAGTGGTTGAATGACAATGTGGGGTGATCTCCTCTACTTAAACTTTCAATCAAAGTTAAGAGTTTAAGTTCCAACCTAAACGTTCATATGCACTTTAGCTATATCGGTGGTTGGTATTGGGAGAGAAGGTTAATAAGAGATTCTTTCTCTTGTAAAAGCTAACCGATTCTCTTCTAAATGCACTCCCTATATAGGCAGTGCAATAACTAGGGTTTACATTCACATGTACTCATGCAAAGGTTTATCCAGTGGGTGGTTGATGCCCATGCTGAATAAATAGTACACCATACATAATAAACTAATCTAGAAAAGATAAAGGTTGTACTTATAGCTAATAATACAAGCAACCTCTTTTCTACTTTGAATTAAAGTAAATATTTTCCCGCCTAATGTAAACCTTTAGAATACTGAAGTGTCTTCAGTATTCTGAGGAGATCGACATCATTCAGATTGGTATTGTCAAGCCAAACTAAATTGAAAGCTCTTCTTCGGGACTTGTTCTTCAGAAACTAGACCGCCTAGCCTTTAAAGCAAAGACTCCTTTGTTTTATAAGTTTTCTAGAAGAGGAAAGCTGAGCATCCTTTTGCAAAACATTCTTCAGTAGGAATCTTTGTTCCTCTAGTCATGCATAAGCAAAATCACCTTTCTGTTGAACATGAAACACTTAGGAGGATTTTATATTCAAATCTTAGAGTTGCTTCAGGCTCAACAAATACTGACCCAACAATCTCCCCCTATTTGGATATACAAATAGCCTAAGTCTAAAGTCAGTAGTAAGTGAGAGTAACAACTTATTCTTACTTGCACTAAACAATATAGTACTTATAAACATCAGATAATCATTTAACAAAACATTACAAATTACAACTGAAAATTACAAATGATTATTTAGTTTTCCTTAGGCCCTAAGTCCTTCTATGATAGTAGTCTGAACTAGTGAATCCACGTTTTTGATGTCCAGTATTTCTAGTAAGCACATGCTGAAGGTTCTTGCTGCTTTAGTAAGTCCTGAACCTCCATGATGAGAGTAGAAGACCCTCTGAACATTTCCAAGTAGTTCATTGTTCATATCATCAAGATCACTAATACCAACAAAGTCTTGACGTTCTTGATGATTGAACATAATCATTCCCAACTCTGGTTCGTCAAGCACATGTCCAGGGAGATGATTCTAAAACTGAACAAGCCCTTTATATTTCTTTGTGGTAACAAAGATGTCACCCACACCAGGTCTAACCATATTTGCTCTTTTGTTCAGCTCCAGTATAGGATCTTGATCCGCCAGTGGAACATCATATTAATGTTGAGGATCTCACCCATTCTTTCATGGTTTTTCTTTAAGTGATAAATTCTGATGTGGACTTCATCCCACCTCTTGGACTTCCTCTTCACAAGATTTTGCTTCAGTTCTAGCCATTCAGTATAAGAGAGATCCCTTGCTTGGAAGTCTTCCAAAATCTCATCAGTTCCATCAACCCTGTAGAACTTCAGATGAATATCACCTTTAGTGGTAAACATGTCAATGTTTGTGATTTCTGAATGGTTCCTTCTGGTCAGCCTTGTTATACAAAATTTTTCATATAACATTTTCCGTTTGAAGAGCTTTTCAACTTCCGGCTTTCCAATTTCTTCATACACACTTAGCTTCAACTTTCTCAGCTTCTCTTCTTCATGTAATATGTACAAGTTATCAATCTCTTCTTGGAAGCAATCCCAACACTGATAATTCTTTCATCCATAGTGGAATCGCCTTTGTTCTTGGGATGGATTAGAGGTGTAACATCATCAATTGTGTCATCACTGGTGGTAAGACCATCAATGTGACCGTCCTTAGCTAAAGACTCCCACTTAGTCTTAGCTGGACTCTTCTCAGCAAATGGTGACTCATAGACAACTGGTTGTTTCTAAGCCTTCTTCTGTGTATGTTTTTGAAATAACTGTTGAATGGTGTTTTTCTCCCCCTCAGCAGAAGATTGCCCAACAACTTCTAATGAACCACCATGAGGGAGGAAGGCAACAAGAGAGTCCAAAGTGGAGGATACCTTAGCCAACATTGCTGGAACATGTTCAAGGGCACCAAGTTGCTATTGAACCTCTTCCGATAAGGTCAACTTTCATTTCTCCAGCAATGCTATCCTATCCTTGATCTTTGAGACAGAGTCACATAAGTCATTTATCTGGCCAGGTACTGGTGTGAACTCTGGTGGAAACTCCATGGAAGCACCATTGATGGAGTCCATGAGTGAGGACATCTCCTGCTTCAGAGAGTTCATGGTTACCACATCTTTCACCATAGGCTTCAAGAATAACATCTTTGATTTGTGCAACAGTGGGAGGAATTGGTCTTGCTTTTAATGTGGAAATTTCAGCATCAGCAATGACTTTTTCTTCCTTGAGCCTATTCACTTGTGACTGAAGAACCAACACTTGATTGTTCAGTTCTTTTACCTGGATAGCTCTGTGGATGGTGGCTTTAGATGTTGTTTTGCAATGTCATCCTTTGGCTCACTTTCATCAAGATTAACTGAAGCCCTTTCATCAAAACCCTACTCCTTCTCAAAGTCCTCTAAAGACATATTGAACATGAAGGAAGGTAAGTGTCCCACCTTGGCTCCAATGGTGAGAGGCACTTCCTTTTTTGTCTTCTCAATATCACCTTCAGTGTGAGGATCAGTTTCAACTCCTTCACTACCAGGGTCGGTTTTACCTGATGGGTCCTGAGAAAAAGTCCCTGATATGTTAAGATCAATGATTATGTTTTTGGTTCCTTCATTAGGACCCTGTTGTTGGGATGCTACATCATTAGGAACAGATTGGCCAGGGTCAGCATCAGCTATTGTGTTTGCTGACGCCTCACGCCCTGATGCTGACTCAGAGTGACAAATGATAGAATCTGGCAAGGAACTTGGAAATTAATTTAAATTTAGATTGCCTACCAATGCTGACTCCACACTATTGAGCTGAGGGTACGCTCCTTCTTCACCTTTATCCCCTAAAGAAGTTGGGATAGAGGTTGCCTTCTGGGCCTCTTTATGCATGCCACTCCCAACAGGTGCTGAAGATTGCGTCTGGCTAGGCTTCATGTCCTTGGCCGAGGACTTTGGCTTCTTCGAAAGATGGCCTAGGGATACATCAGACATCTCCTTTGATGAAGAATCTGTGTGGGTTCTCCTTTTCTTATACTCACGTCTACATTTTTTAGTATTAACAGATGTGGACTTCTGATGTGGTTTAGATGAATCTCCAGAATTTTTGCCTTTGGGATCCCCTTCTCTAGTTGGAGAAGTGTCTTTAGGAGCTTTGTACACAACTGGACCTTCTGCTGAGCAGATGTCCAACATGGGTTATGTAAAAGGAGGATCAGCGGTACTAACTGGAATGTTCCAGCGCTTAAGCTCAAAAGTTTGAAAGACCAGTTTTTCTCCCTGGAGCTGAGTTAACGATTCTCCAAGGTGGTCAGCAAAAAGGAGGGATAAAAATATGGTGTAGACCACATTCTTTTCCCTAGTTCTTTTCTCTAGTTTTCCATGGAGATCTTCAAATATTAGCCCCCCAAAATCCGCCTTGACCCCCTTGGCCAGAAAATATAAAATGATAGCATCCTTTTGATTTATCTGATCAAGCCCGCCAGTTTCCCCCCCCCCCCCCCCCCCCCAAGCATTCTATCAAAATAATCATCAGTAATTTCCACTTAGGTGGCAAACAACTTCTCTTCAGCCTACTCTTTTCTATGATTTCTTCAATATACCCAATTTCTTTAAAGAAGATTTTAACAATAGAAAAATCATTAGGTATAGGGTTTCCCAAATAGTTTAAGCCCCAAACCCTTCTAAACAATTTTAAACCAATTTTACCATGAATGGCATCAATTGTTGAATCAAACTCAATGAATTTCTTGTTCTGGGAAGGTTGTGGAGTGAACCAAAACTCATTTAAAACATTTTGAAACATCATTCCTAGGTCTTTAAACAATGCTTCTCTAAGAACACATTTTGACAAAAATTCATGACCTCATTTCTAGGAATGGATTTGATGACTTCTGGTTTGACCAAGGTGAGGTTGTTGGGTTTAAAGATGATATCCTCAATAGGATAGTTAACATGAACAGATGGGTTTAGGGTGATCTCAGTATCTTGTTGAGAAGATGATTCAGCCATTGTTGTTGGTGTGGTTTTTTTGAAAGAGAGAGAGAGAGAGAGAAAGAGAGAGAGAGAGTTTGTGTGTGTGTTTTGCGATGAAAGATTTGTAAGCGTGATATGAAATCAAACTTCAAAGGGTTTATATAATAACTTAGACTGAATTTTGAAAGTTTTTTATAAAACATTTAAAGAAGTTACAAACTTTTAGGGATTTGTTTTAAACAAATGACACAAACTCTCTCATTAATGTTTTGCAAAAGTATGATTTATTCTGTTGCCTTGAACAGTGAAACGCCACATGTGTCAGGAAGTTGTTGACTGTGGATGTGAACGTTTGAAATTTCCTTAATAAACAATTTACATATTTTTGAAAGAATTTTCGTATTTAGTCCAAAGAAATTTAATGCCATTTAATTTTTGTAACACATGATTGATTTGTTTTTAAAAGCTGTTTGCCAGATATACTGAACCTGATGGGTATACTTGTGAGCTTCAATGCGTTAGATGAGGCGACAAAACTCCATATACATGTTCACATAGGTGAACAAAACATATGAAGTTGCACGCTCCTCTACTCAGGCCTAGCTACTCATTTGTATAAAATTTTTGTTAAGAATTATGAAGGAACACTAATGTATTTTATGATTAGTTGTTCAACTTCAGTGTGTCAGATAAGGTGATAAAACATCATGTACACAATCACATAATGTGAAATAGACACATGACATTACACACTCCTTTACTTAGACACTACTACTTCACAATATTCAAAACAGTTAGAAAATACTAAACCTTTAGACTTCTTCAGTGAATGCTGAAGGTTCAGGTTTTGTATCATGAATGTTCAGCATACCAAGCTCCATTATCAATCTTTTGAAAGTTGGTTCATCCAGTGGTTTGGTGAAGATATCAGCCAATTGTTATTGAGTGAGGATGAAATGTAATTCCATGTCCCCTTTCACAATGTGATCTCTGATAAAATGATATATGATATCAATGTGTTTTGTTCTTGAGTGGAGGACTAGATTATTGGAAATTGCAATAGCACTAGTGTTTTCACAAAAAATTGGAACTTTTCCTATTTTATGTCATAATAACCCAGTTGGCTTTTCATCCATAAAACATTGGCAAAACATCCAGTAGCAACCACATATTCAGCTTCTGCTAAAGACATGGCAACTGATTGTTGCTTTTTAACACTCCAACACACAAGTTTGCCACCTAGCAATTGGCATGCACCAGAAGTGCTTTTTCTGTCCAAATTGCATCCAGCATAGTCAGAGTCTGAGTACACTTTGAGATCAAATCCTGAGGACTTGGGGTACCATAAACCTAGACTTGGTGTACCTTTTAGGTATCTGAAGATTCTCTTAACAGCAGTAAGGTGTGATTCATTTGGGTTTGCTTGGTATCTTGCACAAAGGCATGTAGAGAATTGAATGTCAGGCCTGTTTGCTGTCAAGTACATTAGTAAACCAATCATACCTCTATACTTAGTCTCATTGACTGATTGTCCATTGGAGTTTTTACTGAAGTACAATTGATATCATACTTCTTTAGCAGATCCTTGACATATTTTTTCGATTGATGGAGATGCCTTGGTTAGATTGTTTTATCTGAAGACCAAGGACGTATGCGAGTTCTCCCATCATACTAATCTCAAACTTGTTGGTCATTATCTTGGCAAATTTTTTGTATAGTTTCAAGCTTGTTGAATCAAATATGATGTCATCCACATAAATTTGTACCATAACGGTGTTAGTTTTAGATTTATAGATGAAAGGTGCTATCTATTTTTCCTCTGATAAATTCATCTTCAATGATAAATGTTGATAGAGTTTCATACCATGCCCTTAGGGCTTGCTTCAGTCCATACAAAATCTTTGTAATGCTTGTAGACATGATTTGTGTATTTACTACTCTTAAAGTCAGGAGGCTGTTTGAAATAAACTTCTTCTTTTAGGTCACCATTTAAGAATGTACTTTTGACATCCATTTGGTAGATGGTGAAGTTCATGTAAGTGGCATAAGCAAGGAAGATACGTATGGCTTCTATACGTGCCACTGGAGCAAAGGTTTGATCAAAATCAACACCAGGTTCTTGATTGAATCCTTGAGCCACCAGCCTAGCTTTATTTTTGGTCACCATATTGGTTTCATCTCTTTTGAGTTTGTAAACCCATTTGGTGACAGTGGTTGATTTACCATATGGAAGAGGAACCAATTTCTAGACTTTATTCCTTTCAAATTGATTTAGTTCCTCTTGCATAGCATCCACCTATCCAGGGTGAGAGAGTGCTTCATAAATCTTTGTAGGTTTAATTTTTGAGAGGACGTCTACATAGAGACATTCACAAGGTGAGGCAACACTCAGGGGTGTTTCTTTTTCTTTTTGAGCCTCTTAGTGGGGTGGGTGGTGGGCCCAAATCCCTTTTACCCTCTTAATCCATACCCACATAAAAGTCTCTCTCATCCCACTAAGTGGCTAGTTAAGACACTCAAACAAAAGCCCTTATAAAAATAAACAACCCCTTAGTTTCTTTACCATAGATGTAGTAACTCTTCCTTCTCAAGGATTGCCTATTATGTTCACCAGCTGAATGTGACTATTATTAGTCCAAGATTTTTGTGGAGCTGGTGAATAAGCACTGGTATCATGAAAAGAGCTAGAGCTTAGAAGTCCATGACATGGAATTGGAGTCGGACTGTCTCTAGTGTCTATTGAAGGATATTCCAAAGACAAAGGTTCAATCATTGGAGGGCTTTTCTCTTGTTCAGAGGAATCGTTCCAAGACCTAGTTCTCTTGAGAAAACTGGAGGGCGTTGACCACAAGGATCAGATTGTTCATTTGAAGCTTGCAGATCATTTTGATCATTTGTTTGGGCTTGCTGATCATTTTGATCATTTGTTTGAGACTTATCATTTGATTGAGACTGATCATTTTGGTACTGATCATTTTGATCATTTGATTGACAGCCATCAGTATTTGATACTGATGGATTTCCTTTTGTAGGACTTGTCATATCTTCAAATGGATCAATATGAGGAACTAAATTGCTTGTTTGATATCTTTGAGAAGGCTCATAATGGTGAAATTCATCAGATAGATAATTGTGAGATTCATGAATATGAAGTTTATCATCTGATGGATTTGTAAATTTGAGAGATTTGGAACTTTCATTGAAGGAGATGTGAAAAGTTTCTTCAATACATTATCTTCTTATGTTGAAGAATATATATGCTTTAGATACTAGAGAGTATCCAAGGAAGTAACCATCATCAGATTTTTCATCAAACTTACCAAGGTGATCCTTGTGATTGTGAATGAATACTGGACACCCAAACACATGTAAGAATGAGATGTTTGGAATTCTCCCCCTGAAGACTTCATAGGGAGTCTTCATGTGTCTCTTCACAATTATGGATCTATTTTGAGTGTAGCAAGCAGTGGCTACAACATCAGTCCAAAAATGCTTAGAGATGGCTGATCCAGCAAGCATTGTTCTTGTTGCTTCAATCAAGGTTCTGTTCCTTCTTTCAGCCACACCATTTTGTTCATGTGTATAAGGTGATGAGAAATTTGTGAGATTCTTTTGTCATCACAGAACTTGATCAGTGTATGATTTCTGAATTTGGTGCCATTGTCAGTTCTGAGTTGTTTGACATGAGTATCATTTTGATTTTCAATTCTTCTAATGAAAGACATAATGACATCTGGTGCATGGCTTTTCTTTGTCGAAAAATATACCTAGGTGTACCTAGAGTACTCATAAACAATGACAAGTGTATATTTTTTATGATAAATGGCCCTAGGTGATATTGGGCCAAATAAGTCCATGTGAAGTAGATGAAGACTTTCTTTGATTGAGAAAGTTTGTTTTGTTTTGAAACTGGCCCTATGGTGCTTCCTTTTTTCACATGCTGAGCATGGTTTGTCCTTGGAATAGACAAGTGAAGGAAGACCAATAACAAGATTTTGTTTTGCCAGAAAAGTGATTGTTTTAAAATTTATGCCAGAGCCAGTTAGTGATATTTGAAGCTCTAGTAAACAATCATGTCTCCCGAGTAGAGTTCATGTTCATGACATAAACATCTTTGAATCTAGGAGCAATCATCACAATTTCATGATTAGAGTTGAAGATTGTACCTTTTTTATCATCAAACATGACTAGGTATTTAGCATCACAGAGTTGACTGATGCTGATGATGTTATGCTTCAATCCATTGACATATGCTACCCTTGAGAAAACTATACCATTGCATTTTACTGAACCAAATCCTTCAGTAGTAGCTGATGATTTATCACCCAAAACTAATTTAGGACCTTGTTCCTCCTTATACTTGTGCAGATGACTTTTGGTTCTAGTCATATGCCTTGAGTAGCCACTATCCAGGTACCAAATAGGCTTCTTGAGATCACACTGCACAAGTTAAGGAAATGGTCAGTTTTGTTTTGAAACCCACCTTTGATGGGTGGGTGTTTTAGATCTGGAAGGTGTTCTATATCTGAAAGGTCCTTTTGAAGATGATGAATAGGATTGCTCAGAAGAGGAAGGAGATGTTTGAATAGCATTTGTTTTCTTAGCCTGAAGGGCTTCACCTCTCCTGAACCACTCGATATGATTGTGATCAGATGTAGTGTGGACATTGCTTCCACATGTTTCATAACATTTGTTAATAGAGGGTGGTTTCCTAGATTTGATACCTCTTCTGAGAGAGATTACAAGATTATGTCCATGAGTGTCATGGTCATAACTTCCACAAATATTACAAACAGGGTAATAGTGACAGTCATCTGAATGATGATTACCCATACCACAATGAATACATGGTAAGAAAGGCATGTTTCGCCTGGAATGGGATGCTCCATTGTTATGAGCATCAACAATAGTTTTAGCAAGCATATATTCAGTATGTTCACAAGTGCGATGGTCAGTTCTCTCACATTTGGTACAATAAATCACTTTTAGGCAAGTTTCAGTGAAATGGTTTCTTAAACCACATAAATCACAAGCCCTTTTAAATTATGTCTTGTATCTATAATGTGGAGAGTTTGAAGGTTCATCCCTGAATCGACTTGGTGTTTGCTGTTGCCTGAGTTGTAATTCAAGATCATTTATCTCTTGCATGACAAGAGACATTCTCTCATCTTCCTCAGTTCTAGCATTCTTCAATTTATTTGATGAAACTAAAGAGTTGTTCTCTTATGTGAACCTTCAACATGAGCTGAAGAGTTATGTGATGTGTTAATTTTGACATGCTTAGGAGCACTACTTTTGTATGTTGTGTGAGACTTGATGATTGACTGGATTGATTTTGGTCCAGTAGAGGGTTCAGCACCAACTAACTTTTCCATAGGAGGAAGTGGGGTGCTTACTTCATTCTCTAAATCATCATCTGAGTCATCTTCAGTAACTGAAGACTCAACAGGTGCTGATGAATCAGCATATTCCTGAAACTCAGGTAGAAGGATACGTCCAGTGTCATGGTTTAGTAAATTCTCTTCACCTGACCTTACAACGTCAGGGATCGAGCTACCATCCTCATTTGAGGATTTGAAAAAAACAATATCATGAGAGTTGGTGTTGGAAGTGTTGATCCCAAACTTAGATTGATTTAGCTTGTGTAAACGAGATTAAATCAAGTTAAACACGTAGAGAAACTTTGTTGTGTATAAAACAATTTAAGTATTATGCGGAATTAATACTCAAACAAGAACACACAAACAATTGTAAAACAAACTTTCACTTGATTGATTAGAACAAGCTTGCTTACAATGAAAGTGTTAAACGTATGAAAAACTTATATGAAACATAACCAAAAGGTCTTCTTTTATAGACATAAGAAGCCTTGTTCAAGAGTCTACGTATCAGCTATTCTAGGTAAAGATAATTATAGAAAATACATTGTTGATCCTATCTTTACTAGAAACAAACTAGAAACATAATACGCGTAGACCATATCTTTCTATCAGTGCTTGACTTCAACCTATCAACGCTTGACTTCTTCCTGTCAACGCTTGATCTGTCAACGCTTGTTTTCTTCTTATCAACGCTAGTTTTCTTCTTGTCAGCTGATAGGTGTGTAAACACCCATCCTTTTTACCACTTAACTACAATAATAACCAGGCCAAAACGTGTATTTTATGTCGTAAATGTCGGAATTATGCGTGGTTTGTATTTTTGTTGTGATTTAGGACGAAAATGTGAAAAGGGGAGAAAACACGGGCATTCACGGGCTTTTATCGAAGAAAAAGACAAAAGACGAAGTCAAGAAATCAAGAGTGCAAAAAGAACGGAAGTCCAAGACCAATTCTGAAGATTTATCGAAGAAAAAGTCAAAAGACGGAAGTTTACTAAAAGCCGAAGAACTCAAGTCTAATTTATTGAAGAAATTACAAGACGAGAGTAGAAATCCCGAGACAAAGTCGTTAAAGTCAAAGAATTAAGAAGATTAAGGACTTAATGACAATTAAAGAAAGAAGAAAGAGGGGAGGAAGCTTCCACTAAGCACCTCCCTAATCCTCCTATAAATAGCCCTTAGTTCATTTCATTTCATTTTGTTGGCTAAGTGTGACAATTAGCTCTTCCACCATTTAATTATTTGCACTTTAAATTCATGTCATTTTAAATACTTGTCTTGCACTTTAATTCATTTTAATTCCAAGTAAGTGTTCTTAATTTTGTTGCTTTAATCTTTATTTACCTTTGATCAAGTTTACTTTTATCATTCTCCTTCTACTTTTCTCTTGTTTTTGTTTTTTTTTTAAATCGGATTAAGCAAGCTTTTGCTTAATCTCTTGCTTATTTGATTAAAGGTTTTGTCTTTTCTTTTCCCTTTTAAGTTTTCATACGAGATAAGCCATAAGTTTGACAATCTTATGTATTTATTTGGTATTTGGCTTAATTGTTTTCAAAGTTTTCTTAAAAGTTTTATCTTTATAAAATCTATTTTATTAAGTTTCGTCTTTTAAATTTCGAAAGGTTTTAACTTTTTAGCTTATTGTCTCGTTTTATTTCCATTTCATTTAAATTTTTGAATTCAGCTTATTAGTTCTAGCTTATTTGGACTTGTGCTTATTGCGAATTTGCTCTACATCGGAAAGTAAGGGATTTGGTACATTGCGACAACTTGACTTCTCCACATTCCGATTGTGATAGAATAGGATCAAGGGATTTCATATTGCGACTGCCTATTCCGATCTGAGGATTGCGATCTAGTAACATCCCCCTCATTCCGATCTGGGATTGCGATCGCACATTGCGATCACATATTCCGACGACTCTTGAGGTTTTCTAAGACGAAGTGCTGCCCGATTTTACTGAGCAACATTCCGATCTAGGATTGCGATCTGGGCTTTCCGATCTGAAGTGTTATTGCGACAGCACCTTTCATTATTCCGATAGATAGCATCTTTCTACATTCCGATAGATTTTGCACCCATATTCCGATCTGACATTCCGATGGACTTGGTGACAGCTTTCCGATCTGGATTCCGATGGATTGGGGTTTAGAATTATAGTTTGCTTTGTTTTATTTTTAAGTTACATTTTTAATACTTCGTCAAATTTAATTTTCGTCACGCTTCAGTTTTAAGTCATTTAATTAATTTACTTTAAAGTTTTGCACATTTTTATTTTCAATCAACGACAAATATTTTTCTTAACCAAGTACAATTGAGTCACACTTTGAACCGGAAATCAATTCGATTAGACAGACGACAAAGAACTTAATTTTCATACTAGGTAAAAGCTTTGTATTATCAGCGTTCAAGTGTACTGGCTACATTTTATTCCCAACAATCCTCCCCTAAACTTGATATCTACTCTAGTAATCAAGTTTCTGAATAAAAATTAAGAACTAGGAGGAATCTTACAAATCTTATCATATTGGTAATAAACATGCCTAATCAAATCTTTGGCCACGTCACTTGAATAGTCAATCTCCAGCTGTGTTGTCTTCATCTTGTCCAAAACTTTTTTGGACATGGGATACTCAACATCTACAAGAAGATACTCAGCAAACTTTGTAGAGCTCAAATAATACACACCAGTAGCTGAATACAAACGCCATTGAAGTCCACTGATATCATCCTCAAGATCCTTCCAAACAGGATCTTCTTCTGGTGCACACATTCTCTTGAATGTTGACCAAAGCTTTATTCCATTGACTGAAGTAGGTGCTTCAGTCTCATACTTGGCCAGCAACAACCTCCAAAGGTCTGCCAAGTCTTCCCTATCCATACTTGCAAAAAGAGACATAAGAGTAGTAAATGTGTGTACCTCTTTCCCATATCTGCCAATCATCGAAATCCCACTTGCATCTTCTTCATAGCTAATGATAGGGTTTCTGGCATCAAGAGGTAACACTTGAACCATATCTGAAGCTTCCATGGGTGAGAGCTTAATGCTCATTCTAAGAACAGCTTCACTGGGAACCACTTTATTTAAATCTTTAGGAAACTCAAGTGGAACTCCTTTCTTCAAAGGCCTTGGAACAATCATTTCCTTTTGAATCTCCATCTCTTCTGCAAGTTCTTCTTTCCTTTCATTTGAAAGAAGTCTAAGAGTATTCATTTCCTGCACTCTTGTCCAAATGGGATAAGCCTTGTACTCCAATTCTTCAAAGGATAATCCCTGCAATTTCTTGAAGGTCCATCCAGTTCCATGACATCTAAGTAACATGTAGTAAAGCTCCTTTCTATCCCTCTTCAGCAGTGAGAAAACATTGCTAGCCTTATGCTTCAGAATTACCTTGCAGTCTCTTTGAACTCTTAGAAGAATCTCCAATCCCCAAATTTGGTCTGAAATAGTCAAATCTGGATTCTCCATAATCCTATTCTCCCATGCATGGTACATCTGAGCAACTTCTGGCATATCATAGTCTACTTGCAATTTTAACTCTCTAAGCTTCTCTCTTGCCAAGTCATCACCATATTCAAGTCTTTTTGGTTGTTCAATTATCATCGCACTTGAATCTGAACTCCCTTCATCACTTCCTTCTTGTTCCTCAGAAGTAACAACAAATGGTGATTCTCCAACCTTCTTCATTTCTTGTTCCACAAGTTGTGCAGCCAACCTTGAATCAAACTCTACTTGTGCTGCATCCTTTGGAACTTCTACTTCTACCATAATTCCTTTACCCTTATCTAATGGATCAATAATGGGTAAAGATGATGATGGTACCTGTGAAGACACTTATTTGATGATAGCTGATGACTGGAATACATCAACCATATCTGCAGGTCTGTCAACGCTCAAATTCTGTGTGTCAGCGCCCAACTTACTCTTGTCAGCGCTTGGTGTGTCAGCGTTCAAATTTTGCTTGTCAACGCTCACCTTACTTGTCTCAGCGCCTCTTGTGAACTGCTCCATTATAGCTGCAAAAGACAAGTTCAAGTTTGTAGGAGTAACCAAAGATGTATCAAAGCCTGGTTGCTTCTTCAATTCAGTAAGGGCTTCAGCAACACCCAAAGATTCTCCATCATGTGAGCCTTTGTCACTCACATGGATCTGCTCATCCTCCCCTTTGGAAGATTCCTCCATTCCACGCCTAGTGTTAGCATCCTCCAAAATAACAATCCTCTCCCTAAATTGCTTGAGTTCAAGGCCTTGTGTACTGACTGTTTGTACCAGGTCTGCATTTTGTTTTTGCAAGCTAATGCAGACAGCCGTCAATTATATCAATGTGTATGGTTCTAATATGCCCTCCTCTAGAATGGGTATTTGACCTCCCAAAGGAGAGTCAGGGGCATGGATGAGGTCTTAAAGATGTTAGGACTGTCTTGGCTTGTATCTAAGCGAGTACCAATAGTCCCAGCCTCATCCATAGCACCAACCACACTTGTGGTGGTGGTTCTGTCTGCAACATGGCTAGGACCACTAGAGGAGAACACTCCAGTAGTCCTTGGGAGTTTTTGCAACCTATACTCAGGTGGAGTAGAAGATGATGTGGATTGGGTCGTAGTTTGAAGGTTAAGGGGTGTTTGGGTTTGTGAAGGAAAGGTGTCAACGTTTGGATTACTGGTGTCAACACCAACATTTAATGTGTCAGCGTTGAAGGATTCTTGGTCAATTTCCATGTGTTGAGGGGAAGGAAAAGGTTCTGGTATTGGGTCAAGTTGTGGTTGTGGGTCTGGTTGGGGTTGTGCTGCTGCAATAACAACAAGCATAACTTGGGTGAGGGGTAATTCATGGTGAGGGGGTGAGTTCATCTTACTAAAAATAGCTTTCTTTTGCACAGGGATCTCATAAAAATCATCATGATCCTTTATGCAGTACCTTTGTTCATCAAAAACCATTTGTAAAAATCTGGGATAAGCCAAAGTCATCTTATTCCATTTGTTTTTACACATGCCATCAAAATTAGTTTTGAAAAATTATACTTTTGCCCATTTGTAATGCACACAATTGCACTAGCAATAAATCTGTTAATTTCATTATGTGCAGTACATTTGGGACTCAAACATTGAAGGATGACATGTATGAGGTACTTCCAGGCTGGGGGAAATTCTTGTTTATGATATTTATTTAAAGTAACCTCATCAGGGAAAGGATACCCCGAAGCCCGAAGTCCTTGTTCTATTTCATTAATGGGGAGAGTGGTTATACCATCTGCATCATTAAGATGCAAAGCCTGGCGAACCAAGGCTTCAGTAACCACCCAAGTGCGCCCATGAACAATAGCTGTTAATGTAGTCACATTATTAAGCGTTGAGGAACTGATAGTGTTCCAAAACTGTTTAATATGAGTGACAGGGATGAGAGGAGCATGAGAAAGTGCATACCTAAGTGGAGATACATTCAAATACGCCACCATCTGAGTGTATTGTGGAAACAAAGTATCATCAGCCTCCAAATAAGCAATCATGTTGTGCTGACTCCTGAATCCTAATACCAAGTCACTTGGTTTAAACTTTGGTGCCATTGTTTAAGAAAGCTGTTTGTGAAAGATTGATGAAAGATGAATTATAGGAGAAAAAGTGTTAGACAAGAATATGATAGTACCCTGTTTAAAAATAGGAGCCAAATATATAGGAGAGATAGGCACATAATCATTAACCTGCTTTTAAATGCCCTACACATAAAGAAAACAAATTAGTTTTCTTTGGGAACCCAAGCCTGAACAGACTTGGATTCATTTGGTTGTTCAACAAGAACATAATTAGTCCTCATAACAACCCCTTGTTCATCCCTTTTTGGATTGAACACCCAGTTAACCCCAATTGGTTTTGTGATGACCTTTGAAATATAATTAAATCTGTTACAGGTCATAGAAATCCCATTAGAATTAGGGTTTTGATCTTGCTTAGGTCTCCATGTCAAGCTAGAAGAAGCTTTAGACCCCTTTCCCTGTGGTTGCAAATATTTACCATTATTTGGTCTGGCAACATTTCTGTCAGCGTTTGATTTGGTCTTGTCAACGCTGAAATTACCCTTATCAGCGTTGAACCTAGGGTTTGCTATAGGAACCCATTGCCTATTAGACCACGTATTGGTCTTTTGAAAAGGTCTTTGTCCATAAGTATTAGACCCTTTAGTATAGAATGGAGCTGGTCTAACAACTTGTGGACTTTGCTGAACAAAAGTTTTGGGTTTGACAGTGTTTGACTTTTTGTCAGCGTTGACCTTGGAAGCGTTGACACACTTATAGGCTAAATGTGAAAAACTACCACAAGTATAACAGGCTTTTCTAGACATAACTCTAGGTCTAGAAGAAAAGAAACATGTTCCATTATCACTAATTTGGCTTTTTGGTGACCTAGTATTTCTATACATTTCTGCATATTTAATGCTAGGTTTTCTAACAACGTTTGAGCCAAGTTCAATAGTCTTGCCAGTGATTGGGTTTGTTACTTTGATAGGGGTAGACTCATTTGGGCTATCACTAAGCCTGCCACCTTTGACAAACAAGGTAGGGTTGGCTTTCTTCCATTGGTCCAAATCAGTCAACTTCTGCCTATATTCTTCTACTAGGGTAAGGACTCTTGGTGGAGGAATAAATTCATCTTCTTGGAGTTCTGGTAAACCAGTCCAAGATAAGTCCTTTCTTTGGACACCATAGAAGTCCCCAGTTGGTGGTGGAACACCAGCATACTCTTTCATCCCAATCCCAGTCATATCCCTAGAATCCCTTTGTTTACTAACACATTCTCCTAGGGTTTGTGAGGCTTTATCAAATCTCTGAATTTTAAGATCTACATTATTCTTATTCTTGATAGCCTCATCTAACTTAGCCTGTAATTCAACATTGACCCTTTCCATGATGTTTCTAATATCAGTACTAGCATTTAAGTCATGTTTTAAGATATTGATTTTATCTTTTAGGTCAAGCTCCATTTTCTTATACTCAGCTACAGTCTTTTCAGTTTGAGTAAGAGCAAGTTGATAGTTAGACAACTTGCATCTCTCATTACTCACATCTGTTGACAATCTTAAAACCTCTTTGTTAAGTCTTTTAGTATTTAAACGACAACCCTTACTACAAAAAGCATCATCATATACCTCATTGTCTGATGAAGATGAGGAGTGTGCCATGAGAGCATAGTGAACATGCTATTCTTCTTCCATCTCAGCAACTAAAGCTTTATTCTCTTCCTCATCCTTAGCCAAATAGCTCCAATCCCATCCAACACCATCAATTTCTTGCATTGCAACCATGGCCTTGGGATCCTGAGCCTTAACAATTTGGCTTGAGGGTTTTCCAGCATCAAATCTTCTTGGAGATCTGCATTCTCTCATAAAGTGTCCCATACGATGACAATTATAACACTCAACCTTGGATTTATCAAATCCAGTAGTGTCCTTAGCATTAAAAGTCATCTTCTTCTTGAATATTCTATTCCATCTGTTTGCTCTTATACTTGCAAGAGCCATGTTCCACTTTATGTCCATCTCCTCCAAATGCTCATCACTTATTTGCTCAAGGTCCTCATAAGTAATCACTGAACCATTGGGAAATGAAGCAATGTATGCACACATAGTATCCATATCAATACCAGCAGGCTTAACTCTTGGTGAGTCAATTTTGTATGTGTCAGCGTCTGAATGTGAGGTGTTGACAGGATACGTTCCAGCGTTGACACATGTTGATTGATTGTGGTAAATTACGTCCTTTAGGAAAAGGAGCGTAAAAGCGGAAAGTATTAAACAAATGACTTTAGGAAAAATCAAGTGTTAATGACCCAATGAAGTTCGTTTCCCAAGGAGGTATATGTGTGTGACTAAGATGTAAAAGATTTGAGATTAATGATTGGTTTAGAAGGGGATGAGAAAAGAAGATGACGAAGACGAAAAAAATTACTACTAGAAAGTTAAAACGTAAAACCGTACAAACTACAAAAATAAAAATTAATTCTAAAAATTACCAAAAGTTCACCAAAAATCAAAATAAATAAACTAAGAGTTTACCAATGATCAAACTTTTTCAAACCTTTTAAATAATTAAATATTCAATTTTTAAATGCTAATTAAAGCCCTAAAAATCAAATAAATTATCAAAAAGCCCAAATAAAGATTTTTCAATTGGTAAACCTCTAAAATGACCTAAAAAGATTAAAAACTATTTTTATAAATTTTTAAACTCATAAAAACTATTTAAAATAATTTAAAAACTATTAAAGCTTAAAATAATTATAAAAATTAATCTAAAAGTGATAAAATTATTCTAAAAGTTGCTAAATTCCTATTTTAATGTATTAAAGCTAAGAAAAATGTAAAAAGTTAGAAAATGTGAAATTTGAAAAATAATAATAAAATAATACTAAAATAATATTAAAAATCCAAAAATTATAAAAAATCTAAAAACTTGCAAACTAGTTTATTTTAACCTAAATAATCAGAAAATCAAAGTGAAATGACCAGAATACCCCTATTGGGCCCTCAAATGGGCCAAAACCAAAAACAGTCAAACCAAATGGGCTTTTGGGCCCAAAAAGTCAAACTTGGCCCAATTGACTTGGAAAAGCCCTATCTGACTCAAAATTTAATTCTAAGAACAAAACTCTAAAGGCCCAAAAGCTGAATATGAGCTTATCACAGCTTATTAAGCACACAACTTATTCTTATTGGGCTTTTCAGCCCATTAAGCAATAAGCCAATGCCATAAGCTCTAATTTGACACACAGCCTTCTTTTGGGATGCTTATGAGATCTGTAAAAAGAAATTTTGAAAAAGCACACCCAATAAGCCAGAAATAAGCAAAGTAAAAATTCACTAAAAGACAAAATAGTCGGGTTTGAGATTTAGGGCACCTCAGAAGCTCTAGTTTGTTGCAAAAGCTCAGAAATAACTTAACTAAGAATAATCAATCAAGAAAATCACAAAAAACCAAGTAGAATAAGCTGTATGAGCAAATAAGCTGGCTGAAAAAGCCAAATAAGCTAGTTTTCTAGCAAAAGCTTAACCAAAAGACTTGCAAACTTCCAGATATGATATTAAGCTAAGAAAAATGATTTCTATTACAAAAGATAAGTTGTTGCATGTGTCAATAAGCAGTTCAGATTCAATAAGCTTGGAAACCAAGTTTGACCAAAAGTCAAACGTTGATAAGTTGAAATCAAACGCTGACAGGAACAAAGTGGACGTTGACAGACTTAATGAAGTATATGGACTTGTTTTTCACCCTGCTGGTCAAGGTTTGAGTGCAAACCTTGTGAATCAAAGCTTACCAATTGGGTAAACTTGATGTGTTTTGGCACAAATAAGCCAATAAGCCAGTAGGCTTATAAGCTATGATCAAAACAATCCAAATAGCCAAATAATCTCACAAGTAGCACACAAATAGAATCCAAGCAGCAAAACAACAATCCTTAAACCAGAAATCAAAATGCAACACAAAATGAGGTGGTCACTTTGCTGATGCAAATGACCACTTCAGCCAACTTTGATAAGCTATAAAAACGACAATAAGCCACCAAATTCAACAACCAGATAACCAATAGATAGCTTATCACCTAAACTATTCCCAAACCTGATTTCAGACCTTAGATCCAACAAACAAAGAAGTTATTGGATCTGATGTGTTTGACCAATTTCAAAATCACTTTTATCAGATTTTTGCAAAACTTCAAATCTCTTTTCCAAACTTTCAGAAAGTAAACCAATGACTAAAACTTGTATATTAGGACTTGTTTAGACCTTCCAAACCCTAAGAACCAAGGGCACAAGGCCACAAGGCCTTATGAACCAGTAATCCCAAACAACCCTTAATCAACCACTTTTCAAACAAATTTCTGATTTTTAAACACAACCTATTGATTTTAATGATCAAATAGCTACACTAGGTGACAACTAACACAATCAAACTCAAAAATTACTAGCACAAACACAAGAACTCAAAATCATATACCAAAGTACAAAATAAGCAGAAACATGAAATTTTGAGAGGGATCTTAACAAGAGGTTATACCTGGCTTCCACAACATCCTAGGAAGGCCAGCTATGCTCCTTGGACCTTGTTCAACAACTAGAACAAGACCAAGGTACTTCAATAAGAAAGATGATGAATGCCTTGGTTGATGTTTCAAAGCAGAAACTCAAGGACTTGATGTCTTCAACACAAGCAGCAAACAACTCAACCAAGGGCTCTAATCCCTTCACAAGCTTGGTGTCAACAAGCTTGCAAGAGCTTATAGCTTATGGTTAAGGGTTAGTACACAAAAAATAAGCAAAATCAGAACCTTCTTTCAAACTTTTTCAAACTTAAAAAGACCTTACCAAACATAAACGTCCTTGATCCAAAAGGTTCAAGCACACTTATAACAATCAATGGAACTCAGAATCACCCTTTAAACAACACCAACTTTCAAAAACATAAAAAGGAATTACAATTTTCTCAAAATACCAACTTTTATAAATTTTAAAAAGGAATTACAAGTTTAAAAGGTAAAGACTGGAACAAAGGGACTCTCACATGTTGAGGTCTCCTTTTATAGACAAATGCCTGGCTAAACACTATTCACAAACCCTAGCACTGATTTCTCTAAAATGCCCTTGAGTCTTCTAGATCATTTGATGGAATGAGCTGTCCAAATGCATCTAAACCATTTAAAGCAGATTTGATATGAAGCAAATGATGTGGGCTGTTGATCTTGACACGTGGCAAGCCTTGGTGAGGAAGTTGTCACATGATGGTGAAACGGTTTTGGTGGTGGGGCCTCTTGGTGAGTGGGAGTGAGTGTTTTAAGGTTGGTATGAGATTATAGGCGTGTGAATCAAGTGTGGGAAAGGGTAATTTCATTTTACCCTTTGTTTTAATGAAGATAGTTACGGGGTTCTTGGGGTGAACAGTAGTAACTTTTGATCCGATTTTGGGGGATTGGAAGTTGTTTGGCGCAATTTGTGTATTTGAATGTTTGAGTGCACACATTTGGCCCTTGTATTTATTCTTTCCTTCCATTTGTGTTTAAAAGTGTGTCAGTGCCCATTTCCTTTGTAACAACTTTCAGACTTTGGCAATTTTGGCACAAAACTTTTCCAAAAGGTAAACAAGGGTTGTTTTTGACATTTTAAGATATTTCAAGGGCTGATCTTGGACATTTTTGATCTTCAAAGGTCTTCAATGTATCTTTGGCTTGATGAGGGACCATAATTGACAATTTGGAATTGTTGAGGGACTAATCTTGCCATTTCTTCAAAGTTGAAGGACCTTTTGTGTAATTTTGACAAACTTAAGGGACCAAACTTGTAATTATCAATATACAAGGGTTTTAAGTGTCATTTCTTCAATAAATGAGGATCAATCTTGTTTGTCTTCAAGTCTTCAAGGGTATTTGTTGAATATTTCATGAATTAGGGCCCGGTTCTTTGTACGGCTTCGTTTCTCGTGTCCGTTTTTCCTTGTATCTTGTGATCTTTTGTCTTTTTCACGATATCCATACCTAAAATACACAAGTAAACAAACACAAGCATATATATGGTATATTATGACATTTTTATGCATTAAAAGCCCGAAAAGAACGATGAGATCATGTATAAATGCCATCTCATCACTCCCCCATACTAAGCCATTGCCGTGCCCTCACGCAATGCTAGAATAAAGTATCTAAGCATCACCAAAGTTCAATTTTATTAACCTTTATTGAAAAGTAAAAGACTTGCAACATACTACGAAGATGTGTAACGACATAATGTATGATTTTCATCACAAAAAGTGACTTTTAGGGTCAAAGAATAGAAACAAGTAAATGTTCCTTTGAGTAAACTTCGTCATCCTTGATTGTCATACATTCCATGTAAGTGAAAAAACGATATCATTGTTGGTACAAGTCACAATGCTAACACTACTCATACGTCCAAATTGTGTAATACTTTTTCTCCCCGCAATCCTAGTTATTATGAAAAGAAAATGGGTTACTAACATTTTTTTATCTAATTGTCATGGATCACAAGTGATTCATATTGACTTATTTGAGTAGTTATTAGTCCGAAAGCAAAGTAGCACGATTTGATCAATAGTTAGCCGAAGGACAAAATCTTTTAAAACGGCTTATCGTGTATCTCCTTAAGTTCATATCTTGGCATAACTCGTTTCACGATTTGAGACCTTTCTCGGACTGATATTTGGCATGTACTTCATACTTCAAATCTTGGGAAGACGTTCTTGAAATTATGGTCTTCTCTTCATATATTTGGAATTTCTTCACTTGACGTTTTTGAGAGATTCTTCATATTGGACCACGACTTCATCATTTTTCTTTAATCTTTACTTTGGATTTTGATATACAACGATCCGCCTCCTTTTTGGACTTGGATATATTTATCCTCATACCTTGTTAGGGTCTTTTTGGATAGATTTTCTTCATGATCTTTAGGGGAGTAATTGCTTTTCGTCGTGTGTCTCGATCCTTCATATTGATTTAGGAATAATGATACTTCACATCATCTTGGATCTTTAGCAAAAATAGAGCTCCGCATGCCTTGTTAGGGCCTTTTTGGATAATCGCCAATCTTCGCGTCCCGCTTCAATAAGTTATGCATTGGCTATGAACTCTATTCAACCCCGAACAACTTTTAAACGATCTTGCGCTAGAGGCTAAGTAACCTTTCAAATCGTACGACCTTACTTATTGCAATTATGATTAATTCCTAATGCATTGATCTTATGGGAAGAAAAAGCCATAATTAAAAACATATGAGTTTTTGAAAGAGCACTTTCATGTTCTACGTTTAGCATGATCACTTGTCTAACTCTATCATTTCTCGTTCTTCACTATATAAAGAACTCTAATTAAAGAGACTCGTGAATACTTAGCCATGCAAGTCAAAATTAAGCCAAATTTGGATTAGCTTTCATTAAGACTATATCAAATCAAAGTTTTAGGTTTTCAAGCCACCTATAGGATCTTGCACTTTCTTGGACTTTTTCAAGTTTAGAGAATGCGTTTTATAGTTCCCTTGATAAGTGACTTTCTAGGATCAATTATAGGAACTTGCGAAAAGTTCTTGTTCTTAACCCGTATGAATTAAGACTTTCACGTTTTAAAGCTCCCGATATAAAAGTCTAGCAAAACTTGAATTGAGCGGGTTAAGGAATGTAAATGGCTCCAAATGCCCATCAAGTCAAAAATTAACTCTTATTCTACCCATCGGAAAATATACATTCGTGTGTTAAAAACACTTATTAAAAACTAAGAAATTTTTTAAATTTTGGCCATTTTTAGCCTTATTAGCAACAAAACAAAACATTGAAAGTTGGAAAGCGTGAGGGCGTAGCAAAGCAAGTACCTATTCACCCCCATACTAATAGTAAACATTGTCCTCAATGTTTCGAGTCTAAGGGTGGAGCACCCCCATACTAGAGACGAAGAATCGAATGCTTAGGATCTAGCATGGAAAGGGTGATCAACAATATATCTAAAGCCGTTTATTAAGTATGCTAAAAGATAATTGTTAGAACAATAAAGGATACGTCATGGATTCGTGAAAAACTTCTTCAAGCAAACGATGGAGGCTCACGTAAACGAACACGAGAGTCTTCAATCGTAGATGATGATGATGATCTAGATAACACAATCACAAACAACCACGAGACAACGAGTTGAAGGAGTACAAGTCCCCTTATTAGTGAATAGTAAGCATAAAGGATAAGCATGGGATCTCCCCCACGAGGCACCTCGTTTTTGATTACCGAGTCATGAGCTCGACTCGATCCCCTCAATGCTAATTATCATTGGGGAAGGTGACTTGGTCGAGGGCAACCATTGAAGGAATTTCCCCACCAAAGTAGTGCTTAAGCCTATGTCCATTCACCTTGAAATTAGGACCATCATCTTGAGCTAGCTCAATGGTCCCATATGGAAACACTTGTGTAATGGTGAACGGACCCGACCAACGAGATTTCAATTTACCGGAAAATATCTTAAGTCGAGAGTTAAAAAGCAACACTTGATCACCAACGTTAAAAACCCGGTTTTTAATCTTTAAATCATGAAACTTTTTAGTCTTTTCTTTAAAAATTAATGAATTTTCATAAGCATTATCTCTTAATTCATCTAATTCATTCAATTGTATTTTCCGGTGATTTCCCGCGGACTTCAAGTCAAAGTTTGCATGCTTAAGGGCCCAATATGCCTTGTGCTCCAATTCAATGGGCAAATGACAATTCTTCCCATAGACCAACTTATAAGGGGTGCAACCGATAGGTGTCTTATAAGCGGTCCTAAAGGCCCATAAAGCGTCATCGAGTTTGTCGGACCATGAAGCACGGTTTTCTCCAATTGACCTCTCTAAAATCTTCTTCAAAGCTCGGTTCGAAACCTCGACTTGCCCACTCGTTTGCGGGTGATAAGCCGTAGAAAGACGATGAGTAACTCCATATTTCTTTAGAACCTTTTCGAATTGGTCATTACAAAAATGGGTTCCACGATCGCTTATAATAGCACGAGGGGTTCCGAACCGAGAGAATAGTTGCTTCAAAAACTTCACTACCACACGAGCATCATTAGTAGGCAAAGCCTTAGCTTCCACCCACTTAGAAAGGTAGTCCACCGCGACGAGGATATATTTGTTGCCATGAGACGATGGGAACGGCCCCATAAAGTCTATTCCCCATATGTCGAAAATCTCACACACTTGAATTATGTTTTGCGGCATTTCATCACGTTGAGACGATTTTCCTTGACGTTGGCACGAATCACACGACTTTACAAGTGCGTGTGCATCACGATAGATAGAAGGCCAAAAGAAGCCGGCATCGAACACTTTCTTAGCCGTGAGATTAGCACCGTGGTGACCACCCGTGGGTCCCTCGTGACAAGCTCTAAGGATATTAGAAGCTTCGGCACCAAAAACATAACGTCGAACGAGTTGATCCGCACAAACCCGAAAGAGATAAGGGTCGTCCCAAAAATAGAACTTGATGTCACGAAAGAATTTTCGTTTTTGTTGTGTCGTCATACCCTTGATTATGAAATTGCCCGCATGGTAATTTGCAATGTCGGCAAACCATGGGGTGGTGTCTTTAGAATTCACTACACCGAGAGTCTCAAGAGGAAATGTTTCGGTGATTTCCTTGTTCTCGAAAACATCTTTGTGAGGATCTTCTAGACGAGAGAGATGATCGGCCGCTAGATTCTCGGCTCCTTTTTTGTCAAGAACGGTGACATCAAATTCTTGGAGGAGGAGCATCCAACGAAGCAATCTCGGCTTAGCATCTTGCTTAGCTAAGAGATACTTGATAGCCGAATGGTCGGTATACACGATGCTTTTAGTCAAGACGAGATAAGGTCGGATTTCTCAAAAGCATAGACCACGGCAAGGAATTCCTTTTCCGTTGTGGTGTACTTTAATTGAGCCTCGGTCATCGTCTTACTAGCATAGTGAATAGGACGGAAATGCTTGTTATAACGTTGCCCTAAGACGGCCCCTATAGCATAATCACTTGCATCGCACATGATTTCAAAGGGTAATTCCCAATTAGGAGCAACAAGAATGGGAGCTTCGGTAAGTTTCCTTTTGAGAGTTTCGAAAGCCTTAACACAATCCTCATTGTAGTTAAAAGGAGCATCCTTCTCGAGTAGGTGTGTCATAGGTCGAGAGATTTTCGAAAAGTCCTTGATGAAGCGACGATAAAAGCCCGCGTGGCCTAGGAAACTCCTAACTCCCTTGACGGTTTTGGGATGAGGTAACTTGGCGATGACGTCTACCTTAGCTTTATCGACCTCAATCCTCGCTTTCGACACCTTATGTCCTAAGACGATTCCTTGTTTACACTTAAAATGACATTTTTCCCAATTAAGCACAAGATTGGTTTCTTCACAACGTTTTAACATATGCTCGAGATTAGATAAACACGATGTGAATGAATTTCCAAACACCGAGAAGTCATCTATAAATACTTCCATCGACTTCTCGATCATATCGTGAAAAATCGCCATCATACACCGTTGAAACGTACCCGGTGCATTACAAAGCCCGAAAGGCATCCTACGATAAGCGAATGTTCCATAAGGACACATAAACGTAGTCTTCTCTTGATCACGAGGGTCGATAGGGATTTGAAAGTAACCGGAAAAACCATCTAAAAAGCAATAGAATTCATTTCCCGCAAGTCGCTCCAACATTTGATCCATGAAGGGCAAAGGAAAGTGGTCTTTACGAGTGGCGTCATTTAACTTTAGGTAGTCAATACACACCCTCCAACCGGTCACAACACGAGTGGGAATTAACTCGTTGTTTTCATTAGGAACAACGGTCATTCCTCCCTTTTTAGGGACACAATGGATTGGGCTCACCCATGGGCTATCGGATATAGGATAAATCATTCCCGCGTCAAGGAGTTTAAGGACCTCCTTTTTAATGACATCGTGAATTTTGGGATTCACCGTTCTTTGACTTTGATTTGCGGGTTTGTAGTCCTCCTCCATTAAAATCTTGTGAGTACAAATTTTTGGGTCAATACCCTTAATGTCGGATATTTTCCACGCAATTGCCCCTTTATGAGCCTTAAGAACTTTCAAGAGCTCGGTTTTTTCATCATTAGCAAGACCTCTTGCAATAATAACCGGCAACTTGTCATCACCTTCCAAGAATGCATATTCAAGGTGAGAAGGAAGATCTTTCAATTCAAGGATAGGTGGTTCCTCGATTGAAGATTTTGGTTCAACACTCATAACTTCCATCGGCGAAAGAAATGGTGGAATAGAAGTATCATCACTAATCAACATCTCATCTTCATTGTCGATTTCATTTGAAGTGAGATCGCCTCCTTGGAATGGAGTGAGATTTGGAGTGGAATTAGCAAGAATTGGATCCAAAATAGTGGGATTTCCACTTGACGAGCTATCGGAAAAACCTAACACTTCTTGTGAAAACTCATCGCAAACCACATCAACGATGTCAATGTGATTGATGGTAGCGATTGCATAAACATGAAAAGGTTTTGAGTTTTGAGTAGCGTTTATAACAAGTTCCTCTTCGTTGAATCTCAAAGTGATAGTTCTCGCATGAACATCGATAAGCGATCTCGAAGTGTCTAAAAATGAACGACCTAAAATTAGAGGAACTTGAGGATCCGCGGGGATGTCAACTACTATAAAATCAACGGGATAGTAGAACTTCCCCACTTTCACGAAAACATCTTCGGCTACTCCACATGCTAAAATCGTAGAATGATCGGCCATCTCGATAGACAGGTTCGAAGGAATGAGAGCCTGGAGCGAAAGCGATTTCCAAATGGAAAATGGCATCAAATTAATGCTCGCACCAAGATCGGCCCAGGCGAGGCATTCTTTCATATCTTGTATGTCACAAGGAATGAGAAACTTTCTGGGGTCACCAACTTTTTCCGGTATGCGGTTAAGATAAACCGAAGAACAATTAGCAAGCTTTGAAAGCTTTTCCTTATCGCTCATCATACTTTTAAATGTGGAAGCGAAACGAGGCATATATAACAACGCATCGGCTAAACTTACATCAAAATGCACTTGTTGAAACATTTTAATAAAAATCTTGATTTGTTGTTTGTTACGTTCTTGCAATTTCTCTTTGTTTCGTCTCGAAGGGTAGGGTAAAGGTGGTGTGGGTTGGTCATTAGGCAACGGCCTTGGAAACTCGGGTTCCACAATTGGTATTGGTTCGACCGTAGGTGTGGTATGAGCGGTACTTCGTGGGATTGTAATGTGCTCCTTTTCGACCATCACCTCGGGTTCTTTCTCGATTTCCTTCTCCGTAGAGGTACTTGGACGAGAGATTGGTTCTTTGAAAGTTTTACCACTTCGTGTAGTAATAACCTTCATTTCTCCCTTCGGGTTTGCAATGGTATCACTAGGAAGACCACCCGAGGAAGAGGGTTTACACATGATTGCTTCAAACATCTTAGCCATTCGGTCTTCAAATTTTGATTGCCTAGCATCCGCTTTAATAACTCTTGCTTAATCTCATGTTATCCTAATTCCATCTTTTGTTGATTTTGTTGAAGACGTTGGACATTTCCTTCCATTTTATTTGCATGAGTTTTAAGTTCATTAGCAAGTTCATTTTTTAGCTCGTTTTTCAACTCGGATCTTAAGCTAATCATCTCACGTTGCATGTTATCAAATTTAGCATCATTTGCTTTAGCATAATCCAAAAATTCTCCTTGAAGATTTTTAGTGTGAGCATTTTGAAAACCTTGTGTAGTGTTTTGAAAATCACGGTTTTGGTTTTGATTAGAAATTTGTCCATTCCCATTTTGATAATTCCCCTTGTTGTAGTTACGTGAATTGCCTTGGTAATTACCACCTTGGTTGTTGTTTCGATAATTATTAACATTTTGGTTTTGTGGAGCTTGATTTTGGCGGGAACCTTGACCATTTTGGTTGTAAGTTCCCGTTGCTACATAAGCACTCGAAGTGTTACCATCCGCGGTAATGCACTCGGAAAAATCATGAGCTCCAACACAAGACAAAAAACTCTTAGCAACCGCTTTAACCGAAGCGGAATTTGAAGCTTCTTGAGCTTTCCAATGGGACATAAGATTAGCAAATCTATCAAAAAACCGATTTTCCTCATTAGCTTCATCATGTAAGGCATTAATGCTACGAGACGATTGTGACGATGATGACGAACCCAAATTGGCAACACTCGGTGTGTTACGAGGGCTATAAACCTTAGATCTATTCTTGATGATTTGTAAAGCCTCATTTGTCGTCTTACACAAAAAATTACCACCCGCGGCGGCATTCAAATAATCTCGTTCATGATCATTAAGCCCATTATAAAAAGTATCAATTTGATGCAATTCCGTAATATCATGGTGTGGACATTCATATAACATTTCTTTAAAGCGTTCCCATGCCATTGAAAAACTTTCATTATTTCTTTGCACAAATCGTGAAATCTCATTTTTCAAATGTGTTGTTTTATATGGTGGAAAAAACTTGTTCACAAACTTAGAAACGAGATCCGCCCATGTCAGAATCGAATTTGGTGGTTCTTTTTCATGCCAAATTTTTGCGGGTCCATCTAACGAGTAGGGAAACAACATCATCTTAATGACGTCATGTGGAACATCCTTAAACTTGCTAGTAGCGGTGAGACGGTTAAAATTCCTTATGTGATAGTGCGGGTTGTCTTTCCATGACCTCTAAACTTATTTGCTTGCAACATTGACATTAAACTCGTCTTAATCTCAAAATTCTCCGCAAGAATGGCGGGAATCACAATAGCCTCTCCAAAATCCTCGGTGGGTGCTTGTAGCAACTCCATCATAGTACGATTAGCCATGACGACTTCTTGTTCTACAATAGGTTCAACAATTGGAGGTTGTTCTTCAATCAACGTCTCTTGATTGGCTTGCTTTTGAATACGTTTACGAGCTCGTTTTGCTTGATTACGAGTGATCATAAACTTCACGAAGAATGGGAGGTGAGCAAAGAAGATTCTTTTTGGGTGTTTTGTGGATTTTCAATTTTTTTGTGTTTTTGATTATATTTAATTTTTTGGATTTTGGTGTATCTTCGTAGACAACAATCTACAAAATCTCTCCTCGAATCAAACTCTTGATTAAAGAAGCCTCAAAGGAATGAAAACGATCACGTGGAGTGAACGCCTTCGAATGACTTTAGAACTTTGATGAAAACCAATTGTTCAAGAGGTTTTAATCACAAAGAAACCAAGCAAATATATTATACGTAATAATACTTTGGGCGGCAAAACCCTCGATTAGCCCTCAATCTCAAAATACTCACAAGCAAGCGGGGAAACGAGGCGGCGCGAAGCACTTAAGAGCCTTTTTCCTTAGGGTATATTTTATAATACCCGCCTTATACCCACCTTATAGTTTGTATTTTTTCAAAATCGAGCTTCACGAAAGTATTTATCTATTTTTGCCTTTTTCTTTTTGTTTGAGATTCGAATACAATAATTGAGTGATGAAATCCCAATTAAGGTTGTGTTTTCACACTTTTGGAGATACTGTTTATTTGTTGTGATACTTAATACAATATAGTAATAATATTTTTACAAGAAAAACCAAGAAAACCGATAATACGTATTAGTAGATTTCTACTAATACAAATACTATTTATGTTTAATATTAAAAACAACAATGCAAATTAATCACGACACACCTCCCCAGCAGCGGCGCCAAAATGATTGTGGTAAATTACGTCCTTTAGGAAAAGGAGCGTAAAAGCGGAAAGTATTAAACAAATGACTTTAGGAAAAATCAAGTGTTAATGACCCAATGAAGTTCGTTTCCCAAGGAGGTATATGTGTGTGACTAAGATGTAAAAGATTTGAGATTAATGATTGGTTTAGAAGGGGATGAGAAAAGAAGATGACGAAGACGAAAGAAATTACTACTAGAAAGTTAAAACGTAAAACCGTACAAACTACAAAAATAAAAATTAATTCTAAAAATTACCAAAAATTCACCAAAAATCAAAATAAATAAACTAAGAGTTTACCAATAATCAAAACTTTTTCAAACCTTTTAAATAATTAAATATTCAATTTTTAAATGCTAATTAAAGCCCTAAAAATCAAATAAATTATCAAAAAGCCCAAATAAAGATTTTTCAATTGGTAAACCTCTAAAATGACCTAAAAAGATTAAAAACTATTTTAAAAAAATTTTAAACTAATAAAAACTATTTAAAATGATTTAAAAACTATTAAAGCTTAAACTAATTATAAAAATTAATCTAAAAGTGATAAAATTATTCTAAAAGTTGTTAAATTCCTATTTTAATGTATTAAAGCTGAGAAAAATGTAAAAAGTTAGAAAATGTGAAATTTGAAAAATAATAATAAAATAATATTAAAATAATATTAAAAAACCAAAAATTATAAAAAAATTTAAAAACTTGCAAACTAGTTTATTTTAACCTAAATAATCAGAAAATCAAAGTGAAATGACCAGAATACCCCTATTGGGCCCTCAAATGGGCCAAAACCAAAAACAGTCAAACCAAATGGGCTTTTGGGCCCAAAAAGTTAAACTTGGCCCAATTGACTTGGAAAAGCCCTATCTGGCTCAAAATTCAATTCTAAGAACAAGACTCTAAAGGCCCAAAAGCTGAATATGAGCTTATCACAGCTTATTAAGCACACAGCTTATTCTTATTGGGCTTTTCAGCCCATTAAGCAATAAACAATGCCATAAGCTCTAATTTGACACACAACCTTCTTTTGGGATGCTTATGAGATCTGTAAAAAGAAATTTTGAAAAAGCACACCCAATAAGCCAGAAATAAGCAAAGTAAAAATTCACTAAAAGACAAAATAGTCGGGTTTGAGATTTAGGGCACCTCAGAAGCTCTAGTTTGTTGCAAAAGCTCACAAATAGCTTAACTAAGAATAATCAATCAAGAAAATCAGAAAAAGCCAAGTAGAATAAGCTGTATGAGCAAATAAGCTGGCTGAAAAAGCCAAATAAGCTAGTTTTCTAGCAAAAGCTTAACCAAAAGACTTGCAAACTTCCAGATATGATATTAAGCTAAGAAAAATGATTTCTATTACAAAAGATAAGTTGTTGCATGTGCCAATAAGCAGTTCAGATTCAATAAGCTTAGAAACCAAGTTTGACCAAAAGTCAAACGTTGATAAGTTGAAATCAAACGCTGACAGGAACAAAGTGGACGTTGACAGACTTAATGAAGTATATGGACTTGTTTTTCACCCTGCTGGTCAAGGTTTGAGTGCAAACCTTGTGAATCAAAGCTTACCAATTGGGTAAACTTGATGTGTTTTGGCACAAATAAGCCAATAAGCCAGTAGGCTTATAAGCTATGATCAAAACAATCCAAATAGCCAAATAATCTCACAAGTAGCACACAAATAGAATCCAAGCAGCAAAACAACAATCCTTAAACCAGAAATCAAAATGCAACACAAAATGAGGTGGTCACTTTGCTGATGCAAATGACCACTTCAGCCAACTTTGATAAGCTATAAAAACCACAATAAGCCACCAAATTCAACAACCAGATAACCAATAGATAGCTTATCACCTAAACTATTCCCAAACCTGATTTCAGACCTTAGATCCAACAAACAAAGAAGTTATTGGATCTGATGTGTTTGACCAATTTCAAAAGCACTTTTATCAGATTTTTGCAAAACTTCAAATCTCTTTTCCAAACTTTCAGAAAGTAAACAAATGACTAAAACTTGTACATTAGGACTTGTTTAGACCTTCCAAACCCTAAGAACCAAGGGCACAAGGCCACAAGGCCTTATGAAACAGTAATCCCAAACAACCCTTAATCAACCACTTTTCAAACAAACTTCTGATTTTTAAACACAACCTATTGATTTTAATGATCAAATAGCTACACTAGGTGACAACTAACACAATCAAACTCAAAAATTACCAGCACAAACACAAGAACTCAAAATCATATACCAAAGTACAAAATAAGCAGAAACATGAAATTTTGAGAGGAATCTTAACAAGAGGTTATACCTGCCTTCCACAACATCCTAGGAAGGCCAGCTATGCTCCTTGGACCTTGTTCAACAACTAGAACAAGACCAAGGTACTTCAATAAGAAAGATGATGAATGCCTTGGTTGATGTTTCAAAGAAGAAATTCAAGGACTTGATGTCTTCAACACAAGCAGCAAACAACTCAACCAAGGGCTCTAATCCCTTCACAAGCTTGGTGTCAACAAGCTTGCAAGAGCTTATAGCTTATGGCTAAGGGTTAGTACACAAAAAATAAGCAAAATCAGAACCTTCTTTCAAGCTTTTTCAAACTTAAAAAGACCTTACCAAATATAAACGTCCTTGATCCAAAAGGTTCAAGCACACTTATAACAATCAATGGAACTCAGAATCACCCTTTAAATAACACCAACTTTCAAAAACATAAAAAGGAATTACAATTTTCTCAAAATACCAACTTTTATAAATTTTTAAAAGGAATTACAAGTTTAAAAGGTAAAGACTGGAACAAAGGGACTCTCACATGTTGAGGTCTCCTTTTATAGGCAAATGCCTGGCTAAACACTATTCACAAACCTTAGCACTGATTTCTCTAAAATGCCCTTGAGTCTTCTAGATCATTTGATGGAATGAGCTGTCCAAATGCATCCAAACCGTTTAAAGCAGCTTTGATATGAAGCAAATGATGTGGGCTGTTGATCTTGACACGTGGCAAGCCTTGGTGAGGAAGTTGTCACATGATGGTGAAACGGTTTTGGTGGTGGGGCCTCTTGGTGAGTGGGAGTGAGTGTTTTAAGGTTGGGATGAGATTATAGGCGTGTGAATCAAGTGTGGGAAAGGGTAATTTCATTTTACCCTTTGTTTTAATGAAGATAGTTATTGGGTTCTTGGGGTGAACAGTAGTAACTTTTGATCCGATTTTAGGGGATTGGAAGTTGTTTGGCGCAATTTGTGTATTTGAATGTTTGAGTGCACACATTTGGCCCTTGTATTTCTTCTTTCCTTCCATTTGTGTTTAAAAGTGTGTCAGCGCCCATTTCCTTTGTAACAACTTTCAGACTTTGGCAATTTTGGCACAAAACTTTTCCAAAAGGTTAACAAGGGTTGTTTTTGACATTTTGAGATATTTCAAGGGCTGATCTTGGACATTTTTGATCTTCAAAGTTCTTCAATGTATCTTTGGATTGATGAGGGACCATAATTGACAATTTGGAATTGTTGAGGGACTAATCTTGCCATTTCTTCAAAGTTGAAGGACCTTTTGTGTAATTTTGAAAACTTAAGGGACCCAACTTGTAATTATCAATATACAAGGGTTTTAAGTGTCATTTATTCAATAAATGAGGATCAATCTTGTTTGTCTTCAAGTCTTCAAGGGTATTTGTTGAATATTTCATGAATTAGGGCCCGGTTCTTTGTACGGCTTCGTTTCTCGTGTCCGTTTTTCCTTGTATCTTGTGATCTTTTGTCTTTTTCACGATATCCATACCTAAAATACACAAGTAAACAAACACAAGCATATATGTGGTATATTATGTCATTTTTATGCATTAAAAGCCCGAAAAGAACGATGAGATCATGTATAAATGCCATCTCATCACTGATCCAGTAACTGGATGCATGTATGACTCCTTCTGATCAAATGGACCTTCACTATGTGAGAAGAAGGCCATGTTTCCATTGGTAGACTTGCTTCCATGATCCAAAATAGTTTCATTCTTTATCAGCCTCAGTTTATTGTACACATCATCAAAGGTAGAACTTTTATGAGTGTTATTAGAAATTATAGAACTTGCTTCAATCTTCCATGCATCACCAAGGCTTTTAAGGAAAGTAGAGATGATATCAACATCACCAAGCACTGTTCCCATGAAGGATAGCTTGCTTGTGATGTCCAGAAGTCTGCTTCTCACACTACTTAACTTCTCATTAGGTTGAGCCTTAAAGACAGCATACTCATGCAAGAGTTGCTTCTTT
This sequence comes from Glebionis coronaria, assembly GCA_025667525.1. NCBI lineage: Eukaryota > Viridiplantae > Streptophyta > Magnoliopsida > Asterales > Asteraceae > Glebionis > Glebionis coronaria. The sequence goes on from CM046875.1 coordinate 100,939,600, forward strand.
TTCTCTTGCACAGTATCAGCATTACCACCATAGGCAACTTCAAGGGCTGCCCAAAGATCTTTTGCAGACTCATAGCTTCTGTATTTGTGCTGATTTTCTTGTCCCAAAGAGATTTTCAAAATGATTAGGGTTTTCATATCAAGCATTCTCTTTGCTATATCCTCAGTTGAGACAGCTCTACCATCATCAGGTTTTTCTCTTCGTTCCTATTCAGTAGAACCTTGAATAGCTGTCCTTGCAGCAATGGTAGCTGCAATCTTTTCTACCTTATCGAATGTGTTTCTATATTCAATAATTTTCCATAGAGTGTAGTCATGGATTTGTAGATATTGCTCAAAGTTAAACTTCCACAGCTCAAAGTTGTCTGGGTCTAGCATGGGAATCTTGATGTTGTAGTTTGAGGAGGAGGAGGAGTTTGCTTCTGGGATAGACATGATGTTTTTAGGGTTTTGTGAAAATTAGGGTTTTTGGTAATTTAGGGTTCTTGTGTTCTTTAGATCAAAGTTTCTCAACAAGCTCTGATACCACTTGTTTATCCTAAACTTAGATCGATTTAGCTTGTGTAAACGAGATTAAATTAAGTTAAACACGTAGAGAAACTTTGTTGTGTATAAAACAATTTAAGTATTATGCGGAATTAATACTCAAACAAGAACACACAAACAATTGTAAAACAAACTTTCACTTGATTGATTAGAACAAACTTGCTTACAATGAAAGTGTTAAACGTATGAAAAACTTATATGAAACATAACCAAAAGGTCTTCTTTTATAGACATAAGAAGCCTTGTACAAGACTCTACGTATCAGCTATTCTAGGTAAAGATAATTATAGAAAATACATTGTTGATCCTATCTTTACTAGAAACAAACTAGAAACATAATACGCGTAGACCATATCTGTCTATCAGTGCTTGACTTCAACCTATCAACGCTTGACTTCTTCCTGTCAACGCTTGATCTGTCAACGCTTGTTTTCTTCTTATCAACGCTTGTTTTCTTCTTGTCAGCGTTCAAGTGTACTGGCTACATTTTATTCCCAACAGGAGGATCCTTCAGCACCAAGCATTTTCCTTTTTTGAGTAGGAATTTGTTCTTTATGCATTGATTTAACCTATCAGAGCTTCTAATCCATGATCTAACAATATCTTTTGCTTGTTTTTGTTCAACTCTTAAAGATTTGTTTTCATCAATGATTTATTTGTTCAATTATTGAAAGGTAAGTATATCAAGTTTAGCCTCTTTTAACTCTATTAGCTTACTTTCAAACTCATAACGTTTAAGAACAATTTTATGATATTTTTCAAGCAAATTGTTTCTTTGTTCTTCAACAAATTTTAGATCAATACACAGGTAATCAAAGATAAATTTAATGTCATCCTTATCTTCTAATTCAAGAAGAGTTTGTACCTTTTTTATTATGATATTGACCCATTCACTATTTCGAGCACTTTCTTTGGCCACAACATTTGAGTTTGACCCTTCATCATCAGCAAGTGCCATCAGCACTTTCACATTCACCATTTCATCATCATCTGAAGAAACTTCATCTTCATCCAATTCATAGATCTCAGCAACAAGTCCCTTGTTCTTTTATTGTTTGGTTGGCTTTGAGGAAGATCCTTTAGTGCTGACTAGAGCCAACCTAGCCTTGATCTCTCTATATTTAGCCTCGAAGTCTTTTGCTGGCCTTAGTTCAGCCCTGTTTTGCTGAAAAGAAGATGAAGCAATTTGCTTTTGTTGAAATGGAGATTGACCAGTTGGTCTAGACTGAGTTGGTGAGGTGTAAGAGGGAATGGATGTTTTGGAATAACAATCCTTGGCAAAGGGATCAGCCAATCCACATTTGAAACACACAGTGTCAGCTGTGGCTTTGTGGTGCTGGAGAACCTACATCCCTTCTTAAAGAATGTAGGTCCATAGTTTCTTAGGATTTAGGCAATGTATGAATTTATCCATTAAATGGAAGGGAGAAGGAAGAACTAGAGAGAGAAAGGTAGAGAGAGAAAAGAGAGAAATAAGAAGAAAGATGGAATATTTGAAATGACAAAGTGTTCAACCCCTCCTAACATGCTAGGAGGGGGTTTATATAGCCACCCTACATGTGGGCTTTGGTGGGCTATATATTAATACATTGGATCACGAGCCCAATATTTGAATCTATCTTTGGAGTGACCGATCCTTTCTAAATACGTAAAAATGTATTTCCAATAATCTCCCTCTAAGGGAGGTCACTCCAAGTTACAATGTCCTAAATAGTCTATAGCTCGTGATCTATGCTAATAATGATGTGACCGAGACTTTCTTTGGAAAAACGTATTTCCAACAATCCCCCCCTAAGGGAGGTCACACCATTTTACAAAATCTTAAACCTAGCATACTATGCTTGAGTCTTAGATCTTGTTCTTGTGAATATGCTTGATGTGATCTTTGACTTTAGTCTTGAGCATGTTTCCTTACCTTGACCTTGTGCATTCATCACTTGTGATATTTGCCTCTTCGTGACTTCATGTTCCACATACTTATACCTTTATAAATTCTTGAAAGCTTCAGAGTTTGATACAGCGGAAGACTTGACTTTTAGACTTTCTTGAATTTGTTGAAGTATTAAGTGTATGCAGTATAATCATGATACAAAAGTTGTGTAAATTAAATTTATTAGGGTTATCTTGGATGTTCAGGCAAGAAATTAAATGACAATTAAGTAAATTACAATATGAAAGTGCAAGGAAATTAAAGTGGAAAGACTAAGTTGTCAATTTAGCTAACACCTCCTAATGTGACATTAGGAGGATATTTATAGGGAGATTAGCAAGTGTTGATCTTTTCTTCCTTTTCTCGTCATTTCGTCTTCTAAATTCTTCGACTTTTTCGACTTTGTCTCGGGATTATTTGAACTCGTCTTATAATTTCTTCATTTATTAGACTTGAGTTCTTCGACTTCATTAAACTTCCGTCTTTGGACTTTTTCTTCGATAAATCTTCAGAATAGGCCTTGGACTTCCGTTTTTTTTGCACTCTTGATCTTTTGACTTCGTCTTTTGTCTTTTTCTTCGATAAAAGCCCGTGAAAGACCGTGTTTTCTTCCCTTTTCACATTTTGGTCCTAAATCACAACAAAAACACAAACCACGCATAATTCCGACATTTACGACATAAAATACACGTTTTGGCTTGGTAATTATTATAATTAAGTGGTAAAAGTATAAGTGTTTTCACACTTATTAAATCCCCTACACTTGACCATCGCAATGTCCTCATGCAATGCATTAATTACAAAGCAAGTTTTACATTTTCCATCCTAATCAATCCACCTTGGCCTTTATTAAACACAAGACATTAAAGAGATATAAAATTATAAAATATTCAAAGGAAGAAAACAAGTAAAGAGATAAAAGACTTACCTTAGGGTTTTGGAATGTCATGAATGTTTATCATCCTCAAGTTTCACATTCCCCATACCAAGCTTAAAAACGAGATCATTGTTATTATAAGTTAGCAAACTAACACAAACTCATGTGGGCCAATTATTCACTTAGACTCCCTTATTCCTAGTTGTATCTCTTATATTTTATTGTTGTCTTGAATGATCACGAGGATGCATCGTTGACTTATTTCGATAGTTATTTAGGCTGAAAATAAAGTAGGATGATTTAATCAATAGTTAGCTAAAGGATAAAATCTTTTAAAACTGCTTCTCGGGACCTCATAAAGTTCATATCTTGGCATAAATCGCTTCACGATTTGAGACCTTTCTCGGACCGATATTTGGCAGTGACTGCATACTTCGAATCTTGAGAGACTTTCATGAAATAATGGTCTTCTCCTCATAATAGGAATTTCTTCACTTGAACTTTTTGAGAGATTCTTCATACTTGGACCACGACTTCTTCATTTTTCTCTAATCTTTATTTGGGATTTTGATATACAATGATCCGCCTCCTTTTAGGACTTGGATTTATTTATCCTCATACCTTGTTAGGGCCTTTTTGGATAGACTTCTCCATGATCTTTAGGGGAGTATTTGCTTTTAGTCGTGTGTCTCGATCCTTCATATTGATTTTTGATAAATGATTCTTCATATCACTTGGTATCTTCAACAACAAAATGTAGCCCTCATGCCTTGTTAGGGCCTTTTTGGACTCGCCAATCTTCGCATCCCGCTTTAATAAGTTATGCCTTGGCTATGAACTCTAATTAATACCGAGCAACTTTTAAACGATCTTGGGCTAGAAGCTAAGTAACTTTTCAAATCGTACAACCTTATTTATTCCAATTAAATTTATTAACAAGCGATGGGAGAGAAAGCTTATAATCAACTCACATAAATTCATGAAAGAATACCAAACTTATATTTGACTTTTTCATCTCTCGTTCTCCACAATTTAAAATCTCAAGGAATGAGACTCGTGGATGCTTAGGCAATTAAATCAATGTTTTGGGTTTTCAAGTCATCTATAGGATCTTGCAACTTCTTAGACTTTTTCAAGTTTTAGAATTCGCATTTTAAAGTTCCCTTGATAAATGACTTTCTAGGATCAATTATAGGAACTTGCGAAAAGTTCTTGTTCTTAACCCGTAAGAGTTAAGACTTTCGCGTTTTAAAGTTCCTTATATAAAAGCCTAGCAAAACTTGACTTAAACACGTTAAGGATACTAGCTAGAGTAAACTCGGGTTGAGTCAAAAGATTCACAACGTTTAAAAATTAAAACCACTTTATTAAAATTTATTCTAGCAATGAAAAATAACGATAATAAAGGAAAAACTACTAGGCCAAAATAGATTAAAAATTTTGAAAAATGTCGAAAAATCAATTTTACGGTTAAAATGAGGACAAATACAAGGAAAAGCCCACTTAACTTCGATAGAAGTCCCCCTACACTTAATGTAAACATTGTCCTCAATGTTTAAGCATGTGGGAGTAAACTCCCCTACACTTAGGACATTGTGCACGTTGTTTAAATCTTGCTAAGGAAGAGACAACTAAAGTGATTCCTATTTTAATATTGAAGAATATAAAATAGAGAATCAAAGAGTTTAGGATAGAACCGGGAAGACGGATACGCGGAATCACGGGTCGTCAAAAGTCATCAAGAATGGATCTTTGAAAGCTTGAATCCCTGCACATGATAAGAAGGAAAACAACAAACACATACGAGGGTCTCCCCCTACACTTATTATAAAAAACAGATAAAGATAGATAGATAATCGGGTTGCCTCCCGAGAAGCGCTTGTTTTTGGTCACCGAGTCACGAGCCTGACTCGTCCCCGAATTAAATGGTCCATGGGGAAGCCTCGAATGTAATACCGGGATCAAAGACCTTGTCCTCGTTCCCGGAGGAAAATAATAAGGGAGAGGCCGGAGGATAAGTCTTGAACGGCAGAAAAGTCCTTTCAACATACGAAAAGTATGTGAAAGCATGATCCACGGGAGGTGGGGTAGGTAAAGTAAGCAAATTGTCATTCCCCAAAGACAATTGATGCTCAGAAAGCGGCAAAGCCGTAAGGTTATCAATCATAAAATAGTCAATGTCACATCCCGGGTCAAAGCACTCATCCTCCGTAATGGTCTCTAAAGGTTTGGATGAAAGGTGCTTGGGAGAGGGACTTGGGACAATATCTTCATGTAGCAAAGTAGCAAAAAGAAGACCCCCCTCCGTGTCATCATCATCAATACCCGGAGGTATTGAGAGATTATCAATTTCTTCCAGCAATGGGTCATTATACTCAATTGGTGTAATAGACGGAGGTAAAGATTCATTAATAGGAGGAGAATTCAACGCTTCAATTTGAGAAATAAGAAGATGAACTTTCAACAATCTGTCGCGAAGAATAATGTCTTCCACCTCATCTACAAGAGCTAGTTCATCGGTGAACTTCTCATAAATCGGAGAGAATAAATCGTCGTCGCCCGCATCTCCCGGTGGAAATGGGTGAAAAGGAGAAATTTCAAACGTGAAATTCTCATAACATGGAGAACTGTCATCCATAAGAGCAACCTCGTCCTCAAGCTCCGCAGTAGTCGGTACATCACAAACCTCATCAAAGAATTTGTCGAGACCAAAATCACTAATCTCACTCGATGTATCACTATCCTTAGACGAATTAGGGATATCAAGAGTAGGAGTAGTAATCTCAAAAGATGGGTTGAGATCATAGACATCATCCTCATCATTATCGTCATAATAGTAGTAAGGACGCACAAGAGGAGGGGTATAATCACTAAGATTAGCTACTTGCTCTTGTCGTTGATCCTCTTGATATTTTTCGATGTATTTATTAACAGTTGCTTGAAGTCTTTGAAATTTGTCAAAAAGATTGGCAATTTGCTCAGCAGACAATGCAAAAGAGAATTGATGATCGAGGGAGTGTTGTGGGGGCTCAAAATTTTGAAAACCGGAATTATAGCACGGATGTGGCTCATAATAATTCATCGGTTGAGAAGAATTAGAACACTGAATTGGCTCATAATAATTCATCGGTGGAGAAAAATGAGAACACGGATTTGGCTCAGAATAATTCATTGGCTGACAATAAGAAGTATCGTGAGGGCCCCCACAATGATTGCAACACGGGTATTGAGAAAAAACCGGTGCGTCTTGTGGATAGCTATTAAAATTGTCATAATTGTAACCTAGTTCTTGCCCGTCATGAGACGGGTATCGAATCGGACACGAGACATGCCAGTGAGAATTACTTCTACAATAAATGCAAGAGGGGGAAGTAAGTGCATTAGGAGCAAAAGATGAGTTATTCGAATTGCACGAGGGACAAAATCCAAATGTGTATTGTCGATAGCATTTCCGCACCGCTCACATGTACACCATTGACAAGTTTGAAAACCATATAATGGTCTCCCACACCCTACGCAATAGACATACGAATCCATGAAGAATTAAACATAAGAGGGGTTGAGAAAAAGAATTAAACACAATAGAGGGTTAAGAGGAATATTTTTGGTGCAAAACTTTGAAAAAGAAATGCTTTTTATGACTTTTTAAATGTTTTTGTATTTTTGAAAATTTTGATTTTTTATGGATTTTTGAAATTTTTTTGAAAAATGCAAAAAAAATAACGTTCACGAGTGAACGGATCCCAAAATCCAACGCGTCTCTCACAAAAACCGTTAATCTTCACGAAAAGAGCCGGCAGCGGCCCCATTTAATAACTGAAAAATTAATTTTTAAAGTATGTCTATTAAAGAACCTTCTAGACTTGGCCAGAAGAGCTCTTTCATGAAATTCCTCTTGGAGGTCTTTCAGATATTCCTCACTAGTTCTTGTGTCCTCTTCATCCCCAGGAATATCTTGGTAGTCCTAAATGACAGCTTCACTAAAGAAGGCTGTTGACAAGGGTGTAGCAGTTGTAAGTGCTTTACTCTTCCTGGAGCCTTTATAAATCCTATCAACTAAGTTTTCTTCATATTTTAGATTCCCAAAAAGAGAAGCTAGATCACAATCTTTAATGAGATTAGCATTTCTCAAGCTTTGGCAGAAACTGAGCCACTTCTTTGGCAAGGCATTAACAAAAACTGTGTTGATTTCAAGTTTTGAAAGCTCAACACCATCATCATTTACCAATTCATTCATCAGAGCTTTATATTTGGTGAAAGTTTGAGTAAGGGTTTCCCCTTCTTTGTTTTTTGAAAGTGTTGTACTAAAGCTTTAAGTCCATTACCTTGTCTCCTTCACATCAGTGGGTCCCTCATGATACAATATAAGGTCCTCCCATGTAGATTTGGCTGTTTTACAATTCACAACAGAATTCATTTGGTCATCTGGAAGTACAGACATGATGAGACTTTTAAGACGCTGATCTAGGTTAGTAGCTTTTCTCTCATTAGTAGTCTATTGTACTTCAGATTTTTTTATTATCCCCAACCATGGGAACAAATAGACCATTTTCAATTATTCCAAGGAATTGAGGTTCGATTCTAACCATGTGGACAAGGAACCTTTTCTTCCAATTAGTTAAATTTGCTACCTCTAGAACAGGAGCAACATTGAGTTGGCCACCCCTATACTCTAGGGTTTGTGGTATTACTTGAGCCATGTTGGATCTTGATTTGAAAACCTTAAAATGAGCAGTTTAATGAAAATAAGAGTTTAACTAATCAACTGCTCTGATACCAATTGTTGGTCCCTTTTAACTCATTACTACTTATCAACCTTAAGTAGTAACTAGCTATTAAGACTCAAGTGTGTTGTTTTATCAATTACTAAGAACTAAGAACAAATAAAACAACAATACCAATTTAACTTTTCAACGTATAGACTTTTATTAAAATTCAAATAAAGAATCTATAACCCACTTTGTTTGCGGAATAACAAAGTGGTTGAATGATAATGTGGGGTGATCTCCTCTATTTAAACTTTCAACCAAAGTTAAGAGTTTAAGTTCCAACCTAAACGTTCATATGTACTTTGGCTATATGGTTGGTTGGTATTAGGAGAGAAGGTTAATAAGAGATTCTTTCTCTTGTAAAAGCTAACCAATTCTCTCCCAAATGCACTCCTTATATAGGCAGTGCAATAACTAGGGTTTACATTCACATTTACTCATGCAAAGGTTTATCCAGTGGGTGGTTGATGCCTAGGTTGGATAAATAGTACATCGTACAAAATTAACTAATCTAGAAAAGATAAAGGTTGTACTTATAGCTAACAATACAAGCAACCTCTTTCCTACTTTGACTTAAAGTAAATCTTTTCCCGCCTAATGTAAACCTTCAGAATACTGAAGTGTCTTCAGTATTCTAGAGGAGATCGATATCATTTAGCTTGGTATTGTCAAACCAAACTAAACTAAAAGCTCTTCTTTAGGGCTTTTTCTTCAGCAACTAGACCGCCTAGCCTTTGAAGCAAAGACTCCTTTGTCTTCTAAGTTCTCTGGAAGAGGAAAGCTGAACATCCTTCAACAAAACATTCTTCAGTTGAAATCTTTGTTCCTCTGGTCATGCATCAGCATAATCACCTTTCTGATGAACATGAAACACTTAGGAGGATTTTATATTCAAATCTTAGAGTTGCTTCAGGGTCAACAAATACTGACCCAACACATGGATCAACAAAGTTTATTTTAAGGAAGATTTAATCGAATATGTTATTTACTTTATTTATGTTTGTATATCTTCCTATTAAAGTTGACCGGTTGCTTATTGTACAAGGCTCCTTTAGTTATAAAAGGTGGCCTTAGGTCTAGATGTTAGAAACACATTGTTCATAACACTTTCATTGTAATCGACAAGTTCATTAATCGTATTGAAAGAAATTGCTCAAGGAAAGAATGGCATGAAGGCACTCGGCTCTCTTCAATTGGCTCTTGGTAAAAAAGAATAGTTCAAGTTCAGGAAGTATGAGACAGCTTGAGAATGTCATAAACAAACATGTTGAACATACATGCGTTTCAAAAAAAAGGTTATACATAAAGTTACACAAACACTTGCGATACCTTAAGAAATAGTTACGCCAATAAACAAAAACATATCATATGAAACTAAAAACTCATTTGAAAACATAATAACAAATGTGTGACTATGTGAGCACACAAAAACATAAAAATGATATTTTTTGTGAGAAATCCATGGGAAACTACCTGCAGCTTTCTCACGGATTTATCATATTGGTAAGTAAATTGTGGGGAACTACCCACGACTTTTCTACGGATATTTTTTTGGGAAGTCCATGAGAAAATTTACCACGACTTTTCCAGAGATGTCTAAATAATTAAAACAGTGGAGAATTCGTGGGTAAATTTACCACGACCTTTTCACGGGTGTCTAAATAATTAAAACAGTCGAAAATCCATGGGTAAGTTTGCCATAATTTTCCAGCGGATGTCTACATAATTAAAACAGTAGGAAATCCGTGGCAGAGTTTTCCACAACTTCCCACGAATGTATAATTAACAATAATGTGTAAATAGTGAGAAATCTGTAGAATTATTGTGTTAAATTTTTTATGGTTTTATTCTCTGAAAAAAATTCCGTAAATAAAAACTGTTTGTGTAATAGTGCTAGTCCATCTTCCGCAAACTTAGAGTGTGACAACTTAATCTGATTATAACAAATTGACACCTTCAAAAATATTTGGCTTTTGCTTCTTGAAACGTGACATGAAGCTTCTAATATGAATAAACCTATAGATAAAACTTTTCAAACATATCTAACATTTGAAAAAATAGAAAATAAGTAAGTCTCTTTAATATTTTAAATCTTTCATTGTATCTAGAATTGAAATAGATTTATGACAAGCCCCGAGTTAAAATGATGAGTGAGCTAACGAGTTAAGATGGAAAAAGACAGAAGTGATGAGGTTTGCGTACGTGGGGAATTCCATGGTGTACTTTGTCGCCACCAACGTTTGAAATATTAATAAATTGAATACCAAAGAAAGAATGTTGCAGCAAATCGACAAATATCAAGACAAATTCGTAGGTGTTCCTATCCCTATTTTAACATACTTTATATACTTTTCCTCCCGCTTCCCTCCAAATCTCCAGATATATTTATTCCCTTACGGATCATTTAGTGGTCCATAATTGGAAAACACTACAACTCTACTTGCACATTATCGTATTAATGGTATGTCGATAGACGAGAGGCCAAGGATTCTTCGTTAACAATAGTTCAATTTGTTCGGAGTAATACACTGCATAATTGTTTTATTTTTTTATTTTTTTTGTTGCAGCAGACTGCATAACAATAGGATAGGGATCTTTTAAAATTCATGTAACTTTAGAGGTAAAGAATCCCCCTATTATTCATTATGGAGGTGTTTGGTATGCTAGCTGGAATCACTATAGATATGTGTTTGATTTAAGGGTAGAATGTTAATTGGTATAAATGTTTGTATTATATTGAATGATATTGTTTGGTTTGATTATAAGATAGGCAATGGAATTGTGTTAGTAATTAATAAACAATAGATAAATATGGAATGAAATTTGAAAGGCACCTCTCACCCATCTATGGTTCTATGGGTATCCACCCTCATTTTTATTCCCATAGTATTATAGAATTATTAACCAAACAAATGTATCATAGATCGATTCCATACATTTCATTCCGTACTCCATACCAAACATGCCCTATGAATTTTTAAAATACAAATATTGGAAAACCAATAAGATAGTGTAAAGCCGTTAATTTTAAAAGGTTTTTGTTTACTAGTCTCTTTTAGAGGTTTGAGTCTCAAAATTTGTCTGTTTTAATGGTTTAGCTCAATAGTCGAATTTCTAGTGTAATACCAAAAATCAAAAAGAACTAAGGCTGGTGGGAGTGGTAACAAATCCATTAATCGCCACGTCAGCGTCATGTCAGCTTTTCTACAACTCACCCAAACTCCCCACAGGAGATAACGACACTCACCCGAACTCACTACAACTCACTTTTCATATTTAATTTTTTATTATTTAAACACACCCTACTCACAAAAAACACTCAATAATAAACCTAACTCAAAAAATAAAAATACTTGGGCCCACCAAAGTTAAACTCACCCAAGTGAGTTTGACCTTGTTTTTTTTCTTTATGACACTAATTCGCGCGCGAATTATATGAAAGGAATGGATACTCACAAGCTAATATATTCAAACTCACCCGTGGATTCATGCCCATTCCCACCAGCCTAAGAACTATACATGCATTTTTATTGTTATACCTAGGACATTTCCATTGGACACCAAAATACATACTACTCCGTGGTACGAGAGTATTATAAGTACTAAAGTAATGTCAAGAATAAAAACAAAAAACCTTGTTACAGAAGAATCCATTACAACGAAAGCTCTGTCAAACTCTCCATGGACTCTAGTTCCTACTCTCTTCTAAATGATTCACTTTTGTGGGTCCTTTTTATTTATTTTACTTGATCCCTGGATTTAAAATCACTAAAATACCATATCGAGTTAACCTAACCCTGCCCTATAGTCTAGCACCCTTAATTTGTCCTCCCATGAAAATTATATAAAGTAAAAAGATAAAAAATAAATATCCCGAAGTAGATCCAATGAGACCATTACTATTATGCACAGATGTGACATGGGATCATTCTTGAAGTGTGGGATCACCTTAGTGTAGTGCTGTTGGTTGGAGAGTTGATGAACTCACAAAGTAGCCCCCCTCCCTTGCCCACCACCATCCTGCACCTATATTATGTACTTATTTTACCTATCAAAGTTAACTTCAATTCACACATGTTTTTACCACTTTGATAAATGATACAAAACCTTTAGTGATTTTACCTTTTAATTCATGCAAGACTATATTTCTGGTTTATAATGGGTTCTAGATTTTTTAGTATCTAAAAATTTCCCCCTCACACGTTTGATTAGCTATCTTCTTGTTTTTATATATAGGCTGAGTCACTTAATGAGACAAATGTCGATTTGTTGCTTATCAAGATCTCAATTACATGTAAGATTATGTCAAAATTTTCATTCTAAAGTAACGCTATAAGATATTTGTCTAGATTTGGAAGAAATTACATTTTTATCTTTTTTTAAATGAAAAAATGTTTTCATGGAGTAAAAGAAATAAAAAAATGGGGTGTTATTTAATTGTGGAAAATCTTCATGTTTATGTTTAAGTTTTTAGAGAAGAGAATGATATACTATTTATAAAAGAGTTAGAAAATTTTGAAAACTTATTTATGTGACAAAAAAAAAAAAAAAGGGTAAAATGATATTTTATATTCTATATTTTTATGTTCGGCTGAGGATGTATCTACTTATGCCTTTGTGGCTTCAAGGGCGCAATCTTGGAGTCTACAGGACCACATTCTTCAGGGATGTGATATCGATGGAGTGGATTCTGACTATGGACATGCGTTGGACTGTGTGCGTATGTCCGTCCCTGATTTCGATCTTAGCGGTTTCTCTAACAAGGACACCGCCCCCCCCCCCCCCCCCCCCCAAAGCCCAGAATGTTTTGGCGTGTGCCCTTTTTGGTGGAATTGTCAAGAGTTTGGGAGTGAGTTTTAATTTATCCCCTCGCCAGAAAGCAGTGGTTGAATGTCTCCAAGCGCCCCGTGCCCAAAATTTCTTGACCGTTATCCCCATTGAAGGGTTGGGCCAGCGTATGTCAGCTGTGGAGTACCGGACTATCCTTAAGTATCGACTTATGATCCCTATGTTTCCGGTTGATGAGCCTTGCCCAGTTTGTCGTAAGGTTTGTTTGGATTCTTTTGGTGAGCATGCGGTTCACTGCAAGGAGTTGCCTGGTTTTAAATATAGACATGACTTGGTTAGAGATGTTCTATATGATGTTCTAAAACGAGCTGGAATTTCTTCTAAAAAGGAGGCCCCCGTGAACTTTCTAACAGATCCACTCGAAGGGAGGTCTACCTTGCGACCAGCTGATGTGCTAGTGTTTGGGTGGGCCGGGAGCAAACATGCTTGTGTAGATCTTACTGGAGTTTCCCCTCTTGTTGGGCTTAGAGAAAGTGGATTTGTTGCGGGACAAGCTGCATTGAAAGCAGAAGCGAGCAAAGTTGCTAAACACGAGAAAGCATGTTTGGAGAATCAACACGTGTTCATCCCTTTTGCTTTTGATACATTTGGTTTCCTAGCACCGAAAGCGATGGAGTTTTTGAGTAGGGTTCAACGGGTTGTGCAAAGTAATGTTTCCAACTCTAAGACACAAAACTTTATTTTTAGTAGGATTGGTTTTGCCATCCAAAAAGGGATCGCGGCGCAGCTTGTTGCCCGTTTGCCCACCATTTTATTGTAAACAGTAACAAACGGAAATATATACAAAATTTTATTTTTTTGAAAAAAATTGACAAAAAGTGACTAAAATTTTTCGTTTTCCTATTCTCATATATGTAATGTTTTTTTTTTTTTTTTTTTGAAAAAGTGAGATATATTTCCAACCTAAACATCACCTAAAATGATGTTGTCTGTTTTTGTAAATAAAATTGAAGAATGATATTTTTTTTTTAAATATCAGAAAAAAAATTTCGACTAATAGGGTTTTCTATCTTTCTATTTGCATATGAAAAATTCACTAGAAAATTAAGATATTCTTCTCTAACTAAACACAACGTGTTATTCTTGTTTCGTGTTTTTTTTTTTAAAATTCATTTTACATTTTCTCTAAGCATTACTTTTTTTTAAACGCCATTTTATTAATAAACAAAATAAACTAGCAAGACGCTAGAATTACACTATCAAACTAGGATTTTTTTAACCAATCTAGCCAGCTAATTTTGGATTTGCATCTAGCACTTATCCATCTAAAAGACTCTAAGCATTACTTATAAAAAGGAAGAAGATTAATTATAGGTGTTCAACATAATTTACCATTATTTAAGGTCAATCTCTATAGAATTCTCCCATGAGAATGATCGTAAGGATATAGAACATACAATGTTAGGAAAAAGAGAGATGTGGTATGAATAAAGCATAGGATGCCAGATTTAATTAATTTGATTTTGATCTTGATATTTTTGGCGCTTACATATGTACATACAAATAGAAGCTAGAAGAAAAAAAAACTAGGTAATGCTACTAGTGATAACTTCATAAGCTTTTCTACATATAGTCCAAAACAAGTCCAAAACAAAATTACAAAATTGGCTCATTTTTATGCTTCTCTTTATTCCTAGCTAGCGCCCATAAAGATTACTTATAATATGGCCTATCTTGGGTCCTTAAGATTGTTTTCTTCCTTCATTTGTTGGCCCTAAAGAAGCATAAAGGGTGAAAGATTTGAGAGCAAAGCATGCATAATCTTCATGCATCCTCTTTGGTGGTCATCTTACTGTTCTAATTGTCCTTTTCCATGCATGTCAAAATGGATTGACATCAAGTGGTGTTCTGTCGAACCCAGGTTGAGAAAGCTTGAAGGGTATTCATGTCAGCCCTGTAATGCTTCTGAGTGAACTCAAGAAAGGTAGACCATGTAAAATCTGGATATATTCTAGGGTTATTTTCGTCCACCAATTCTTTTGGTGGGATCACTAGCTTATCCTTCTTTGGACATAAGAAGAAAGCAAGTGACTTTCTAGTTGTTTTGCTGTTTACCACAGCTCTATGCAAGCAACTTTTGTATCTTCCATTTGAAAGTGCCTGTATACAACAATATCATAATATCAGATCAGTATTAAACTTTGGAAGGAAAAAAAAAACAAAATGCAGTTGAATGAAGAGATTTCCTACCATGAATGTGTCACCAATGTTGACAACAAAAGCATTTGAATTGGGTGCGATCAAACGCCACTCGTTGTCCACAAATACTTCTAGTCCACCGACGTTATCTTGATGTAGGATTGTCAAGGATGTTGGATCACAATGAGGCCCCGTGCCTAAGGTAAGGTCTGGTTTTTGACATGGTGGATAGTAATTAAGCCTCATTATTGAATTATGTTCTTCGAAAAATTCTTTGTAGTAAGCTCGGCTCACACCAAGGCTCATCCCTAACAATTCCATGATCCCAAGGGAGAGTCTGCTCATGGCATTGCAATATTCTTGGTAAACCTTCCTGTAAATGTGAAATCATTAATTTAGCTAATGGTAGTGGAAGAAGCTATAGTAATTTATATCCTGACACAAAAAAGATGCACATGTATTTTGAAACATACCCAAGTCGAATAAACTCTTCTCCCATTGTGCTTTCAAAGTACTCCCTAACTATGTTGGATGCATTCTCCTCAGCTGAAACTCGGAAAGAGAGCGTCTCTTTCCAAGGAAGCTTAGAGGAGAATCGTCCAGTGAAACTACTAGCATATCCACAACTTTCACCAGCTTTTCTTTGAGCTCTTTGCTTTACAGGAAGCGGGAGCTCAAAGAACAAATCCATGTATCGTTGAGCATCGGATATTAGGTTTGCGTCAACTCCATGGTTGACGACTAGGAAAAAACCATGTTTTTGACAAGCCTCGCCAACAAGACTAGAGGCTTCGTCAGTTGAACTCGATCGACCGGAAAGAAAGCCTCCTAGGTCTATCAATGGAACCTCAAGTTCCTTTGATTTTAGGGAGTTAGGTTTCTCGTGATCGGGCCATATGAACTGTTGAGGTATATTAGTTTCATGTTTTAGCACAGATGCATCGAAAACGAATGACCTTTGTTGGTCTTCTTTAAGGGATGGCATGTTTGATGGAGTCTTGATCATGCAATCTATAGCCATTTGCATATATGTTTTTTAGAGTAAGAAGAGCTAGAGAGTGTTAATAAAGAAGTAGTATGAGTTTGAGAGATGCGATAAAAGAAACGCCAAGGCCGTTTATATGGGTAATCGGTGAACATCCATGTTTGGAATCTTATAGGCCCCTCTCTATGCATAGTGCTAAGCAACACTAATTGATTTATTAAAATAACCAAACAGATATAATATTAAAAGTTATGAATCATATAACTAAGGCTAACGAGAGTGAAAAAAAAAACCACCGTCAGTTTAATACTACATCAGTTTTTTTTTCCATATTTTACTAACTAACTATAAACTCAAATTTTAAGAATACTAAGGAAACAAAATTCATCTTCACCACACTCCACCTCATATTTTCACTATCACTTTTATTTAATTTATTATAAAATAAATATTTTTATTTCATCAAATCTTAAAAACGATACACGCAGGTAAATAAAAACATTAAAAACTTTAAAATGAAATAAAAAATTAAACATTATTATTAGCCAAGTGCTAGATTAAATCGGATCTAATGTTATGATACACTTGAGATGATCTAATGTATCCCATGACATCATTAATTTGTTCATGGATTCGTACGAGATTGTCCGGTTGATGTGCTTCTCCCGAGTATCATCTGGGATTTATCGCATATTCTTTGTGTTTTCAAATCATATTATGTAATATGATGCATGCATACATCATATTAGTAATTCTTTCTTAACTCATCGCACGTGCGGGATTGACGATTATGACCCATTTCTTTTTTAGAACACCAAACGTGCGTTCCACATCTTTCCTTGTCGATTCCGACTTCTTCTTATACAATATTCGATTGTGGTTACCGTCAGAGGGTTCCGGAATCGTCTTAATAGGTGGAACTAATTCGGGATATATCCCGTCAACAAGATAGTATCCAAATGGATAAGTAACACCCGTTAGACGTAATAGGAATCTCTGTCGCTCGTCCTATTTTCAAATCGTTAAACAAAGGGAATCGATGTAAGACATTGATGTCATAATTAGACCAAGAAACACCAAAGAAAACATGTCATATCCACAAGTCTTGTGATGCAATAACTTACAACAAAATGAACGGATTTGGTCCATGATCGCGCCTAACATGTTGCCCTTTATGGGCGTACGGACAACAAAACCACTCCCAGTCCATGTAGCCTAGACTTCCAGGCATCCTCAGGAAACCATGTTTTGTTTCGTGATGTTGATATAGTAATTTAACGTTACTCGCCATGGGGTTTATCAGAGACTCTGTCCCCTAAAACTCCCTTACAAAAGTACAAAAATGATCAAGACTCTCCAATGAAGTTCTTTTAGCCATTTTTTGATATTCATCTAAAAAACCTGGAACAACGCCGTATTCTAATTGACGATTGCAGAAGTGCATTTCACCAATGGAACAATGCCTTCTCTTCCGGTACAGTCGATAGTGTCACTAAAGTGAGAACCGTGAGCAGTTACAGCCACAACTATATCGTTGAAAAGTGGACGAGCCATTCGGAGTGTCTTTCGGAATTCACGTTCGTTGTAGATAGGGTTGTCACAGAAAAACGCGGCAACTAAACGATCATAGGCACCATAAAGATCTCGATTAGCCGGGTTTCTTGGCACTTTTGGTTTTCGTTTATTTCGGGAAAACGACATCGCTCTTGCAAGCAACCGAGCACGAGGGATATTCATCAAAGGTTCTTCCTCGTCGATCATTAAATCGGAGAACATAAACGTATACTCATCCATGCTTTTCATGTTGAAAATTTTGAAAGAATGAGAAGATGTATATAAATTTGATTTTGATGCGTTTTAAAATAGGTTAAATTGATGTATTTATAAATAAATGATAATGAATTAGGGCCCACATGATATTTTTTACGAGAAGTAAGTAAGCTACTTATAATAGGTTTTTTTTTGCATGAGATTTTTAACTCACGCTTAAGATTCATGTGAGTTTTTGATGAAGTTTATAGCTACCTCACGCGTGAGTTTTGCCACATCACATATAAAGTTTTCTTAACACTCCCCCACCTAGGCTATGTTTGGCAACACGTAGCAGTAAGCAGTTGTATGAGCAGAAGCAATAAGCAGTAAGCAGTAGCAGTTAGTAGGAGCAGTAAGCGGTAGTTGTTTGTTAAATAAAGTGTTTGGTAAACGTAGCAGTAACAGTAATTATACACTGTAAAATTACTTAGAAGGATATGTACACATTAATATAAATGTTCTTTAAATAAAGAGAAGGGGCATATATGTAATTTAAAAATCAAAACGCTAGCGGTTAGATCAAAATGCTTGTTGTTAAAGCATTTTGAGTAAGAGCAGTTACACATAATTCAACCGCTAGTCGCTCTTTACCAAACAAGTATTATATTTAAACTGCTAGTCGCTTGCTGCTAGTTGCTCTAAAACGCTCTTAAACGCTTGGTACCAAACATACCCCTAACATGGGATATCAAATAAAACTCCATAAAAAGTGTAAAATTATTTAAAGAAGTAAAAGTTTTTTGAAATATTTAAAATTATTTTAAAAGAAGTTAAATTTTGAGTTTATTTATTAGTTTTTTGATACACAAATATTCAATTTTTATAATTTGAAGAAAAAATATTTTTTTAGACAATACTAAAAAGAAGTTGGATGAAAAACGAGATCTATAAAAATTTTCTACACAATTGTTTTTTTCATTTGAAATGATACCTCTCTTAGAAAATCCTTCTTCATAACTTCTTTATCGACTAACGTCCTTAATTTTAAACTTTTGAAGAATTTTTGGAATTCTAAATTTTAAAAATCATTTTTACACTTCTTACGTATACATGCATGTATTTTCATTTTAACCCAACTATAGTTAACATACCCATGTAAAATAGAGAAAATTAATAAAATTATTTGGTGAACTAAACTTCTAGCGGAAAACTAAAGAGAACTAAACGAAAATTGTATGGTTATTAACTTAGCTCTCAATCGAAAATAAAAGACCTGCGATCTAGTGTGTGATTCGTTACCAACTCAAATGGTTATTAATTTTATTTTCAAACTTACATATAAAAATTTAATATTTTTTTATTTTAAAATAAATATTCACTTTAATTAATAATGTATATAACATTTTATAAGGTTTCACTAACTATAATTTTCATCAATCAGATATTGTGTTTACCGTTTGATGTAGGGTATGGTATCGGTACCGTACTGAATCAGTATCGAATTAGTGGTATCAAATTTTTCCAGCATATATTAATGGTATCGGTATCGTATTAAAAAGGATTCGGATATCGGTATCGGTACCGGTATCGATACCGGTACCGGGAAATCGTGATTTTCTCTTTTTTTTTCGAAAATTTCCCGATTTGGTACCGGTCCCGTACTGAATTAGTGGTACCGATTTTTTTTCCACCTTATTGCGTGGTACCGATACCATACCGAACGAAATTCAAGTATCCAAAGTCGATACGATTCTGATTCGATTTCAGGATTCGGGTCCAAATGCTCATTCTATATTAATGTATTTTATTGATTAGAATATGCAATGAATTGGTATCATTCCGTATCACTAAAATGTGAAAATTTAATATGAGATAAATAAAGTATTATTTCTAGCAAATTATCGAGTTTCAAATTTGCAAACAGGGGCTTCAATTTCTACATGATTTGCATGAAAGTACTTGATGTATTGACAAACTATGCATATCTTCAGAAGTCGATTTGTCTTTTGTAATATTGACAGAAAAGCACTTCCCAATGGCGTTTGGCGTTTCTTTTGGGAGTTAATCATTCTTCTTTTTCTCACTTTTACCATTGTCACACTCTTATGTGTCACAGTTATATTTCTTTATCAACAGCTTGATCATTAAAGAGGATTGTGTATTTGTGTTGAATGCAACATATAAATGGTCCTTTGAAAGTTTTAGAGGATTTTGGGATTGCTTCTTAAAT
The DNA here is from genome assembly GCA_025667525.1 of Glebionis coronaria. Lineage (NCBI taxonomy): Eukaryota > Viridiplantae > Streptophyta > Magnoliopsida > Asterales > Asteraceae > Glebionis > Glebionis coronaria. Next base: position 100,959,675 of record CM046875.1, read on the forward strand.
CTAGTATTAATTTGCTTGTCACCTTAATACCTTATATATAAGATTTAATTTAATTTGAATATCAAACTTATCCACTGTAATTAGGGGTGGCAGTTCGTGTCGGGTTCGGATTAGCGGGTTCGGGTTGTCAGGTTGACGGGTCAGAAAATCTCAACCCAAACCTAACCCATTTAAATAATTCGGTCAGTTATGTTAACCCTAACCCGTTTACACATAACCCAAACCTAACCCGTTTAACCCATGTATATATTTGGGTTGACGTTAAATATGTTACATAGGTTGAATTGGTTAAACGGATTTATATATTGATCCATTTAACAAGTTTTATATATAAAAGTAGACACATTACACGTGTTAAACATGTTAAATGTGTTTATGTTCGGTCTGTTTAACCTAGTTAAAATGAATGGTAAAATATTAATCAATTTTAATATAAGGAAAAAAAATCTTAAACGGGTTGTCGGGTCGACCTGCTTAATTTTTTTCCAACCCAAACCTAACCTGTTTAATAAATGGGTCAGATAGGCCGACCCAAACCTGACCTAAGATTCAATATATTCAACCAGAACCTGTTAATTTTCGTGTCGATTTCAGGTCGGATTTCGTGTCAGGTCAGAAATTGTCATCCCTAACTGTAATATATGAGGAGACTTATTCTCACCATCCAATTAATGAGATTAAACCTTAAATTTACACAAAAATAATATTTTTGTCCTTTTGTGTTTAGTTGATAAACTTTTTTTATTATAATTTTTTAATATACAATCATCTTTCTCTCTCTCTCTCTCTCTCTCTCTCTCTCAACAACAAATTAAATACTTAATAAAACAACTAATCGAACACCTAATTAGATCGACTTCTCTATCTTGTAGATTTAGGTTATCTAGGGTAACATCTAGACAACCTTGATAGAAATTTCTTTAACACCAAAGTGTATGTAAAATATGCTTTTTGATATAATTAACTAATATGAATGAAACAGTGAACAATGTAAACAAAACACTTTGATATTATATTGATAATACGAATACTATGAAGAACGGTACTAGGATTTTATAACCTTAAATCTTAACAATGAATTAACTTAATAAATTTGAATACGGCTAACTTATGATCTCTTTTATAATACAAGGAGTCATTCACAAGATAAGTATTAACCCTAACAAACATTCAAATCACTTAAGTAAATAAGATATACACTACATATCTTCTAAATAAACTAAACCATGTTCTTTAACCAAAACACATCTTTTCAAGCAGCACGAGTCTTCTCCATGAAACAGTACAAACTCTTGAACCAACGGTACTAAGTAGACCCAACAGTATTAAATTTGTTCAAGAAATACTTAGTCAGTTAGTACAACTAGTGTAACTCCAGCAGTATGAAGTGTAAATTCTTATTTTACAATAATCTTCCACAAAACTTATGATTTACCCTCAAACCATAAGTTTCTATAAATTTATACATGATGTTGTGAGGATCCTTTCAAACACTTTATTCCTTTTTCTTGGTTCTTCCATCATCCTCTAAGCTTACTCCCTAAGACTTTCAATAAGTGTAACAGCCATAGGATTATTTCTATCTACCTAGAGCCATTGAGAATACAATAGTTTCAAGAGATAGAGGATATTCCTTTTCAACCATCATGCGAATGTTTTCTCCAGACTTTGTGATAATTTGATACACACCACAACCACCCTAAAGCTTCAAAACTAATTTCTAAGCACCCTGTAACATCTTCCAAACCTCATTATTGGAATCAGGATCAAATATTATTTTCATCTCCATCCATAATTGAATATCTTTCTCATCTGCTGGCTTGTTTGCTTTGTACTTATTAGAACTATACCCTATAGCTCCCAAATCTGTTCCATCAAATCTTCTAAGAATATCTTCAAAGAATTGATAAACAACCCAATTTTCAAGACAACCTAACGTGAATATTTTCTCGTACTTAATTTCTCTAGTGCCAAACTGCTCAATGCAGATTTCAAAATCCACAACTGGATATCTCACTTGTAGAACTTTAGGTTCCATTGAAACATATTCAGGAACAATGATCATCATTTTCTTTGCCTCCTCTTGGGTCCAATCTTTGTCTTTTTGAACTTGTACTTTTGGAACTTTCTCTAATGTACACTCAACATGTTCATGCTCTTCTTCCATAGGTATTGTTGCCTCTTTCTGTTCTTCAAGCTCATGTGATTCAAATTCTTGTTGTTGTACAACAGCTCCACCTTCTTTAACATTTGTTGTGGCTTCTTAAATCTTAGGCCTCGTTACAGGTGGTTCCAATACAATAGCTGGTATTTGAAACCTAAATTCCTGCTCCATAGAATTTGTTAATGCAACCGATGCCTAAAAACATTATTTTTAATAACTAATCTTTCTTAGTTTTGATCACGTCAAAGTATAAAAACATTTATTGTAAAAGATAATCGAAAGACGAATTATTTAACAAACACTATCATCAAGGTAATAATCAATTAAGTCTTACACACATATATCTTATAGATGTTTAGTGATCATAGAAAGTGATTAACATCAAAACTCACATTTATACAAATATGCAAAAATATTTTAATAAATTTTTTTTTAAGAAAATATTTTAGTAAATGGAAAATAGGCATTTAAATTTGGCATATTCTAAATGGTCTAAGAATATTCTTTTAAGGTATAAACTTCACCAAATGACATTTCCTCACAAGAAGAAAAAAAGGAGTGGACTCTAGAGCCCGCGGCTCAACATACGTGCATGCGACTCAATAGTGATATTGAGTCGCCAGCTAGGGGTGTCCTTCGGTTGGGTTCTCGGGTTGTTCGGTTAATTCAGTTAATGTTTTTGGGTCAACTCGAAAATCGAACCAAACCAAACTAGATTTCAACCGAAACGAACCGAAAATCAAATTTGAATTTGGTTTGATTCTCGAGTTGATCGGAATAACCCGAATTATTCGAATTTTTCTTAATAAATACATAATTATTTAAATATTTAGCAAAAAAAGTATCTCAAGTATAAAAATTGTATTTTTATACTAAGATTAAATTCTAATAATTATTTTATATATAAATGGTTCCGACTGTCACACCCATATCCAACCCGAAAACCAAATATGTAGTTTTGTTCGGTTATGACCCACAACCCGAATTTTATTTTCAGTTCGGTTCTAATTCGGGTTCGATTTGGTTCGGTTTTTAGTTTTTGTGGGTTAAACCCAAACAAAGGACACCCCTATCGCCGGCCCATTTAATGAGCCGCGCTCAGAGAGCCGTTTCAATTTGTCTCCTATAAGTAGTGGATCATATTTCCATTTTTAATGAACCTTTTTGGACAGTTTTCTGCGTATTATCTTCATTTTATGATTTCAATCATTAGTAAATGATCACCTTAACTTGTAAAGTATGTTTACTTATGATTATCCTCCTGATCCCTTTTTTTACTTGTCCAAAGAGAAGATCATTGACACATTTGTTATGTGATAAAAGATGAAGCCTTGATGAAGATCATCCTTCCTTAGATCTAGTCATGTTCATCATTTTGTTTATTTGTGTTTTGTGTAAATCCAAGGTATGTGTGTATACTTGGATTAGTCTTGTGTAAATCCAAGGTATTTGTGTAGACTTAGATTTTTCTTGTGTTGTAATATGTCTTGTGTGTAAGTTCTCACTAAACTATAAAGTGATGTATGTGTGTATGAGTCTTGTGAGTTCTCACTTAACTAGAAAGTGATGTGTGCGTGAAGATTGGTTCTAGCTTTGGATTAGGACTCGCCATCTAACCTTGTGTTAAAAAAGAAGATGGGCGACAAAGATTGGTTCTAGATTTGGATTAGGACTCGACATCTAGCCTTGTGTTAGAAAAGAAAATGGGTGATGAAGATTGGTTCTAGCTTAGGATTAGAACTCGACATTTAGCTTAGTGTCGAAAAACATTGTAAGCGATGTTGTAAGGTTTTCTCCTCCAAGAAAGGAGCTTGTGGATATAGTGTAAATCTCGAGTAAGGTATACTCGAGGAGTGGAGTAGGAACGAAGAGAGAGCTTCATTGTTGAACCACTATAAATCTTGGTGTCTTTTCTTAGGTTGCTTCTTTGCTTACTCCTTACTTACTTGTCTTTATATTCATGCATTGCATTACCATAACCACTAGATATAGTAAATGTTTTGTAATATTGAAAATTAGACTAACTATTATGAAACTAGTTTTCAAGTAATAGTGATTTTTAATGACTAACATATTTTAATTAGGACCTTAATCAGGGAAATTATTCAACCCCCCTTTTAGTTTTTACAGAACTCATTGGCAGAAAGTCAACTATCATTTTCTCAGCTGTAAAATACATGTGTAAAAATTGTTCAAAAGTATATCTTTAAGATGCTTCTTTAACCATCCAGCTTGATTTTTCATATATGTTTCTATGTAATCCTTCAAGTGTGTGTTTGTTGGTTTCTTAGGTATGTATTTTGTATTTGCATTCCTTTTCTCTTCAGCGTCCATCTCCTCCAGATGTAATACCCTGGCTAGCTTTTCACCTGCAGCCTGAGATCTTTGTCTTGCACTTCTTTCAAACTCTTAATCTTTAGGTTGCAACTAATTTGCAAAATGTTGATCATACTGGAGTTGAGCTTTTCTTTTCATGTGTCTCTCAAGTTCCATCATTATTGCTTTTCCCTTGTCTTTTTCACTTGTAGTGGAAACAACTACTTCTTTTCTTCTTTGAACTTATTCACCAATAACAACTCCTCTTTCTCTTTGCCTTTGCCCGATGAAAACTCTACTAGTAGTATTTGATTTTGCAACACTAGCAGTACTAACTCCAAGGTTAACAATACTATCCTCATCAATATTGCTAGTATTATATACAAACGCCGAATTTGTTGAGCTAGAGGCTGATCCTGCATTCTATTTCATTTTTAGCTCAACAATCTTAAAGTGATTGTACAAATCATCAATGTCCATCGTGTCTATATCATCTTTGTTCTCCCAGATATCTACACGAGTACTCCATTCAGCAGGCATACTTCTTAGGTGATGTTTGGTTGAAGTAATTTCAAGTAATTTTAGGTCATTTAAAATAAAAATTGCTTAGATATTCGTGTTTGGTTGTCCTAACTTGGAATTTAAACTGCCATGAAATGGTTAAAGTGGGGCATGTTTAACTTCCTTCCATGAGTGAGAAACTTTAAATTCCTTCCATGATATTCTTTCTTTTTACATTTATTGCATCTCTAATCTCTATCTTTTGTTCCTATTTTTACAGTTATTTGATTAATCATACATGGATCTTTAATTCTAATCCATGATTTCATATCCTTTTTTTCTTTTATTTTTCAGATCTATATCATTTTTTCACTTAAAAATCAAGAGTTTCATTTTTACAGTTAACTTTGGGTTGATCGAAATAATTTTTGGTGTAGAAGAAACCATTTTTTGTTTGAGAAAAAGAATGATTTGCTCTTAACATAGTTGTAGGTTTCCAGATGATTTTATTATCAATTTTGTGCAAAAAAATCGATTTTGTGTAAGAATTGACTTTTGAAGAAATAAATATAATCACTACATCTAGTAGAGGGTACACGAGTGTGAAAATCTGCACTTGATTATTCAATGTTTGTATGTTTTGTGATTAAGAAAATCTATAACATTTATTTAGTATTAAGTAAAATTTTCCAAACCAAACACGATAAGAGATTTTAATTTCTTATAATTTTAACGTCCTAGAAATTTAAAATTCTATAATTTAAAATTGCACGAACCAAACGCCCCCTTAGGGATTTTTCATTTTGATATTCTTTTAGAATAACAGTTCCTAAAACCTAGAAAGATTAAACATTAATGAGAATTAGAACTTAACCTTCAATCCTGTAGTGTTCGACACCCATATTACTATACTAGTCCACGATCGATCGAGTCAACTACCCGTTAGAAGCGTTTTATTAGGTTAAAACTGGTTAAATCGATAAAATATAAATCTAAACTTGAATTAAATATAATGACCCGTAGAACTGCACATCAAGTTTTTGGCGCCGTTTTCGAGGAGTGAAAAAATAATTATATTTTTTAGTTGTTGATACAAAAGTTGGATGGACTGCGCTTGACCCGAATTAGACTTAATTCGGGGTCTTGTGAACTATGACCCTTGCACTAAGTGAACTTGTTTGAGACCCTGTCCACTAAATAACAGACACCGTTAGGCCTACCGTGGGCACGTGTCTCACGATTAGACTCCAGCGTGAGAGTAAGTAATCGATTTGAGTATATGTGAGGGTTAGAGTATTGTCGATATCATACCTTTGTGGAACCTTTGGGGTTCCTTTTATACCCGAGGGAACCCTAGTCTGGGCTTCCCTATTCTTGCGGCCTAAGTAAGAGATAATGACCGCATATATGTTGATCCTTATCACGTAAATAAGGATGATGTATACCTCTTTAACTTAAGCGAATATGATCTCAATTTAGATTATATTATGTTTGAACCTGGCGCAGTGCGACTAGGATATGGTTAAGACATAACCGCGTGCGACAACGTCTTATTGGGCCTCGTGGGCTTTAGGCACTGTCTATATACAATCCATACTCAATTAGATACGGGTAGTACCCGTGGGTTGGGTTATCCATACCGACTAGGGACTATATGTCATCATGTCCCTCCAGTCTAGTAGTCGCATGGCGTGCCGCGGCTACTAGACAATAATCAACTAAGTCGCATAACACATCTGCTGCTGGTAGGATAAGTATTCAAGAAGGATACCAAATGAGATTCAAAAAATTCTACTGCCCAGAACACATGCACTTCCTTATCCTAATAACCTCATTGCGTATCGTGGCTAACCAACTAGTGTCGCGCCCTGAAAAGCTTCTAACAACGCTAAGCTTCTTCGCAAAAGATGCCAAACTAATTTCAGATATTCCCGTCTATAACTATTAATGTCAGAAACCACTTGCACCCACCCTCCTTGGAACTTGGGAAAAGTACAAGACACGTCATTATTGGACGATCCAACATCCACCGTTAGATCAAAGAAACGCTTGACACGCGGTACATGCTCTTGTACTGCTTCATTAAACACTAAAAAATCTTTAAACAACGGAACCCCTCATTTATATCTCTTCTTATTTCTCCATTGTTAAACCTTCAAAGAACCCAACTGTGTCACCAGAAAAACACGAATCGTAGTTATTCCGTGAAGAAAGAATGGTTCAACACCTTTTTGACGTAGTATCCCGCCTTACCCAACAAGAGTTTACACATTTCATCACATGGTATCATATACCTACCAATCTACACCCTGAGATCCCAGATCCTGAGTCCCATATAGGGAGCTTCCCCCAGGCAAGGTGGGTGTGTATACGAGATTTTTTAAGTTTGCCAATAATCTTATACCACTAAGCCGATTTCTTGTGGAAGTCCTTAGCTTCTATAATATCCACATAGATCAGCTGCATTGCATAGGCGTAGCTAAAATATCTAACTTTGAAAGTAACTGCCGCTTGAAGAATGGCCCAACCATAAATTTATTCCGCGCCTTCTATCGTCCTTCTTGGGTAAATGGATGAATATCTTTTTCCAAATGACCCGGTCAACTCCAGTGCTATGAGACAAATCTGGACTCGCTAAAGAATTAGAATAACAAGTTCTCCTGGCTAGATAGCGTAATCTTCCCTTTTGACTATGACTTCATCACTCGGGATACAATGATAAAGGATGAACGACCTATCCCCGGTACATACAACGCAAAAGATGCTGAAAAAATTAACGTATATCAAATACCTATGCAAGAATACCCTGAGTCGCTATTGTATGCCCTGGGATTCAGCTGCAACATTCCATGCCTGCAAACCAGCTGCCTCAATATTATGACGACTACAGTCATGGTAAGATGTACGCCTTGTAAAACCTACTTGTGTGTGTATACAAGTTTGTATATTTGACTCTAAGCGTTCTTTTATAGTAATAAACTTCTCGCAACTTGTAAAACGAGAACACCCTTGTTTAGTGACTATGCGCCCTCGGTTATGTACTTTTGAGGAGCTTGCCCTTGGATGGATTGCAGGTAGGTGCACCATCCCTTTGGAACTGCCTCCCCTCGGTATTGCAACTGATACATGAAGAGGAGTTGTGCTCAATGCTACCCCTATTCGGAGTGTCTCCGGGATTACAAAAACGTCCTCTTCGGGGAGTGCGGAAGATTTAAAAGAGAAAAATCATCTTCTGAAGACGAAACCATCGTGATCGTTGATAAGGACGTTGCTCCTACCCCTAGTATTCTATAATGATTATCCACTGCACCGCTTGCTACGATTCCCAAGAAGAACCGAACAATGATTACCAAGCCACGCGCCAATATTACTTCATGGGGTTCACTTACGAAACCATGTATAGACAGTGCCAAACAGAGGTACGTTTATCACTACAGCTTCTTTTGTTATCGTGCTACATCCATACCATACCATAAAGCATTACTTTAACTTGTAACCACCACCTCTTTTAACATGTAGTGTGGAAGATAAGGCCTGCGAGGCTACTATAAGCGCTACTCCTACCGGTACCTTCCTTCCACCATGGAAGTTTCCCTTGTCTTGCGACTTGAGTAAGAAGTCCGACTACGAAGACTTCCTTGACAACTTGGTTCCTCCCCTTGCGCAACATCTTAGCACATTATCAGACGAGGCACTGATGAGAGAAGTATCACTGAGTGCGACGCACGAGGTTGTAATGGAGTCTCACCTAAACAAGAAAATTTTGGCCATATCTCGTCGGCTTGAGAACATATCCGTTGAACACCCTCGATTGCTGGAAGAGAAAAACATGGAACTGGCTTGTGCGAAGATAAAGTTGGATTCTCTCGAGGGTATCACTAGATTGAACACAGGTTCCATCCAACATCTTGAGGATGAAAAGACTACGCTGCGAGACTCCTTAGCTCGAGAACAAAAAAAGCGTGAAAAACAAGAGGCTGATAACCAGTGGGCTATGGCGCAGCTAGAGGGGTGTTAAGAAAAATTCGTTGCTAACTGTGCTGACTTCGTTGCTAGGTGTCGGCAGAATGTGGCTGAGACTAACGAAGTTTTGAAGCGTCTGAGCACATATTTTGATGAAGAACTATACCCTCAACTATCTGCCATACACGCAGAGAAACAATGGTTAATCCACCATGGTCTTCCTTTGGCCGCGAAGGGCGCGCTGGATTCTCCCCACATTCGCGCAGCGGGTTGGGATATTCTTTAGCTACCAAGGAAGAAGGTCAAAGCCTTGCTATGAAGCGTGCTTCTGAAGATGGTCTTATGGTGAAGCCTTTGGAAGAGAAGTATATGTATGATCATCACGCCCATGACAAACTGAACGCTGCCCTTTTGGATTTAAAGGAGTGTACTCTCCCTGTAATAGATGTTGTCGAGAAGGATCAGGACGAACCCATCAGTGTGGTTATGGCGAGACTCACCCTTGAGAGACATCTTCAAGAGGATGCGGAGGAAAAGCATGACTTCTATGTAAAACCCGATGTATCTTAGCTAGGAGTACCCATCCATTCTCCTAATCATGTTTTCGTGATCAATAAAGTTCCCTTGGATAGTGTATTAAAGTGTCATGCAAAGCACATTGCTAGGAAAAGGGGTACCACGCTTAGGGGTGCTTTGATTGGGGTAGGTTTAATGCACCCATGTCGATCTGATAGGGTGCCTAACAGTGTACCTTATGTTGGTGTTTGTGACGTGTGAATTATTCAAGATATGAAGAGGGTGTGGGAGGAACAATGCGCCTCCTCAAATCCTTTGCATTAAAAGCTAAAGAGGTCTAGCTCCACTGGGGACCTACTGTAAGTTTATATATATCTTCTGACTGTAAGAGCGCATCATGCGCAGTATGTATTTGTAGATAGTGTAAACTATGTACTAATTTGTATTCTTTGTACATTTCAAAGCACCCTTTCTTGTCTGTTGATATCTTGTTTGTATAACTTTCTATGCGGGCGTGCGCCCGAATAGATTGTTCTAGGTTTTCGTATTCACGTTTGAGTTTATGATTACAAGTGCCTATTATGAGTACATTCAGTGAAGTGTATCTCTGAACTTATGGGTGAGTGAAATTTCATTACGTGTGACGTGCCACTACTACCATAAGCAATGTCGTTGGATACGACATGTTGTTAGACGTGCGCACTGTGTCTTATCGCAGGCCCAACTTGGAATGTGCTAGCTATCCTACTTACTACAACGTATTGGATAGTAAGGTGTCTAACAAGGATACCTGATCCGTGGTCACTGGAGTTGCATCCCTCTTACGTGACAAGTATAATTATTAGGTTAACTCGATCCTCTTATTTCACATGGAAACGTTGTGTACATGTACGCGCGGAGGGACAAATATGAATTATGAAAAATAAGATACAATTCATAAACCATATATTGAATAAAGAAAAAATACGAGGCTGCGGAACTAGCTAGGAACCACATCATTTTATTAATACTTTTGTAGGTATTTTGGGACATTAGAAAATAAACCTAATATACTGCAAGGAAAAAATACATGGATCTTTATTGGGGGCTGGCTACAGCCAAGGAAGGGTCCATGCATATGGCTCGATGCCTTAGAGATGATGTTCTCGAGGCCCGCGGTTGTTCCGAAATAGCTCCGAGTCATGTTATGTCTAGTTGGACAGTTCGTACGTGTCATCGTCCGTACCTTCCTCCCTCTGGCAAGGTTTGCCCCAAATTGGCTTGTATTGTCGTACGCCTGTCGAATGCTTTAGCCTATCGGCCTGATTTGCCTATCCTTTAAATGTGACATGGTGAGGTGGCATTCGGTCCTTCGAACATGTTCTTCAACTGCCTCAGGATTGCTGGTAGTAACCTGGTCTTAATCCATTGGGCGAAGTGGCATGCAGTTGTGGTGAGAGAGCTCATTATTTGGGCTAAATCAGAGAAAATTCCCTGTCTGTTCCCCTGCCTCTTGGGAGCCGCTTGTGACAACCTATGGGGTTGACGTTTTGGACTCATGTGTTTCTGACACCACTGGTACTTTAGTAACAGCTCTCATGCGTCTTTGTACATGGTCGGCCAATAGTACCCTGAGTGTGCGACCTCCTTGACCATAAGGGCAGGCCCTGTCTGGTACAATTTCCTATGCACTCCTTCTAAAATGCTTCACGCTCTGCTCGGTTCTATACACTCTAGTGGTTGCTGTCGGGCAGATTGCTTGTATAAAGTTCCGTTATGGATCCTGAATTGCCTCGCGCCTCTTCGAATCCATCTAGATCCTTTAGCGTCACATGAGGTTTTCTAACTAGTTAGGTAATTGATGATTGGTGTCATCTATGTTCTACCTCCCTATATTCCCCCCAAACTGAGTGCCCCTGTCGTTATTGATTTACGTTCAATGTGTTCCACCAACATATGTTTAGGTGGGATTGCCCAACTGATGGATGCAATGTACTCTATGGCTTTCATCGATTTATTATGCTCTCTTGAGACATCTCGTATCATGAACTCGCCAAACACTTGGGCTGTCTATCTTATCCTGTGAGTGTATTCTATCAAACCGTCCCCCATGGGTTCACTTTTTCCCAGTATGCGATTTACCAGTAATGGGGACTATACCCCTGCTACCATATTATCTACGCCTATTCGTGAAGCCAACTTAGCCATGCTATTAGTGCTTCGTGATTTGCTTCGCTACTCGTGGGCGTGAAACCAAAACGTAGGGCGCAGGAAAGTTCCACTTGGCCTTGATCTATAAGGACGAATCCTGTATTCGGTCCTTTACTCCGTATAAATCCTGTAGATATCAAGATCTATGGAGTTCGAGCTGCACTAGATGTCACTCGAGGTGCGTGCTTCTTCTTTTTTGGGCCTTCCCCGCGTGTCGGGGTATACTCCTCGGCTACTGACTGTGATTCGTTCGAAAGCCTGTTTTCCTCGCATAGCTTTGCGGTGCTCTTTCGTTTTACTCCTCCTCGAGGGCTATTAGCAGGTTTGCTATTTTCCCTATTGTTTTGAATTGTGACCACTCCACCTTCCACCGTGAATTTTATCATGCCATGCGTCGTAGATAGGACTACTCGCATTGCTAAGTTGCCTGGTGTCGACGTATAGTCGGTATTCGGCCCGACCCGACAGGCCCGCGGTCCATGTACCTTACTTATCCTACAAGAAACCCTAGTCCTATAAATACAGGGGTATGGGCTTATTCTTCCATAGGTATTCTCTCACAACTATACCTCTTATACTATATCGATCCATTACTAACTTGACTGTCAGAGGTGGACCATGGGGCTCAGGCCTCGGGTCCACTCCTAACCGGTTCTCTTTTGTTTGCAGCATTACTTAGGACTCGGGAAGACGACGAACGAACCAGGAGAGTCGTCAAGACCGGTGTACCCAAACTAAGCTTCAACAAGTTGGCGCCATCCGTGGGACCTGACTAAAACATGCTTCGTGTCTTTTCGTTGGGTTTGTTTGTTTTTCATACTTATCTAGTATATCTAAGTCTCCACATATATATGACCATGCTAGAATTACATGCACTTTTACTTCTTATGCATGCTACTTTAATAACGTTATTAGCTTTATTTGTTTTGATTCACACGACATGCAGTCTGCGTATTTTTCTAATATATTGAGACGACGATAATCTTTTCCCTTTACAAAAAGGGAGGTAAATATCACCCCATATGATGAAAAGGAAAGTGAATATTCGTACCCTCAACAAACATAAACGCATATGAGCAGTTTGAAACTTTTATTAATTCTAGCATATATATGAATTGTTTGAGTTATTTAATATCCGTGCCAATAGCTAGAACAACATACATAAAATATACTATATAATATTTATGCTGGCTTACATTTGATATTTTAGTATTATGATAGCTAAAATCCATAAATTTTGCGGTTATGGAATTAAAGTAGGATGTGTGTGGTGTTTATCTATAAGCCGCATGCATAGCGCCTAGTTTGATATTGTTTACTGTTATTTATCCTTTAAATTTTCCTTATAATTACATTAAATACATATTATTTGATGACATATATAATTATAAGATAACAAGTTTGATGAGTTTAATGAGAGATTGACTATCATTATGTATATGTTTCCACGGTGCATTTTCATATAAAATTACTTCATCCGCTGGGCGGCGATTGTGATCGTACTACCATAAAGTCCATCCAAACGATTATTGAATGGTCTTGATCTCCAATTATTACAAGTGTGCGAAGCTGTCCCAGTGGTCTAACTCTCTCCCCGCTAAAACCTGTTAGCAAAGGTGCGATTTGCCTTAACTCATCTTTTACCGACTCAGGTAACCGCACAAAGCAGTTCTTATTCAATATGTTTGCTGTTGAACCTCCGTCCACGTACATGTTTTGAATGACGTGGTCTCCTATTTTTACCTCTATTGCCAAAGATCCTCCTTTGTGATTTTCACCTGTGAGGGTAGGGAATGAGATTTCTGCCTCGTGTGAAAAACTCTGTATGATGCGCGGTTGCGCGGTTTGCCTCCCTATTTGCACCATATGGATGGTTATGGGTTTTTCTTTTTTCTTTCTGTCATTCTTTTTTGTCTCTTCTCCCTTTCTCTAGTCTCGAATAAGGTGATTCAGTTTTCCAGCCTTGACCAGACTTTAAATGTGTTTCTTTACCTGTATACATTCATCGGTAGCGTGACCCTTATCGTCACGATATTCGCAGTACTTGCTGCAGTCCCTTTTGTCTGCTGGGCCGGACATTGGAGTAGGTGATAGTAGTAAAATACACCTCTTTTTAGGAAAAAGAGAGTATAAGCCGGTAAGTATTAATCGATACAGTTTAGGAAAACCGTAAAGACGAAAAGTTCAAGTTCGTTCTTGAAGGAGGTGTATGTGTTATGTGCCAATTATATAAAAATCAAGTTTGGATTAGTTTTGTTTTTTGGTTTGAAGAGAGAAAATTAAAAAGACGAATTACACTACGATTAAACTACGACGAATAACGTAAAACGTATACGTTTAAGACGTAAAACGCGACGAAATTAAAAATTTAAACTAAGAATTAATTAAAAATCAAAATTAAGTCTAAAATAATATAAATAAGAATAAAAATCAATAAATAAGTGTTAATACTTATTATTAATTAAATATTTATTTTTAAATGCTAATTAAAGTCCTAAAATGAAATATAATTCACAAAAACCCAAAATTATATTTTATCAAACTAATATCTTATTTATATCAATTAAACACTAAAAAGTATTTTTTCTAATTTTTTAAAACTAATTTTATATTTTTAAAAGGCTAAAAACACTTTTTAAATGAAAATAATCATAAATAATAATAAAATAATGGGAAAAATAAATTTTCTTTTTGAAAAATCCTAAGTTTCTTATCTAAACATGAGAAAAATGAAAAAGTTGGAAAAAAGTAATTTTAACCCTAATAGGACAAAAATAGTTTAATTAAAAACTAATTTAAACTTAAAATAATTCTAAAAAATAATTAAATAAAGGAAAAATGGAATTTGTTTTCTAAAAACCTTAAAACAGATAACTGAAAACTAGGAAAATTGGAAAACCTGAAATTCACTACTTTTTTATCACTAAAGACAAAAAGAGAATAATTAAAAATTAATTTAAATTAAATTAATGCGAAGAAAATAATAAAATAACCAGAAAAATAAAAATAACTTTTCTAAAAATCTTAAAATAATTAAACAAACATGGGAAAATTGAAAATACTAAAAAAGGTTGAAAATTAACCATTAAAGACAAAAAAGATAAAAACTGAAAGTGACTTGCTGGGGGTTTTTGTCTTTTACCCCAGCAGTGGCAAGAAATTAACTAGCTGTGGGAACCTTGTTCCCACTAATGAACCTTAGAAAGAAAAATGTGGCGATTAGAGCTTGTTTGATGGTGGTTTTTGGAGACAAAGGCACCCCCACACTCAGTGGAGTGTGGGGAGTCAATATATAGCAAAAAACACACAGGCTTAAACAACAAATTACACACAAATGGGACAAATCATCACTGCTATAACAGAAAAGTGGTCTGGTGGTCTATTGCTGGTCTAGTTGGTCACTTGATGAACTTTGAGCCAATGAAAACTTGATTCTAACACAACCTAACCAAAAATCAATCACACAAATACCCTAGATTATCATAAAAACTAACTGATTACAAAGTTTCAAAAAGTAAAACTCAAAACCAAGCCATATATAAGCCTATTGGTTTATATGATGGATTTTAAGAGGACAAGCATATTTTTGTTCTAACATTAACAAAAGCAAAACATCACCTAAACTAACCTCTACACACTAAAACAAAGAGGTTGCATGTATGCTTGGTGAGGGAGGGTGTTACCTTCTCTCTCAAACCAGTAAACCAAACACCCCTATAAAAGCTGATAACAAATTTTAACAAAGAATTTCTTTCAAAACTAACTTAAACTACTTAATCAATCCCTAAACACTTATGTAACAACAAAACAAACCAAATTAACTACTAATGACCCTAGAACAGTCAAGTTTAAAACAAATGACACAAGAAATTTTCAAAACCAACAAGCTTTTTGAAGAAAAATGGTTCAAGCCTTTTTAACCTTTAATAGTGTACATCCATACTACGAGATAAAGGCTGATGCCTTATCCTCCTTCTAAGCCTATGGGTTTTTGGAATTGCTTGTTGAATGGGATTGAAGGACTACAACATTCCACCCAGCCTAAGACTACAACAGTCAAGGGCTTGGGGTATGTCTTGAAACCCTGCTGATCACAACACAAGAAACAAATCAAGCTCCCTAAACAGGATTAGAAGCTGGATGTCAAGAAGCTTCTAAGTGAGCTTATGGAACAGTAAGCTTATCAACAAAGAAAAATGGATAAAAATAAAAATGGATTTTTTTGAAATTTGTTACTCCCACTTGAAACCTTTTGTAAAACTGAAATCAACAATGAAATATAACAAAACTGATTAAGTCCACAAGGATTTGGATTGTCAGTCCAAATCACAAGGTCACTTAATAAGCTTTGGTTCTCAAAAGAGATTTGTAAAAACAGAATTTTCACAAAGATTTTGATAAAACTTAAATTAACAAATTTTTAGAAAATAAAGCCTAGTTAACAACAGAAAATAAAAAGAATGGAACTCAGATAATATTTTGCAAGGTTAAGAAATGTCTTTAACTAATTCATTTCAAAAGTTTACAAAATAAAAATCTAGAACAAGAAAATAGGGACACAATCCGTCCCTATTTATACAATGATGAAGAAAAATCTAGAAACTAGAAACCCTAAACAACAAAAGACCTAAAATGCCCTTGGATTCAAATTCTTCAATTGGGCAAACTTTGGCATGTGATTGATAGCTGTTGTGCTAGTGATGTTTGAATAGATCTTAGTCGTCCAAAATGCCTTTGGGAGGAAGTAAAACTTGGTGAGCTGTTGATTCCCTGTAGGATTCCTAATTTTCCAAAAGAGGGGAGGCAGGGGAACACTTGTGGGGCCCTTAGGAGGTCACGGGGTGTTGGTTTGAATGTGGGGTTATGGTGAGGATGGGTCAAATTAGGGATCTGGAAGATTTTAGGGGAAAACCCCTTGATTTGGGAATGATTAGGATTAAGGTTTATAGAGATTAGGGGTGGGTGAATAGGGTGGTTTAATTTTTTTTGGGGGTTAATCAGTGTTTCCCAAGTTTTTAACTGATTAAATAATCAGTTTGAAAAGTATTAGTGGGGTGACGTGGTGAGGATGAGGTGGAGGGGGTGTGGTGATGTGGCGTATGGTGAGTGGTGGTGGGAGTTTGTATGTTTGATGGAAATGGTCCCTATTGTTCCAAAAAGTAGTCATACAAGTTTCAACAGCATAAAACTCCCATTTCCTTTGATATTGACTTTGAGCAAATTACAAAATGAGTCCCTCCAATTTTGTAAACATGGAATCAAGGGCTAATGTTGTATATTTGATATTCTTCAATGGCCAAACATGGACAATCTTGAAAGTTAAGGACCATACTTGTAATATTGGAGTTTTACAAGGTCCAAAAGTGACAAGTCTTCAAAAGATGAGGGACCAATCTCGACAATCTTCAAAACTTCAAGGACTTCTTTAGAAATTAATCGTTCGGGTCCGGTTCTTTGTGCGGCTTCGTTTCCCGTGTTCGTTTTTGCTTGATTCCTTTGATCTTTTGGTGAATTCACGATATTCGTACCTAAAATACACAATGAACAAACACAAGCATATTTTGGAGTATTTTATGACATTTTTAAGCATTTTAAGCCCGATTTGGACGATGAGACTATGTATAAATGCAGTCTCATCAGTAGGTTTTGGGAAGTTTTTCCCTTCAGATAGGAATATCTCCCTCGACGTCATTCTTAGTGGAGTGAACTTATTATTATGGTTACGTCCAGCTTTCTGAGTGTTCTGAAAGTCTAAAGCATGACTGACATTCTGGCTATGTGGTTTTTTTGGGTCGGTCTTGAAACTTATAGTTGGAGGTCGTCTGCCTGCTACCTGCTGTAGCGGCCTCGCCTTGGATAAATGCTCGGACCCTTCACATTACTTCGTCTAAAGTTCTGGGAGTTCTATCGTTAAGCTTCCTGGTAATAGTAAAAATACACCTCTTTTAGGAAAAAGAGAGTATAAGCCGGTAAGTATTAATCGATACAGTTTAGGAAAACCGTAAAGATGAAAAGTGCGAGTTCGTTCTCAAAGAAGGTGTATGTGTTATGTGCCAGTAATATAAAATCAAGTTTGGATTAGTGTCGTTTTTGGGTTTAGAAAGAGAGAAAATTAACAGACGAATTACGCTAAATTACCCTACGACGTAAAATTAAAACGTATACGTAAAACGTAAAACGCGACGAAATTAAAAATTTAAACTAAAAATTAATTAAAATTCAAAAATAAGTCTAAAATAATATAAATAAGAATAAAAATTCAATAAATAAATTTTACAACTTTTTATTAATTAAATATTTAATTTTAAATGCTAATTAAAGCCCTAAAATTAAATATAATTAAAAAAAGTCAAGAATTATATTTGATCAAACTAATATCTTACTTATATTAATTAAACACTAAAAAGTATTTTTCCTAAATTTTTAAAACTATTTTTTTTATTTTTAAATGGCTAAAAACACTTTTTAAATGAAAATAATCATAAAAGTAATAAAATAATGAGAAAAATAAATTTACTTTTTGAAAAATCTTAAATTACTTATTTAAACAGTAGAAAAATGAAAAAAGTTGAAAAAAGTAATTTTAACCCTAATAAGACAAAACAGTTTGATTAAAAACTAATTTAAACTTAAAATAATTCTAAAAAATAATTAAACAAAGGGAAAAATGAAATTCTTTTTTTAAAAATCTTAAATTAAGTTACTTAAACTAGGAAAATTGGAAACTATGAAAAATACTAATTATTAACCAGTAAAGACAAAATCTGAATATTAAAAACTTCATTTAAACTAAAATAATGATAAAAATTAATTAAATACTGATAAAAATAAAATTAACTTTTTCAAAAATCTTAAAATAGATAATTTAAGCTAGGAAAATTAAAAGAACTGAAAACAATGTAAAAAGGCCACTAAAGACAAAAAACTCAAAACTGAAAGTGACACGTGACAATACTTTGTCTGCTAGCTAGTCAATGGCAAGATTAAGCTTGCCAGTGGGAACTTTGTTCCCTATAATGAACCTCAGAAAGAAAGAATGGACGGTTTTTGAGCTTGTTACTTGGATTTGTTGGATACCAAAGGCACCCTTACAACCAGTTGGGTTGTGGGGAGTCACAGCAACACAAAAAACACAAACCCTAACACAGATCAAACACCAAATAGGCACAATTCAATCATTGACTCACAGAAACATGGGGCCAGGCAGGATTGCTGATCTAATTGGTCATGTGGTGAGTTTTGGGCACTCAAAACTTGCTATAAAATCTCCCAAACTATGATTTAGCTACACACAATTCTGAACTACCCCTATAGCTATCATGTACCAAAATCCCAAACCAGAAAATCTCAAATCAAATCCACAGCAGACTAATATGGAAATTGGCAGATTTTTATTGGCAAATAAGCAATTTTTACTCTAAACCACTACACATTAAACCTAAACCTAAAACTTACTTAATGTTATACTCCTGAATGTGTACAACCAACTTTTATAACCACAAAGATTCTCCTACTATGTGAACAAAGTAAATCCAAACACCCAATATTACCGATTAACAAAATTTTTCAAACAACTCCTAAACTAAACACTTCAATCTGACTCTAAATATCTTAAACATGCATCTAACCATTAGCCAACACACACAAAACATAAACTAGCATACAAACAGTTTAACACCAAATCACATATGCATCAAATTCATAAACCACAATTGTAGGCAAAAAAGATCAAAAGAGGGGTTCAAGCCGTTTACCTTCCTTGGTTTACATCCAAACCAAGGAGATGGGCTGATGCCATCCTCCTCATAGCTTATCAACTTATGGGGCTTATGGAATATGTTAGTGTAACAAGGGGACTACAACAGTCCAAGCCTTCCCAAGACTACAACAGTCAAGGGAAGGATATGTCTTCTTTGTACCTGTTGAATAACACCATAAAACAAAGAGACAACAAGCTTCAAAATCTCAATCAAAAGCTATGTCAAGAGCTTTGGCTGAGTTTTTCAAACAGTAAGTATCAAATTAACAGAAAACAGATTTTTGAGAAAGCACTTTGGGAAAAACAAAGTTGCAAAGTAAATAAATTTGTCCAACTGAAAATGATCAATCCTCACAAACTTCACAAGTGCTTGAATGTGTCAAATTAAAACACCTATGATCAGTTTGTCAAGACTGGGTCCCAAGAATTCTTAACAAAACCTTGATAAAAATTTTTGGTCAAATCTGAAACTTTCTTACACAAAACTGAAACATGAACAATATTTAAAATCTACAGCTAAATCGAACTCAGAATTTAAAAAAATGCAAGGCTTTATCAAGACTTTAATTATTCAATGATAAAAGTTTACAAGTTGAAAAAAAAACTGGAACAAGAAGTATGGGTACAATACCCCTCATACTTATACTAGTCTAGAGAACTATCTAGAATACAGAAAACAAGTAAACCCTAACACTATGATCTTTCCAGAATGCCCTTGTAGTCTTGTGAGTTTGAATTTGATCAAGCTTGATCACATGTGAAGTCTGCGGGATTGACAGTTGTTGGATGATCTTGAATGTTGCATACTCTTTAGCCATCAAGGAAAATGATATTAGCCCTTGATTTTCTGTTGAGATGCTATCTTTGCCATATTAAGGGTGACAGGGGACACGCGTGGGGCCCATAGGAGGTCACGAATGAGTTGTTTTATGGTGGGGTTTGAATGAGGGTGGGGTAAATCAAAGATCGGGAGGGTTTTATCACTTGATTTTGGGTAATTAAGTGAAACCTAATTAGGGTTTATGTAGGATTAAGAACATGAACATGGGAGGGTTTGATGTGTTTAGGGGATAAAAGGGGTGTTTCCCACGTTTTTGTTGTATTATTAATAATAATTCAAATGATTTAGTATTAATAATCTGGTGTGAGTGGGGTTTGATGTGGACATGGTGAGGTGGAAAGGGGGATGGATGTGATTGGTGGAGGGGGTGTAGTGGGTGAGGTGGCGGCTTGTGGTTGGTTATAAGGAGTTTAAGTGTCTGGGCAAAACAAGTCCCCCACTTTCAAAACTTTGTTTATAAGAAGTTTAAACAGATTTCATTTATTCCCCTTTGTAATATCTTTGGACCCTTTGTCAATTTTGGCACAAGTGTTTCACAAACTTATAGCAAGGACCAAATATGCATATTTTGCATTCTTCAAGGGTTTTCTTGGCATGTCTTGATATTTTAGGAACCCAAATACAATTTATGAGTTTTGAAAGGGTATAAAATGCCAAGTCTTTAATTCTTGAGGGACCAATCTTGTCAAATCTTCAAACTTCAAGGACTTGACTGGAAAATCATGATTCGGGTCAAGTTCTTTGTGAGGCTTCGTTTCCCGTGTTCGTTTTTGCTTGATTCTTGTAATATTTTGTTGATTTCATGACATCCGTACCTAAAATACACAATGAACAAACACAAGCATATTTTTGGGTATTTTATGACATTTTTAAGCGTTTTAAGCCTGATTTGGATGATGAGACTATGTATAAATGCAGTCTCATCACTTCCGTATTAAATCTGGGTTGGTGATCCTTGCAAGGAAGCACGAGATCTTCAAGATTTCAGGACACTCCTTGATTTGATTGCATTTAGATTTGAAGCGTTCCACGAAATCGTCCAAAGATTCATTGTATTTTCGTTTTACCCTTGCGAGTGAAACAGGGCTTTTAACGCAATTCTTCTGCTGGACGTAGTTTCTCCTGAAGGCTTCCGTAGTTCTTCAAATCTGTTGATGCTCCTTCGTGGGAGTCTGTCGAACCAATTCCGTGCATTCCCTATCAGCGTGGAATTAAACATATGGAACCATACGGCTTTTGGCCATTTTTATATTCCCGCTTAGGATTCAAATACCTTTAGGTGATCGTCGGGACCTGTCGTACCATCGTAAGTTTTGATGTTGGACGACATGCGCCTCTTCCTTTCATTTCTATAGTTAGTAATGCATTATGAAAACGCGTTTCCTTTTTCTCGGCGCCACGGGAGAGACCATTCTTCATCTTTGCGCCTCTTT
The DNA here is from genome assembly GCA_025667525.1 of Glebionis coronaria. Classification (NCBI taxonomy): domain Eukaryota; kingdom Viridiplantae; phylum Streptophyta; class Magnoliopsida; order Asterales; family Asteraceae; genus Glebionis; species Glebionis coronaria. Next base: position 100,981,358 of record CM046875.1, read on the forward strand.
GGTTGTCGTGACGTTCTACGACGCTTCCTGTCATAACTAGAGGAGTATGAGGATGATGAAGTCATTCAGCGACGTCTTGGATGTCGATCGCTAGAATCAGAGATTAATGAGTCATCGCTTGGAGTGTATTTCTTCCTAGATATACTCCTTTCCTCTTTCCGATCCTCTGTTTTTGAGGGGGAATCTTCTTCCCTCGGCCCAAATCATTTACGGGCGCTCTGGCGCTGTTCTAGTTACTGAGGGGAGAATCCTTGATCTCCTAGAGTAGATCCCAACCGATCTTGAATACTGATGCGCTACATGTTGTTGGTAGGTGTGACGGGAGTTCTCTTCTCCCTCGAGTCGTATGAGTAATCCGAGGATGAGGCATCCTCTATGATGGGCGCGTCAGAGTAGTTGACATGTTTGGGGGTAGTTTGCATGTATTGTCCCCTCAGTTTCTCCTCCCTTCTATGCTTTCTTTGCTTCCGGCGGAGTTCCTTGCTGGACCTTGATCCCTTCAGCACTTCTAGCTTTCTATCAAAGTCTAAGCTGACCCTTAGGTCGCTTACTGGGTTTTCTTTCATCTGTGCAGTCATGAGTGGGATTAAGGCTTCGAAGTTTTTTCCGACATAGTCGCTCATGTCTGGATCTAGGCCAGGAGGGGTTTCCATCCAGGCTTGTAGTATCATCTCTGTGTTTGAGTTTAATGGTGGTTCATTCTGAACCGCACCAAGAACTTCCTTTGAGGAGGAGGTTTCTCTTGTCGCGAGAGGGCTGGGAGGCACAAACGGGGGAATCAGTACCTGTGGTGCCTTTTCTCCTATGCCTCTGCTTGAGTTGTTAGGTGTTTTAGAACACTAAGTTTTCTTGGGTCCGCCTTTTTGGCTAAACAGATTTAAGCCGCCCTTAGTCATGCTGAGAGTTTAGTGTAGGGTCCCACGCACCAACTTGTTGATATAAAAGTTGGATGGACCGCGTTTGACACGAATTAGGCTTAATAAGTGGACTTGTGGACTCCGACTCTTGTACCAAGTGAATTTGTTTGAGACCCTGCACATTAAATAACAGACATCATTGGGCTTACCGTGGGCGCATGTCCCACGATTAGACTCCAGCGTGAGAGTAAGTAATTGGTTTGAGTATATGTGAGGGTTAGAGTATTGTGGATATCGTACCTTTGTGGAACCTCTGGGGTTCCTTTTATATCCGAGGGAACCCTAGTCCGGGCTTCCCTATTCTTGCGGCCTAAGCAAGAGATAATGACCGCATATAGGTTGATCCTTATCACGTAAATAAGGATGGTGTATATCTCTTTAACTTAAGCGACTATAATCCCTATTTATACTATATTCTATTTGATCCTGCACCAGTGCGACCATGACAAGGTTAAGATATAACCGCGTGCGACAGCGGCTTATTGGGCCTCGTGGGCTTTAGGCGCTGTCTATATATAGTTCATACTCAAATGGGTATGGTAGTAACCATGGGTCGGGTTATCCAGACCGACTAGGGACTATACGTCATCATTAGTGTTTCTAAATTTTTGTATATTTTTGTTTTTATTTTCTTTGTGTGCTTGTTTTGTTTTTATTTTTTATGTTTTATTTGTTTTCTGATCTTTGTTTCTATCCGTACTAATCATAATAGAGATACGGCGTATGTGCCTTGCTCATGCGGCGCTTGTCTCTAGTGAAGTACATATTGTGTATCGAGACATACGACGTATCTGTTCAATAGATATAGTGTATTTCCCAAATATGTTAGATTCATTGTATTGCTCATACAACGTATGCATTATATATGTGTGACGTGTGTACTCTGACACAAAAGTAACATTTTAAATTCATTTTGTTTTACTTTTGAAAGATTTTATCATTCCTCAAACATACACCCTACTGACTGTTTATCATTGTTTCAAGTAGCACATGACCATGAGAACTTCTCAAGAGTACATTCAACCATTTGAAAACCTAGAGCAAGTGCTCAAATCATAAAGGAAGCTTAAGAAGACACTTAGTGTTGGAATTTTGAGCTCATTTAAGTTCGAATCATATTTTGAGGAAATGTTCGAGGAAGAAGAAACTTGGCCCAAAATGACGGGACCAACAATGGAAGTGTACATGACTAAGACATGTGAATGTTATGGTGCAAGTATCTAGGGGCCTAATATTGATTATGCGAGAAGTTTTGAGTTGATATGGCGCATTAATAAGGAACTTCGTAAGAAACCCTCTGAAGGAACTGAATATAAAGATCCCAATGAACAAGTTGAAAGAGTAATTAAAATTGTTTCCTTGTTTAGTGATCATGGGGTCACTAGATCAAATAATGCTTAGAGAGTTCCCAAAATCGCTAACCATCTAGTTCAATTACATCATGAGATACTCTATAGAAGATCACATTGGTAAAATATTGCCCACCTCTCATACTATTAAGAAGATGGAGGAAATCGACAACTTTAAACATGAGCTTTGTGAAACCTTTGTGAAACCCTTGCTCAAGTTTAGGACATATTTAGAGAATTATTGTAAAGATTCCCTCAATAATATTTAACTAATATGCAGTAATTGATCTTGTTCTACAAAGCATTGGATGTGCAAACTAGTTAAATTATGGATTTCAAATGCAATATTCCTTCTATGAAAGCTGCTAATGCTAAGAAAGCAATTCATGACATAGCAGAGCATTCTCAAAATATGTTACAATCGAGTGAATATTATAATTAGGAGTAATCACACTTCTGATGGGTTAGCTGATATACAAGCTCAACTAAGTAACCTTGGAAGGGAAATCAAGAAAGTTAATGAAAAAGTTCATGTCAATCAAGTAGGATGTGAAGCGTGTGGTACACCTCATTACAAGAAAGATTTCCCCAGGAAAATGATGAAAAATTTGAGAAAGCATACTATAAAAAATTTGGTGTCCCATTTCTTGGAGAAAGAATTAGAGCTGCTTGTTCTAGATTTTACCAAAGAGATAATGGAAATAATTCGTATCAAGAATGAAGACAATCACTAGAAGAATCTAAGAATACATGTATGTCTGAATCTTCTAAGAGACATGATGATAACTTCAATTTGGTCAAGGGAATCCGTTCTCCTACCGATTTTGTTATAAGGAATCAAGGAGCCTCGATCAAGACATTGGAGACTTGAATCAGGAAATTAGGCGAACTCTTACAAGAAAGATTCCTTGGTGGTTTACCAAGTTCTACGGAATATAACCTGCGAGACCATGTCAAGAGCATCTCAGCTTCTACTTACTTTTCAACACCACAAGTGAGAAGTTTGAGTGATAATGAAGAACATAAGGAGCTTAAATATGTGGAAGGATTGGAAGCTTGCTCTTCTGCACACAAGATTCTAAACGATTCTTTGCCATTAACGAAGAAAGACCAGAAAGTTATTCTATACCATGTTTCACTAACGATATATGTGTCTGTAAATGCAAATATCACACTAAAATGATATTTACGTTTTAATCATACTTAACGTTTTGTTAATGAAAAAACATCAAACATATTTTTATGTTTTAATTTACAAGCAACATATAAGTGTTTTTAATCCATGAACTTATATTCTAAACTTTTGTAAAAAGTTTATACAACTTATATAGCTTAAGTAGAAAAATAAAAATGGACAAAATGTTGACTTCTACATGTTTCCATCAGCCATATAAAAGTCAAACATGGTTATGGACATTGTATGCTTGTGATCTTGGACAAACATATGACACAATAAAATTCAGACATGGGGAACCGGGCAGACCCTGGGTAAGGGGGCTGACGGGTTCCGTGTATGTCTGATGTTGTGCCTATAAATACCAAGCTTTGTCTAAGCTTAGACCTCACCCCTCTTCTATCTTTTCTCTCTAATCTCTTTGCATATCTCTAACTCTCTAACCTCACTCTTGTCTATTCTCTTGTCTCTTGTCATTCAAATCTTGTGCATTTCAAGATCATCTACGAGAAATCTCTATTCTAAGCTTTGATCCTTCAAGGCTTCTCTTTGTATGAATGTGTTAACTGTTACCTACACAATCACCATTGTTTTACCAATTCTTCTAGCTACTTGTGTAATAGTGCGGTTGGTGTTGTAAACCACATGTATATAGCGTTAAGGCATTGTTGTGCCTTTGTAAAGAACACAACATCCTAGCTTAGGTGTCGTTAAAGATTGTAAGCATAAGTGTGAATGTTTCTCCATCGGTTTAAAGGAGATTGGTTTACTAGTGAAGTAGAACTCTCGAGGAGTGGAAGTGGGGCAAAAATAAGTGAGATCTTGCTAGGCCGAACCACTATATTTCATTGTGTATTGTGGTTTGTTTCTTCTTACTTCACGTCTATTACTTTGCTAGTCACACTTCATCTATATCCATTAATAATCACGAAAAAATTTAAAGTAACTAAAACTAATCGGTAAAAAATATTCAACCCCCTTCTAGTTTTCTATCAATAAAGTATATTGTACTTTAAAACTTAATCCATCCATGGATTCTGAAAGTTACAAAGAAGGGAAATCTACGCAATGGCCATCACTCTTTAAACCGTATGGTTTTATATATTTGAACAACCGTTTTTAAACTTATGTGAAGTCTAAGGATATAGATACTTGGTATATAATCATTGAAGTGATTATACACCAACTGTTAGAAATGTTACTACTATCGAATTTGAATCGGTTCCACGCGAAAAGCAAACCGATGATCAAAAGTAAATGATGGCAAAAAATAATGAAGCCAAAATGATGCATTATAATACTCTACCTAAAAAGGAGTATGAAAGAATCTTCATATGTCAAACCGCCAAAGAAATTTGGTACTCACTCATAGTCATACATAAAGGAAACTCACAAGTCGAGGATAATAAAACTGATCTACTTGTTCAACAATATGAGCAATTTTCTATCCTTGAAGAAGAGTCAATTGGTGTAGAATTTGTTCGGTTTAACATTATATCATAACTTCACTTATATCACTTGATGAGTCTTTCTCCTATAAGAACTTTGTCAGGAAATTTCTTAGAGCCCTCCATCTAAAATGGCGAGCTAAAGTCACGACGGTTGAAGAATCTAAAGATCTTTCAAGCTTGTCACTAGACGAACTCATCGGGAATCTCAAAGTATATGAATGGTGATGAAAAAAGATTTTGAAATCATCAAAGTAAAGAAAGAAAATCAAAGGCCACTAGCATTAAAAGCTAGAATTCAATCAAGCAATGATGAAGAGTCCGATAGCGATGACGAAGAATATGCCATGGCCCTACGTGACTTCAATAAATTCTTCAAAAGGCGATGAAGACTTGTGAGGAAACCACCCGACAACAAGAAGAGATCTCGAAAGCCCTTTGACATTAAAAAGAGCAAGGATGAAAGGAAATGCTTCCAATTTGGTGATCCAAATCACTTTATTGGTAATTGTCCAAAGGCAAAGCCAAAGACACAAAGAGCTTTCGTGAGTGGAGCATGGAGTGCTAGTGATGATGAAGGAGACGACTCCAAGAAGGAAGAGCTAGCTCTTATGGCACACGAAACCAATGAGGTACGCTTCAACTCTTCTTATTATTTTTCCTCATTAGATTATGACACACTAGAAATTAAATATAACAAAATGTGTGAGTTAAGTCTTAAAACCATAAACAAAAAAAAACTTTTAAAGGAAAAAAAATGAAAGTTTAGAAAACAAAGTTTATCAACTAAAGGCTAAAATACAAAGACTAGAACGAGGAAAAACACCTAAAGATAAATGTGAAACGTGTCAAGAGCTCAATCTTGAAATTGAGAAACTTAAAGTTAGTCAAGAGGAGTTAACCAAACCAAGCATAAAATTTACAAAATTTAGCAAGAACACAAATGGCATTCATGAAATGCTAATCTTTCTAAAAGATAGCAAGGACAAAACAGGGTTGCGGTTTGAGAAACAAGATATACCATCCAACTCAACGACACCACCACAAAACGACACGATCTACATTTCAAAAATGTTGTCACAGAGAACCACGAAACCCGTCGGCCCCCTCTGCACAAGGGGCCGATACCCTTCAAGGAGTCCGTTGGTCTGACTGAGGAACAAAAACGAAACCACGCTGAATTCGTGGTTGTGTCTCGGAAACCTAAACAATTTAATCCGTAACTATATAATACAACTTTAAAAACATAGAAAGAAATACTAGAGCTAGAAACATACAAACTCGACCTAAACCATCTTACCCTAAACGCCCATTTCCAAAAAGTAACCAAGGAGTAATAGGATGATATAGTCAAGTACCGTTCAACTTTGACTACCATAACCGATTCTCGATGGGAAATTTGGTACCTTGGGATGTATTTGGCAACACTCCAATTGGGATTGCCATGAGAAGTATGTTTAATCCGAACGGACCCTTGAGACGATGGGGACCAAACATTTGAGTTTCATAATGTGTAGGTATGCTTGAAGGTTGGACTTGAACCGGATGAATGGATCAAGGACAACAGATGTTCAAGACACACGACGGGTAATAGAAATCTTTTTAGAACCTACACATCAACGGACAAAGGTAATTTTATTTTTGGTGGCAACGTCAAAAGAAAAATCATCGGCAAAAGTATGATTTCTAGTGACGATATTCACCATAGATAATGTTGCTCATTTCGAAAACTTAGGATTTAATATACTTAGTATTAGTCAACTTTGTAGTAACAAATGCAATGTCCTTTTCGAGGAAAACAGAAGCAAAATACTAAAAGATGGCATAACAATAGCAAAAGGAATTAGGATAAATAGCATATACGTGATGAAGTTTGATTCATCAAAAGATGCAATTTGTTTGACCATATAGATGACACCTCCACCCTTTGGCATAGGCGTCTCGGTCATATCAACATGGGTCTTTTATAATCTTTGGCCAACAAAGATCTTGTTATAAATTTACCAAAAGTAAAATATGAACAACACTTTTGTGATTCATGTAAACTCGGAAAACAAACACACTAAAGACATAAGGCTAAAAATGATGTGTCCACAACCAAGTGTCAAGAACTCTTACATATTGACTTGTTTGGTCCATCCGTGGTGCAAAGTTACGGAGCTAATCTTTACACTTTGGTTATCATGGATGACTACTCTAGATATACTTGGACAAAGTTTTTGAAAACTAAAAATGAAGCCTTTGACCATTTTGAGATTTTAAGAAAGAAAATTGAAAATCAATTAAATTGTCGAATTGTGTCAATTCACACGGATCAGGGTCTGGAGTTTGACAATGAGGTTCAATGAGCATTTGACACTAAGGGTATCACACATAATCTCTCGGCTCCTAGAACACCTAAATCAAACGGGGTAGTTGAACGTAAAAATAGAACGCTTCAAGAAATGAGTAGAAAAATGTTAAATGAGTCACGCATGCCCTAAAACTCTTGGTGTCATGCGGTTGATACGTCAACTTATATTTTAAATAGTGTTTTAATTAGACCAATTTTAGATAAAACACCGTATGAAATATTAAAAGGAAGAAAACCGACCATTGGATACTTTAGAGTATTTGGAAGCAAATGTTTTATTCTTACCACTAAGGACTACCTCACTAAGTTCGACCCAAATTCGTACAAAGGAGTTTTTCTTGGATACTTTCAAAATAGTAAAGATTACTTGTTTTAAACAAACAAACCATGTGTGTCGAGGAATAGTTGAACATAACCTTCGACGAAAGCCCACCTCCCTCTAGAACATTACCTTTCATAGATGATGATCTAGTTGAAAGTTAAGCTAATGACCAACAATTTAATCTTGAAAAAGACAAGGGAAAGAACCATTAAAAATTGAATCTTTAAACATCAAAGAGTCAAAAGATCATTCTCTAAATAAATTAATCGGTAAACTAAATGAACAAACCTTAAGGTCTCAAGCTCAAAATGAAAGTAGTTTCTTTTGTTTCGTGTCTCAAATTAAACCTATGAATATTGATGAGGCTATCATTTATGAAAGTTGGGTTTATGCTATGCAAGTAGAATTAAATCAATTTGTGATTAATGATGTTTGGTACTTGGTATCGAGACCTAAAAATCAAACGGTAATTGGAACAAAATGGGTCTTTTGAAATAACCTAGATGAAAACAGTGTCGAGAAACAAAGCTAGGATTGTTGCTCAAGCATATAATAAACAAGAAGGTATAGATTATGATGAAACCTATGCCCCGATTTCTTGGATTGAGTCCATAAGAATTTTACATGCTTATGCTTGTGCACACGGTTTAAAACTCTATCAAATTGATGTTAAAAGTGCATTCTTAAATGGATTTATAAATGAGGAAGTGTATGTTTCACAACCTCCCGGTTTTGAAGACTTTGAAAAAACAAATCATGTTTATAAACTCAAAAGGTCTCTTTATGGTCTCAAGCAAGCACCCAATGAATGGTATGATCGACTTAAGTCTTTTTTAATTGAACATAATATTCAATGGGTCAAGTGGATAACACGTTGTTCACTAAGAAAAAGGGATCACACATAATAATTGTTCAAATATATGTTGACGATACTGTTTTTCGGTCTACATGTCAAGAACTTTGTGATGAGTTTTCTAAAATCATGCATGACGAATTTGAAATGAGTATGATGGGTGAACTTAATATTTTCTTGGGTCTACAAATTAAGCAAATGAAAGACTACATCTTCTTCCACTAATCTAAATATATAAAAGAAATGCTTAAGAAATTTTGGACTAGAAGAATCTAAACCAACAAACACTCCAATGTCAACCGAAACTACACTAAAAAAAGATGGTACTAATTACTATGTTGATAGCACTAAATACCATGATATGATTGGTAGTTTACTTTATCTCATGGCAGTAGTATAAAACCCGTATATAAATACCATGAACAATACACCACGTAAAAACTCGTATAAATTAAAACCTTCCATTTATATAATATAACACGTGTCACAAACATTAAATTACAAGTATTACATTATATATAAGTGCACGATAAATATTACGTATAATATTAAATTCACGAACATTAAACAACAAATGTACATGAATAATTTTAAATACGAAAAACATTTGGGTTGTGTGTTTTGGGCTTGTGTACCCGCGGTAAGGAGAAAGGAAGGGGGTGCCCAACCCGTTTTGAAAACAACTAGCAAAGTTAATCACCAGGGTTTTCACTTTACATTTTCTTAGAAAAAAATTAAAAGCCCTACCTCCTCTCTTCTAGGTAGCCACGACAGCCACAACAACAAGGACAAATCATTACGATTTGATCTTTGATTTTCTTATTATTGTGTTCGTGTTTTGATTTCCTTTCCAACCACGCATTCGGTATCATCATAATCTTAATCTTTTCTATTTTATTTTAGATACATGTTATTGAATCTTTTAAAATAAAATAAAACATGGTTATGTTAATGTTTAATCAATAATAAGGTTTTGGTTTGGTTTGTTGTTGGGAACTCAGATCTTAAACCTTAGCTTGTTTAAGGGTTGTGATGGAAAGAATAAATTCAATCTAACACTAGAGAAACTTTGCAATACAAAGTAACTAAACAAGATGCGGAATATAGTGTTTAGCACAAGAACAAATATTAAGATCAAACATTAAATTTTAATATATCAAAGATATACGAATACCCAATAGTGGTATTAGGGTTATACAACCTTAAAGTATGAAATGAAATGAACAGAGAAAGATGTATATTACATGACAACCTAGTGAGTCCTTTTATAGCACAAGGACTCACATACAAGATCAGTACTAACAAACTAGGAAACTATCTTGGAGTAGTAACTGAAACACGTCATAATCTCTTTAATAACTTTGCTTTTGCCGAGTATAAAAATTTTTGTTCGTTGAAGTGGTCTAATCGAATTGATTACTAGTTTAAGTGCGACTCAGCTGTCTTTTGGTAAAAAAGAAATAGATTGGTCGTTGTAGTATATTAAATTGCAAAACTTTAAAGTAATTGACGGGTAAATAAAGCTACACTAATTAAAACTTAAATGGTGCAAGATTAAAACTTTGAAAAGTAAATCGATTAGATGACTAAAAATTAAAGCGTGATGAAAAATTAAATTGACAATGCAATAAAAATGTGAACTTTAAAATTAAACTAAGACAAAGCAATAAAAATAACACTTAAGAAAAATGGCAGGAAAATAAATGCTTGAAAATAAAAAGGAAGTAAACAGAACCTGAGTCAGACCCCGTAATACTGTCACTATCCGGAATACCCAACGAAGACAGCTTATCCGGAATAATGTTCAACGAGTTATCCGGAATATTGTCACCTTATCCGGAATACCCACTAAAATAATTATCCTGAATCAACTTGATCTGTTTATCCGGAATATGGTTCGAAGCTTTATCCGGAATAAACTAAAATAGCTTATCCGAAATCCGTCACCCTAAGCTTATCCGGAAAGTAGACTGTCACTCCTTATCCGGAATAACTTCGGTTCCTTATCCTGAATAATCTGAATCCGCTTATCCGGAATAATTCCACAAATCCTTCTTATCTGGAATAACTGCTTATCCGGAATAATGTACTGAGCGCTATCCGGAATAACTTGTACTACGGCTTATCCTGAATACCCACGAGCTTGTTATCCGGAATACCAAACAAGCCTTATCCGGAATAATGTACTGAGCGCTATCCAGAATAACTTAAGTCTTTATCCGGAATAACTGTTGTCACCACTATCCGGAATAAGCTTTGAAGCCTTATCCGGAATAAAAATCTCGTCTATATCTGGAATAACCCTAAGCTACTCTTATCCGGAATCAATTGTTGGTAAGCTTATCCTGAATACTGCTCAAGTCCCTTATCCGGAATAAGAGGGTTTTACATAACCCGGATATCAATCAAAATCAAAAATGCTCAAAACCAAAATTAAGCTAAACACAAATAAGCACTAATCTAAAAGTTTAACCAAAACACTTTTAAGAAAAAGTAATTACGCCAAAATTCAAAAACTTTTTAAAAACACTTAATAATAAAAATATTAAAAATCAACTTTTTATAAAAATTAACTAATAAGCACTTGATTAAATTTAAGAAAAACACAATAAGCTATGAAATCAATAAGCTAACAAGATCAAAAACATAAAAGCATAACCAATAATCAAACAAGCATAACAATTAGCACATAAACATGAAAATTAAATCAAGAACAAGAAAGGTAGAATGAGAGATTAAAATAAAAACTTGATTAAGATAAAGATTCAACAATTAAAGTAAAGACAAGAATTAAAAGCTTACAAATTTAAGGTGCGAGACAAGAAATGAAAGGTGCAATTAAGTAAATGTGCAAGTAATTAAAAATGGAAGAACTAGATTGTCAAACTAGCCAACAAAACTAAACAAATGACTAATGAGGTCTATTTATAGGGGAGGAGGGGATTAATGGAAGGAAGCTTCCTCCTCTCTTTCTTCTTTCTTTCTTGTCTCATCTTTTAAGTTCTTCGACTTTATCGACTTGTCTCGGGATTAATTAAACTCGTCTTTGAAATTTCTTCATAAATTAGACTTGAGTTCTTCGGCTTTATTAAACTTCCGTCTTTAGACTTTTTCTTCGATAAATCTTCAAAATAGGCCTTGGACTTCCGTTCTTTTTGCACTCTTGATCTCTTGACTTCGTCTTTTGTCTTTTTCTTCGATAAAAGCCCGTGAAAGCCCGTGTTTTCTCCCCTTTTCACATTTTCGTCCTAAATCACAACAAAAACACAAACACGCATAATTCCGACATTTATGACATAAAATACACGTTTTGGCCTGGTTATTATTGTAGTTAAGTGGTAAAAAGGATGGGTGTTTACACACCTATCAAATCCCCTACACTTGACCATTGCAATGTCCTCATGCAATGCATTAATTACAAAGCAAGAGTACACTTTTCATCACAATCAATCCACGTTGGCCTTTATTAAAGAGATAGAAAATAACAAAACAAGTAAAGAAATCAAAGACTTACCTTGGGGTATTGGAATGTCATGAATGATTATCATCCTCAAGTTTCACGTTCCCCATACCAAGCTTAAAAACGAGATCATTGTTATTATAAGTTAGCAAACTAACACAAACTCATGTGGGCCAATTATTCACTTAGACTCCCTTATTCCTAGGTGTATCTCTTATATTTTATTATTGTCTTGAATGATCACGAGGATGCATTGTTGACTTATTTCGATAGTGACTAAGGCTGAAAATAAAGTGGGACGATTTAATCAATAGTTAGCTAAAGGACAAAATCTTTTAAAACTCCTTCTCGGGACTTCATAAAGTTCATATCTTGGTATAACTCGCTTCGTGATTTGAGACTTTTCTCGGACCGATATTTGGCAGCGACTTCATACATCAAATCTTGAGAGACGTTCATGAAATAATGGCCTTCTCTTCATAATAGGAATTTCTTCACTTGAAGTTTTGAGAGATTCTTCATCTTTGGACCATGACTTCTTCATTTTTCTCCAATCTTTATTTTGGACTTTGATATACAACGACCCGCCTCCTTTTAGGACTTGGATCTATTTATCCTCATACCTTGTTAGGGCCTTTTGGATAGACTTCTCCATGATCTTTTGGGGAGTTTTTACTTTTCGTCGTGTCTCGACCCTTCATATTGATTTTCGATAAATGGTTCTTCACATCACTTGGGATCTTTAGCAACAAAATGTAGCCCTCATGCCTTGTTAGGGCCTTTTCGGACTCGCCAATCTTCGCATCCCGCTTCAATAAGTTATGCCTTGGCTATGAACTCTAATTAATACCGAGCAACTTTTAAACGATCTTGTGCTAGAAGCTATGTATCTTTTCTAATCGTACAACCTTATTTATTGCTGATAAATTTATTAGCAAGCGATGGGAGAATAGGCTTATAATCAACTCACATAAATTCATGAAAGAATACCAAACTTATAATTGACTCTATCATCTCTCGTTCTCCACAATTTAAAATCTCAAGGAATGAGACCTCGTGGATGCTTAGCCAATTAAATCAAAGTTTTGGGTTTCCGAGTCATCTATAGGATCTTGTAAGTTCTTAGACTTTTTCAAGTTTAGAAATCGCATTTTAAAGTTCCCTTGATAAACGACTCTCTAGGATCAATTATAGGAACTTGCGAAAAGTTCTTGTTCTTAACCCGTGAGAGTTAAGACTTTCTCATTTTATAGCTCCCTATATAAAAGCCTAGCAAAACTTGACTTAAACACGTTAAGGATACTAGCAAGAGTAAACTTAGATAAGTAAACTCGGGTTGAGTCAAAAGATTCACAACTTTGAAAATTAAAACCACTTTATTAAAATTTATTCTAGCAAAGAAAGAAAATAACTATACAAAGGGAAAAACTAATAGGCCAAAATAGATCAAAAATTTTGAAAAATGTCGAAAAATTGATTTTCCGGTTAAAATGAGGACAAATACAAGGAAAAGGCCACTTAACTTCGATAGAAGTCCCCCTACACTTGATATAACATTGTCCTCAATGTTTAAGCATGTGGGAGTAAACTCCCCTACACTTAGGACATTGTGCACTTTGTTTAAATCTCGCTAAGGAAGAGACAACTAAAGTGATTCCTATTTTAATACTGGAAAATATAAAATAGTGAATCGAAAAGAGTTTAGGATAGAACCGGGAAGACGGAAACACGGAATCACGGGTCGTCAAAAGTCATCAAGAGTGTGTCTTTGAAGCTCTAATCCCTGCACATGATAAGAAAGAAAACAAGAAACACCAACAGGGCTCCCCCTACACTTATGGTGAAAACAGGTAAAGATAGATAGATAATTGGGTTGCCTCCCAAAAAGCGCTTGTTTATGTTAACCGAGTCACGAGCCTGACTCGTCCCCGAATCAAATGGTCCATGGGGAAGCCTCTCATGTAATACCGGGATCAAAGACCTTGTCCTCGTTCCCGGAGGACATCAACAAAGGGGAGGCGCGAGGATAAGTCTTAAATGGAAGAAAAGTCCTTTCAACATATGAAAAGTATGTGAAGTCGTGAGCCACAGGAGGTGGGGTGGGTAAAGGAATCAAATTGTCATCCCCCAAAGACAATTGATGCTCAGACTGCGGCAAAGCCGTAAGGTTAGCAATCATATAATAATCAATGTCACCTCCCGGGTCAAAGCACTCATCCTCCGTAATAGTGGCTAAAGGAGTGGATGAAAGGTGCTCGGGAGGGGGGCTTAGGACAATACCTTCCTGCAGCAAATTATCAAAAATAATATCCCCCTTCGTGTCATCATCATTAATACCCGGAGGTATTGAGTGAATGTCGATTTCTTCTAGAAATGGGTCATTATCTTTAACGGGAGGAATAGATGGAGGTAAAGACTCGGAAAGAGGAGGAGAAGTCAACTCTTCGATTTGAGCAACAAGAAGATGCACTTTCCGTAATCTGTCGCGAAGAATCACGTCTTCCACCTCATCTACAAGAGCAAGTTCATCGGTGAACTTCTCGTAACCCGGAGAGAATAAACCGTCATCGCCCGCATCTCCCGGTGGAGATTGAGAAATTTCAAAAGTGAAATTCTCATAGCGTGGAGAAAAATCGGTATCATCAGGATCGACCTCCTCCGTAAGAGCAACGTCGTCCTCAAGCTCCATAGTAGTCGGTATGTCACAAACTTCATCATCAAAGAATTTGTTGAGACCAAAATCACTAATCTCGCTCAATGAATCACCATCCTTAGACGCATTAGGAATATCGAGAGTAGGAGTAGCAACTTCAGAAGATGGGTTGAGAGCGTAGACATCATCGGCGTCATCATCATCATAACAGATGGGACCATTCCTATTAGGAGTGACATAGTCGGCTAACTCTTCCTTGATAACCTCCACATCTTTAAGAAGCTCATGAAGCAAATTTTGTTGTTCATCTCCCCACGTATGTTCATTTAAACCAATTCTATCCCACGCTGTAATTATACATTTTGGTGTAGAAAATAAGGGAAAACGACCAAATTGGCTCAAAAAGGTGTTGGTGGATTTCAAGATTTCGTCACCATCAAGCAAAGGTTGCCTTTCCTGATGCAAGTCAGCTCGGATTTGAACTAAACTTTCTAGAACATCATTCAAAGTAGTGAGTTGTTGGTCAAGACTAATTTGCTGAGAGGATTGATGATTGAGGGTGTGATGTGGGGGCTCAAAGTTATACACACTAGGATGATAGCACGGAATTTTCTCAAAGATCTTCGACGGATCACAAGAAGAAGCATCGTGAGGGCCCCCACAAATATAGCACCACGGGAATGGAGAAAAACCCGGTGCATTTTGAGGATAAGGATTGTCATAGACGGGAGAGGGTGAGAAAGTATTGTAAGAGGAGAAGTACGAATTTGTTGAATTACAAAATGGACAAAATCCAAATTGTGTATCGTCGATATGAGAACCGCACCGCTCACAAGTACACCATTGACATGTTTGAAAACCATGCCATGGTCTCCCACACCGTACGCAAGACGAATCCATGAAGAATTATATATAAGAGGGGTAAAGAAAAGAATTAAACACAATAGAGGATAAAGAGGAATATTTTTGGTGCAAAACTTTGAAAAAGAAATGCTTTTTATGATTTTTCAAATGTTTTTGAGATTTTTGAAAATTTTTGACAGGAAAATAACGTTCACGAGTGAACGGATCCCAAAAGCCAACGCGTCTCTCACAAAAAACCGTTAATCTTCACGAAAAGAGCCGGCAGCGGTGCCATTTAATAACTTTGCTTTTGCCTAGTATAAAAGTTTTTGTTCGTTGAAGTGGTCTAATCGAATTGATTACTGGTTTAAGTGCGACTCAGCTGTCTTTTGGTGAAAAAGAAATAGATTGGTCGTTGTAGTATATTAAATTGCAAAACTTTAAAGTAATTGACGGGTAAATAAAGCTACACTAATTAAAACTTAAATGGTGCAAGATTAAAACTTTGAAAAGTAAATTGATTAGATGACTTAAACTTAAAGCGTGACGAAAAATTAAATTGACAATGTAATAAAAATGTGAACTTTAAAATTAAACTAAGACAAAGCAATAAAAATAACACTTAATAAAAATGGCAGGAAAATAAATGCTTGAAAATAAAAAGGAAGTAAACAGAACCTGAGTTAGACCCCGTAATACTGTCACTATCCGGAATACCCAACGAAGACAGCTTATCCGGAATAATGTTCAACGAGTTATCCGGAATATTGTCACCTTATCCGGAATACCCACTAAAATAATTATCCTGAATCAACTTGATCTGTTTATCTGGAATATGGTTCGAAGCTTTATCCAGAATAAACTAAAATAGCTTATCCGGAATCCGTCACCCTAAGCTTATCCGGAATGTAGACTGTCACTCCTTATCTGGAATAACTTCGGTTCCTTCTCCTGAATAATCTGAATCCGCTTATCCAGAATAATTCCACAAATCCTTCTTATCCGGAATAACTGCTTATCCGGAGTAATGTACTGAGCGCTATCCGGAATAACTTGTACTATGGCTTATCCTGAATACCCACGAGCTTGTTATCCGGAATACCAAACAAGCCTTATCCGGAATAATGTACTGAGTGCTATCCGTAATAACTTAAGTCTTTATCCGGAGTAACTGTTGTCACCACTATCCGGAATAAGCTTTGAAGCCTTATCCGGAATAAAAATCTCGTCTATATCCGGAATAACCCTAAGCAACTCTTATCCGGAATCAATTGTTGGTAAGCTTATCCTGAATACTGTTCAAGTCCCTTATCCGGAATAAGAGGGTTTTACATAACTCGGATATCAATCAAAATCAAATATGCTCAAAACCAAAATTAAGCTAAACACAAATAAGCACTAATCTAAAAGTTTAACCAAAACACTTTTAAGAAAAAGTAATTAAGCCAAAATTCAAAAACTTTTAAAAACACTTAATAATAAAAATATTAAAAATCAACTAATTATAAAAATTAACTAATAAGCACTTGATTAAATTTAAGAAAAACACAATAAGCTATAAAATCAATAAGCTAACAAGATCAAAAACATAAAAGCATAACCAATAATCAAACAAGCATAACAATTAGCACATAAACATGAAAATTAAATCAAGAACAAGAAAGGTAGAATGAGAGACTAAAATAAAAACTTGATTAAGATAAAGATTCAACAATTAAAGTAAAGACAAGAATTAAAAGCTTACAAATTTAAGGTGCGAGACAAGAAATTAAAGGTGCAATTAAGTAAATGTGCAAGTAATTAAAACTGGAAGAACTAGATTGTCAAGCTAGCCAACAAAACTAAACAAATGACTAATGAGGTCTATTTATAGGGGAGGAGGGGATTAGTGGAAGGAAGCTTCCTCCTCTCTTTCTTCTTTCTTTCTTGTCTCGTCTTTTAAGTTCTTCGACTTTATCGACTTGTCTCGGGATTAATTAAACTCGTCTTTGAAATTTCTTCATAAATTAGACTTGAGTTCTTCGGCTTTATTAAACTTTCGTCTTTAGACTTTTTCTTCGATAAATCTTCAGAATAGGCCTTGGACTTCCGTTCTTTTTGCACTCTTGATCTCTTAACTTCGTCTTTTGTCTTTTTCTTCGATAAAAGCCCGTGAAAGCCCGTGTTTTCTCCCCTTTTCACATTTTCGTCCTAAATCACAACAAAAACACAAACCAGACATAATTCCGACATTTACGACATAAAATACATGTTTTGGCCAGGTTATTATTGTAGTTAAGTGGTAAAAAGGATGGGTGTTTACACACCTATCACTCTTCCAAGTTTATCTTAGTAGCAGGGTCTTTGACTTACAGCAGGGGGACCAATCCCATTGTCTTTGTTATTCAGCAGGGGAACTTACTCTAGAAGGGGGAACTCTGACCAACCAGCATGGGGAACTAGTACTCATACAATTATTCCCAACAATCCTCCCCTAAACTTGTGCTTTAGCCTAAGGACAAGTTTCTGAATAAATGCTAGTTGATAAAGATGCTTACAAAGTTCCTGGCCAAAGTTGACTATGAATTAATCTTACCAAATCATAAGCAACAGGTGCTTTAGCATCCACAATTAAATCAGTCTGTGCCAGTTTCTTCAAGGTCTCTTGAGTGAAAGGATAATAACGATGATTAAGCAAATAAACACTTACACCTTCCATGGCTACCTCATAAACCCAAGAATTGGTAAACAACTTCCAATATAGCTTCTTTGCTTCATTCACTGCATCAAAGATAGGATCAAATAACTCATGCTCATACATCCTGTGCATGCAGTCCCAAATCACCCAGTCTTTCTCTACACCATCTAAAGTAGGAGGATTTTCAGCAAATATATTTTTCAAAATCTTCCATAGATAATCTAAGTCCTCTCTGTCTAATGTTTGAAATAACAGATCTAGCCTTAGAAAGGTCTTAGCTGTATTGTCAGCTCTTGTAAGCTTCCACCAAGACATTCCTTTGTGCTCATAAACATCATACTCTACTATGGCGTACTTCTTCCCAAACTCATTTGGTGCAATTTCATCATTCTCTTCCACAATCAAATGCTGATCTATTTCTTCATTGGAAGGATGATGAGTTTCCTTAGTAACTGTACCAATCTTTTCCATTCTTTTTAATCTTTTGGCTGCTCTTTGTGAATTGAGAACATATCTTTCAACTGCTAGAAAAGTTACACCTGCTTGGAATGATGCACCTTCTTGTGTTGTTTCCACTGCCACTCCTTCAGCATTTCTTTTTCTGGATTCCCTAGCTTTCTGTATCATCTCATCTTTCCTCCTAAGATACTCAACCTCTTCAGGAGTATTTATGCCTATGAAGGCATCCACATTTGTCTCCCTTAGTACTGGCCTAGCTGCTCTCTCTATCTCCTCAAAAGTCATGTCTTTGAAGTAAGCATCAGTCTACCTCTTGTGTCTTTTAAGCATAACCTTGTAATGTGCCAGCCTCCCCTTCTCAGACCTCAAATACTTTTCCTTCTGAACCTGACTCATTCTTCTTTCCAGATAATCCTTTTGATAATTGAAGACCAAAAGAATCAGTTCATATCTTTCTTCCAAAGTAACATTCACCAACTCCTTATCCCATTAGTCTAGAAATTCTTGAACATGAGGTACCTTGTCATCAAACCCTCTATGTATGATTTCAACATGTTTAAGCATTTCTCCGGGCCTCATTTGTTTCATTCTCTATTCTTGCATGTGCAGCTCTTCTTCTTGAATTCTAAGAGATACCTGTTCATCATGTTCCTCTTGATCCCTTAGTTGTTCAGGCATTTTGTGTTTGTACTTCCTTTTGAGATGTTCAATCATCTGCCCCTTTCCTTTGTCTTTTGGATCCACTGCTGGATTTGATTTGGGTGCAGCTTCTCCAATATTTATCCCCTTCTGAGCTGGTTGCCTTCTGTTCTTCCTAACAAATGTTTGAGTAATAGGTTTAGCAGGGGAAGGACTTACAGCATGGGGGATCAAAAGTAGCAGGGGAAACTTTTGTAAAAGTAGGGGCTTCTTCTTGATTGCCCATATTCAACAAGGCTTGGGAAATATCTTTTGTGGCACTCCTATTATCACTCCCTTTCTCATAACTTGCCACCTTTTCTTATCCTAGATCCTGACCACTAGGAAATGCATACCACTGAGTAGACTAATCTGTTTGAGGAACTTCCTCCCCTTTGGAAGCATCCTCATCTGTAGAAACAATAAGCTTTGGTCTTCTCCTCCCCTCAAGTATAGCAAGTCTGGTCTCCAAATTATTAATAACCAGACCTTGCTTTTTGACAGTTTGTACCAGTTGTGCATTTTGCTCTTGCAAGATAATGTACATATTCGTCAATTCCAAGATGGATAGTGGTTTCATGCTGCTCTCAACCCTAGGAGGAGATTGCTCCCCTCTTTAGGTATCACCGAGTGAAGGAGAGGACTTAATTATGGTGTCACTATCCTGCTCATCCCTTGGAGATGAGACAGTAGTGGTAGCCAAACCCCCAATGTGCTCCAACCTTTTGGAGACTCTCCTCTCTACTCCTAGTGAAGGTTTACTAGGCAATGGAGACCTAGCAAACCTGGTTTTGGTTCTTCTTTCTTGTTGTGGGTTGGCAGGGGGAAGTTGACTGGTAGGAGTATCTCTAGCAGGGGAATCAGCAAGAGGGGTTTGGACTGCTCTTGGTTTGGAAGCAGCTTCTCTTCTAATATGGTCTATCATGATTGGTGTAAGGGGAACTGCCCTGCCAGAAAATTACATGGTAGGTGCTGCAAGAGTGGTGAATAGTTAGGTTGTATGTGGGTTAGCTTCAAAATAGTCCTTGTGACGAATTTTACCATGTTTCCTCATATCCAACAAAATTTCAACAAACCTTGGATACATACAAAATTTTGAATGACTTGTAACATTTTTTACCATACCTTCAAAAATCATTTGAGAAAAACAATATTTTCTCCTTGTTGCCAAGCAAATCAGGGCAAAAGCAACTTGACTCCCAAATTCATTAAAAGCTTTAGTTTATAATGATAAGCATTACAAAATAGTGTGAAGTAAAAACTTCAAGTAGGGTGTAAACTGACCTTTAGCAAATTTACATTTTTGATCAGTAGAAATTATGTACCCCAAGTTTGTAAGACCCTAAAAAATTTCAGCCTCTTTGAAAGCAACCACCCCACCCTCATCATCCAAGACTAATTTGTCTCGAATGGAGGCAAGTGTAACCACCTCGGGATGGCCATCAACCAGGATTTTAATTCTTACCTCTCCATCCATTGTTTCAATCTTTGCATTAGACCAAAACTGTTAGATGTATGAGGTGTAGATTCTAGGATTGATGACAAGAGCTAACCTGGAATAGCAAGATTTTAGGTAAGCAACAACATCAGTGAATTCAGCAACACAAGTATGATCATTAGCAAAGGTCTTGGAAGGAAGGCCATGAACAAGATTAAATTTGACCAGCTTGTTCATGTTCTTGAAGTTAAGATGACCAAGTCTTCTATGCTATTTCTTGCATTCATCAACTGATGCTTTGTCAATGAAACAGTTTTCATTTTCTTGAAGAGTGATGTCCTTTAAAACAATTGTGTACATGTTCTTTTGTCTTGGGGTTCTGAGCATAATAGGAGTGTTTGGTGGTAAAACAAACTCCTTTTCGAACACAAGACATTCAGTATCCGTAAAAAGGACAAAATTCTTGTTATCAGTCATCTGGGACACACTAAAAAGATTGTACTTAAGCTCTTTCACCAAGTAGACATTATAAAATGTCATGCCATTTGTAACTGAAAGTCCCTTGATATAACAATTGTCGAAACTATAACTCATATAAACATAAAACACAAAGAAATACTTTTCAAATGCGTAATGATTTATTAACTATTATAAACGAAGTATTACAAAGTGCTATGAATACACCCGTTTAATGACAATAAGAATTGAACCCTAGAACAAGTAAACTTGATTCGAGACTCAAGTTTACAAGGGAACCTATGAGTCGCTGGTAGACAGCTGAGGGCTCAGTGGTTCCAAAGAGAGAAAGAACTTAGATAATTTATCCAAGCACAAGGGTTCCATTAACTCTTCTTTCTCACTCCTATTTATAGTGGTACGAGGTTGCTTCCTTAGTGGGAGTAGTTGATACGTGTCATCTTCTGAATGGAAGAGTAAAACGTATTAAATGCATGTCCAAATCGAGACATACCTTTAAACAACTTTAGGTGAACAGTTCTGCCAACTGTTCACCTTTTGTCCCACTAGGTCGTACTAGGCTTTATCTTGAATCTCTTGTTTTGTCCCGCTCAAAACACTTTGTAGATTCTCTCGCCTAAACTATAAAGAATTGGACAATATTTGCTTGTATCAGACTTGTAGGGTTCTTAAGTGATCTATGAGTATTGTCAACTCAGAGATCCTTGAACACCAACATATTCCTTCTACATCCCAGATATTCATAATCGCTGGTAAGTATGACTTCAGACTGTCTTCGACTTCTCTGACGTTGTCTTTGACTTGAATGTTCCTAGTGTGCCAGCTGAGGCTTTGCCTTCCGCTGGTCTGGTCTCTGTCGCTGGTCCTCTCAGCGATCAGTAACACTTAGTCTAATTTAAACAAATCTAGAATGGGCCATAGTTAAAACTTTCATTGGCCCAACAATCTCCCCCTATTTGTTTATAAATTATACTAAGTCTAGAATTATTGTAAGTGAGTACGCAGCTTCTTCTTACACATAATTTTAACAAACATACCTTAGAGTTATATTAAACATAAAGAACCTAGTCTATTACAAAGACTCCCAGTGGTGTAAAATAAAACAAAACAAATGGTTCTTCAACGATCGAGGCCTTGGTCACAGATTCTCTGAGCTTCAACTTTATCACTCCTGGAGTTGATGATCAGCTCAACTTCAAACTCAAAATCATCAGCTAATTTGTAGTTCCTTAGGATGCCATGTTTGAGTCTGATGAGTTGGATAGTTGAGGCCAGATGAAGTTCATTCATCCTCTGAAAGCAATACTCACAATTACAATTCATAAAGACCATTCCTTTCTCTTGTTCTGAGTATACTTGGCCACCCACTGGCTTAGAAATCTCCTTAAGAAGTACAAGGTTGCTGTACATTCCATCTACCACAACATTCTCAGTGACCAGCTTCTCTACCAGAGGCCCCATTGGGGTTTTCCTTATTATTTGTCCTTGAGTTGATTGTTGTTGTGATAGTTGAGGAGGAATAGGTATCTTCAGCTTCTTAGTAGTGTCTCTTACCTAATTAAGCTTGGCTTGAATGTTTTTCATCACTTGGGCAGCACCAGGCACAATCTTCTTTTGGGCAAGAGACAATACTTCTAACCATTCAGAGAGGCCCAGATCTTTGAGTCTAAAGTCACTGAAGACTTTGTAGTTAGTTATTTGATTGTCTCTGTATAAGGTCATCACCACTCTTTTGTCTTCGTCAGTGTAACAAGTGTACTTGGTGATTTGACCAGGCTCTGCTCTTTGGTCCACTATTCTCTCATATTCCTTTTGAAGGTTGCTCCTTTTGACTTCAAGTTCTTTGAGCTTATTCAGCTGAGCTTCCTTTACAGCTGGAGAGAGTAGTTTGTTCAGAGCTTCTTTGCTCTTGATTTCAGCAGCTCTAATGTCAGCTAACCTATTTTGTTCCATGATTTGAGCCTTTTCCTGCTCTGGGGTTAGTGGTGGTTCATCAACACTTTTGAATTTGTTCAAGTCAGAGTGTCTGGCTGTAGATCCACCTTCTTCTTGGAGGGAGTGAAGGGTTGTTTCAGGCACCTCAGTGGCAATACCTTTTCCCTTGTCCTTTTCCGCCTCATAGATGGGGTTGAAGGATCTGATGGGTTTTGGTGTTGGAATCTCTGTTGAGGGTGCTGATTGTTTAAGTGATTTCTCCCCCTTAGGTGGAGCAGTATCTTCTTCTTCTTTAGAGGTAGAGGATGCAGAATTCTCCCCCTCAGGCATAGCGCCAATAGAAGCTGTGCCTGAACCAGGTTTAAGGAACTTAACAAATTCTTGATGGACAAACAAACAAATTTCTTTAAGTTCCTCTTGTAATAGCTCCTAAAGAAGTTGCCTGGAGGGTTCAGATACCTTAGCAATAGCAGCAACATTGGCTTTGACAGATGTTGTGAGGACTAATGGCATGTACTGCTGGAGACTCTGGTTTAGAACCACTGGGAGTTGAGTTTTCAAGGCATTTCCCAGCAGTTGTGGAAGCAGTGCAGTCATAGAGGATTCCACAGATGAGGTTAGGGAAGTCTCTATGGTTGTGGTGAGTTCTTCAGCAACATGGGTGAGTGTTTGTATTTCAGAGAGGATGACATCATTTGTGACTTTAGGCTTGGTGATACTGATGTCTCCCCTCTTAACCCAGAGTTCCCCAGCAGCTAGTTCCTGAATCTTTCATTCTCGGAACAGGGATAGGCTTGAGGTTTTGCAAATTCTCTAAATGTTTCATTGCCCCCAGTTCCATGACATTTGGCAAAGTTAGGAAGGGAACTGGGGTTGGTGTACAGAGCCTCTGGTCCCATAGCTACTTGGCAGCTAGTTCCTGAACATTTACCATCGATGGGAAGGAAATGAGCTTTAAATTAGATGTGACTTGGTCATCATCAGCATCCATATCAACATAATCTGAAATGGTAAGGTCATCTTCAATGATAAACACCTCATCTTCAGGCATGGAGTCAATGTCTGACATGGCATCCAAATCAATGTGGGAGGCTTCAGCATTATCATCACCAGTAATGGAATAAGCATCATCATTCTGTTTTTCTTCATGAAGATTGTGAGCCTTTTATGACATTTGTTAGTAACCAGTGTGAAATAAATATGAAGTTATAGATCGCCATTTGCTGCCCCTAGGAAAGCTGGGTGTGATTATCCAGCCCCCCTAAGGATTTCTCCTTGGGACTCTTTTAGTGTGAAACAGATATGCTTAAGGGTCGTCATTCGCTGCCCCTAGGATAGCTTGGTGTGATTATCCAGCTCCCCCATAAGGATTACTCCTTGGGACTCTTTTGATTTGTGAAAACTATGTGGTGAATGGTCGCCGTTCGCTGCCCCTAGGATAGCTGGGTGTGATTATCCAGCTCCCCCTGAAGGATTGCTCCTTGGGACTCTTTTAATTGTGAAGTAATGGAAGTTAAAGGTCGCCTTTTATTGCTGCCCCTAGGAAGACTGAGGGTGATTATTCAGTACCCCCCAAAAGAATAAATTCTTTAGGACTCTTTTAGTTGTGACATATTTGAAGGTAAAGGTCGCCTTTTATCGCTGCCCCTAGGAAGACCGAGGGTGATTATTCAGTCCCCCCAAAAGAATAAATTCTTTGGGACTCTTTTTCATATGAGGGGACCTAGAGACAACGTGAGGTGCAGAAACTCTGGGTCGGGACTTATAGTATGCTCAAGTTGTTATAGACAAGAGCACAGTCCAGAGGGTGAAGGATCATCAGGGTGTGTTATGAGCACAAATGAATTATATCCTAGTGTCAAGACATAGTGTATAGATAATCCTAAGAGATCTAGGTGCTGACACAGACACTCTATGGGTTGAGGCAAACCCTAAAACTTCATCACCCTCTCCTACAGAAATTTGAGAGTGCTTGCATGTGAACCTCCAAGAAGAATAAAAGGCGAACTAATACCTGAGAGATATCAGCGTGGAGAGGGTTCTTAGTCGTGTCTACTGACAAGGAGACGCTATACTCTGGTTGTTTCTCAGCTGTAGGCTCTTTAACCACATCCTACAGAGAAGGGGATGGGTTCTTCTTGGTCTTCTTCTTCTTTGTAGGATTAATAGAAGGGGTTTCAGAGGAAAGGGGGATGTCTTTCCTCTTCTTCTTCTTTTCCTTGAGCGCCTTGGGCTGAGAAGTAGACTGTACAGAGGTCTTGGACAAAGACTTGTCAGTTTGTCTTTCAGCATTCACCTCATTGTGAGGGATCAAGGGCTCTTCATCATCAACGAGTAAACCAGCAAATCTCATCATATGCCTACTAAGAGGCACTTCATCCTCTAAGGGAGTCTTCAGTGAAGCTGGTGTGATATGATAGGGAGAGAAAGAGTGAAGTTCATCATTGGTGTAGGATTCACCAAGCATATCCTCTATGATGAGAGATATATATCTTGTGTAGCAGATGGTGGCCAGTCGATTATTCTTCCCTTTGTTTTCAAGCTTTGCAATGAGGTCGGTGTAAAGTATGTGGGCGATTCCTATATCCTGCCCCCAAATCAAGCTGTAAGCGATTGCTTACTGAGCACCATTTAGTTGATCATGTGACCCCTGATTTCCTCCCAGACATTTCACTATGTAAAGCATCAACGTCCTCCATATGGGTGAGAAGTAATTCACCTTAATCAGGGATTTGTTCTGGAAGCCTTGAGTGGTGAAGGGGTTGTCATCGTCATCATAAGGACGAATGGTAGCCAGAGCCTTCTTCACTGTGGCGCTAGCTGGCACAACGGACATGCCTTCATTGACAGGAAGTCCAATGACTTTGGCAAAGGTGTTGAAATCAAAGGTGAGAGGGTGTGGATGTGTAGAAAGGTTGAAGGTGATGTGTGAAGATGTTTGATCAACTTCAGCACTATACCAGAACTCCCTCAGGTATTGATGGTAACATGTGGAGGGTTCCCTAGTTATGGCTTCGTTAATGGTGGAGTTCTTGAGGAAGGATAATAAAGATGGTAGAGAGGATTGTTATGTTACAGGAGAGCTACATAGTTGTTAAGCGCGATATTCCCATCGTTTATCCCAAAGTCTACATTCGAGGCGGCCAAGACGGTGAATGAGGTGTTTGTTAATGATGATGCCATTGTTGTTTGAAGGAAGAAAAGGAGGATTTGAAGAAGATGAATAGTATGTGTGTGTGAAAATAATGAGTAATGTGATATAGGAAAATGAGTCAAGGGTTTTGATAAAAGGTTTTGCCGTTTTACAATTAAAGCATTAAATGCAAATGTTTACCTTTTAGGAAAAGTGGGACCCCTTGACCCTTCATGTGATTTTTCTGTCCCATTGGAAAGTGGGAAAGTTGTTGACGTTGAAGGACAATCATTTGAATTAAATATGGGAATATATTAACTCCCATTGGAATGTAACTACATCGTTACATTCAATTCCCTTAAATGCCCAGAGACAGAGACCACTTATCAGATTTGTTTACCAATATTGAGCATACCCAGGTCAGCAACCAGCCTAGTAAAACTTGGCTCAGCCAGAGGCTTGGTGAAAATATCAATGAGCTGGTATTCAGTGGGTATAAAATGAAGCTCAATATCACCTTTTAAAATATGGTCTCTGATAAAGTGATACCTGATGTCAATATGCTTAGTTCTGGAATGAAGTACCGGATTATTAGAGATGGCTATAGCACTTGTGTTGTCATAGAATATGGGAACCTTTTCATAATTGATCCCATAATTAGCAAGCTGACTTTTCATCTAGAGAACTTGAGCATAGCAACCAGCGGCAGCTACTTATTCAGCTTCAACTAATGACATGGCCACTGAGTTTTGTTTTTTTGCACTCCAGCATACCAACTTTACTCCAAGGATTTGACAACTCCCAGAGGTGCTCTTTCTGTCAAGGCAGCACCCAGCGTAGTCTGAGTTAGAGTAGGCTTTGAGGTCGAAGCCTGATCTATTTGGATACCAGAGACCCAGTATGGGAGATCCTTTTAAATACCTGAAAATTATTTTGACAGCTACAAGGTAGGACTCCTTGGGGTTAGCTTAGTACCTAGCACAGAGACATGTGGCAAATTGTATGTCTGGTCTGCTTGCTGTAAGGTACATCAGTGACCCAATCATGCCTCTCTATAAGGTCTTATTAACAGAGACCCCTGAGTTATCAGCTCCCAAGTTTTTGGGAGGAAGCATGGGGCATTTCACTGATGCACAATCAGACATATCATACTTCTTGAGCAAATCCTTAACATATTTTTTTTGACAAATAGAAAATTCCTTTTGAATTTTTTTTGATTTGAAAACCCAAGAAAACAGTTAATTCCCCCATCATGCTCATTTCATACTTTTTGGTCATAAGTTTAGCAAACTATTTGCTCAAGGGAATATTGGTTGAACCAAAAATTGTATCATCCACATAAATCTGGACTAAAATGACATCAACCTTGGACCTATAAGTGAACAGGGTTTGATCAATGGTACCTCTGAAAAATTTATTTTCAAGTAAGAATTTTGATAGAGTTTCATACCAGGCTCTAGGCGCTTGTTTCAGCCCATAGAGTGCTTTGTGAAGTCTACAGACGTGATCATATACTCACTGATTTCGAACCCAGGGGGTTGATAGACATATACTTCCTCTGCAAGCTTACCATTTAGAAAAGCACTCTTTACATCCATCTGGTATACAATGAACCCCATATAAGCTGCAAAGGCTAGGATTATTCTGATAGCTTCCAATCTAGCTACTGGTGCAAACATTTCATCATAGTTAATACCCTCAGATTGATTGTACCCCAATACCACAAGCCTAGCCTTGTTTTTAACAATCATGCCAGCTTCATCCCTCTTGTTTCTATAGACCCACTTAGTTACAACTACTTGTTTTCCAGCTGGAGCTTTTACCAGAGTCCACACCTTTTTCCTCTTGATCTGATTCAATTCATCTTGCATGGCAACAACCTAGCCTTCATCTAGAAGCGCAACAACCACATTCTTAGGTTCATCTTCAGAGAGGAAATCAGCGAAAAGGCATTCATTCACTGAGGCGGTTTCCAGAGATCTCAACTTACCTCTGGTGGTGACTCCCTCAGAGGGTTCACCAAGAATATTCACTAGAAGAATATCTTGGTTCCTACTCCATTTGGATTGAGGAGCAGGAGTCTCTGTGTGTTCAAGAGTCACAACAGGTTCAATGAATGCTGGAGGATCTTCACATATTATTTCTTCATCTATAATCTCTTCATCTGAGAGAGAGATTGGTTCGGTAAGATCAGCATTCACTTCTGTGGGTGGAGTGATAGATTCAGCAATTGCAACCTCTGGAGTGATGTCAGAGATTGAGTGAGGATCAAATACATGAACATATGGAAAGTCCTTGTGACATGCCTGAGGTGATTCTTTGGCATTTGAGAAATCATCATTTGGATATGATTTGACTTCATTGAAATCAATGTCACGTTCTTCTGGGTTGGTGTGAGTAATGACAACATCTGCTTCCTTAAAGGTAACATGAATGGATTCTTCAAGTTCTTTCCTGCGAATGTTGAATACTATATAGGCTCTAGAGGTGGGAAGTAACCAACAAAGAATCCATCATCTGACTTTTCATCAAATTTTCCTAGATGATCTTTGTAGTTGTGAATGAAAACAGGGCAACCAAAGACATGGAAGTATCTTACATCAGGGACTCTCTTCCTATACACTTCATTAGCGGCCTTGACGTGTCTCTTCACAATAATAGATCTGTTTTGTGTGTAACAAGTTGTGTTCACAGCTTCACCCCAAAATTGTTTTGGAAGTCTTGATTTGCAAAGCATGGTTCTGACAGCCTCTATGAGAGTTCTGTTTCTTCTTTCAGCGACATCATTTTGTGTAGGGGTGCCTGGGTTTGAAAAGTTTTGTGAGATTCTATTTTCATCACAAAAGGCTTCCATGGCATGGTTCTTGAATTCAGTGCCATTATCAATTCTGATAGCCTTGACTCTGCAGTCATTGAAGTTCTCTATTTCTCTGATGAAAGACATTATTCTTTTAGCTGCATCACTCTTTCTTTTGAGAAAGAATACCTATGTGAATCTAGAGAATTCATCTACAATGACTAGTGTATACTTGTTGTGATTTAGGGATTGCGATTTTACTGGCCCAAATAAGTCCATGTGAAGAAGATGGAGGCACTTATTTATGGAGAATGATTACTTTGTTTTAAATGAGGCTCTGTGGTGCTTCCCTTTCTCACAGGCTGAGCAGGGTCTGTCTTTGGTGAAGGTCAGAGAGGGAAGCCTAAACACTAAATCATTCTTGGCCCGTTTGTTGATGTTCTTGAAGTTAAGGTGGGAGAGTCTCTTATGCCATAGCCAATTTTCACTATTAGATGCTTTGGCAAAGTGACATGTGTTCTTCCCTTCTGGACATGATGTCATGTCAATGACATACACATCCCTTCTTCTGGGTGCAATTAGAACAACATCATCATTCTAATTGAAGATTGTTCCTTGGGTCTTGGTGAATAGAACTTTGAAACCAGCATCACAGAGTTGACTAATGCTGATTAAGTTTTGCTTTAGTCCATTGACATAAGCGACCCTTGTGAAGGTTATACCATTGCAATCCACTGAGCCATAACCCTCAGTAGCCCCTGAGGAGTCATCTCCAAAGACTACTTTCGGACCAGACTCCTTCTTATATCTATGCAGATATTGTTTAACCCTTGTCATGTGTTTAGAGCACCCACTATCTTGATACCAAACAGATTTCCTCAAGCATGTCTGCATAGATATAATAGATCCAGATTAGTTTCGATGATGAACCCACTTTCCAGTAGGTCCATGCTGTCGTTGACCAGCGACATTGGGTCTTCTCTGGTTCCTTTCTCCCCCTCTTTGGTTGTAGTCTCTGGGTTCATGACGCATACTTCCACAGATGTCACATCTGGGATAATGCTCACACTCATCAGAGTGATGGTCAAAGAAGCCGTAGTACATGCATGGGGGATTTGGTCTGTAACCATGAGAATTGTCTCTAGGTTTGGGTTCAGGTCTCCTAGAGGGCCTGTGAGGAGTTTTAGACCTTAATTGAGTTCTTCTTCTTTGAACAACAATGGTCTCCTCATGCTCTCTGGAGGTGTGTTTAGTAGACTCACATGTGATACATTTTGGTTTCTTAGTGCAGTCCTCAAAGGAATAATTTTTTAAACCGTAATGTTTGCAAGGTCTAAATAAAGCTCTCCCCTTAGAGCTACTTGATCCTTCACCAAGAGAGTTAACAGATGGACTGTTGACTCTGGGGTTGATATGTTCTTTCAACCCCTTTACTTCTTCCATCAAGGTGAGGAGAAGTTACTTGGTGGGTGAAAGCTCTTCAGGGGAAGAGTGGGTTTGGTGGAGTCCTTGGCCACAAAAACCTTTTTGTGAGCTTTATCAGCGACTTTGAGAATTGAATTCCCAGGGGTTTTGGTTGGAGGTTTTGGGCCAAGCAAGGAATCAGATGGGTTAGCACCAGCGAGTCTTGGTGGAGCTGGTGCCTCTGATTTTTTGTCAGAGTTTTTCTCATCCACAGAGGTGGAAGATGGAGAAGAAACATCTGAAGGGACAAATTTAACATTGGGTACAGGTATATGATTTTTAAACCTACCCTTCCCCCCAATAGTCTGAACCACATCACCTGGTATGGCTTCAACAACTATTTCCTCCACTGTGGATTGAGCCAAATTCCATTTTTCAATGGTTCTTCTGAGTTTAGTGTTTTCATCAGTTAAAGACTCATTTTCAATGGATAGTTTGCTTACTTCATTTTGAAGTTGATTTGCAAGATTCACAAAAGGTTTGAGATTAGTTAACTCAGATTGACAAAGATTTAACTCTGTTTTAAGACAATGAAACTTGTTTAACAGGTTTTTTCTTTGCTCTTCCACAAAGTGGAGGTCAACTAAGGTATAGTCACTGACATGGTCTCTATCAGGACCTTCAGGCATAGAAAGTAATCTTTGTACCTTTTTCATGGTGATGTCCACCCATTGACCAGATCTTGCATCACTCTTTCCCACGGCAGGTTCTTAATCAGCGACTGCCATAAAAGCTCTGACAGTAGTGGTTCCTTCATCCTCAGATGTAGGAGGTTCATCATCCCAATCAAATGAAGCAGCAATCAGACCTTTTTCAGTCTTCTTATTGTCCTTTTTCTTAGCTGCATCTTCAGCCTTTTGGTTGAGTTTCATCAGCTCAACTTTTAAGGCTTTGTAGTTAACTTTGTAGTCCTTCTTTCCCTCTGAGTCAGAGTGGGAAGTTTGCTTGAAAGGTGAGGTAGAGAACTTCTTCTTGTTGCTGTGGTTGTTGCTGGATGATGGAAAGATTGGAGAGGAGGTTTTGTTTGACCAACAATCTTTCTGAAAGTAACCAATCTTTCCACAAGTATAGCATGACACCTTGGATTTATCAACCTTGGCAGCTCCAACTCTACCCGATCTCTTGTAGTACCTCTTTTGGTCAACTAGAAGAGCTCTGTCATGGAACTCAACATGCAATTCATCAAGAAATTCTTGACTTCTTTTGGTATCCTCTTTTATGTCAGAGTCGCTGTCCTGAAAAGAATGGTTAGCATCAAGAGCTTTTGAACCAGTGATATTGGTGGTAAACCTATCAGTCTCAGATTTGTAAATGAAGTCAATTAGCCCTTCTTCATAGTTATATCTACCAAACAGTTGGACCAAAGTATCATTTTTAATAGTATTATTTGCTCTTAAGGTCTGGTTTAGGCTAAGCCATTTTCTAGGTAAACTATTGACAAATGTAGCATTAACCTCAGCCTTAGGTAGAACAACTCCATTGTTTCCCAAATCATTCAGCAAAATCTTAAGCCTAGTCTAAGTTTGAGCAACAGTTTCTGTTCCAAAGCTTTAAAAGCAATAAACTTAAGTCTAAGGGCTTAGATTTTGGTTTCTTTTGTTTCCTCTGGACCTTCATACCCTAGAACTAACTCGGTCCACATCTCCTTAGTAGAGTTGCATTTGATAATGGAATTCATAATGTTCTTGGGTAGGCAAGAGACTATGATACTTTTGAGTCTCTTGTCCTTGTTAACCAGACTCTATCCGTTGGAGACCATTGCTTAACAGGCTTCTTAATGGGTCTCTCAGGGGTAGAGGAAACAGCCAGTGGTACATAGGGACCATTTTTTACGATTTCTATCAAGAAAGGTTCTAAGCCATCTAAATATATAAGAAATTCACTCTTCCAACTTGAAAAATCTTCTTCATCAAACGCTGAAACATTGGACACATGTGACCCCCCACGAACATCAAGAAGTTGGGGAAGGTCATCATCATTATTACTAGTGCTTACAACCGGTGTAGGCATGGTAGTAGATGTGGTGGCCGGTGCGTTTGTCGAAGTGGTACCTTGACTGGTTTGACCAAAGGGTGGTGGTATAGGAGGCATAGTTTCAGTCATATTAGGATCTTGATTTTAAAAACAAGAACGGTTTATAAAAAGTTTTATAAATCAAACCGCTCCGATACCATTGAAAGTCCCTTGATTTAACAATTATCGAAACTATAACTCGTATAAACACAAAACACAACGAAATACTTTTCAAACGCGTAATGCTTTATTAACTATTATAAACAAAGTATTAAAAAGTGATATGAATACACCCGTTGAATGACAATAAGAATTGAACCCTAGAACAAGTAAACTTGATTCGAGACTCAAGTTTACAAGGGAACCAACGAGTCGCTGGTAGACAGCTGAGGGCTCAGTGGTTCCAAAGAGAGAAAGAACTTAGATAATTTATCCAAGCACAAGGGTTCCATTAACTCTTCTTTCTCACTCCTATTTATAGTGGTACGAGGTTGCTTCCTTAGTGGGAGTAGTTGATACGTGTCATCTTCTGAATGGAAGAGTATAACGTATTAAATGCATGTCCAAATCAAGACATACCTTTAAACAACTTTAGGTGAACAGTTCTACCAACTGTTCACCTTTTGTCCCACTAGGTCGTACTAGGTTTTATCTTGAATCTCTTGTTTTGTCCCGCTCAAAACACTTTGTAGATTCTCCCGCCTAAACTATAAAGAATTGGACAATCTTTGCTTGTATCAGAATTCTAGGGTTATTAAGTGATCTCTGAGTATTGTCAACTCAGAGATCCTTAAACACCAACACATTCCTTCTACATCCCAGTTATTCATAATCGCTGGGAAGTATGACTTCAGATTGTCTTCGACTTCTCTGACGTTGTCTTTGACTTGAATGTTCCTGGTGTGCCAGCTGAGGCTTTGCCTTCCGCTGGTCTGGTCTCTGTCGCTGGTCCTCTCAGCGACCAGTAACACTTAGTCTAGTTTAAACAAATCTAGACTGGGCCATAGTTAAAACTTTCATTGGCCCAACAGTAACAATGGTCCCTTTCCCTGTAATAGTTCCATTCCCATCTCCAAATGACACACCATCATTGTCATGCAGGGAACAAAGTTAGACATATAGGATTTATGTCCAGTCATACTCCTTGAATATCCACTATCCCAATAGGATTTATCATTCCTGGTCTGCTTTGTCACCTGCAAAAATATAAACAATTTAGTTTTTCTTGGGGACCCAAGCCATTACTGACTTGGATCTACCTCATGTATCAATGTAAGATAATTTGTCAAAGACTATAGATACACCATTGGGTTGAGTACACCTTTTGGGTACCCAAACCCAACGAGCTGAGGCTTTCACAGCTTTTCCCCATCTTCCCATGTTTCTAGAGGGCAAAACTTTGCCAGCAGGGGATACCCTTGACTTAGCAGGGGAATCCCTATGCTTAGCAGAGGGAACCCATCTTTTGTTTTGGCCTCTACTGGAGTGTTGGTAGGGTCTATAAACAGATTTATATGCAGTATGAGGTTCTGGTTTGGTCATATAAGAACTAGATTTGGGACATGCATCATTCATCTTTCTTAGTGCAGGAACTACATACTTATCAGACACCTTATTTCTCAAAGCAGGGGCAACATACTTAGCAGGGGAAAAAGATTTTTTCCCTGCATTCAATTGAATGGCTTTTGGTTGCATTTTCTTTAAAGGATTTACAGCCACCATTTCCATTGGTGCTTGACAGTCTTGATAGATGTGATCAAAATTGCCACAAGTGAAACAAGGTTTGGTGTTTTTCACAAAGTCCTCTCCTAACTGATGAGAGTTTTGGTTGTTCCAATTCCTCTGATTACCTCTAATGGGTCTATACATACCAGCATATTTAACAGTAGTTTTAAGAGGTTTTGGTCCTGATTCAGATGACCTACTTTTAGAACTAGAATCACTTCCAAACAATCCTTCTCTTGAAAAGAGAACAGGGTTATCAATTTTCCACTGTTTTAAAGCAATTTGTTCCTTTTTAAAATCCCTAACAACACTAGCTTTTACTAGAGGTTCTTCTGTTTCTAGATTCTTTGGTATGTAGTCATTTAAGTCAAACTCAATGTCCTCCTGCTTTTTAAAACAAGGAAGACCAGTCCAAGAAAGATCTCTCCTAGGCATAGGTGCATGTATATTAGCTGGTGGTGGTAGAATAGTGGCATGTTCATTTTTAACCCCAAAACCTATTTTGTCTCTTGGATATTGTCTAATTTCAACTGCCTTAGTGAGATCTTTAGAAGCTTTTCCAAATTTTTCAACAGTTTGTTCATCTATTTTCTTGTTAGATCTAAAGACTTCTAATTTAGCAGTTAATTCCTTAATGGAATTATCATTTTCTCTAGCATCTCTCTCTAGTATGACAATGTGATCTCTTTAATCATTTTCTCTTTGTTTATATTCTCTTATGGTGGACTCTAACTGTTCTATAGCACGCTTGTAGTTATCTAAGTCATTATCACAATTAATGTAATCAACTTTTAACTTTCTTATTTGATCATTCAATGACTCAATATTTTTTCTAGAAGCTTTAGTAAATATGAATCATCATATACCTCATTGTCTGAACTAGAGGTTGACATGGCCATAAGAGCAAACTCTTCTTCTTTTTCTTCAGCAACTAGGGCTTGATTCCTTTCAACACTCTCTGTCATAGCACTCCAGTCCCATCCACCTGCTCCATCTATCCCTTGCATGGCTACCATAGCCTTAGCACCAGAATCTTCATCCCTGCTTTCCTTCCTATAGCTGCTTCTATTCTTTGGCCCTCTACACTTCCTAACAAAGTGGCCTTTCTTTCCACAGTTGTAGCATTCCACTTTTGATTTGTTGAATCCAGCTACATCAGAAGATTGATGCAAATCTTCTTCCCATACTTGTTGTAAAATCTGTTGGCTCTCATGCTAAGTAGAGCCATGTTCCACTTAATGTCCATCTCCTCTAGTCCTTGCTTACTGATTTGATTCAGATCTTCATGTAACACAGTAGATCCTTGAGATCCTTGAGATGCTATGAAAGTACAAGCAGTGTCAAGGCTGAAAGTTGCAGGCCTTTCTTCATCATAAGATGGTCCAGACCTTGCAGCAGGGGAACGGTTAGCAGGGGAAACTTCAATTCCACTGCCTTTGGAGATTCCACTACTGTGAGATATAAAGGCCATATTAGCAGGGGACTCAGCAGATCCACTTGACTTAGTGGGGATGGTTTCTAATGACTTCATCTCATTGAACACTGGCTCAAAAACTTTCAGGTTATTGTAGATGTCATCAATGTTCTTATCATCAATGTCATCTATATTTTGCCAAATGGCTTTGTAGACAAACCATTCTTTTTTAAGGCTGTTGAGGAATCTTGTATTCACCTGTTCTCTTGACACTTCTATGTCAAAGAATTCCAGCTGAGCAACCAGATCTTGAAGCCTATTGTAGATAGCACCAATTGCTTCATCACCAATTGCTTTGAAAGAAGAAAATCGGTGAAGCATCTGATTCTTTTTCTTCTTCTTTGTAGCCTTACTCCCTCCAAATGTTTTGCCTATTGCTTCCCAAAGTTCCTTAGCAGTCTTGTACTTCCTGAACATTAGCTGTTGTTTATCAGGTAGAGCCAACAGCAGAGAACTGTGAGCTCTGACATCATGCCTTCTTGCTAGTACCTCCTTGTCTGCAAGAGTAGAAGATTTCTTTTTGCTATCACCTTTGGAGCTTTCACCACCTGCCTCTCCCTTATCGTTTTCTTTAACTACTTCTGTCTTGGTGAATTGATCACCAAATTCTATGATCTCCCATAGAACATAGTGTTCCATCTTGAGATATTGTTGAATCCTGAATTCCCATAGTTCAAAGTTTTCAGGATCCAGAATAGGCAGTTTGAGAAAATTATTATTGTTTGAGGATGAGTTAGAATCTGATGACATGGTTGATGTTGGTTGTAAGAGATGTCTTGTTCTTGGTTTAATCAAAGTTTCTCAACAAGCTCTGATACCACTTGTTGATCCCAAACTCAGATCTTAAACCTTATCTTGTTTAAGGGTTGTGATAGAAAGAATAAATTCAATCTAGCACTAGAGAAACTTTGCAATACAAAGTAACTAAACAAGATGCGGAATATAGTGTTTAGCACAAGAACAAATATTAAGATCAAACGTTAAACTTTAATATATCAAAGATATACGAATACCCAATAGTGGTATTAGGGTTATACAACCTTAAAGTGTGAAATGAAATGAACAGAGAAAGATGTATATTACATGAAAACCTAGTGAGTCCTTTTATAGCACAAGGACTCACATACAAGATCACTACTAACAAACTAGGAAACTATCTTGGAGTAGTAACTGAAAAGCGTCATAATCTATTACAAGTTTATTTTAGTAGCAGGGTCTTTGACTTCCAATAGGGGGACCAATCCCCCTGCCTTTGTTATTCAGCAGGGGGAACTTACTCTAGCAGGGGGAACTCTGACCAACCAGCAGGAGGAACTAGTACTCATACATTTATTCCTAACATTCGGCACAGAAACCGAGAGCCGTAGGATCTTGGTGGTAGTTTTTGGTCCATAGCCCAGACCCCCCATAGGGGCTCGGTGTTGGTTTTGTTCGGACAGCGGGAACACCAAGGCCCCCAGGGGAACCTTGGTCCGACAGTGGCTACGAAGGCGAGGCCATGGGGAAACCACCGGC
This sequence comes from Glebionis coronaria, assembly GCA_025667525.1. NCBI lineage: Eukaryota > Viridiplantae > Streptophyta > Magnoliopsida > Asterales > Asteraceae > Glebionis > Glebionis coronaria. The sequence continues at coordinate 101,018,515 of CM046875.1, forward strand.
TCCAGCCGGTGGGAATCTTAGTCTGGCTGTGGGAATCCGTGGCCTAGCAGCAGCATCCAAGGCTGCAGCCGCCGGCTACACAACCACTGACCACCACCACAACCGCGACTGTTGGTGGTGTTTGGTGTCGGGTTTTGTTGTCTCGGGTTTCGGGCTCGGGATACACTGTAGTTATATTACTTTATTAAGTTAATTAATTAAACCAATGTATATGACTAATTAATTAATTTAATTAAAACCATGACTTAGGTTATAAAATTAATAATACATGTTTTAACCTAAGTATTTTATTTAGACATTTGTTTGATTAATTAATCATTTTACTTAATTTACATGAACTAGTAATTTATTTAATTAATCCATGACTTAGGTTATTTTATCTAACTAAATAAATCATGTATAACCTAAGTATTTTATTAGACTTATTTAAATTAAACACGACATAATTTAATTAAATGTTATAAGGTAAAGTTTATTAATATATCATGACATATTATTAATTATTAAAACATGCATTTCACTAATAATTAATAATCACTTTAACTTATAATAGTTATTTAATAAACTTTACTAATAATTTATCATGACTTATAAAATATAACTAATAAGCACTAGTTTATATTTTAAACTTATTAATCCAGCTTATTTCTATTTATGGAAACTTTCTATTTTTAAAAACTTACTATTTTTGAAAACCTGTTATTTTTAGGATGCTACTGATTATTACACTACAAGTATAATAATACAAGGATACATGAATTACATAATCAAAATACATGTAAAACCTGAATAATACAGTATAACATTTAAAATGGTAAAACATGACAAGAACATGTAAAATAAGTTAAGAACACACATGACCAGTAACACACTCAGTAATCAGACAACTCATACATGTCCCTTATTTATGTAGCACTTGTGAAGTCGGAGTAGGACTTTCCATCTTTTCATCTTTCATCGTTCACTGGACATAAGGTACGGATATTCCATCCTTTAGTATGGACATTCCCTTCCTTTATTAGGATTCCCCGTTTGCAGCCAACTGTTTTCTCCAAGTATTTGTTTTATATGTTTTGATAGCTTATGTTTAGTTTTAAATGCCTAAGCCATATACATGCATGCCATTTCCACCTAGTTATGGAGGTACCATAACCATAACACTGGAGGCATAAGTGTTATGACTTTCCCACGGTGGAGTGATTGGTCACCCCTCTAAGTATTCATGCACGTTGATATCTCATGACCTATATGGGCTCTTGGGTAATTAAAATACAATTTTCATATAAAGACATAAGTCTTTTCAAACTACAAAACCAGTTTTATAAACATGTTCCAGGTTTTCCAGGACTTATACATTTCCGCTGCTAATCAATCTTTATTATGTTATGTCATTCATACTATGTCATATATCCGTTCGCTAAGCGTATTGCTCAGTCGTTACTTTCCTTTCCATGTCCTAAAACGGCAAGTACCCATGGACAGACTTGAGCATTTGGAGGATGTGCATAGGATGGAAGTTGCCTTAGCCTTCTTCTCATTTTGCCTTCTTATACTTATGCTTGATTGGACACTTGTTTTGTCCTTCTCATTTCATTTACTTGTTTATGTTTAGGAATCGATGTTTGATTCCGGTATTCCCTTTTGGTCATGTATCTTTTAGTACATATTATCTTGCATGCTTTGATGACACGCCATAATTATCCTGTGATATTACATTTATCTAAATAAGGTGTTACAGTTATGGTATCAGAGCCAATGTTTCGACCTGTAGGCTCTAAAACTTGACCTGTGACTAGTGGGTAGTCACCAGGAGCTTCCTAAGCCGACGCCTGTTATTCCACGTATTGATATTTTCAGCACCTTGTTGTTTTAACCATGATGTTTTCCCCATATTTATTTTTTACTAATATTGATTGAACAACCGTCATCCATAATTAGTTGCATGTTATTGTTTTATGCTTGATGTTTTCTTGTGAACTGTGGCTAATATAGACTGAACCACAGTAGTTCATACTTGGTCACACGCTTTCTGTTATGTTTTGACAGTGATGTTCACTTATTTATTTTCATGTATTATTGTTGCATGTATTTTCACTAAGTAATGGTTGGTACAGGACTGGCCATATTTAGTCGCATGTGCTTTTCATTCAAATTTTGTTTTGATGAACCGACGCATAGGCGTTCACCCTTGCTCATGTCAATTTTTTTGGTGAACCGACCCATAGGCGTTCATCCTTACTCATGTCAATTTTGTTTTGTGAACCGACCCATGGTCGTCCACACCAGCGATTTTCAAGTTTCATTTCATTACAGTCATAATTCTTTCATGTCCCCTCATTAATTGTTATGTTCTTTATGTCAATTATGTTTTCATACTATCATGGTTAACTTCATTTTCATGCTGATTACGTTTTATGCTCCTTATGACGACAATGTTTTCATACTCTCGTGCTGATTTCGTTTTTATGTTGATTATGTCTTAAGTCTCTTTATGTTAATTTTACCTTCATCGTGTTGATTATGCTTTCATGCTAGACATTGATAGATTTAATTTAATCTAACACCCCCAATTTACATTGCGTAGCGGAAATACACAATTGGGTGCTAGACACAAGCATCATCACACAAGGTATATTGAACGACTCCAAATAGAGACGTTTTCACGAAATATAAACATGATTTTCATAAATGGTCTAAAACATAGATTTCAACCCAAATTGTACTGACACGATACCAGAGTAAAGCGTTTAGTCCCCATGGATCTCGACCAACAACCAACAAGTTTAGTACAGTACATCAACATAAAGTAAATTGTTCAACATTAAAAGGTAGAAACAATTTTTAGACCAACATTCTTCCAAAAGCCAAGCACAACCTCCACAACAAAGCTCCCTGCTCCATCACATCCTATTACCTGAAATACATGCATAAAACGAGTCAACAATAATGTTGAGCGAATCTATAGGTTTATCAAATCACAATTGAACACAAGAAGAAAATCAATCATAATCATTTATAGAATTGTCGTACACACAATCTATAATCAAGGCAGTAATAATAATGATATTATTAAACAAACATTGTATTTAAGCTCATGACACCGACCCCTTAACCAAATAGTCACCCACGCCAAATACCGGCATGACTAGAATAAAACCATTGCCCCTCTAGGGTATCAGTTGCTAGAATATCACAATCTTATTCACGTAAAATTATCCTTCCCAGCGGGTTACTCAACGTAATGCCCTGGTCTCGGATAGGGTGGTCAACCCAATAGTACTATCTTTAGAATAAACGGCTATTCCCGACTTACAACATCAAGTCAGAAGTTAGTTAACGGCTCATGAATTTAGGGTCTTTAGCAACAAGTTACTCAATACAATGAAATCAACTTTAGGCAACATTCGGGTCTAACAATTACTCATGACTTGTGTTCATTTATTTTCAAATAGCATGTATCCCCCTCGCGGGTATTAAAATCATTAAAACGAGTAGAAAGCGAGGCTATAGACTCACCTTAGTATAAGAGATCTAGCGAGATGATCGTCGACGATAATGGATGCCTTTCAAACACGAGAACCGCTACCTATCAAATAAGGCGCGTTCATTAATAATGACTCGAGAAATAAATCATACGTAACAACATCAAATTCAAACTCATAAAGTCACGATAAACTCGAGAGAAAACGATATAAATAACTTCCTTATACTTTACTACACACTTACTTAACCATTTTATACTTTTTACAAAGTCCGTCGGTACATACTACATGTACTAGCTTATTTACCCCTTCTAAACTCGTCAACCGTTTATGAAACGAATCGATAAACTAACTTACTATATATAGAAAGTCCTCTTACAAGTTTATCAAATGAAATTACTTCTAAAGTACTTTACCCGACTCATTTTCAAACTACAAAATCCGGACAGATTTACGTTAATTTTTCATACAACCGTTTTAACTTATTTAAACGACTCCGTTTACAAAACCGACACTCGGGTTTTAAAGTAAACTCAACCTATAAAGTAAACACCTCATTATCAGTAGGTTTCATTTTTCAAAACATCCATTTAGAGTCCCCGAGATTCGATCCAAATATCGACAACAACTATTTGTAGTGCCGATACTCGTCTCCCGGTACACGATCATTCAAAACATCATAACTTCGCGCTCGTTTTGAGCTAGAAGCTCTACCTTATATCAAATCGAAGCTAAGAAAATTATCTACAATCCTAGACTATAAGTTAAGCCATTTTCAAAACATAAAAATTCGGATTTTACCTTTTACTTACTGTTAAAAAATGACTACTCAAAACTTGTACAAAATTAACTTTTTGATAAAAACCAACCATGGAAATGATCATTACTATACCCTAATATCATCTTACATCAACCATAACATCAAAATCATAATCAAAATAAAAATCTTAAGATCAAAATGAAGTTTCTAACAAGATTTTTAGCAAAACCCACCATGGATCATCATGATAATGCCATACATGATCATAGCTCCTACCTACCAACATCAAGAAAAAAAAGTGCTTGCATGTGTAAAATTCTTACACTAATGTGATACTTATGCAAATATAAGATTGGGTCTTGTGTTAGTTTAGCTCAAAACATCATAAAACTTGAGTTAAAATTGATCAAAGGGTGGTTTTGGGTGGTGAGGGGGTTCACGACACACAAGAGAGAGAGAGATGAGTGGAAATTTTTTAAGTGTAAAAATGTGTAGTGTGTGTTAGTTTCTAGTTTATATATAGTGGAGTAGGGACCAAGTTGCAATTTAGTGAAAGTTGTGGCTAGAAATGTAAATAGTTAGCTATAAAACGGGAAATAACTATTAGTAAATTTTCAAAATATTTACGGGGCTCGGGTCTCATAAAGATACTTTTAAAAATTTAAAACGTACCTCAAAAATAATAATATCGACTCTCGACTCGACTTAACACGTCATTTAAAATAAAACCTCGAAAATAATAAAAATCGAACAACCGACAATAAAACGTAAAATATTTGGCATCCATCGACATCACGCTTGCTAATACTCCTTATACTTAATAAATATTAAATATATACCTTCCAACATAGGTTTAAACTTAAACCTCCAAAATAAATATCATTCAAACTCATCCAAAAATTTCAAAAATAATCGTAATATAAGATGAAATAATGACCTCGATTTTGGGTTGTCACATCCCCCCCTTCTTAAAAGAAGCGACGTCCGCGGCGCTTAATCCTTCCTAGACAAATGAGGATACTTATCCTTAAAGAAATCCTCACGTTCCCACGTAAACTCTGGCCCACGTCTAGAGTTCCATCTCACCTTCACAATCGGAATTCTACTATGCTTCAACTTCTTAACTTCCCTATCCATTATCTCTAAATGCAACTTATCATCAAGTTGAATTTCCTCCAATGGAATCACCACATCCCTTTCAGCTAAAAACTTCTTTAAATTAGACAAATGAAAAGTATTATGAATAGCCTTAAGCTCATCAGGCAATTCTAACTTATAAGCCACCAATCCAATCCTTTGGATAATCTTAAATGGTCCAATAAATCTCGAGCTCAACTTTCCTCTCTTCCCAAAACGTATTACTCCTTTCCATGGAGATACTTTCAACATAACCATGTCTCCTACTTCAAATTCCAACGGTTTCCTTCTGTTATCAACATAACTCTTTTGTCTACTTATGGTAGATAACAAACGCTTCTTAATTTGCACAATCTTTTCAGTCGTCTCAAATATCATTTCAGGCCCAGTCAATTGACTTTCTCCTACCTCACTCCAACACACTGGAGATCTACACTTACGTCCATACAAAGTTTCAAATGGAGCGACTTTAATACTTGAATGATAACTATTATTGTACGAAAATTCAACCAATGGCAAATGCTTATCCCAACCATTTCCAGAATCAATCACACATGCACGAAGCATATCCTCTAACGTTTGAATCGTTCTCTCACTTTGTCCATCAGTTTCCGGATGATATGCTGTACTCAAACATAACTCCGTTCCCATCGCTTTCTGCAAAGACTTCCAAAATTCTGAAGTAAACCTACTATCACGATCAGAAATTATCGACAAAGGCACACCATGTCGACAAACAATCTCCTTCACATACAATGTTGTTAACCTCTCCCTACTATCTGTCTTCTTCATCGGCAAAAAGTGAGCAGACTTAGTCAATCTATCTACTATCACCCATATCATATCACAACCATTTGCAGTCCTTGGCAAACCTGTCACAAAATCCATAGTAATCTTCTCCCATTTCCACTCAGGAATCTCAGGTTGCACTAATAATCCCGATGGTTTCTTATGTTCAGCCTTCACCTTCGCACAAGTTAAACACTTATTAACATACTGTGCTATATCTGCCTTTATATTCGGCCACCAATAAACTTTCTTAAGATCTTGATACATCTTGTCCGATCCAGGATGTATTGAATACTTCGACTTATGAGATTCGTTCATCACCAAATCTCACACCCCTAACGAATCTTTCTCAGACGGACACAACGGTAACCAAATCCTATTCTTAAAATACCTCAATCTATTCGACCTTACTTCAAACAAAGGCTTCAACATTCTACCCAAGTTTTCTGCCTCAACGTTCTCTTTCTTCAAACCATTAGTTTGGGCTTTCAATACTTCTTCTGTCAAATCAACACTTTCCAACATTGCCAAAGCTCTAACTCTTATAGACCTATCTCTTTCCTTTCTACTAAGTGCATCAGCTACCACATTCGCTTTACCAGGATGGTAACGAATCTTGCGGTCATAATCACTCAGCAACTCAATCAATATCCTTTGCCTCATATTCAATTCCTTTTGATCCAAAATATATTGCGAACTCTTATGATCAGTGAAAACCACACACTTGGTTCCATACAAGTAGTGTCTCCACAGCTTCAAAGCAAAAATAACAGCCCCAAGTTCTAAATCATGCTGCTTCCTTAATTGTCTCGATGCATACGCTATTACTTTCTCCCTTTGCATCAATACAGCTCCAAATCCTTTATGAGACGCATCACAGTACACTACAAAATCCTCAGATCCTTCTGGCAAAGACAATATCGGCGCAGAACACAACTTATCCTTCAACATACTAAATGCAGATTCCTCTTCCAATCCCCATTCAAACACTCGATTCTTTTCCGTAAGCTTAGTCAACGGCTTAGCAATCAACGAAAACTTCTCAATAAACCTTCTATAATACCCAGCCAAACCAAGAAATTGGCGAACCTCAGTCGGCGTCTTCGACACTGACCAATCCTTAATTGCTTCAATCTTAGCAGGATCCACACGAACACCTTCACTATAAATCACGTGCCCCCAAAATTGCACTGATTTCAACCAAAATTCACACTTAGAGAATTTCGCATACAGCTTCTCCTTCTTCAATAATTCCAAAATTGTTCTCAATTGCTTCTCATGTTCCTCTTCACTCTTGGAATAAACGAGAATATCATCAATGAATGCGATAACAAACTCATCCAAATACCGCTTTCATACACGATTCATCAAATCCATGAATAGCAGGCGCATTTGTTAATCCAAAAGGCATCACTTGAAATTCGAAATGTCCATATCGAGTACGGAAAGCTGTTATAGGAATATCTTCTTCCCTAACTCTCAGTTGATGATAACTAGACTTCAAATCGATCTTCGAGTATACACTTGATCCTTACAATTGATCGAACAAATCGTCAATCCTCGGCAGTGGATACCGATTCTTGACAGTCAATTTGTTAAGCTCTCTGTAATCAATACACATTCTAAAAGAACCATCTTTCTTCCGAACAAACAAAACAGGCGCACCCCACGGCGACAAACTTGGTCTAATAAATCCCTTATCCATCAATTCCTTCAATTGATCAGATAATTCTTTCATCTCAGATGGAGCTAAACGATACGGTGCACGAGCAACAAACAACGAAACACAGGAGCACTACACCTGTTGCTTTTATATACCCCATCATCTTCAAACAAGAAACAACTCTCAAACGAGAAGTATATTCATCTCCTTTCACAGTCAATACCCTATTCCTTAGCGGTATCTGAACTAATCTTTCTCCACAGACAATTACTGCACCATCACCAACTAACCAGTCCATTCCAATAATCACGTCAAAAGATCCTAACTCTATGGGCATCAAATCAATACTAAACACATAATTACCTAACTTCAAGGAACAACCTTTCAGTATAGAAATAGTGCTTACAACCTTACCATCAGCTAACTCCACATTATAACTAGTTGTCAATCTCACTGGTTCTCTATCCAATAGCTGACTGAATCTAACATCTATGAAACTTCTATCGGATCCAGAATCAAATAACACACTAGCATAACAAGCATCAAGTAAGAACGTAGCAGTCACCACGTTCGGCCCTTGAGGTTTGTCAGCATCTCCCACGACATAGGCTGGAGCAGCAATCCCAGCAGCAACAACAACAACATTGCCTCCCTGTCGTATGCCAACCCTCGGACAGTTCCCTTGCTTATGTCCACGGCCTCCACATCCAGAACAGTAAACGACCTTGACAGCATTAGCCCCAGTGGCTACACCCTTGTTTCTACAATCTGCCATCTTATGTCCGACCTTCCAACACTTGTTGCAAGCAGGTGGACAATTTCCAACATGATACAGATTACACCGACCACACTTCGGATTCACCTTGTTACCTTGATTTCCTGTAGCAGCACGAACACCATCATTCCTTCTCAAATTGTATTGCTGATTCCTATTCGGTCCTTGGTTATTGTTATTACGATAACCACCTCGATTCTGCCCTTGGCTTGAGTGTGCAGCTTCCCACTTTCTCTTATTTCCTTCAGCAATACTATCCTTTTGATCCTGCAGCTTTACATCCATTAAAGCATGAGCCATTTGAACAACTTCATCAAATGACTTGGGTTTCGACGAAGTAGTTTCTCCCTTGATATTACTAGATAAACCCCTAATATACTGCTTCATCTTCTTACGGTCATCAGCAAACGCATCAGGACACAACAAACATAAATCAGAAAATCTCCTTGTTTAAGCTACAATATCATTATTCCTCAACACCAAATGCCTCAATTCATCTTCCAACTGACCTAACTCTTCCTCAGGACAAAACTTAGCAGTCAACAGTCCCTTGGTCACAGTCCATGTTCTAGCATTAGCTTCAACCAACCCTACAGTAGCTACTTGACTATTCCACCAACTTAACGCGTCATCCTGAAAAGTAGCTGCAACAAATTTTACTTTACTAGCTTCTGAACATCCACTGATTTCAAAAGTACTTTCTATCTTCTCAATCCACCTCCTTAATTCCAATGCACCACCAGTACCACGAAATTGGGTAGGTCCACATTTCATGAAACTAGCATAAGAACATTCCTTCTGAACCTGCTGAACAGCAGCATTACCTTCAACTTGTCCCACAACATTTCCTTCTGCTTGTTCATCAGCATTACCTCCAGCCTGATTTCCAGCATTCCCTCCAACCTGACCAGCAGCATTCCTATTCTCAGCCTCTTGGTTCCTCGCAGCACGCTCAGCTTCCAAAGCTCTAGCGATAGCTTGCTCAATCATGGTAATAACAGTAGCAGTCGTCAATTTAGGCGGCATGTTTACAGGAAACTAACCAAACAATAATTTAGTAAAGTCAGAAAAATGCCTCCCAACTCCTTCCTGTAACCATAACATAAAAAGAACAAGTAAGTATTCATATCATGATCAGAAGAAGAATTTCTCTATCAAGAGGTAACATGGATACTACATGCACCAACAACACAACTCACAATGAATCATTAACCAATTCACAAAAGAACTAATAAGACAAATCATAAGTCATGAAGGTAATTTTGGATTGCTTTGGAAAATCTCCACAAAATTGTGACAAGTAATGTCACTACAATCCTTCATCACAACAAACTTAAAAGTCATTAAGTTTCATCACAAACTAGAGTACGAGTCTACATAAGTTCTATACAACAAGGCTAAATAAAAACAACATAAAGGACTAAACATCATATCCCCGCAGCTTCTTGTACATCGGCTCGTCATCACTGCTGCTATCATCATCCTCAGATTCTTCCTCCACTTTTTCCTTCCCTTTACGACTACCTCCTTCACTCGGCTTCACCAACACTTGAGCTTCAACCTGATTCGGCACATCACGAATCACAACACCTCGACTAGGAAAAGATCTCATCGGCAAATCCTACGCACTCAACCTAGCATTCCTTTCCTGCTCCCTACGCAACCTTTCAACTTGCCCACTCAAATTCAACACCATAGATCTCAATCTAACAACCTCATCCATTTCCCTTGCCCTAACAAACTCTGACCTCCTCACACTACCAACAAACCTGTCAAACTTTTTCTCATTCTGCTCAAACCTCCTAATCACACGAGTCTCAACCAAATACCTCTCAAACAAAGACCGATCAAACTTCTTAAGAAACCAGAAAATATCATCATAAGACCTAGGACTTGGACAATAAACCTTAGGAATACCATCATGAATAGATCAAGCACTAGCAGCCCTACTTGACTCAACAGGAACATCACCCCTAGCAAATGCAATCCCAGGCAAACTACTAATATAAGCATCACAAGTAGGAGTCGAAGAACGAACAACCGGTCGCTGACAATCTGGAACAGTCTGTGGCACAACATTAACCCTTGGAACATAACTACCTTGTATCAACTCAGGCTCTGTCTGACCAACTGCATTAAGTGGAATCCCATCATCTAAAAACTCAAAAGGCTCCTTATCGTCACTAGCACCAAAGTTATCTAGTTCCTCACCATCCACTACATTAGTCAAATCAATCCATCCATCCTCACGAGGTAAACCAACCATTTTCTACAATTATAAGGGTTAAGGATACTTAAGGTCATCGTTAATAAAATAATAATTAGTATGCAATGCTCATGCAAATGTCATACATTATCCATGTTATTCAACACAAGGCAAATGATGTTTATGCAATGCTCGCAAAAAAAATAAAAAATAAATATGATACTGACAAGCACTCAGCGTACTTTCAATAATTCCAATACAATATCGTAGTATTTACTTAATAAATACTCGGGAAATCATTTCAGTTATGAGGGATACATCTAAAATGCAAAACAAAACTAAAAGTGATCTTACCGGAGCGTTGTAGAGGAGTTGTGTGCTTTTGAAGAATAAATACTTTCGACACCAAAGTTATAGTTTAGGAAAATTTTCAAAATCGAACCAGTTCTCTATAACTTGCAGCTCTGATTACCAATCTCTAACACCCCCAATTTACATTGCGCAGCGGAAATACATAATTGGGTGCTAGACACAAGCATCATCACACAAGGTATATTGAACGACTCCAAATAGAGACGTTTTCACGAAATATAAATATGATTTTCATAAATGGTCTAAAATATAGATTTCAACCCAAATTGTACTGACACGATACCAGAGTAAAGCGTTTAGTCCCCATGGATCTCGACCAACAACCAACAAGTTTAGTACAGTACATCAACATAAAGTAAATTGTTCAACATTAAAAGGTAGAAACAGTTTTTAGACCAACATTCTTCCAAAAGCCAAGCACAACCTCCACAACAAAACTCCCTGCTCCATCACTTCCTATTACCTGAAATACATGCATAAAACGAGTCAACAATAATGTTGAGCGAATCTATAGGTTTATCAAATCACATTTGAACACAAGAAGAAAATCAATCATAATCATTTATAGAATTGTCGTACACACAATCTATAATCAAGGCAGTAATAATAATGATATTATTAAACAAACATTGTATTTAAGCTCATGACACTGACCCCTTAATCAAATAGTCACCTACGCCAAATGCCGGCATGACTAGAATAAAACCATTGCCCCGCTAGGGTATCAGTTGCTAGAATACCACAATCTTATTCACGTAAAATTATCCTTCCCAGCGGGTTACTCAACGTAATGCCCTGGTCTCGGATAGGGTGGTCAACCCAATAGTACTATCATTAGAATAAGCAGCTATTCCCGACTCACAACATCAAGTCAGAAGACAGTTAACAGCTCATGAATTTAGGGTCTTTAGCAACAAGTTACTCAATACAATGAAATCAACTTTAGGCAACATTCGGGTCTAACAATTACTCATGACTAGTGTTCATTTATTTTCAAATAGCATGTATCCCCCTCGCGGGTATTAAATAATTAAAACGAGTAGAAAGCGAGGCTATAGACTCACCTTAGTATAAGCGATCTAACGAGATGATCGTCGACGATAATGGATGCCTTTCAAACACGAGAACCGCTACCTATCAAATAAGGCGCGTTCATTAATAATGACACGAGAAATAAATCATACGTAACAAAATCAAATTCAAACTCATAAAATCAAGATAAACTCGAGAGAAAACGATATAAATAACTTCATTATACTTTACTACACATTTACTTAACCATTTTATACTTTTTACAAAGTTCGTCGGTACATACTACATGTACTAGCTTATTTACCCCTTTTAAACTCGTCAACCGTTTATGAAACGACTCGATAAACTAACTTAATATATATAGAAAGTCCTCTTACAAGTTTATCAAATGAAATTACTTCTAAAGTACTTTACCCGACTCATTTTCAAACTACAAAATCCGGACAGATTTACGTTAATTTTTCATACAACCGTTTTAACTTATTTAAACGACTCCGTTTAATAAACCGACACTCGGGTTTTAAAGTTAACTCAACCTATAAAGTAAACACCTCATTATCAGTAGGTTTCATTTTTCAAAACATCCATTTAGAGTCCCCGAGATTCGATCCAAATATCGACAACAACAATTTGTAGTGCCGATACTCGTCTCCCGGTACACGATCATTCAAAACATCATAACTTCGTGCTCGTTTTGAGCTAGAAGCTCTATCTTATATCAAATCGAAGCTAAGAAAATTATCTACAACCCTATACTATAAGTTAAGCCATTTTCAAAACTTTAAAATTCGGATTTTACCTTTTACTTACTGTTATAAAATGACTACTCAAAATTTGTACAAAATCAACTTTTTGATAAAAACCAACCATGGAAATGATCATTACTATACCCTAATATCATCATACATCAACCATAACATCAAAATAATAATCAAAATAAAAATCTTAAGATCAAAATGAAGTTTCTAACAAGATTTTTAGCAAAAACCACCATGGATCATCATGATAATGCCATGCATGATCATAGCTCCTACATACCAACATCAAGAAAAAAAAGTGCTTGCATGTGTAAAATTCTTACACCAATGTGATCCTTATGCAAATATAAGATTGTGTCTAGTGTTAGTTTAGCTCAAAAAATCATAAAACTTGAGTTAAAATTGATCAAATGGTGGTTTTGGGTGGTGAGGGGGTTCACGGCACACAAGAGAGAGAGAGAGATGAGTGGAAATTTTTTAAGTGTAAAAATGTGTAGTGTGTGTTAGTTTCTAGTTTATGACCAAGTTGCAATTTAGTGAAAGTTGTGGCTAGAAATGTAAATAGTTAGCTAAAAAGCGGGAAATAACTATTAGTTAATTTTCAAAATATTTACGTGGCTCGGGTTTCATAAAGATACTTTTAAAAATTTTAAACGTACCTTAAAAATAATAATATCGACTCTCGACTCGACTTAACACGTCATTTAAAATAAAACCTCGAAAATAATAAAAATAGAACAACCGACAATAAAACGTAAAATATTTGGCATCCATCGACCTCACGCTTGCTAATACTCCTTATACTTAATAAATATTAAATATAGACCTTCCAACATCAGTTTAAACTTAAACCTCCAAAATAAATATCGTTCAAACTCATCCAAAAATTTCAAAAATAATCGTTAAATAAGATTAAATAATGACCTCGATTTTGGGTTGTCACATTTAATCATGCCTCCATGATAGTCATGGTTGGTTTTCATTAATCATGCTTTCATGCTAATTATCGTTGAATTTTGTTTAACCATATTTTTGGTATTTCTCTATACAACTTGAATGATGTCTACGCTGGAATGGCTAGGCTATCATGTTGCTCGCCTCAGTTTGGTTTCTAACCGTTTAATCAATTTTCCCTTTTAAATCACGTTAGGTGGTTGACACCATACCGATCATCTCATGTGCATTCCACGTGTACTCCACGTATCGTATTCCACGTGTACTTAATGTACCACATTCTATGTATACTCCATGTACCGTATTCCATGTGTACTACACGTACCGTGATCCATGTGTATTTTACCTACAATATTCCATGAGTATTCGTTAGTCGATTTTGAATCACCCCCGGCATATTCTACTTGCTGATATTCTACAAGATGCTGATGCCGCTCATAACCTGGAGGCGTTACTAAATGTTGATGCTGCTTCTTATTTGGGGACGCTACGAGATGCTGATGCTGTTTACAACTTGAAGATCCTACAAGACGAAGACAAAGGCGTTAGATCAAATCGATCGGATGAGAAGATGCGTCACCACTAGACAATTTCCATCATAATCCATGTACCTACCTTTTTAGTTATATGTCACACGTCATTCAGTGGTTTTTTCAGTCATATGAGTGGGAACCGGTACCAGCCGGCCTGTAAAACCCGCATTCAAAACCTATGAACAGTACACGTGAACAGTAACTTACGAAAACACGGTAAAATTTAAACTTTCTATTTATAATATTAATACACGTGTCACGACAATAAATAACGAACAATCATGAATATTATAAATGTGACACGATCACGAATACCAAAATCAAGAATAATAAATCACGAACGCACACCTTAATTATTTAACACACGAAAAACTATGGGTTTACCCCATGGTGGGCCCCTATGCCGCGGCTAGAATAAGAGAAGGGAGGCCAAGTGGGCCTTTTGGCCCAAAGCCAATTTTAATAAAAACATCTAGAGGAAACATTTTTCATTATTTTTAGGTTTACAGAAAAATTTGTCCTCTTCCTCCTTGTTTCATCATAGCCGCCGGCCACATCAAGAAAAGGGCAAACCCGGACGATTTTTGTGTTTGTTTAATTATTCGTGATCACCTCGTCATTTTACATGCATTGGTATATTCAAAAATATTTTCTTTTCATTTTTATTTTCTTATGATTTCATGATTAAAATTTAATTAATCACATGAACATGTAATGGAATAACCTAGGATTAATTAAATTTGTCAAGGGTGCGTTTGGTTTGTGGTTTGGACCGACCGAGACACCGAGACCCCAAGGGGGGGGGGTGCTCAGCTTGTTTTTAATCACCACCACCGAGACCATAAAGGTATCAGCTTGGTTGTGTGAGGCTCGGACGCAGCAGGAAACCCCCGACCAAGGGTCGGGGTGTGTTTTGTTTTCGGTTTGTGTGCACCGAGACACCACCGAGACCCCAATGGGGCTCGGTTGGTTGTGTTTGATCGGACCCGAGACCAAAGGGACCCCGACTTCAAGTCGGGGATGTTTACATGTTTAGTTGATTAAGTAGTGTCAACCGAGACCCATCCAAGGTCTCGGTGGGACTTGTTTATAGCTTACTTGGTTCGGCTTAATTAAAACACGGGCTCGGGATTCGGGTTTTTATAAAAACTATTTTTATAAGTCATGTTATATTAAACTGTAGGTTAATTAATTTATTAAATTAATTCATGTATAACCTAAGGTATTTATACTTAGTCATTTTAATCAAAACATGTATTTTAATTAAAATTATATAACGTATAGTTTAATTAAATTAACCAGTTATTTAATTATCTCGCTATAACCATGACTTGTATTGTACTAATTTAACTTCACTTATTATTTATAACTTAACTTAAATCTAATTATGGAAACGTACTAATTTTGGGAACTTTCTATTTTTGGAAACTTTCTATTTTTCGAAACTTTCTATTTTTGGAAACTTACTATTTATAAAAACCTGCTATTTTTAGAAAGTTACTTAGTATTACAATACAAGTATTATAATACACTAATACATGAATAATACTCAATAGAACATCATAATAACTAAAGTTAAACACAGTAAACAGTAAGACATGATAGAATACGCATAACATGCTAATAACACACAGAACCAGTAAAATACATGAAATTCAGACAACTCATACACGTCCATATTTATTATGTAGTCTTATCCGTCAAGGCGGATTAGTCTTCATCATTTCCGTTAGCTTCTACTGGACATAAGGTACGGATTTTCCGTCCTTCAGTAAGGACAATCTTTTCTTTCATTAGGATTTCCCGTATGCAGCCAACTGTTTTCCCAAGTAGATACAGACAAAATGCTTATGTTTATTAGTTACCTTAGCCATATACATGCATGACCAGTTTCACCTAGTTATGGAGGTACCATAACCATAACACTAGAGGCACTAGTGTTATGACTTCACCACAGCGGAGTGATGGCTCGTGGCATCCCTTTTCAGTTATTTGGCCTTTTATTATTATATTATCATGTGGAGCGTACGGGTGCATCCTAGTTACATGTTTCAGTCAGGATTTCATGGTGAATATGGTGTATGCCTTACATCCTTCACAAGGAGTTGATCCCTCCTACCCACTTACTTGTTAATTAGAGGCAACCCCTCTAATTGCATGATGAGGTCTCCCCTCCAAGTATTCATGCATGTTGTTGACCTCATGACCTATATTGGCTATTCTGGTACATTAACTAATACAGATTTTCATAAGTAACATAAGCTATGTTTTCAGAACTAAAATCAGTGAACTTGACATACAACTAGGTTTACTAGGACTTATTCATTTCCGCTGCCATTCATGCTTTATATTCTTTATATGCTTCTATAATCTATGTTTTTCCATGCTTTATTGTATATCCGTGCACTGAGCGTTATGCTCAGCCGTCTACTTTTACATGTTCCCAAACGGCAGGTACACAAGGACGAAAGTAGGAACTCCAGAGTATGTGCATTTGGATTGGAAGCTATACGGCCTTAATACTTCACTTTTTGGCTAAGTATAAAATCTTGTAGTCCCAAGTCTTTTGGAATTGAAAATCGGTCTTAAGTGCGACTCAATCGTCTTTTGGTGAATCAAGAGAATGGTTTGGTTGGTGTCTATTTTTTAGTCTAAATGCAAGTAATTTAAAGCTGTCGTTGAGGAAAATGGAAATCTTAGAATTAAACTACAAATGAAAGTTTGAAACTTTGGAAACTAAATTGTAAATGATTTAAAACTAGAAGAGATGTTTAAAATTTACTAAGACTAAAAGCGGGAAAAAGTGAATTTGAAAACTTAGAAAAATAGAACTAGTTCTAAAAGAAAGATGCACTGCGATCGCACTCAGATCGCAGCCATCCCATCGCAATGCTCCATCGTGACACACTATCGTAACCTACCATCGTTACCTGATCGGAATGGGATCGTACCCTCCAATCGCAACCTGTTCGCAATGTGGAGATCGTAACTACCAATCGCACTCAAGGCGAATTCAACAGAATAGATCTGATCGTACTCACTAGTACGATGAAGAGCGATCGTACTACCAGGTCGCAACCACGATCGCAATGCGGGATCGTGGTCTTAGATCGTGGTTCCGGATCGTAACCAACCAATCGCAATCAATGCGATCAAAGCAAAAGGGAGAGAACCGATCACACCCAGATCGCAAGAAGTGATCGTAGGCAAGGATCGCACCAGGGAAGTAACTAACTGATCGCACCCTAATCGATCGAAGCCAAGGATCGTACCAAGCAAACCCTTGTCAGATAAAAGTGGCGTCCAAAGGGGAATAAGCTCAATCCAATAAGTAGTAACCAAATAGAGATTTTCAAACTTATGAAAGAGTTAATAAATGCAAATTCTAAAACTTTTGAAACCTAAATCAATCAAACTTCCATAAGACGGATTTAAAATCAATCTATTTTGCAAAACTTAAAGAGTAAATAAGCCAAACAATCGAATAAGCCAATAAGCATGAAGAGCTTATAGCTTATTCGTTCAACAGCTTATGTAGAACAAGAAAACTTACACTTTTAATCACGAAACACCACCACGATCATCACGAATCGAGAACCATTCGGATTAAACATGAGTTTTCGGATTAAGAACAAGTAAAATAAAGAAAGGTAAAGGAAGATTAGAGAACAAAAAGCTTAACTTGAATAGATAGATGAAATCCAAATACAAGAATGATGAAAGCTTAAAAGAAAGGAAGAATGAAAAACTTAGTGAGAGAAAGTATAGAACTTTCTCTCTCTAAAACTAGAAAGTAAACTAAAAAAAATAAAAACTAGCTAACCCCCCTCCTAATGTGATTAGGAGGATATTTATAGGGAAGTGGGAGGCATGTGTGGTGCTTTCTTCTTTCTTTTCCTTCTCGACTCGACTTTAATTCTTTGTCTTTCTCGATGTCGTCTCGGGATTAATTAAACTCGTCTTAACATTTCTTCATTTATTTAGACTCGAGTTCTTCGACTTCATTAACTTCCTTCTTTAGACTTGTTCTTCGATAAATCTTTAGAATAGGTCTTGGACTTCCGTTCTTTTTGCACTCTCGATCTTTTGACTTCGTCTTTTCCCGTTTTCTTCGATAAAAGCCCGTGAAAGACCGTGTTTTCTTCCTTTTTAATCTTTTGGTCCTAAAACACAATAAAAACACAAACCACGCATAATTCCGACTTTTACGACATAAATCACACGTTTCGCTCTTGTTATTATTGGAAATAAGCGGTAAAAGGATAAGTGTTTTCACACTTATTAAATCCCCTACACTTGACCATTGTAATGCCCTCATGCAATGCATTAATTTAAAGCACGGTTTACATTTTCCATCATAAATAACCCACCTTGGCCTTTTTTAAATACTAAACATAAAAAGATAGAACAAGTAAAGAAATCAAACACTTACATTGGTTTTGGCAGCCACGAACGTTTATCATCCTCAAGTTTCACGTTCCCCATACCAAGCTTAAAAACGAGATCATTGTTATTATAAGTTAGCAAACCATCACGAACTCATGTGGGCCAATTACTTACTTAGACCCCCTTATTCCTAGGTGTATATTTTATTTTATTTTTGTCTTGAATGATCACGAGGATGCATTGTTTGACTTATTTCGATAGTTATTTAGGCCGAAAATAAAGTGAACGATTTAATCAATAGTTAGCTAAAGGACCAAATATTTTAAAACTGCTTCTCGGGACCTCATAAAGTTCATATCTTGGCATAACTCGCTTCACGATTTGAGACCTTTCTCGGACCGATATTTAGCAGCGACTTCATACTTCGAATCTTGAGAGACGTTCATGAAATAATGGTCTTCTCTTCATAATAGGAATGTCTTCACTTGAAGTTTTGAGAGATTCTTCATCTTTGGACCACGACTTCTTCATTTTTCTCCAATCTTTATTTTGGACTTTGATATATAACGATCCGCCTCTTTTTAGGACTTGGATCTATTTATCCTCATACCTTGTTAGGGTCTTTTCGGATAGACTTCTCCATGATCTTTAGGGGAGTATTTGCTTTTCGTCGTGTGTCTCGATCCTTCATATTGATTTTCGATAAATGATTCTTCACATCACTTTTGGATCTTTAGAAACAAACTGTAGCCCTCATGCCTTGTTAGGGCCTTTTCGGACTCGCCAATCTTCGCGTCCTGCTTCAATAAGTTATGCCTTGGCTATGAACTCTAATCCGTACCGAGCAACTTTTAACCGATCTGGGGCTAGAAGCTAAGTAACCTTTTAAATCGTACAACCTTATTTATTGCAGATAAATTTATTTAACAAGCGATGGGAGAATAGGCTTATAATTAACTCACATAAATTCACGAAAGAATACCGAACTTATAATTGACTCTATCATCTCTCGTTCTCCACAGTTTAAAATCTCAAGGAATGAGACTCGTGGATGCTTAGCCTATTAAATCAAAGTTTTGGGTTTTCGAGTCATCTATAGGATCTTGCAAATTCTTAGACTTTTTCAAGTTTTAGAGATCGCATTTTAAAGTTCCCTTGATAAATGACTCTCTAGGATCAATTATAGGAACTTGCGAAAAGTTCTTGTTCTTAACCCGTGGGAGTTAAGACTTTCGCGTTTTATAGCTTCCTATATAAAAGCCTAGCAAAACTTGACTTAAACACGTTAAGGATACTAGCTAGAGTAAACTTAGATAAGTAAACTCGGGTTGAGTCAAAATATTCATGACTAAGAAAAATTTAAAACCACTTTATTTAAAATTTATTCTAGCAAGGAAAGAAAATAAACATAATAAAGGAAAATGCAACTATACAACTAGGCAAAAATAGATTAAAAATTTTGAAAAATGTCGAAAAATCAAATTTTCCGGTTAAAATGAGTGCAAATTCATGGAAAAGGCCACTTACTTCGATAGAAGTCCCCCTACACTTGAGATAAACATTGTCCTCAATGTTTAAGCATGTGGGAGTAAACTCCCCTACACTTATGACATTGTGCACTTTGTTTAAATCTTGCTAAGGAAAGGACAACTAAAGTGAATTCAATGTGAACATATATAAAATATGAAATATTGAATCACAAGATTTTAGGATAGAACCGGGAAGATGGGAACACGGTATCACGGTTCGTCAAAGTCATCAAGGTTCTCTTTGAAGCTTTAATCCCTGCACAGCACAAGAAACAAGACAACAAACACATACGGGGCTCCCCCTACACTTATTATGAAAGCAGTAAAGGATAGATCACGGGTTGCCTCCCGAGAAGCGCTTGTTTTTGATAACCGAGTCACGAGCCTGACTCGACCCAAATTTAGTTCATGGGGAACGTGGTGAGGGATGGAATCATCTCATGGGAGATGTCCTCACCAAAGTACTGTTTCAAACGCTGGCCATTCACCTTGAAATTGGGCCCATTTGGCTGAGAAAGCTCAATGGTCCCATACGGAAAGACTTTAGCGACGGTGAATGGACCAGACCAGCGGCTCTTCAACTTGCCAGAGAAGATCTTCAACCGAGAGTTAAAAAGTAAGACGTGATCACCAACGTGTAACTCTCGGTTCTTGATTTTTGCGTCATGAATGATCTTCGTCTTCTCCTTGTAGATCAGCGAGTTCTCATAAGCTTCATTCCTCAGTTCATTGAGCTCGTTGAGTTGAATCTTGCGATGATCACCGGCTTTGTTGATGTCGAAGTTAGCCCACTTCAAGGCCAAGTGCGCCTTATGTTCCAGCTCGATGGGAAGGTGGCATGCTTTTCCGTACACAAGACGATAAGGTGTACAACCGATCGGGGTCTTATAAGCAGTGCGGAAAGCCCACAAAGCATCATCTAACTTATCGGCCCACGCGGCGCGATGCTCTCCCACAGTACGCTCCAAAATTCTCTTTAGTCCACGGTTGGATATCTCGGCTTACCCATTGGTTTGGGGATGATAGGCGGTGGAAAGACGGTGATCAACACCATACTTAGCCATGACTCTTGCAAATTGATCGTTGCAAAAATGAGTCCCGCGGTCACTGATAATAGCACGAGGAACGCCGAATCGAGCGAAAAGCTGCTTCAAAAAGTTCACAACCACCCTCGCATCGTTCGTAGGGAGAGCCTTAGCTTCAACCCATTTAGAAACGTAGTCAACTGCGACGAGGATGTACTTGTTCCCTTTGGAGGATGGAAATGGCCCCATAAAGTCGATGCCCCATACATCAAAGATTTCACATTCCGGTATGAAATTTTGAGGCATCTCATCCTTATGTGTGATCTTGCCTTGGCGTTGGCAAGCATCACAATGCTTAACCATTTCGTGAGCATCACGATAAATGGTGGGCCAATAGAATCCAGAATCAAACACTTTCTTAGCTGTGTAGTTGGGACCAAAGTGACCACCGGTGGGTCCTTTGTGGCAAGCTTGGAGAATGTCAAAGGTTGCCGGTCCGTCAACACATCGACGAATGATCAGATCAACACATTGTTTGAATAGATAAGGGTCATCCCAAAAGTAAGTCTTAACATCATTCAAGAACTTCTTCTTTTATTAGGATGTTAACCCTTTGATGAGGATACCACCCGCTAAGTAGTTTGCAATGTCCGCAAACCACGGGGTGTCATCAAGATTGAGATTTATAGACATTAAGGTCTCAAGGGGGAAAGAATCATTGATCTCTTTGTGCGGATGATCCCCTTGATATGGATCCTCAAGTCTGCTCAGATGATCCACGGCCAGGTTTTCGGCTCCCTTCTTGTCGCGAATTTCAATGTTGAATTCTTGAAGGAGTAAAACCCAGCGAAGAAGTCTTGGCTTAGAATCATGCTTAGTCATCAAGTACTTCAACGCGGAATGGTCCGTGTATACGATGGTGGGGGATAAAACAAGATAGGGGCGAAATTTTTCAAAAGCATAGACAACAGCTAAAAACTATTTTTCGGTTGTCGTATAATGCAATTGAGCCCCCGTCATTGTTTTGCTAGCATAGTGGATTGGTTGGAAGTGTTTATTCACTCGTTGGCCCAAAACCGCACCAATAGCAAAGTCGCTAGCATCGCACATCAATTCAAAAGGCAGCTCCCAATTAGGGGTAATCAAGACTGGTGCCTTAGTTAGCTTATCCTTAAGAAGATTAAAGGCTTCGAGACACTCTTTAGAAAAGATAAAAGGAGTATCTTTTTCCAAAAGGTGGGTCATCGGGCGAGCGATTTTAGAGAAATCCTGAATGAATCGACGATAGAAGCCCGCATGACCCAAAAAACTTCTCACACCCTTCACGGTTGAAGGTGGAGGTAATTTGGCTATGACATCTACTTTAGCACGGTCGACTTCAAGACCGGATTTAGAGATTTTGTGTCCTAGCACAATGCCTTCTTTTACCATAAAATGGCATTTTTCCCAATTCAGAACAAGGCGAGTGTCTTCGCACTGCTTAAGCATACGTTCTAAATTGGCAAGGCAAGAAGAGAAGGAATCCCCAAAGACCAAGAAATCATCCATGAATACTTCCATGGTTTGCTCAACCATGTCATGGAAGATAGCCAACATGCACCTTTGGAAAGTCCCGGGGGCATTGCATAAGCCAAAAGGCATCCTTTTGTAAGCAAATGTGCCATAGGGATAAGTGAATGTTGTCTTCGCTTGATCTTGGGGATCGATGGGTATTTGGAAATAACCCGAGAAACCATCAAGAAAGCAGTAATATTCATTACCCGCTAAACGTTCAAGCATTTGGTCCATAAAAGGTAGAGGGAAATGATCCTTTCTCATGGCATCATTGAGTTTGCGGTAGTCTATACAAACTCTCCACCCAGTAACGAGACGGGTAGGAATCAACTTGTTGTTTGCATTGGGCACAACGGTGATGCCGCCTTTCTTAGGCACACAATGGACTGGACTAACCCATGGTGAATCCGAAATAGGGTAAATCATACCCGTATCAAGAAGTTTGATAACCTCTTTTTTGATGACTTCATGGATTTTAGGATTCACCCTTCGTTGGCTTTGAATAGTGGGCTTAAAGTCGTCCTCTATGAGAATTTTATGTGTCCAGAAGTGAGGATCAATTCCACGGATGTCGGAGATTTTCCAAGCGATAGCTCGTTTATGCTTCTTCAACACAGCCACAAGTCGGGCTTTTTCTTCTTCTTTCAGGTCCTTTGCGATGATGACTGGTAACTTCTCGTTGTCTTCAAGGAAAACGTACTCAAGATGAGGAGGTAGGTCCTTAAGCTCAAGAGTAGGAGGATCCTCAATAGATGGTGTAACTAACGATGGATCATCATTAGTCACCTCTTTAGGAGAAGGAGGAGAAAACGGGTCCTCATTGAGAAGTCTCTCTATAGTACGAATGTCTTCATCCCAATTGGTGGGCGAATTATCATACTTAATATCGAGAGGACCCAAGCTAGCTTTGAAATCATCCAAGTCCTTTCTCCAAAAGGAGTCAATGCCGGAGCAATTGAGGCAACGGTCTCAACATTGGGTAGAGAAGAAAGAGTACTTTTGCAAGCATCATGAAAATGTTCTTCACAAGCCTCATCGAGAACATCAATAGCATTAACACTCTCATATGAATAAGGTTGCTTAGAAATCTTACCCATGTTGAAGACAATTTTATCGTCACCAACTCTCATGATTATTTCTCCCGCGGCTACATCAATGAGAGTGCGACCGGTCCTCAGGAATGGACGTCCAACGGGTAATGGAACACGAGGATCCATCTCGTAGTCAACGACAACAAAATCCGCCGGGAAGGTGAATTTGTCAACGCCAACAAAGACATCTTCGGCTATCCCCACTGGATAAGCAACCGTACGGTTGGCTAATTCCAAAGTCATTTTGGTGGGGACTAGCTCGGGGAGAGATAATTTCTTCCAAACACTTAAAGGCATTAAGTTTATACTGGCACCTAGATCGGCTAGGTCCATGCAATTCTCTACTCCCGGGAAGTTGCAAGGAATCAAGAAATGACCCGGATCACCAAGTTTGGTGGTCAATTTACTTAAGAGCACTGCAGAGCAGTTCTCATTAAGTTGGGTCTGAGCAATGTCAAGAAGCTTTTCCTTATCACTTAGAAGATCTTTAAACATTTTAGCGTATTTAGGCATGTGAGCGAGAGCCTCGGCAAAGGAGATGTTAAAATTCAATTGTTTAAACATTTTTAGAAAGTTTGAAACCTGAATATCATCCTTGCTCTTTTGCTTCTCTTTCCTCAACCTTGAAGGATAAGGTATATTGGATGAAGAAGAAGGCTTAAAGGGAGTAGGATCACTCACAACCACGGGTGGTGGGGAAATGGGGATAGAAGGTGAAGGAGGTGAGGAAAGTTGCTCTTTTTCCTTGTTCACAATCACAGGTAGAGGTGTAGGAAGCTCGGGTTCCATATAACCTTTTCCACTACGAGTGGTGATTGCTTTCATCTCCCCTCTTGGATTCGCAACGGTATTACTC
Source organism: Glebionis coronaria (assembly GCA_025667525.1). Lineage (NCBI taxonomy): Eukaryota > Viridiplantae > Streptophyta > Magnoliopsida > Asterales > Asteraceae > Glebionis > Glebionis coronaria. The sequence goes on from CM046875.1 coordinate 101,043,417, forward strand.
GGAAGAGTACCCGAAGAAGAGGGTTGATTACCTTGGATGAGCGAACCAATCATATCACGAAGGTTAACCGCTTGAGTATTGAAAGAGTCTCTCATGTTTGCATGAATTTCATTGCTGTGTTTTGCCATGTCATTCCGAAGCTCGGCTCGAATATCGTTCCCTTGTTTTGCCATTTCTCCCTTCAAGTTGCGGACTTGACTCTGAAGATTCGTCACCATCTCTCGATTAGTCTTCATGAATGTCTCGACGTCTGGACTCACTGCCATCGGTTGATTGAGAGGTGGAGCTTGGTAAGCTTGAGAATTTCCTTGAGGTGGGTATAGGTTTCGTTGGGATTGATATTGATTGTTTGCACGAGGTTGGGATTGGTTGTTTTGGTTGTAGCTTTGTTGTTGGTTTTGGTTTGGAGGAGGGAAATCGGGAGGAGCAAGATAATTGTTGGAACGATAACTTAGCAAGCTACGGTCTCCTTGAGGGCGAGCTTGATAGCCTCCCGTGGGATAAGTACCGTAAGCTGCGTTAACGTTTTCAGAAAAATTGCCTTGGGTAGAAGGACAATCATTGTAAGAATGAGGACCACCACATGTGTCACAAGAAATAGCAACGGCTTTAGCTTGTTGAAAGTGGTTTGTGGCCATGGACATGAAATCCTTGTGCATACTCGCGATTTGTCGGGTAAGTTCGTATATCTCGGGATTAGAAGTAGTAGAAGAAACATTGACTCTCTAATTAGATCTTGAGGATGCGGATGAATCCCAATTCTTGTGGTGAGTAGTCATGTTTTCAATCAACTCTCGACACTCCTCCGGTCTCCTTTTCATAAAGGTACCACCGGCGGCGGCATTGATCGTGTCACGATCACGAAAAGTGAGACCATTGTAGAAGGTGTCAATGAGAGTGACGGGGAGCATATTGTGATTAGGACAGCGGTCGATCAAATCATTGTATCGTTCCCAAGCATCGAAAAGCGATTCATCATTGTCTTGCATGAATCCACTGATTTGGTTACGAAGGCTAGTGACCATGGATGGAGGGAAGTAGCGCGATAAAAAGCGTTGAGTCATGTCATTCCACGTTGTTGATCCCAAACTTAGATCGATTAAGCTTTGTGTATACGAGATTAGATCAAGTACTACACGTAGAGAAACCTTTGCTTATGAATAAAGTAACAAAGTGTTATGCGGAATTAACACTTGATCTAAAACACAAAAGGTTAAACAAACTTTCACTTGTATTAGAATGATTCTTGTTGATTACAATGAAAGAGTTTAACTTGCGAATACTTATGAAAACTAATATTAAACATTAACCTAAAAGATCTTCTTTTATAGAGCAAGAAGTCTTGTACAATAAGCTACGAATCAACTATTCTAGGTAAAGATAAACATAGAAAATACATTGTCGTCTCTATCCTTACTAGAAGTATTCTAGAATATAATAAACGTGTAGCTCACATCTTCTATCAGTGCTTGTCTTCAATCTGTCAACGCTTGACTTTAACTTGTCAACGCTTATGCTGTCAGCGCTCACTTTACTCTTGTCAACGCTTGAGTTGTTCTTGTCAGCGTTCAAGTGTTCTGGCCTAAATTTATTCCCAACAATCCTCCCCTAAACTTGATATCCACTCTTATGATCAAGTTTCTGAATAAACATTAAGAACTTGGAGGAGTCTGACAAACCTTATCATATTGGTAATAAATAAATCTGATCAAATTCTTTGCCACATCACTTGTATAGTCTATCTCTAACTGGGTGTCCTTCATCTTCTCCAAAACAGCCTTGGATATGAAATACTGAGCATCTACAAGCAAATACTCAGCAAACTTTGTAGAACTCAAATGGTATACACCAGCAGCTGAATATAACCTCCATTGAAGACCACTGAGGTCATCTTCAAGATCCTTCCATATTTCAGGATCTTCTTCTTTTGTCCCACACATTCTTTTGAATGTGGTCCAAAGTTTTATTCCATTGGCTGAAGTTGGTGCTTCAGCCTCATACTTGGTCTCTAGCAACCTCCAAAGGTCCACCAAGTCTTCTCTGTCACAACTTGCAAATAAAGATATGAGAGTGGTAAAAGTGTGTACCTCCTTGCCAAATCTTCCAATTTTCCAGAATCCACATTCATCTTCCTCATAACTTACAATTGGATTCCTGGAATCTAGTGGTAACACATGCACCATATCTGAAGCTTCTAATGGGGAGAGCTTGAGACTCTTTCTAATGATTGCTTCACTTGGATATAGTTGATTCATATCTTTTGGAAACTCAAGAATAAATCCCTTCTTTACTGGTCTAGGAACTATCATAGCTTTCTTGATTGCCATCTCTTCTGCAAGTTGCTCCTTTCTTTCATCTGAAAGAAGTCTGAAAGTGTTTTCTTCTTGCACTTTCACCCAAATAGGATAAGCCCTATGTTCCAACTCATCAAATGTCAAAGCCTTCAGCTTCTGATGTGTCCATCCAACTCCATGACATTTGAGCAACATAAAGTAGAGCTTCCTTCTATCCCTTTTCAATTCAGAGAGAATGTTGCTTGCCTTGTACTTCAACATCACCTTACAATCCTTCTGAACTCTAAGAAGTATTTCCAAACCCCATATCTGATCTGAAATGGTCAAGTCTGGATTATCCATACAGCTTTCTTCCCAAGAATTGTACATCTGAACTACCTCTGGCATATCAAAATCAATTTGCAACTTCAAATCTCTCAGCTTTTCCTTAGCAAGCTCATCACCATACTCAAGTCTTTCTGGTTCAACAATCATCACACTTGAATCTGAGCTAGCTCCATCACTTTCTTCAGAAGTCACAACAAATGGTGACTTTTCCTTTTCACCTTGTTCCATCATTTGCTCAGCCAATCTTCTATCAAATTCAACCTGAGCTGCATTCTTTGGAACAATTTCTTCTACCAACTTACCCTTACCCTTATCTGTTGGTGCAATTGTTGGTAGGGTAGATGATAATACCTGAGTAGGAACATCTTTGATGATAGATGATGACTGGAATACATCACCTCCATATGCAGATCTGTCAACGCCCAAATTTCCTCTATCAGCGCCCAAATTACTTCTGTCAGCGTCCAAACTTGTCTTGTCAACGCTCAAATATTTTCCCTCAGCGCCTTGTGTAACCTCTCTCAACATATCTGTAAATGATAAATTTAAATTGGTTGGAGAGATCAAGGACGTATCAAAACCTGTTTGTTCCTTCAAAGTAGTAAGAGCTTCAGCAACATCCAATGATTGTCCATCTTGACTGCTCTTATCACTCAGATTTCTTTGAGCTTCCTCCCCTTTGGAAGACTCCTCCATACCTCCCCTTGAATGAGCACTCTCCAAAACAACAATCCTCTCCCTCAATTCCTTGAGTTCAAGGCCTTGGTTACTGACAATTTGTACTAAGTCTGCATTTTGCTTTTGCAAGCTAATGCAGACAGCCGTCAATTCTAAAAGCGTCATTGGTTCCAGGCTGCCCTCTTCCAAAATGGGGATTTGACCTCCCAAGTCAGGTTCATTGGGCATGGATGAGGACTTAATTATGGTGGGACTGCCTTGGCCAGCTTCTAAGCCAGAACCAATAGTCCCAGCCTCATCCAGGTCACCAGCCATACTTGTGGTGGTGGTTCTCTCTGCTACATGGCTAGGACCACCAGAGGAGAACACTCCAGCAGTCCTTTGGCGTTTAATCAACCTATATTCAGGTGGTGTGGAAGATGGTGTAGAAGAAGATGTAGATGTGGGTTGGTTAAGGGGTGTTTGGAATTGTGATGGTTGGGTGTCAGCGTTGGAAATAGGCACATCAACGCCCACATTAGATGTGTCAGCGTCAAAGGGATTTTGGTCTATTTGCATTTGGTCAGGTGAGGGTAAAGGTTCAGGAATAGGTTCAAGTTGTGGGTGAGGGTCAATATGAGGTTGGGGGTCTGGTTGGGGTTGTGCTGCTGCAATAACAGCAAGCATGGCTGGGGTTAATGGTAGGTCTCTATGAGGTGGTGAATTCATCTTGGTAAAAATAGCCTGCTTTTGTTCAGGGATCTTATAAAAATCATTGTGATCCCTTGAACAATATCTTTGAGCATCAAAAACCATTTGCAGAAAACGGGGATAAGCTAAAGTCATTTTCGTCCCCTTGTTTTTACACATTCCTTCAAAAATCATTTTAGACCAGTTATAATTTTGCCCTGTTGCAATACACACAATAGCAGTTGCAATGGATCTATTGATCTCATTGTGTGCAGTACATTTGGGACTCAAACATTGAAGGAGAATGTGAATTAGGTACTTCCAGGCTGGGGGAAACTCCTGCTTATGGTACTTATTAAGAGTACCTTCATCAGGAATAGGGTATCCCAAAGCCCTAAGCCCTTGTTCTATTTCAGATATGGGAAGCATGGTTATACCATCAGCATCATTGAGATGCAAGGCCTGGCGTACCAAGGCCTCAGTAACCACCCAAGGTCTCCCATGTACAATAGAAGTCAATGTTGTCACTCCATTAACTGTTGAGGAACTAACAGTGTTCCAAAACTGTTTAATGTGTGTGACTGGAATGAGTGGTGCATGAGAAAGAGCATACCTTAATGGGGATGCATTCAAATACTCCACCATCTGTGTGTATTGAGGGAACAAAGTATTATCAGCAACAAGATAAGCAATCATGTTGTGTTGAGACTTGAACCCCAAATCCAATTCTGCTGAGTTAAATCTTGGTGCCATTGATGAAAGCTGTTAATTTGAAGTATAAAAGATGAAGGTTGATAAGAGAAAAATTGTTAGACAAGAATTATAGATACCCTGTTTAAAATAGGAGCCAAATTTATAGGAGTGAATGAATGCACGTGATTGGCCCAAAAATAGGCAAAGATTTTCAAAAATCAATCATGAAAATATTGAAAAAGTTTATAAGTTATCTCATGCATTTAATGAAAGTAACAACTCCTAAAATTACGGCTTGAAAATATGTCAAAAAGTAACAACTGGGTAGGTCCCATTGTTTGTCAACGGTCAAAAATAACCCATCAACGCCCAACGGCTATAATCTTGTCAACGTTCGCCTAAAGCCATGTCAGCGTCCATTTTGGTCACAACAACGCTTGGAAAAATCTTGTCAGCGTCCAAAAATAAAATTGTTTTAAAAAAGTGAAAAATGACCTTAACAAGTAATTTATCCTAGAGAAGATAACCAAAAGCTGATAATTATCATAGGGCGGCAAGCACTGTCCAGTTATGCACACTTGCATAAGCAAGATAGACATAACAGTCCTCTAGTGTCCCTTGCTAACCAAAATTCTTAACAACCAAGTTACCTTATAAAATCCTTGTTACTCCCAGGTAAAACCCATATCAAAAGGATTCCCAAGTCTCCCAACAGACCACAACCAATTCTAGGCCAAAAATGTCTTGGCAGCATGCAAAGTTGATATACTATGCATGCTACAGTGCCTCATGGTTTAGTAAAACTAACCCATACTCACCTGTGGACACAATCTAGAATTGTGATAAGAGTATTCTATGAATACCCAAAAATCCTAAAGGTTCCTTAAACCTCCCCTTAAACTATGATACATGAGTTCTCAAAAAAATATATGAACATTAAAAATTTATGTCAAGATAGGAATATAAATATTCCAACCATCATCCATAAACAAAACATGTCCAAAAGCTCTTCAAAGATCCATAAGCAACTCTGTATCCAATGGCATAAAGCTACCACTTACCTACACATTTAGATGAAAACCACAAAACTAACATTTGTTGCTGACAGCGTCCCGACAACCCCTATCAGCGTTGAAGGAACTCTTGTCAGCGTTAGACAATAATATCTCCAACAACGGCAAAATAACACTTGACAGCGTTACATTCACCTTTGTCAGTGTTAGAAAAATAAAGTGGAAATCTAAATCATCACAAAGACCAATAACAATGCATTATCCTGTACATACTTTTACAAAAAGGTTCCAAAACACATATTAAGTGAGATTAACCATTCCAATATTTGTTACCAAATATTGAAATCTTCCAGCATCAAAAGGTTTAGTTAACAAATCAGCCACATTATCCTCTGTGTCTACCCTATCTGGTTGTATTAAACCTTTCTCAAAGCAATCTCTTATAAAATGATGTCTAATTTCTATGTGTTTGGTTTTAGAATGATGTACAGGATTTTTAATAATGCATAAAGTACTGTTATTGTCTACAAAAATCTTGGTATGCATAAAATTATACCCATAATCCAACAGCTGGTTCTGAATCCATAAGACTTGTCCACAACATGCAGCTGCAGCCACATATTCTGCTTCAGTTGTAGAATTAGCCACCACTGTTTGTTTCTTGCATTGCCAAGATATTAATCTGCTCCCAAGAAATTGGCATCCACCAGTTGTGGATTTCCTATCAAACTTGTCACCACCATAGTCACTGTCTGAATATGCAATAAGGTCCAATGGAGAATCTTTTGGGTACCATAATCCAAGATCTGGATAACACCTTAGGTACCTAAAAATTCTCTTCACAGCAAAAAGGTGACATTCTTTGGGAGTCACTTGATGGCGTGCACATGCACACACAGCAAACATGATGTCAGGTCTTGAGGCTGTAAGATACATCAATGAGCCAATCATTGATCTATAGTTCCTAACATCCACATCCTTTCCAGCTCCAATTTTTCCCCAAGGGTGTTGCCTATCCATAGGAGTGGAAGCCTCCTTCTCATGTGGAGAAAAACCATATTTCTTCAAGATTTCAGCTACATACTTGTCTTGGAAGATAAAGATACCATCTTCTTTCTGCTGAACTTGTAATCCTAGAAAGAAGTTCATCTCACCCATTGCACTCATCTTGAATTTATCTGTCATGAGCTTGGAAAAGTTCTCACTCATTTTTGGATCAGTAGAGTCAAAAATGATGTCATCAACATAGACCTGCACAAGCAACACATGTTTTCCTTTCTTCTTTGTAAACAGTGTCTGATCTATGGTGCCCCTCTTGAAACCATTTTCCACCAAGTAGGTGGACAATGTACCATACCATGCTCTAGGGGCTTGATGAAGTCCATACATTGCTTTCTTCACTCTATAAACCTTGTCTGGATTCTCAGGATCTTCAAAACCAGGAGGTTGCATGACATATACCTCCTCAACAATTGTCCCATAGAGGAAAGCACTCTTCACATCCATTTGGTAAACAGTAAAATTCATACAAGAGGCATAAGCTAGAAAAATTCTTATAGCTTCAATTCTTGCAACTGGTGCAAAAACTTCTTCATAATCAATTCCTTCCTCTTGTGTATATCCCTGAGCTACCAAACGTGCCTTGTTTCTGACCACAATGCCTCGTTCATCTTTCTTGTTTCTTAGAACCCATCTTGTCCCAATTGGTCTCACATATCTAGGACAATCAACCAGCTCCCAAACATCCTGTATAGCAAATTGGTGAAGCTCATCCTGCATTGCTTCCACCCAACTTGGTTCTTTGAGAGCATCAAAAATCTTCTTGGGTTCTTCCTGTGACAGAAAACAGGCAAACAAACATGCTTGTACAAGAGGGGTATCAACCTTCTTGTGTATATTGGCAATAAATCCACCAAGACCCTGATGGGATCTTCTTGTCTGAACTGGAGCCATAACATCACCAATGATTTGAGATGTGGGGTGATCCTTTGCTGTGGAAGTGAGAACTCCTCCTTCAAAAAGTCTGGTGTCCTCAATTTCACGCTCCATGTTGCCAATATCTTCTTCAGATTCTTCTTGATCAACAGAAATCTCTTCATGAACATTAGAAGGTCAACCCTGTTCAAAATGGGAAGAGAAAAGATGTGCAAAGGTGTCATCAAACTCTGAACCTTGCTTGTCAGCGTTTGGGCTAACAACGCTTGAACTGCTTGTGTCAGCGTCTGATCCATCAGCGTCTGAAATGCTCTTGTCAGCGCTTGATTTCCCTTTGTCAGCGCCTGAAGAAGTATGCATGTTTGTATTTGGTGGTATTTGGACACCACCATTATCTTTCCTAGCAGCAGTAGCAGCAACATAATACTCATCTGTCCATATAGGAAGTGTAACATATTCTTGTGTGGGAGATGATTTAACTGCTGGTGATCCATCCTCCTTAGCAACCTGTATACCTGAAACATTACCAATTCTCTTTTCCAAAACACTTGAAGTTACCTTCACAATGTCTGGATCAGTAACAGGCATATAATTTAAAGCCCTAGACAAAGGTTCTAAGTCAAACAACCAATTTGGACCACTCTCAGGATCACTAGGTTTACTCTCTAAAAACCTAACATGTACTTTTTCAAGTATACGTTTTTCCTTTTTAATGTAAACCCTATATCCTTTACTCTGCACTGAATAACCCATGAAGTAGCCTTCATCACCTTTTGAATCAAATTTACCTAGGGCCTCACTAGTTTCTAAAACAACTACATGACAACCAAATGGCCTGAGAAAGCCAATATTGGGCTTCCTTCCCCAAAGTAATTCATAAGGTGTCTTATTATGTATCTTGTTGACCAATGCCCTATTTTGAACATAACAAGCTGTGTTAACAGCTTCAGCCCAAAAGGCTATAGGAAAGTGGGCATCAGCCAACATGGTTCTGGCTGCTTCAATAAGGGTCCTATTCTTCCTTTCAGCAACCCCATTTTGCTGTGGGGTTCTAGCTATGCTAAACTGCCTAGTAATCCCTTTCTTGGCACAAAAATCATCTAACAACTGATTTCTAAACTCACCCCCATTGTCACTTCTAATAATTTTGACCTCATTACCATTCTTCTTCTCTATCTGGGTAATGAAACTAATCAGACTTTGGGCAGTTTCACTTTTCTTGGCTAAAAAGAAAGTCCATGTAAACCTGGAATAATCATCAGTGATAACAAAACAATATGATTTACCCTTCAGACTTTCTATATTAGTTGGACCAAAGAGGTCCATATGCAATAAGTGAAGTGGTTTAGAACTGGAGTGCACCTGTTTAGACCTGAATGAGACCTTGTGCTGCTTGCCCTTAAGACATGCAACACAAGAGTGGTCATTGTGGAAAGCCTTTTCAGGCAAACCATCAACTAAACCAAGCCTCACAAGTCTATTAATATTCTTAAAGTTTATGTGCCCTAATCTCCTGTGCCAAAGATTACTTTCATCTACTGAGGCTTTAGCATACAGACATGACATTTTATTATTTATCTTAATTCCATTAAGATTCACATTATATATGTCTTTATGCCTTGGTGTTCTAAAATCTATGTATTTTTCCTCTGGGAGCTTATAATCTTTGCTTAACACCAAGCACTCAGTATCTGTGAAAAGAACCTTATTTTTGTTATCACACACTTGTGATACACTAAACAAATTATAATCCAGTTCTTTTACCAGGAAGACATTCTCAAATCTTAGATTGTTGGTGACAAGGGTTCCTTTTCCTGTGATTGTTCCATAGCCCCCTCCAAAGTATACCTTATCACCATCTTGAATAGGAGAGAAATTGGTCAGATAGTCTTCCTTTCCTGTCATGTGCCTTGAGCATCCACTATCCCAGTATCCATAATCATTGATCTTCTTCTGAATGCCCTGCACATAAAGAAAACACATTAGTTTTCTTTGGGAACCCAAGCCTTGGAAGACTTGGATTCATTTGGTTGTTCAACAAGAACAGACTTGGTTCTCATAACAACCCCATTTTCATCCCTGTTTGAATGAAATTCCCAGTTAACCCCAATTGGTGTTGACAATGCCTTTGAGATATAATGAAACCTGTTGCATGTCATAGAAATACCAGTATTATTAGGGTTTTGGTCTTGTTTTGGTCTCCATGTTAAGCTAGTAGAAGCTTTAGACCTATTTCCCTGTGGTTGCAAATACCTAGGTTTGTCAGCGCTGAAATTTCTCTTGTCAGCGCCCCGATTGCTCCTATCAGCGTTGAACCTAGGGTTTGCTACAGGAACCCATTGCCTATTTGACCAAGTGTTTGACTTTTGAAAAGGTCTTAGGCCTTGTGTGTTAGACCCTCTAGAAAAGAATGGGGCTGGTCTAACAACTTGTGAACTCTTGCTCACAAAGGTATTGGGTCTGACAGTGTTTGACCTATGTTGACTTTTGTCAGCGCTGAAATGGTTCCTATCAGCGTTGACATTGGAAGCGTTGACACATTTGTATGCCAAATGTGAGAAGCTACCACATGTGTAACAAGCTTTTCTAGACATAGTCTTAGATCTAGAAGCAAAGAAGCCTGTTCCATGGTTACTAACTTGGCTTTTTGGTGACCTAGTATTTCTATACATCTCTGCATACTTAACACTAGGTTTTCTAACAGTTTGTGGGCCAAGGTCAACAGCTTTGCCAGTGGTAGGGTGTGTGATCTTAATAGGTTTACGATCAATGGACTCATCAATTGGTATCATGTTTGGTGTGGGCTCATTTGGACTTTCACACAACAACCCTCCCTTAACAAACAAGGTGTGGTTTGCTTTCTTCCACTCATCTAGGTCAGTCAGTTTTTGCTTGTATTCCTCAACTGGGGAAGTCACTCTAGGTGGAGGAATGAATTCCTCCTCTTGGCATTCTGGCAAGCCAGTCCAAGATAAGTCCTTTGATTGGACACCATAGAAATCCCCAGCTGGTGGTGGAACACCAGTATAGTTATTCATCCCAATCCCACTCATATCCTTAGAGTCTCTTTGTTTACTAACACACTCTCCTAGGGTTTGTGTGGCCTTATCAAATCTCTGGATTTTAAGACTCACATTATCTTTATTTTTGTTAGCCTCCTCTAACTGAGCTATCAAATCAAGATTAACCCTATTTACTATATCTTGAACATCCTTACTCTGATGTAACTCATGTTTTAAGATATTTATTTGATCCTTTAAATCAAACTCCATTTTCTTATACTCAGCTACTGTCTTTTCTGTTTGGGTAAGAGCAATTTGATAATTAGATACTTTGCATCTTTCAGTACTTGCCTCATCTAATAATTTAACTATCTCTTGTTTTAATTTTTCAGTATTTAAACGACAACCCTTAGAACAGAAAGCATCATCATATACCTCATTATCTGATGAAGAGGAGGAGTGTGCCATGAGAGCATATTCAACATGCTCTTCTTTAACTTCAGCAACCAAAGCTCTGTCCTCTTCCTCATTCTTAGCCATCCAGCTCCAATCCCATTCTCCAACACCATCAATTTGTTGAACAGCAACCATGGCCTTGGGATCTGGGCTCTTAATCATTTGGCTTGAAGGCTTCCCAGCATCAGATCTTCTTGGAGATCTACATTCCCTCATGAAGTGCCCCATCCTATGACAGTTGTAGCACTCAACCTTGGACTTGTCAAAGCCAGCAACATCCTTAGCATTAAAGGTCATCTTCTTCTTGAACCTTTTATTGAACCTGTTTGCTCTTAAACTTACAAGAGCCATAGTCCACTTGATGTCCATTTCTTCCAATTGTTCATCACTTATCTGCTCAAGATCTTCATATGTAATCCTTGAATCACTGGGCAAAGAAGCAATGAATGCACACACAGTATCAAGATCAAAACCAGCAGGTTTAATTCTATCAGCGCCATGATTGTGTGTGTCAGCGCTTGAGTATAAAGCGTTGACAAGATATGATCCAGCGCTGACAGATTGAGATCCAACGTTGACACATTGAGATCCAGGGGCTGAATGTCCATAGAAGTTCATGGAATCAAATTGGCCTTCACTTTGTGAAAAGAAGGCCATGTTGCTGCTGGAAGATTTATTATCACTCTCCAATTGCCATTCATTCTCCAACAGTCTTAGTTTGTTGAAGATGTCATCAAAACTGGAAGTCTTGTGGGTATTATTGACAAGAATGGATCTTGTCTCAATCTTCCATACATCACCAAGGCTTTTGAGAAAAGTAGCATTCAATTCAGGGTCATCAATCTGTTTTCCCATGAAGGAGAGTTGACTTGTGATGTCAAGAAGTCTACTTCTCACACTGCTGAGATTCTCATTAGGTTGAGCTTTAAAGACAGCATACTCATGTAAGAGTTGCTTCTTCTTCTCTTCTTTTGTGTCAGCATTGCCACCATGTGCTACTTCAAGAGCTTCCCAAAGTTCTTTTGCAGACTCAAAGCGTTTGTACTTGTGCTGATTCTCATGACCTAGGGCATGTTTCAAGATGTTCAAAATTTTCATGTCAACTCTCTTCTTGGCTATATCTTCAACAGCTACAGCTCTCCCATCTCCAGGCTTTTCCACCTTATCAGCTTCAGGACAATTAGGAACAGCTGTCCTTGTGGCAATTGCAGCCGTAATCTTTGCTGCTTTATCGAATGTGTTCCCATATTCGATAATCTCCCAAAGAGTGTAGTCATGAATAGCTATGTATTGCTCAAAATTGGACTTCCAAAGCTCAAAGTTCCTGGCATCAAACATGGGAATTTTGATACTAGGGTTTGAGAAGTTGTTTTGTAGCAAAGAAGCAGGTTGATCTGTGCCAGACATGATGTTTTTAGGGTTTTGAGATTTTAGGGTTTTTAGGGTTTGGTGTTTTAGGGTTCTTGCGTTACTTAAAGATCAAAAGTTTCTCAACAAGCTCTGATACCACTTGTTGATCCCAAACTTAGATCGATTAAGCTTTGTGTATACGAGATTAGATCAAGTACTACACGTAGAGAAACCTTTGCTTATGAATAAAGTAACAAAGTGTTATGCGGAATTAACACTTGATCTAAAACACAAAAGGTTAAACAAACTTTCACTTGTATTAGAATGATTCTTGTTGATTACAGTGAAAGAGTTTAACTTGCGAATACTTATGAAAACTAATATTAAACATTAACCTAAAAGATCTTCTTTTATAGAGCAAGAAGTCTTGTACAATAAGCTACGAATCAACTATTCTAGGTAAAGATAAACATAGAAAATACATTGTCGTCTCTATCCTTACTAGAAGTATTCTAGAATATAATAAACGTGTAGCTCACATCTTCTATCAGTGCTTGTCTTCAATCTGTCAACGCTTGACTTTAACTTGTCAACGCTTATGCTGTCAGCGCTCACTTTACTCTTGTCAACGCTTGAGTTGTTCTTGTCAGCGTTCAAGTGTTCTGGCCTAAATTTATTCCCAACAATCCTCCCCTAAACTTGATATCCACTCTTATGATCAAGTTTCTGAATAAACATTAAGAACTTGGAGGAGTCTGACAAACCTTATCATATTGGTAATAAATAAATCTGATCAAATTCTTTGCCACATCACTTGTATAGTCTATCTCTAACTGGGTGTCCTTCATCTTCTCCAAAACAGCCTTGGATATGAAATACTGAGCATCTACAAGCAAATACTCAGCAAACTTTGTAGAACTCAAATGGTATACACCAGCAGCTGAATATAACCTCCATTGAAGACCACTGAGGTCATCTTCAAGATCCTTCCATATTTCAGGATCTTCTTCTTTTGTCCCACACATTCTTTTGAATGTGGTCCAAAGTTTTATTCCATTGGCTGAAGTTGGTGCTTCAGCCTCATACTTGGTCTCTAGCAACCTCCAAAGGTCCACCAAGTCTTCTCTGTCACAACTTGCAAATAAAGATATGAGAGTGGTAAAAGTGTGTACCTCCTTGCCAAATCTTCCAATTTTCCAGAATCCACATTCATCTTCCTCATAACTTACAATTGGATTCCTGGAATCTAGTGGTAACACATGCACCATATCTGAAGCTTCTAATGGGGAGAGCTTGAGACTCTTTCTAATGATTGCTTCACTTGGATATAGTTGATTCATATCTTTTGGAAACTCAAGAATAAATCCCTTCTTTACTGGTCTAGGAACTATCATAGCTTTCTTGATTGCCATCTCTTCTGCAAGTTGCTCCTTTCTTTCATCTGAAAGAAGTCTGAAAGTGTTTTCTTCTTGCACTTTCACCCAAATAGGATAAGCCCTATGTTCCAACTCATCAAATGTCAAAGCCTTCAGCTTCTGATGTGTCCATCCAACTCCATGACATTTAAGCAACATAAAGTAGAGCTTCCTTCTATCCCTTTTCAATTCAGAGAGAATGTTGCTTGCCTTGTACTTCAACATCACCTTACAATCCTTCTGAACTCTAAGAAGTATTTCCAAACCCCATATCTGATCTGAAATGGTCAAGTCTGGATTATCCATACAGCTTTCTTCCCAAGAATTGTACATCTGAACTACCTCTGGCATATCAAAATCAATTTGCAACTTCAAATCTCTCAGCTTTTCCTTAGCAAGCTCATCACCATACTCAAGTCTTTCTGGTTCAACAATCATCACACTTGAATCTGAGCTAGCTCCATCACTTTCTTCAGAAGTCACAACAAATGGTGACTTTTCCTTTTCACCTTGTTCCATCATTTGCTCAGCCAATCTTCTATCAAATTCAACCTGAGCTGCATTCTATGGAACAATTTCTTCTACCAACTTACCCTTACCCTTATCTGTTGGTGCAATTGTTGGTAGGGTAGATGATAATACCTGAGTAGGAACATCTTTGATGATAGATGATGACTGGAATACATCACCTCCATATGCAGATCTGTCAACGCCCAAATTTCCTCTATCAGCGCCCAAATTACTTCTGTCAGCGTCCAAACTTGTCTTGTCAACGCTCAAATATTTTCCCTCAGCGCCTTGTGTAACCTCTCTCAACATATCTGTAAATGATAAATTTAAATTGGTTGGAGAGATCAAGGACGTATCAAAACCTGTTTGTTCCTTCAAAGTAGTAAGAGCTTCAGCAACATCCAATGATTGTCCATCTTGACTGCTCTTATCACTCAGATTTCTTTGAGCTTCCTCCCCTTTGGAAGACTCCTCCATACCTCCCCTTGAATGAGCACTCTCCAAAACAACAATCCTCTCCCTCAATTCCTTGAGTTCAAGGCCTTGGTTACTGACAATTTGTACTAAGTCTGCATTTTGCTTTTGCAAGCTAATGTAGACAGCCGTCAATTCTAAAAGCGTCATTGGTTCCAGGCTGCCCTCTTCCAAAATGGGGATTTGACCTCCCAAGTCAGGTTCATTGGGCATGGATGAGGACTTAATTATGGTGGGACTGCCTTGGCCAGCTTCTAAGCCAGAACCAATAGTCCCAGCCTCATCCAGGTCACCAGCCATACTTGTGGTGGTGGTTCTCTCTGCTACATGGCTAGGACCACCAGAGGAGAACACTCCAGCAGTCCTTTGGCGTTTAATCAACCTATATTCAAGTGGTGTGGAAGATGGTGTAGAAGAAGATGTAGATGTGGGTTGGTTAAGGGGTGTTTGGAATTGTGATGGTTGGGTGTCAGCGTTGGAAATAGGCACATCAACGCCCACATTAGATGTGTCAGCGTCAAAGGGATTTTGGTCTATTTGCATTTGGTCAGGTGAGGGTAAAGGTTCAGGAATAGGTTCAAGTTGTGGGTGAGGGTCAATATGAGGTTGGGGGTCTGGTTGGGGTTGTGCTGCTGCAATAACAGCAAGCATGGCTGGGGTTAATGGTAGGTCTCTATGAGGTGGTGAATTCATCTTGGTAAAAATAGCCTGCTTTTGTTCAGGGATCTTATAAAAATCATTGTGATCCCTTGAACAATATCTTTGAGCATCATAAACCATTTGCAGAAAACGGGGATAAGCTAAAGTCATTTTTGTCCCCTTGTTTTTACACATTCCTTCAAAAATCATTTTAGACCAGTTATAATTTTGCCCTGTTGCAATACACACAATAGCAGTTGCAATGGATCTATTGATCTCATTGTGTGCAGTACATTTGGGACTCAAACATTGAAGGAGAATGTGAATTAGGTACTTCCAGGCTGGGGGAAACTCCTGCTTATGGTACTTATTAAGAGTACCTTCATCAGGAATAGGGTATCCCAAAGCCCTAAGCCCTTGTTCTATTTCAGATATGGGAAGCATGGTTATACCATCAGCATCATTGAGATGCAAGGCCTGGCGTACCAAGGCCTCAGTAACCACCCAAGGTCTCCCATGTACAATAGAAGTCAATGTTGTCACTCCATTAACTGTTGAGGAACTAACAGTGTTCCAAAACTGTTTAATGTGTGTGACTGGAATGAGTGGTGCATGAGAAAGAGCATACCTTAATGGGGATGCATTCAAATACTCCACCATCTGTGTGTATTGAGGGAACAAAGTATTATCAGCAACAAGATAAGCAATCATGTTGTGTTGAGACTTGAACCCCAAATCCAATTCTGCTGAGTTAAATCTTGGTGCCATTGATGAAAGCTGTTAATTTGAAGTATAAAAGATGAAGGTTGATAAGAGAAAAATTGTTAGACAAGAATTATAGATACCCTGTTTAAAATAGGAGCCAAATTTATAGGAGTGAATGAATGCACGTGATTGGCCCAAAAATAGGCAAAGATTTTCAAAAATCAATCATGAAAATATTAAAAAAGTTTATAAGTTATCTCATGCATTTAATGAAAGTAACAACTCCTAAAATTACGGCTTGAAAATATGTCAAAAAGTAACAACTGGGTAGGTCCCATTGTTTGTCAACGGTCAAAAATAACCCATCAACGCCCAACGGCTATAATCTTGTCAACGTTCGCCTAAAGCCATGTCAGCGTCCATTTTGGTCACAACAATGCTTGGAAAAATCTTGTCAGCGTCCAAAAATAAAATTGTTTTAAAAAAGTGAAAAATGACCTTAACAAGTAATTTATCCTAGAGAAGATAACCAAAAGCTGATAATTATCATAGGGCGGCAAGCACTATCCAGTTATGCACACTTGCATAAGCAAGATAGACATAACAGTCCTCTAGTGTCCCTTGCTAACCAAAATTCTTAACAACCAAGTTACCTTATAAAATCCTTGTTACTCCCAGGTAAAACCCATATCAAAAGGATTCCCAAGTCTCCCAACAGACCACAACCAATTCTAGGCCAAAAATGTCTTGGCAGCATGCAAAGTTGATATACTATGCATGCTACAGTGCCTCATGGTTTAGTAAAACTAACCCATACTCACCTGTGGACACAATCTAGAATTGTGATAAGAGTATTCTATGAATACCCAAAAATCCTAAAGGTTCCTTAAACCTCCCCTTAAACTATGATACATGAGTTCTCAAAAAAATATATGAACATTAAAAATTTATGTCAAGATAGGAATATAAATATTCCAACCATCATCCATAAACAAAACATGTCCAAAAGCTCTTCAAAGATCCATAAGCAACTCTGTATCCAATGGCATAAAGCTACCACTTACCTACACATTTAGATGAAAACCACAAAACTAACATTTGTTGCTGACAGCGTCCCGACAACCCCTATCAGCGTTGAAGGAACTCTTGTCAGCGTTAGACAATAATATCTCCAACAACGGCAAAATAACACTTGACAGCGTTACATTCACCTTTGTCAGTGTTAGAAAAATAAAGTGGAAATCTAAATCATCACAAAGACCAATAACAATGCATTATCCTGTACATACTTTTACAAAAAGGTTCCAAAACACATATTAAGTGAGATTAACCATTCCAATATTTGTTACCAAATATTGAAATCTTCCAGCATCAAAAGGTTTAGTTAACAAATCAGCCACATTATCCTCTGTGTCTACCCTATCTGGTTGTATTAAACCTTTCTCAAAGCAATCTCTTATAAAATGATGTCTAATTTCTATGTGTTTGGTTTTAGAATGATGTACAGGATTTTTAATAATGCATAAAGTACTGTTATTGTCTACAAAAATCTTGGTATGCATAAAATTATACCCATAATCCAACAGCTGGTTCTGAATCCATAAGACTTGTCCACAACATGCAGCTGCAGCCACATATTCTGCTTCAGTTGTAGAATTAGCCACCACTGTTTATTTCTTGCATTGCCAAGATATTAATCTGCTCCCAAGAAATTGGCATCCACCAGTTGTGGATTTCCTATCAAACTTGTCACCACCATAGTCACTGTCTGAATATGCAATAAGGTCCAATGGAGAATCTTTTGGGTACCATAATCCAAGATCTGGATAACACCTTAGGTACCTAAAAATTCTCTTCACAGCAAAAAGGTGACATTCTTTGGGAGTCACTTGATGGCGTGCACATGCACACACAGCAAACATGATGTCAGGTCTTGAGGCTGTAAGATACATCAATGAGCCAATCATTGATCTATAGTTCCTAACATCCACATCCTTTCCAGCTCCAATTTTTCCCCAAGGGTGTTGCCTATCCATAGGAGTGGAAGCCTCCTTCTCATGTGGAGAAAAACCATATTTCTTCAAGATTTCAGCTACATACTTGTCTTGGAAGATAAAGATACCATCTTCTTTCTGCTGAACTTGTAATCCTAGAAAGAAGTTCATCTCACCCATTGCACTCATCTTGAATTTATCTGTCATGAGCTTGGAAAAGTTCTCACTCATTTTTGGATCAGTAGAGCCAAAAATGATGTCATCAACATAGACCTGCACAAGCAACACATGTTTTCCTTTCTTCTTTGTAAACAGTGTCTGATCTATGGTGCCCCTCTTGAAACCATTTTCCACCAAGTAGGTGGACAATGTACCATACCATGCTCTAGGGGCTTGATGAAGTCCATACATTGCTTTCTTCACTCTATAAACCTTGTCTGGATTCTCAGGATCTTCAAAACCAGGAGGTTGCATGACATATACCTCCTCAACAATTGTCCCATAGAGGAAAGCACTCTTCACATCCATTTGGTAAACAGTAAAATTCATACAAGAGGCATAAGCTAGAAAAATTCTTATAGCTTCAATTCTTGCAACTGGTGCAAAAACTTCTTCATAATCAATTCCTTCCTCTTGTGTATATCCCTGAGCTACCAAACGTGCCTTGTTTCTGACCACAATGCCTCTTTCATCTTTCTTGTTTCTTAGAACCCATCTTGTCCCAATTGGTCTCACATATCTAGGACAATCAACCAGCTCCCAAACATCCTGTATAGCAAATTGGTGAAGCTCATCCTGCATTGCTTCCACCCAACTTGGTTCTTTGAGAGCATCAAAAATCTTCTTGGGTTCTTCTTGTGACAGAAAACAGGCAAACAAACATGCTTGTACAAGAGGGGTATCAACCTTCTTGTGTATATTGGCAATAAATCCACCAAGACCCTGATGGGATCTTCTTGTCTGAACTGGAGCCATAACATCACCAATGATTTGAGATGTGGGGTGATCCTTTGCTGTGGAAGTGAGAACTCCTCCTTCAAAAAGTCTGGTGTCCTCAATTTCACGCTCCATGTTGCCAATATCTTCTTCAGATTCTTCTTGATCAACAGAAATCTCTTCATGAACATTAGAAGGTCCACCCTGTTCAAAATGGGAAGAGAAAAGATGTGCAAAGGTGTCATCAAACTCTGAACCTTGCTTGTCAGCGTTTGGGCTAACAACGCTTGAACTGCTTGTGTCAGCGTCTGATCCATCAACGTCTGAAATGCTCTTGTCAGCGCTTGATTTCCCTTTGTCAGCGCCTGAAGAAGTATGCATGTTTGTATTTGGTGGTATTTGGACACCACCATTATCTTTCCTAGCAGCAGTAGCAGCAGCATAATACTCATCTGTCCATATAGGAAGTGTAACATATTCTTGTGTGGGAGATGATTTAACTGCTGGTGATCCATCCTCCTTAGCAACCTGTATACCTGAAACATTACCAATTCTCTTTTCCAAAACACTTGAAGTTACCTTCACAATGTCTGGATCAGTAACAGGCATATAATTTAAAGCTCTAGACAAAGGTTCTAAGTCAAACAACCAATTTGGACCACTCTCAGGATCACTAGGTTTACTCTCTAAAAACCTAACATGTACTTTTTCAAGTATACGTTTTTCCTTTTTAATGTAAACCCTATATCCTTTACTCTGCACTGAATAACCCATGAAGTAGCCTTCATCACCTTTAACTTGAATAGATAGATGAAATCCAAATACAAGAATGATGAAAGCTTAAAAGAAAGGAAGAATGAAAAACTTAGTGAGAGAAAGTATAGAACTTTCTCTCTCTAAAACTAGAAATTAAACTAAAAAAAATAAAAACTAGCTAACCCCCCTCCTAATGTGATTAGGAGGATATTTATAGGGAAGTGGGAGGCATGTGTGGTGCTTTCTTCTTTCTTTTCCTTCTCGACTCGACTTTAATTATTTGTCTTTCTTGATGTCGTCTCGGGATTAATAAAACTCGTCTTAACATTTCTTCATTTATTTAGACTCGAGTTCTTCGACTTCATTAACTTCCGTCTTTAGACTTGTTCTTCGATAAATCTTTAGAATAGGTCTTGGACTTCCGTTCTTTTTTAACTCTTGATCTTTTGACTTCGTCTTTTCTCGTTTTCTTCGATAAAAGCCCGTGAAAGACCGTGTTTTCTTCCTTTTTAATCTTTTGGTCCTAAAACACAATAAAAACACAAACCACGCATAATTCCGACTTTTACAACATAAATCACACGTTTAGGTCTTGTTATTATTGGAAATAAGCGGTAAAAGGATAAGTGTTTTCACACTTATTAGGCCTCTTTTACCTTATGCAATTATTCCTACTTTATCATACTTTACATATATTGGACATTGTTTAGTCCTTTCCATTTATAATACTTATATTGCTTGTTTGTGAGTTACTAGACTACCGATGTTTGATTCCGGTATTTCTATTTATGGTCATGAATGTTTAGACCTTTACCTTGCATGCTTTGATGATACGCCATAATTTACTGTAGCACTCTATCCGATTAAATGGGGTGTTACAATTATGGTATCATAGCCAAGGTTTCGACCTGTAGCTCTGTAAATATGACCTGTGACTTACGGGTAGTCACTAGTGTCTTCCTAGAACTGACAGTTGGTTTTCATGCATTCATTCATTTTCATTTTTATTTCATGCATTCATATCATTGTAGCAGGTTTATGACAAAGTAATGGTTGGTACAAGACTGGCCCTATTTAGTCGCATGTGCTTTTAATGAAACTTTTAACTTTCGGACCGACCCATTGGCGTCCCCGCGCCATGTCTTTTGTTTTGAGTGAACTGACCATAGGCGTTCACTCCCGTTCATATAAAAGTTTTATAAACTGCATCATGCATTTTTACATTGTTTCATGCATTATAAACTGCTTCTTTGATTATACATTGTTCATGCATTCTTATGTTATCTCATTTCAGATTTATAATTTATGTTGCATTTTGTTGTTTTAAACTGTCAGATGGTGAACAATCGCAATACTCCAGATTTGACAGCAGCTGTCAATGCAGCTCTGCAAGCCCTCCCTCCCCAGCTTCGTAATGAAATCAGGGATGAACTTCAGGCGGAATTCAAGGATCATGGTAATCACAACAACACTCCTCCTCCTCCACCGGTTACTCTTATGACTTGGTTAAAGAGATTCAACAAACAGCGACCCTGTTTGTTTGAGCAGACTGACAACCCCAACGAGGCTGAAGCTTGGATTTCTCACATCGAGAATATTTTTGATGCAATGGGTTGTGATGGTGTTTTCAAGGCAAGACTGGCTTGGTATAAGTTTGAAGGTGATGTGCTGCAGTGGTGGAAATCGGTCAAGCAGTCCAACGGTAGTGACAATTGGGTTGCATAGCTGACATGGGACCGGTTTAAGGAGCTCTTCCTTAATTAGTACTTACACATGCTGAACAAGAGAAGCTCAAGAGGGACTACCACAACATTCGGCAGATTTCTGGTGAAAACAGTAACAAATTCATGCAAAGGTTTCTCCGGTTAGCAGGTTTTCTAGGTCCAGCCACAGGAACTGCTGCTGAGCAGGCTGAGAAGTTTCGCTGGGCACTTTGCACTTTGGTTGCCAACAACCTAGTGTGTGCTACTTTCACTACAGTGGCACAGGTGGCGGATGCAGCCCGTAAGCTCAAGATTGTTTAGGAACGAGAGGAGTTCGGTGATGACAGAGCAGTGAAGATGTATCTTCAATCACCAATTGTAAACAATTCTTAGTATTATTCATTTCATATAAACCTCTGTTCAACAATATATATATTCCAGGCAGAAGACTGACGACCGTAAGCCTGTGGCCACTCAACAGCAAGCATCCAAGGGAAATGGTCAGACTAACGACCGTTCTGGTTCTGAGAGGCGTGGCGGTAACGATAGTTACCATAACAACGCTAACAACTCGAACAACAACAAGTCCCTACATTAACCTTCTTTCATGTTCAACTATTTTATGTTATGGGATTCTAACACACCAACAATTGTTAATTCAGGAACAATGGTAACGGCAGGGATCAGGACCGTAGAGGTTCACAGCCTAACCGTTCTACCTCATCTGGTAAATTTTACACCTTCTATTTAATCATGTTTATGTTCCATGATCATGTCTCATGCATGTAATCCTTAAACAGAATCTCAGATAACTAGGACGCCTGCTGGAGGATTCACGCATCCTGTCTGTCCTACTTGTTCGCGTAGACACTCTGGTATTTGTCGCCGAGGTAATGGTGGTTGTTTCAAGTGTGGCCAACAAGGCCATTAGCAGAAGGACTGTAGCCATGGGGAGATAGAAGGCACCTCTAGACACGCCAACACCAAGCCACCTCCTACTTCTGGTCGCGTGTTTACTACTACTTGGGATCAGGCGAATAAGACTTCAAGTACCATCACCAAAAATCTCTTTATGAATGGTTTGGCAGCATGTGTTCTATTTGATACTGGAGCAACGCATTCAGTCGTATCCACTACTTTTGTCGTACGTGTTAGGATTTCCCCGATGCTATTAGATAATGCCTTATGCATTTCCACGCCACTTAGGGACTCTTTACGAATCACTCAATTGTACAAAGATCTTCCCCTAGAATTTGATGACAAGATCCGTAGAGTTGAAGCACTTCCTTTGGACATGTGCGATTTTGACTTGATTTTGGGCATGGACTGGTTATCCAAACACCAGGCCACGATTGACTGCCACACTTATCGGGTTATCTTTGGTGATGTTAAATCTCCAGAGTACATACACCATGGTTTTCTGCCAGGGAGGTCAGTACAGACTATTTCATCCATGGAGGCGCGTGCATTGCAATCACACGGCTGTCAGGGCTTCATAGCCAATATTCATGACATTACTGCCGAGTCCCCATCGATCCAAGATCAACCTATTGTGTCAGAGTTTCCTGACGTATTTCCAGATGAACTTCCGGGCATACCATATGTTCGTGAAGTCAAGTTTGTAATCGAGCTCATACTAGGTGTAGAGCCAATTTCCAAAGCTCCTTACCGTATGGCTCCTATAGAGCTTAAGGAACTAAAAGATCAGTTACATGAACTTCTTGAATGAGGTTTCATCCGTCCTAGTGCATCACCATGGTGCACCCGTACTGTTCATGAAGAAGAAAGACGACAACATGCATTTATGCATAGACTATCGTGAGCTGAACAAGATCACGATCAGGAATCGTTATCCTTTGCCGCGAATTGATGACCTATTCGATCAACTTCAGGGCGCCATGCATTTCTCCAAGATCGATCTGAGGTCCGCCAACCATAAGTTACGAGTTAAAGAGCAGGATATCTCCAAGACTGCTTTCCGTACACGTTATGGGCACTACGAGTTTGTAGTCATGTCGTTCGGACTCACTAATGCTCCAGTTGTCTTCATGGATTTGATGAACTGTGTCTTCCATGAGTTTCTGGACAAGTTCGTTATTGTGTTCATTGATGACATCCTGTATTCTCCAAATCCAAGGAGGAACATGAGGAACACCTTCGTACAGTCTTACAGATTCTTTGTCAGAAGCAGCTATACGCCAAGTTCTCTAAGTGTGAGTTCTGGTTAACCAAGGTGGCATTTCTGGGCCATATTGTATCTGCAGAGGGGATCACCATGGATTCTACCAAGGTTGAAGCTATCACTAAATGGCTGATACCTACATCTGCAACAAAAGTTAGAAGTTTTCTGGGTTTAGATGGCTACTACCGTAGGTTTGTAGAGAACTATTCACGGTTAGCCTTACCTTTGACTAAGCTGATGAGGAAAGGATAAAAATTCGTTTGGACGAAAGAGCGAGAGAAGAGCTTTGAAGATCTTAAGCAGAACTTAGTGATTGCACCTATTCTTACTCTCCCATCTGGCTCAGGTGGATTTCAGATTTATAGTGACGCTTCAGGAAAGGTTTTAGGTTACGTTCTCATGCAACAGGGGAAGGTTATTGCATACGCATCA
Source organism: Glebionis coronaria (assembly GCA_025667525.1). Classification (NCBI taxonomy): domain Eukaryota; kingdom Viridiplantae; phylum Streptophyta; class Magnoliopsida; order Asterales; family Asteraceae; genus Glebionis; species Glebionis coronaria. Next base: position 101,067,580 of record CM046875.1, read on the forward strand.
CGACAGTTATAACCTTATGAAGAAAACTATCCTACTCACGATTTGGAGCTTGCAGCAGTTGTTTTCTCGTTGAAGATCTGGAGAAATTATTTGTATGGTCAATCATGTGACATATTCACCGACCACAAGAGTCTCAAGTACATCTTCACCCAGAAGGAACTGAACATGAGACAGAGGAGATGGTTAGAGATATTGAAGGTTACGACAACAACATTCAGTACCATCCTGGTAACGCGAATGTGGTGGCAGATGCTCTAAGCAGAAGGTCGGGTATGATTGCTGGCATTTGGATTGAAAAGGAGATCATTCGTGACCTAGAGATGACTGATATTAAGTTTTGTGTACGAGGACAACACGGTTACTGGGATAATCTTAGAGTGGAACCAAACTTACATTCTAGGATCAAGGAAGCTCAGAAGGACGATGGTGAGATTTGGTCTATCATTCAGAACCTTGACCAGCAGACGGAGTTTCGTGTTGACGACGACGATATCTTATGGCAGGGCGCTAGACTAGTGGTTCCTGATGACTCTACTCTCAGGGAAGCTGTGTTGACTGAAGCTCACAGTTCTCCATTTACCATACATACTGGTTCTACCAAGATGTACCACGACATCAAGCAACACTTTTGGTGGAGTGGTATGAAGCAGGATGTTGCCACCTTCGTTTCTAAGTGTATGATCTGCCAGCTGGTGAAGATCGAACATCAGCGAGCTAGTGGTGTACTACAACCATTAGATATTCCAGCATGGAAGTGGGAAAAAATCTCCATGGATTTTGTTGCTGGTCTTCCGGTTACTCAGAAGAAGAATGACGCTATATGGGTCATTGTAGATAGGTTGACTAAATCTGCTCATTTTCTGCCGATTCACAAGGAACATCCGGTCAGCAAATTAGCAGACACATTCCAGAGGGAGATCATGAGACTGCATGGTACTCCATCAGAAATCATCTCTGACAGAGATCCCCGTTTCACATCACGTTTCTGGCAGAGTCTGCAGAAAGCTTGGGGCACCAGACTTAAGCTCAGCATTGCCTTTCATCCTCAGACCGACGGGCAGTCGGAACGTACCATTCAGACATTGGAGGACATTCTGCGATCGTGTGCTCTAGAATAGTCAGGAAGCTGAGATGATTATATATTATTAGTAGAATACACATACAACAACAGCTGACACGCTAGCATCAAGTGTGCTCCCTTTGAGATGTTGTATGGCAGAATGTGTCGCGCCCCAATCTGCTGCGATCAAGTGGGCGAACGACTTCTTGAAGGTCCATAGATGATTGAAGTGACCAATGAGAAGGTCGCTGTCGCTAAAGAAAAACTTCAGGAAGCTCGTGCTCGTCAGAAGAGCTATGCTGATAAACGTCGTAGAGATGTGTCTTTCAACGTGGGTGATCACGTTTTCCTTATGGTATCACCTGCACGAGGAGTTAGACGTTTTGGAATCAGATGGAAGCTCAGTCCTTGCTTCATCTGACCGTTCGACATCAGAGAACGCGAAATGTCATATCGTTTAGCGTTACCGCCTCAGCTATCACACGTTCATAACGTGTTCCATGTGTCCTTACTCAGAGGATACAACTATTATCCAGTTCATGTTGTCCAGTATCCACTTCATTAGATTCGAGAGGATCTTTCCTATGTCGAAGAACCCGAGAGAGTTCTTGAGCGACAAGATCGTGTCATGCGGAGGAAGACCATCCCTTTCGTCAAAATCCTCTGGAGGGATCATCCTGAGCGGGAAGCCACTTGGGAGACGGAGGAGTCTATACGGACTTCTTACCCTTATTTCCAGTTCTAATTCGGGTATGTTTTCTTTCAGTTTCCGTTTCTGCAATTTGAGGACGAATTGTTCTTTTAGAGGGGAAGAGTTGTAAAACCCGCATTAAAAACCTATGAACAATACACGTGAACAGTAACTTACGAAAACACGGTAAAATTTAAACTTTCCATTTATAATACTAATATACGTGTCACCATAATAAATAACGAACAATCATGAATATTATAAATGTGACACGATCACGAATACCAAAATCACGAATAATAAATCACGAACACACACGTTATTTATTTAACACACGAAAAACTACGGGTTTACCCCATGGTGGGCCCCTATGCCGTGGCTAGAACAAGAGAAGGGAGGCCAATGTTTTCTTCGTTTTCATGCTGATTACATTTTATGCTCCTTATGACGACAATGTTTTCATACTCTCATGCTGATTTCGTTTTTATGTTGATTATGTCTTAAGTCTCTTTATGTTGATTTTGCCTTCATCATGTTGATTATGCTTTCATGCTAGACATTGATAGATTTAATTGAGTCCTGCTTTCATGATAGTCATGGTTGCTTTTCATTAATCATGCTTTCATGCTAATTATTGTTGAATTTCGTTTAACCATATTTTTGGTATTTCTCTATGCAACCAGAATGATGTCTACGCTGGAACGGCTAGGCTATCATGTTTCTCGCCTCAGTTTGGTTCCTAACCGTTTAATCAATTTTCCCTTTTAAATCACGTTAGATGGTTGAAACCATACCGATCATCTCATGTGCATTCCACGTGTACTCCACGTATCGTATTCCACGTGTACTTAATGTACTACATTCTACGTGTACTCCATGTACTGTAATCCATGTGTACTATACGTACCGTGATCCATGTGTATTTCACCTACAATACTCCATGAGTATTCGTTTGTCGATTCCGAATCACCCCAGGCATATTCTACTTGCTGATATTCTACAAGATGCTGATGCCGCTCATAACCTGGAGGCGTTACTAAATGTTGATGCTGCTTCTTATTTGGGGACGCTACGAGATGCTGATGCTGTTTACAACCTGAAGATCCTACAAGACGAAGACAAAGGCGTTAGATCAAATCGATCGGATGAGAAGATGCGTCACCAATAGACAATTTCCATCATAATCCATGTCTCTACCTTTTTAGTTATATGTCACGCGTCATTCAGTGGTCTTTTCAGTCATATGAGTGGGAACTGGTACCAGCCGGCCTGTAAAACCCGCATTAAAAACCTATGAACATTATATGTGAACAGTAACTTATGAAAACACGGTAAAATTTAAACTTTCCATTTATAATATTAATACACGTGTCACGACAATAAATAACGAACAATCATGAATATTATAAATGTGACACGATCACAAATACCAAAATCACGAATAATAAATCACGAACACACACCTTAATTAATTAACACACGAAAAACTACGGGTTTACCCCATGGTGGGCCCCTATGCCGCGGCTAGAACAAGAGAAGGGAGGTCAAGTGGGCCTTTTGGCCCAAAACCAATTTTAATAAAAACATCTAGAGGAAACCTTTTTCATTATTTTTAGGTTTACAGAAAATTTTGTCCTCTTCCTCCTTATTTCACCATAGCCGCCGGCCACATCAAGAAAAAGGGAAAACCTGGATGATTTTTGTATTTGTTTAATTATTCGTGATCACCTCGTCATTCTACACGCATTGGTATATTCAAAAATATTTTCTTTTCATTTTTATTTTCTTATGATTTCATGTTTAAAATTAATTAATCACATGAACATGTAATGGAATAACCTAGGATTAATTAATTTTGTCAAGGGTGCGTTTGGTTTGTGGTTTGGACCGGCCGAGACACTGAGACCCCAAGGGGGGGGGTGCTCGTCTTGTTTTTAATCACCACCACCGAGACCATAAAGGACTCGTCTTGGTTGTGTGAGGCTCGGATGTAGCAGGAAACCCCCGACCAAGGGTCGGGGTGTGTTTTATTTTCGGTTTGTGTGCACCAAGGAACCACCGAGACCCCAATGGGGCTCGGTTGGTTTTGTTTGATCGGACCCGAGACCAAAGGGGACCCGACTTCAAGTTGGGGTATGTTTACATGTTTAGTTGATTAAGTAGTATCAACCGAGACCCCTCCAAGGTCTCGGCGGGACTTGTTTATAACTTATTTGGTTCGGCTTAATTAAAACACGGGCTCGGGATTCGGGTTTTTATAAAAACTATTTTTATAAGTCATGTTATATTAAACTTTAGGTTAATTATTTTATTTAATTAATTCATATATAACCTAAGGTATTTATACTTGGTCATTTTAATTAAAACATGTATTTTAATTAAAATCATATAACGTATAGTTTAATTAAATTAACCAGTTATTTAATTATTTAGCTATAACCATGACTTGTATTGTACTAGTTTAACTTCACTTATTATTTATAATTTAGCTTAATTCTAATTATGGAAACTTACTAATTTTGGGAACTTTCTATCTTTGGAAACTTTCTATTTTTGGAAACTTTCTATTTTTGGAAACTTACTATTTATGGAAACCTGTTATTTTTAGAAAGTTACTTAGTATTACAATACAAGTATTATAATACACTAATACATGAATAATACTCAATAGAACATCATAATAACTAAAGTTAAACACAGTAAACAGTAAGACATGACAGAATACGTATAACAAGCTAATAACACACGGAACCAGTAAAATACATGAAATTCAGACAACTCATACACGTCCATATTTTTTATGTAGTGTTGTTCGTCAAGGAGGATTAGTCTTCATCATTTCCGTTAGCTTCTACTGGATATAAGGTACGGATTTCCCGTCCTTCAGTAAGGACAATCTTTTCCTTCATTAGGATTTCCCGTATGCAGCAAACTGTTTTCCCCAGTAGATAAAGATTAAATGCTTATGTTTATTAGTTACCTTTGCCATATACATGCATGACCATTTTCACCTAGTTATAGAGGTACCATAACCATAACACTAGAGGCACTAGTGTTATGACTTCACCACGGCGGAGTGATGGCTCATGGCGTCCCTTTTCAGTTATTTGGCCATTTTATTATTATATTATCACGTGGGACGTATGGGTGCATCTTAGTTACATGTTTCAGTCAGGATTTCATGGTGAATGTGGTGTGTGTCTTGCATCCTTCACAAGGAGCTGATCCCTCCTACCCACTTACGAGTTAATTAGAGGCAACCCCTCTAATTATATGATGAGGTCTCCCCTCCAAGTATTCATGCACGTTGTTGACCTCATGACCTATATTGGCTATTATGGTACATTAACTAATACAGATTTTCATAAGTAACATAAGCTATGTTTTCAGAACTAAAATCAGTTAACATGAAAAACAACTAGGTTTTCCAGGACTTATTCATTTCCGCTGCCATTCATGCTTTATATTCTTTATATGCTTCTATACTCTATGTTTTTCCATGCTTTATTTTATATCCGTGCACTGAGCGTTATGCTCAGCCGTCTACTTTTCCGTATTCCCAAACGGCAGGTACCCAAGGACGCAAGTAGGATCTCCAGAGTATGGGCATTCAGATTGGAAGCTATACGGCCTCTTTTACCTTATGCATTTATTCCTACTTTATCATACTTTACACCTTTTGGACATTGTTTAGTCCTTTCCATTTACAGTACTTATATTACTTGTTTGTGAGTTACTAGACTACCGATGTTTGATTCCGGTATTTCTATTTATGATCATGAATATTAGACATTTACCTTGCATGCTTTGATGATACGTCATAATTTACTGTAGCACTCTATTTTTATTAAATGGGGTGTTACACGGCCACTCAGCTGAATAGTTACATGAATCTCAGTCATGAGAATGACCGTCATTAAACTGACATAAAAGAGGATAGTAACCACTACTATGACAACAATTATTCTAGCAATCCCGATAGAACACCGGTCACGGACGTGATCAGAAATACAAAGGGTCAGCAGTCTAACCGATCCGCCAATTCTGGCATGATAACCTAAGATTTTCAATTTTGTTCGTTTCACACCTCGACACACATGTCAAGACATCAGTCAAGACACATGTCTCACATAGGTTTTTTGAAGACAATGTCAAGACACCAGTCAAGACACGTGTCATACGCATATTTTCTCAAGGCACGAGTCAAGACACATGACTCACGTCTACCTTCTAAAATAGCCATAAGAAATTTAGGGCACCCTTCAAGGGGTATATTCATTTTTATTGTGCCATGTATTAATCAGGACACAAGAATTTCAGCACCATCACCGGCGTATTATTTGCGTTTGGACACGCAGGGTTCATTTTGCGTGAGACAGCCAAAACACATTCAGTAAGATCTGTCAGGTTTGCTTCATGACACTTTCCTTTCTTGCTTCCATATTTCATATATCCATGACCATAAAGGACGCCATTCGTATCACCCATGTATACGAAGGTTTTCCTTCAGTCTAATGATAAGATCCAACCTGCTAACGCAATAACCTCGGACAGATGCGAGTTAAATATGATTCTGATTATAGACTATGAAAATCACACCATGCTACGATCGGTCGCCATTCATATCAGATTACGTACATCGATGTTCAGGCTCCTAAATACATGCAACATAGTTTTCCATCAAGAAAATATGTACAAATTATTATGCTTTACAAGCACGTGTTTATTATCCCATGGCTGCGAATATTTTCCAGCTATCAGTTATGACACAACTTCTGAAGTTTTTTTCATTCATATCAGCCGATCATTTCAGATTTCCCCTGATATATTCCAGAAAGACCTCCGAGGATACCTTCTGTCCACAAGTGGAACTTAACATCGAGCATGTTGAAGGATCAGCTACACGAGAAGTATGAAGAAGCTCATCTGCCAGGTGTATCACCATGGTGTACACCGGTTCGGTTATTAAGGAGAGTGACGGTACATGAGATTATGTGTCGACTACCGTCGATTTATAGAAATCACCATTCATGACCGTTATTCCCCTCCACGCGTTGACAATATGTTTGATCGACTACAGAATGCAAAACAATTTTCCAAGATCAACTTATGATTATACTGCCAACAGTGACGAGTGAAAGAGCAGGACATTTCCATGACTTCTTTTCGCACACGATTTGGTCATGCTAGTGTAAAACCCGCTTGCTTTTACCATTAATAGTACCCTTATGATCGTACGTACATGATTATAACTTTCCTTAATTATCACGTTTACGTTTCACGAATAGGAATTTACAAGTATTACGTACGTGTTATTACATGATAAGTATTTATTACGTATTAAGACACGATAATTATTATCAACAATAATTATAATCACGAAGATGAAAATCATGAACGTAAATAATCACGAACCTAATATTATGTATTGACGTATATTTATTACGATTACGAATAAATATATTTTACGACACGAACGAACAATAATTAAATCACGTAAACACGACAAGATAACACGTAAAATAGAACACGGGAAAACAACGGGTTTTCCCATATGGGGCCCTTATAGCCGCGGCGTAGACAAGGAAGTGGGCCCAGCCCACTTAAAAATTTAACTAAAAAGGGGAAAAGAAGGAAAGGAGATTTTCATAATACAAAATAATTAGAAAATAAAAAACCTTGCTCCTCCTCCTTCTCCCTTGTAGCCGCCGCCTATAATCACCACAAAGGAGGTGTTTGTTGACTTTGGTAGATCCAATTTATTGCAAGGTTGTTCATGTTAGTATTTTTCTTTTGATCCACGAATTGGTAATCTTCTTAAACCTTTTCTTTTAATTATTTATTAGATCTAAAAACATGAAATCATGGGGTTATTAAAAACAAGTTAATAAACATGTAGATCTAATCAAGTGGGATTAAAAACATATGGTTAAAGGGGTGTTAGGTTCGGCTAAGGGGTAGAACCGAGAGCAATGCTCTCGGTGGTTGTGTGAACTGTTGGGAATCTAAACTTGTTAGATTCCTTGATCATTGATTTAAACATAATTAGGCTGTTAGATAGTCCCTTGCTTGTGCCTAGGAGGTAGGCAAGTTTCGCAAGACTCACAGAGATCCAAGTCTCTGTGAGAAACCTCAGAGGAGTCCATGTCAGAGACATTGTCAGGGAAGTCGAAGGTTACCTGAATACATACTCATTGGCTGTGATGGATAACAACCAAGATGTATCAGGGACTCTGAGGGGTTGAGAGTTAACAGGGGTGGCAATACCCTGATAACTCTCAGCACACTTTGGACATGCCATTTGTGTGTTCGAGACTATGAAGAATAAGGAAACTGTTTTTGACAACTGTTCCTTAAAGCATAATGGAAGACTACCAAGAATAGAAGGACATCATGTGACTGATGTGGGAACTTGTAAAAGCTTGTGTAGTCGACATCAAGTACTGTTTAAGTCAAACTCGTAACACTATAAATAGGATGTGTATCCATGCATTAATGTTTAACACTTTGAGATATTAAGAACATTAGTGCATATAACTTAGTGAATCAAACAGCTACAACTGTATTCATAAGTTAGGGTTTATTGTTGTTCAAAGTGTGCACAACACATTGTCATCAAACTGTGTTATCCATAACACTTGTAATTCTTTATTATACAATAATAAGATTACGTTTGAAAAGTAATACCTTGTGTTGATTAAGATAATATTAGGGTTTCTTGCATTGTTTAGGGACTTTCAATTGGTATCAGAGCGGTGTTTGATATTAAAACCTTCAAGAAACATCGTTCTCAGTTTTATAATCAAGATCCACCATGCCGGAAACTTCTAACCCACAATCACCTTCCACAAACCCATCTTCACCAAGACTTAACCCTCCTCCCACTGACGATGATCTACCCCAACTTCTTGACTCAAGAGGTGGATCACACGTTACAAGTGTTCCAGTCTTTGATGAAGAAGATTTTGCCAGTTGGAAGAGTCAATTTCTTGTATACCTTGATGGGCTTGAACCTTTTCTTTTAGAAATTTTAGAAAATGGTCCATATATTCCCATGGCGCTTACATCCACTGATGAAAACCCTCTTCCCAAACCTCTCAAACAATGGACTCCAGCTGATAGGAAATTAGCAAACCAAGATAAACGTCTCAAAAGCATCATAATTTCCTGCCTTCCCAAGCACATCATGAAGTCTGTCATTCAGTGTCCCACAGCTAAACAAATGTGGACAGACCTCATTTTTGGCCATGAAGGACCCTCTAAAACAAGAGAGACAAAGATTCAGGCACTCAGACTTCAGTTTAATGCCTTTAAGTCACTTGAAGGTGAAAAGGTTCAGCAAACCTATACTAGGCTGAAGATTCTTCTAAATGACCTGGCTATGAATGATGTCACTATTGGTCAAGCTGAGATCAATGCTACTTTTGTCAACAGTCTTCCAAGAAAGTGGCTGAGCATGAATCAGACTTAGAGAGCTAACAACTCAATCAAAAATGATACCCTTGCTCAGCTCTATGGTAAGTACAATTATGAAGAAGGGCTGATCGATACTATCTACAAATCAGAGACTGGAAGATTTGTAGTCCAAGGAGCATCTTCCGAAGCATTGATCTCTACAACACATCCTCAAGACAGCGATTCTGATATTGAAGAAGATACCCGTAGCAGCCAAGAGTTTTTGTCAGACCTCAATGCAGAGTTCCATGAAAGAGCGTTGCTAGCCAACCAAAGAAGATACTACAAAAGATCTGGAAGAGTAGGATCAGCTAGTAAACCAACTGACAGGTCAAAAGAAACGTGTTTTGCCTGTGGAAAGCTTGGGCATTATCAAAAAGACTGTCCGTCTACCAAGACATCCTCACCCTCTTATCCATCATCTTCATCCAAACCCTACAAGTTCAAACAACATAACAACTTATCTCAATCCAATTCTTCAGACACTGAGAAGAAAGATTACAAAAATAAGTACAAGGCACTTAAAGCTGAGTTAGAACAAATGAACTTGAAGATTGAAGCTCTGTCCAAAAAGAAAGGTGGTGAGAAAAAGACACAGAAAGGGTTGGTTGCTGAAACTTATGGTTGGAATGATGAGCCACTGACTTCATATGAAGAAGACACCACAAGAGTCAGGGCTTTTATGGCGATAGCTGAGGATGAACCAGCTGTTGGAAAAGGTGATGCTAGATCAGGACAATGGGTTGACATAACAATGAAAAAGGTACACAGGCTTTTATCCATGTCTGATAGTGATGAACGTAAGCATGTCCTTGATTTCACCATTGTTGATTTACACTTTGTTGAGGAACAAAGAAAGAACCTACTTGATAAGTTTCACTCTGTTAAATCTGAAATGATAAATGCTAAGGCTGAATGTGAAACTCTCAGGCGGGTTAATCTAGAGAAAATATCCCTGCAAAATGAAGTAGCTAGATTAACCTTGAAAAACATTGCTTTAAATGATCAAGTCTCTAAATTGAACAAGATTATTGAAAAATGGCTGTGTGCTAGGTTTACTATTGATGAATTGCTTAGGGATGAAGTGCCTGCTGACTTAAAAAGGGATATATCTGCTAAGAAAAATAAACTGAGGATTCTCACCAAACCCAAAGACATTGTCTTTAAATTTACAGAGGCCATTCATATGTCAGATACCTCTTTGACAAATGACCCTGTCTCTGAAGATGTGGCTGAGCTACCACCCTTGCCCAAACTCTCTGGAGTTGAACCCAGCAGTTCTTCTAGAACTGCTAAGGATGAACTTAGGACAGATATTGAGAATCCTCCAGCTAAAGTTTTTCATGTGCCTGCTAAACAAACTGGTAAACAAGTAGCTTTTAAGCCTGTTACTTCTAAAGCTGTGAATAAGGTTGAACCTACCACTGAAGATCGCCTGTTTTCTCTTATGAAAGAAGTAGAACTCTTGAAACAACACATTAAGCCTTCCGCTGAATGCTCTACTTCTCATGAACCTAAGTCAGTCCTAGGTGAACCCAAAGGGGAAAGGTTAATCAAACCTTATTGCAATGTATGTAAAAATTCTCACCATTCGACCTTAGATCATGACAGACACATGACAGCTAAAAGAGCTCAGACACCCTCTAGGGACAGACCATAGAGTTCCAAAAGGCAACAGGGAAATTACAAACCTTAACCTCCCTATAAATTCTGTGGGTTCACAGACCATCACTCAGACGAGTGTGGTGACTTCCCTGGGTGTGATATCTGTGGGAGTTATAACCATGAAACAATGAACTGTCCATCCCAACGCCAAAAGTTTTTCAGGAACACAAGAGTTGCTAATAAGCAATTCAGGGAACCCACTGGAAAGTGGGTTCACCATAGGAACTAATCTGTTTCTATGTATCTGTGCAGAAATATCTCAAGGAATCGGTATGGTATCTAGATAGTGGCTGTTCTAGACACATGACAGGGATTCAACAATACCTGCACAGATACTCAAAGGAGCCAGGTCCTAAAGTGGTGTTTGGAGATAACTCTTCAGGTGACACAGAAGGATATGGCTCAGTGAACTGCAATGGGATTACATTTACCAGGGTTGCGTATGTGAATGGTCTTAAACACAATCTCATTAGCATCAGCCAATTGTGTGATGCTGACTATAAGGTTTTGTTTACTAAGACTAAGGGAACCATATTCAACAAAAATAATGATGTTGTGCTGATTGCACCTAGAAGGAGAGATGTTTATGTCATCAACATGGCTGTGTGCTCTGAAGACAGCTCAAATTGTTTTCTTGCCAAAGCCTCTGAAAGTGTCAACTGGCTGTGGCACAAAAGACTGTCTCATCTCAACTTCAAGAACATCAATAAGATAGCCACTCAAAACTTGGTTGCTAGTCTACCTTCTGTAATGTTTTCCAAAGACAAAACTTGTTCTGCCTGTGTCAAAGGAAAACATCACAGGTCTTCATTCAAGACTAGGCAATCATTCTCTATTGACAAGTGCTTACATCTCCTTCACATGGATTTGTTTGGGCCTGTCAAACCTCAAACCATTAATCACAACAAATACACCTTGGTCATAGTTGATGAATTTTCAAGATATACATGTGTGTTCTTCCTCAGAAGGAAAAGTGATGCAGCTGAAACCATCATGTCCTTCATCAGACAGGTTGAAAATATGAATGATGTTAGAGTCAAAGCTCTAAGAAGTGATAATGGTACAGAATTCAAGAATCATCAACTTGAATCATTTTGTGATGAAAAAGGGATTTCTCAGAACTTCTCTTCAGCTGGCACTCCTGAACAAAATGGTGTGGCTGAAAGAAGAAACAGGACTTTGATTGAAGCAGCAAGAACTATGTTAAATGGTGCAGCCTTACCAAAGCAATTTTGGGGAGAAGCTGTTCACACTGTCTGCTACACTCAAAACAGATCAATCATTGTCAAAAGACATGGTAAAACCTCCTATGAAGTTTTCAGAAAAAGATCTCCAGACGTCAGCTATTTTCATGTGTTTGGATGCCCTGTGTTTATTTATAACTACAGGGATAAACTTGGAAAGTTTGATGAAAAAGCTGATGATGGTTTCTTTTTGGGATACTCTCCAACAGCCAAAGCCTTCAGAGTATTCAACATCAGAAGACAAGAAGTAGAAGAAACATTCCATGTCAGATTCAATGAAGATGATGAAGTCATACAGAGAACAGGAACAGAGGGTGATGAAATAGATTTTAATGAAAATATTTCTTTCCCACGTGATGAGTTCACAGAACCCAGACCTACCAGTCATCATCACTCCAACACTCTCACTCCTTATGTCCCTGCTTTTGACCCTCTGTCTACTCACAACATAGAAGTTCCTACCTCTCAGGAACTTGATGAAGAAGAACCTCAAATCTCTGATGGTCCTTCTCATGATATTGATGACTCACCAATTCTTCAAATCCCTGAAGATTCTCCTGCTGATAATGAAATAGCTTCCCTTGATATGGCTGAAGAAGACTCTGACACTGAAGTAGTCTTTGAAGAAAGCCCTCCTAGTCAGCAGGATGAGACTCAACTTGCATCAGATGTGCCCTCAAGTACCCCTGTCCTTGAATCCCCAGCTCCTCAAAATAAGTGGTCAAGAGATCAACACATACTTCTTGTCAATATTATTGGGGAACCAAATGCAGGGGTCACAACCAGACAGCGAATCCAAGACTCAGAGTCAGCCTCAGCCAATGAATGTCTATTTGCTGAATTTCTTTCACAAATTGAACCTAAAAGAGTTTCTGAGGCTCTGGTAGAAGAAGGATGGGTAGCTGCTATGCAAGAATAAATCAATCAGTTCAAAAGGAACAAAGTATGGAAACTAGTGCCAGCTCCACCTGGAAAGAATATCACAGGCACTAGATGGATCTATAGAAATAAGATGGATGAAAATGGGAACATCATCAGGAACAAGGCCAGACTGGTAGCACAGGGGTTCTCTCAGACTGAAGGAATTGATTATGATGAAACATTTGCACCTGTTGCTAGACTTGAGGCCATCAGAATCTTCCTTGCTTATGCTGCCTATATGACCATCACTGTGTATCAGATGGATGTTAAGAGTGCCTTCCTCAATGGTGATTTGGCTGAGGAAGTGTATGTTGCTCAACCTGAAGGATTTGAGAACAACGAGTTTCCCAACCATGTGTACAGACTTCACAAGGCAATGTATGGTCTGAAACAGGCTCCAAGAGCATGGTATGAAACTCTTTCAAATTTCTTAACTGAAAATAAATTTATCAGGGGTTCTATTGATAAAACACTCTTTACCTTCAAGGACAAGAGTGATTTCATCATTGTGTAGATTTATGTGGATGATATCATCTTTGGGTCAACAAATGTCAATCTTAGTAAACGTTTTGCTAAATTAATGACCAAGAAATATGAGATGAGTATGATGGGTGAATTAACTTACTTTTTGGGTTTTCAAATTAAACAATGTCCTAAGGGAATTTCAATTTGTCAAGAAAAGTATGTTAAGGATTTACTTAAAAAATATGAATTAGCTGATTGTGCATCAATGAAATGCCCCATGCTTCCACCCAACAACTTGGGCCCTGATGATTCAGGGATCTCTGTCAATGAGACTTTATATAGAGGCATGATTGGGTCACTGATGTATCTAACAGCCAGTCGTCCAGATATCCAATTCTCCACATGTCTCTGTGCAAGGTACCAGGCTAACCCAAAAGAATCCCATCTAGTGGTTGTTAAGAGAATTTTTAGGTATCTCAAAGGAACACCTTCCCTAGGTCTATGGTATCCAAAGGAATCAGGCTTTGATCTCAAGGCCTATTCAGATTCAGACTATGCTGGATGCTGTATTGACAGGAAAAGCACTTCAGGCAGCTGTCAAATCCTAGGAGGAAAATTGGTTGGATGGAGTGCTAAGAAGCAAAACTCTGTGGCTATGTCTTCAGCTGAAGCAGAATATGTCGCTGCAGCCAGCTGTTGTGCTCAGGTGCTCTGGATGAAAAGTCAATTGGCTGATTATGAAATCTTGTATGACAAAGTACCAATCTTTTGTGACAACACCAGCGCCATTGCCATATCCAACAACCCTGTTCTTCACTCTCGTACCAAACACATTGATATCAGGTATCATTTTATCAGGGATCATATAATGAAGGGAGATATTGAGCTGCATTTTGTCCCCACAGAGCTGCAACTAGCTGATATCTTTACAAAGCCTTTGGCTGAACCTTCGTTCAACAGGCTAGTTGCTGAGCTAGGGATGCTCAATATCTCAAAGCCTGTGGCTTGATATTAAATGTGTTCATTAAATGATTGATTCTATATTAAATGTTTTTCATATGAAACTAGGTAGTTACTTTCCAAGTAAATGCAAAAAACATTCTCAAATATTTAATCATTTATTTTTCGGATAACGAGGAGACAAACTTTTTGAAAGGTCAAGGGGACCCAATTGAGCCGTCATTTTCGCACCTTGCATTTAATACGGTTGAATAACTGTTCACTTAAGTTTGAATATATATTGTCTCCTTTCTCTTCTCACCCACCACCCTTCTAAAATCTACTTCTCTCTCTAAGTTCTTATCTCTCTTAACCATCCGCCATTTTCGCTCACCTTCAACCTCAAATCCATGGCGTTTTCAGTTCCAAAAGCCTCAATGTTAACTTCGAGATCAACGAGAGCATCCTCACATCCAACAACGCCATTGGATGGATTAAGGCACCAAACAACACCTACTCAGATCTGGTAAACTTCATGCAAAATTGTGACCTAAATGAAGCCTTTACCAAAACACCATCCACCTTTTACCAAGAATACCTTAGGGAATTCTGGTATTCTGCTGAAGTGGTAGAAGACACCATAACCTTTAGCCTTTCTTGCAATGAACACCCTTTTGCCTTCTCCCTTAAAG
Organism: Glebionis coronaria; assembly: GCA_025667525.1. Lineage (NCBI taxonomy): Eukaryota > Viridiplantae > Streptophyta > Magnoliopsida > Asterales > Asteraceae > Glebionis > Glebionis coronaria. Next base: position 101,082,712 of record CM046875.1, read on the forward strand.
ACTTTTCAAGTGTGGCCGGAATAAAGCATGGAGATGAATGCCTGAAGGTAGTGGACAAAAAGGCTGTCAAGGAAGCCCTGGCCACACACAACCCTTGCCATGATGTTAACCCTGCACTTACACCTGCTGAAGTCCTCGCCAAATCCCCTCTGAAGATTAAGTACTTCACTCCTATGTGGCGTGTCCTCTTCACCCACATTGTTAAGTCCCTGGGAGGAATGCAGGGATCACAGGATCAGATGTCTTTCAACCATCAGGCGATTGCTTATGGATTAATCTGGGGAGTTGATGTTGACATTGGAAGCATTCTCTTCTCAAACCTGGTAGAACAGCTAAAGGGAAGGAATCAGGTCAAGGAAAAGAATATATGTTATGTGCGCTTCCTGTCCCTGATCTTTGAGAGTCTGCTGGGAGATAACTACCACAACAAGGCCTTGACTGCTCTTAAGCCCTATCACATCACTGGCGCCATCTACAAGGAAATAGGAGCTGACGATGTCCCTGTCACCGCCCATATGCTGAATGTGGCCAACCAGGTACCAAACGCTGAGAAGCCCTTGCTCCCTTCCTCTGAGAATGTGAATACTTCTAGTGTTGCTGGCAAGTCTATGTCTTTGACCTCTGGGCAGCACACTACTAAGTCCAAGGCTTCATCTGGCCAACAGCCTAAGAAGAAGAAAATCCCCTCTTCTTCCCACTCCAAAGCTGTTACTAAGGCCAAGGGAAAGAAGACCGACACCTCCTCTGGTCCAGATACTCTTGTGGATTCGGATTCTTTGGCTGACAAACAACAGGCGTCTAGTATCTCTAAGTCAGCTGAGACAACAGGAAACCAGCCTGATCAAGCTGATATCTCACAGGTAATCAGTGTACATTTTTTAGAGGTTCACAAGCAGCCACTCTCAATTGTCTGTAGGAGAGAGTGGTGAAGTTAGGGTAATCCTCGACCCATAGAAGTCTGTCATTACACTTAGAATACTTTAAGACTTCTGTACACCCTGTCTTTGCACCAGGGAATGATTCATTGGTGTTTATAAAGCACCCCGATGACCCTGCACCCTCTAGACAGTATTCAGGCTAACAACAACCTGAATACACTAATGTCTCAACCTTGATCAGCTGTACTTCACACAGCCTCTTGGTTCCCTCCTTAAAAGAGTCCCAAAGGATTTATCCTTTCAGGGGGAGCTGAATCATCACCCTCATCTTTCCTAGGGGCAGCGTAACAGGCGACCTACAACCACATATGTTTCACTCTTAAAAGAGTCCCAAAGGTTTTAACCTTTTGGGGGGGCTGAATAATCACACTCAGCTTTCCTAGGGGCAGCGACCGACGATCCATAAACAGCATATGTCTCACAATTAAAAGAGTCCCAAAGGTTTTTACCTTTTGGGGGGGCTGAATAATCACACTCAGCTTTCCTAGGGGCAGCGAATGGCGATCATTAACCACATTTTATTCACACTTAAAAGAATCCCAAGGATTTATCCTTTGGAGTGGCTGAGCAATCACCCTCAGCCTCTCTAGGACAGCGAAATGGCGACCATTCCCCTTATATTTTTCCCTGTTACTAATTACAACAAATTTGCAGGCTGAAATTGTACAGCCAGTCATCGAGTCTCAGGTACAACAAGAAAAGGAGGCTGATACAATGACTCAGGACAAACCAAATGATGAAGAGCCTGTGATAAATGCTGATGAAGAAATGCTCTCATTAGAGGATTATGTCTCTGACATTGAGCAAATGCCTGAAGATGAATTCCCTGAGGGAATGTTCGATGAAGAGGATGAAGAAGATGAGGACGACCAGCTGTCTGTCTCTCCTCCTAAAGAAATAGCTGTATCCACACCAGCTGGTGACAAGACTTCTCCTCTCAAGGAAGCTGTTGATACTCCCAACTCTGCTACCTCAACAACAACAGTCTTCCAAAGACCAACTTATGATCCAACAGCAGAATTTCTCATGTTTGATCATCCTGCCCAGACCAACTTTGACTTAATTCCAAGGGGGGGGGGGTGACTATGCTCATCAAAGCCTCAATATCAAGAATCTTCAGCCTGTCCATCATCAATCTGATATTGAGCGCTTATCAAGAAAGCTGGATGTGATCAAGTCTGAGATGCACAACTTTACTGTGACATTTCCAGGCATCATCAAAAAGGCTGTGACTGAGGCTGTCACTGAGCCAATTCAGGATGGTGCAAGAAGAGGTGTGGCTCAGGGACTCGGTCATCTTTCAACAAGAATAAAGGATGCTATTGACTAAGCCGTCCCTGCCATGTTCCATGAACATGAACACACCATGCACAGGCACTTTAATGTTGTTCGCACCAGGCAATACAACCATGCTAACTTTATTGTCAGGCGTGTTCAGGCAAATACTAATGCAAATGCCAACCTCCTGCTAAAGATTGCCAGGGCTTTAAGAAAAAGACAACGTGCCATGGCTGCCTCTGTGGAGCAGATTGCAAGACGTTTTCAGGCACGTTCATCCAAGCATCTACGAAGTAAGGATAAACGTGAGGGGGATAAGAATACTACACTCGGCCTTGCATCTGCTGAACAAGGCTCCTCATCAGCTAATCCCTCAACTACACCTGTTCCTCTCCAAGTCATCACACCTGTTATAACACCTGATGATGAGGATGATACTCAGGGGGAGCAACAAACTCAAGATGGAACTGACTCATCAAAGTCTCTGATATTGGTTAACATCAGCAAGCCTGAGGATGATGATGAGCCAGCGGCCAAGAAATTAAAATTCACTGTTAGCTCTCTCCCCAAAGCTATTCAAACTCAGGCTCAGACAGCGTTTATCAAAAGAGCTGATGTTTTGAAAAACATAAGTGTGGAGTCCTCTGTCTCGAAGAAAGGAAAGGAGATAGTTTTGGTTGATACTGACACCAAACTCAAGAAGATAGTTGCGATGCTAGAGACAGGAGGATCCACCACACACCTTTCCCAATTCTCAACCTTTACACCTTCCGATGAGATTCCTTTGACCCCTGAAGAAATAGAGCAACAGGTTGAAGAATTCAAAAGACTAAATGAACTCAAGACAGCCAAAGAATTGAATGAAGCTACTCTGAGGAAGATGACACCACCTGAAAGGGAAAAACAAAAACAAAGGTTGAGGGAAATGGAAACAAAATGCGCTGAGGCTTTAAGGAAAGTCAAAGCTGACTATGATGCCTGCGTGAACAACAGATATGATGCTGGAAAGATAACCAAGTTCAAATACACCATTCATAAATCCACAAACACCCCACAGATGATCTTATGGAGGGAAAACCAACAGAGAAATATGGATGTGTTTGACAACTTTAGGTTAAAGACACTTGGGTTATCAGAATGGTTCGAACTCGAAGCCTTAGCTGCCAAAAAGTCTGGACAGGCTAATTTTCTTCTGCTGAAGACTCTTAAGGCCAAGTTTAACTGGATCAAGGAAACAGCAGCCAAACTCAAGATTGATCCCCCACCACAACTTTTTGAACAAGAACCCCCAAAGACAGGCAACAAAAGGAGAAGAATTTCACAAATTGTTAATGAAACTATTGTTACTGAAGATGTTCAAGTGGATGGTATGCACAGGGATTTGATCCTCCCAAATGGTATTGTTGGCCCGGTTGATGGTCAGACATACACAGAGCCTGAAAGAGGAATGGCATTCATAAACAAGGCTTGCCAGTATGCTTTTCAGAGGGAAGATGAGCTGTGCTTGGCTTCAATTATTCAGCTACTCTGTCACAAGAAGTGTCTCAAGATCAACACAGAGTATTCCAAGAAGTTTGCAAAGACTTTGCAGGATGAAATTGATAACAGATTAGACTTGGCCGAAGCTGAAGAAAGAATAAAAAATGATGACTATTGAAGATGATTCACAGCCCTTTTACCTTCATCTTTTATTTTACTTATGTAATGCACTTGTAATTTTCTTTAAGTTTTAATAAAATCATGAGGTATGTTTGTTTAGATCTATTATGTGTAAGAAGAAGCTGTTAAACTCACTTACCTTAACTTAGTTAGATCTAGCATTATTTATGTTTAAATAGGGGGAGATTGTTGGGAATCTATACTTGTTAGATTCCCTAATCATTGATTTAAACATAATTAGGCTGTTAGATAGTCCCTTGTCTGTGCCTAGGAGGCAGGCAAGTTTCACAAGACTCACAGAGATCCAAGTCTCTGTGAGCAACCTCATAGGAGTCCATGTCAGAGACATTGTCAGGGAAGTCGAAGGTTACCTGAAGACATACTCATTGGCTGTGATGGATAACAGCCAAGATGTATCAGGGACTCTGAGGGGTTGAGAGTTAACAGGGGTGGCAATACCCTGATAACTCTCAGCACACTTTGGAAATGCCATTTGTGTGTTCGAGACTATGAAGAATAAGGAAACTGTTTTTGACAACTATTCCTTAAAGCATAATGGAAGACTACCAAGAATAGAAGGACATCATGTGACTGATGTGGGAACTTGTAAAAGCTTGTGTAGTCGACATCAAGTACTGTTTAAGTCAAACTCGTAACACTATAAATAGGATGTGTATCCATGCATTAATGTTTAACACTTTGAGATATTAAGAACATTAGTGCATATAACTTAGTGAATCAAACAACTACGACTGTATTCATAAGTTAGGGTTTATTGTTGTTCAAAGTGTGCACAACACATTGTCATCAAACTGTGTTATCCATAACACTTGTAATTCTTTATTATACAATAATAAGATTACGTCTGAAAAGTAATACCTTGTGTTGATTAAGATAATATTAGGGTTTCTTGCATTGTTTAGGGACTTTCATGATCATCACCAACGGTTTGGTTGGGGTGTTTCGGCCGCAAGCAACCAAGGGACCCCGACGCATGTAGGGGTTAGCCTTGGTGGTCTAGGGGGTCTCGGCTGAAAACCACACGCACCACCGGTTTAAACCGGTGGCGGTTTACCATGGTTAAGGGTGTAGATCCGGTTCAAGGGGTTCACGGACCGATTCATGACATGTTTATATTTAAAACACAGTTTCGGTTCATGGTTTATTTTTACAAGTTAATTATTTATTTTTACAAGTTAAATAATTACAAGGTTTAATTAAATTAATTAATCATGCTATGTAATTAATTTAATATAGACATGACTTAGGTTATTTATTATTAATAATAATACATGATTTTAACCTAAGTATTTTATGATTTAAATTTAGACTTATTAAAACATGGCATATAATTAATTAATTTCCATGACTTAGGTTATATTAATAATAAATATTAATACATGTTTTAACCTAAGTATTATTACCTTTTATTTAATTAAATCATGTTATATTTAATTATATCGTATAACCTATAGTTATTTAATTTACATGTAATAATTAATAAACTATACTATATATCACATGACTTAGAATATTTACCAGTTAAACTTAAGCTTATATTATTAGCTTAATAATCTAGGTTATTTCTAATTATGGAAACTTTCTATTTTTAGAAACTTATTTAATTAAGGCAGCTAATCTATTTATAAAAACTTTCTATTTTTAGAAACTTATTTATTTAAGGCAGCTAATCTATTTTTGGAAACTTTCTATTTTTGGAAACCTTTTATTTTTGGAAACTTTCTATTTTTGTAAACTTTCTATTTTAGGAAATATGCTATTTTTAGAAAGTTACTTATTATTACACAACAAGTATAATAATACAAAAAATACAAGTAATACTTAATCAGAATCAACATAATACATGATAAACACAACATAGTGATAAAATCAGTAGAACATGACATGAACATATAAAACAAGCTAAGACATGATACAAAACCAGTTACGTATACAGTAATCGGAATAATTATACACGTATATTATTTATGTAACATTAGTGATATCGAAGTAGGACTCTCTTCCGTTCGTCTTCTTCGTTCACTGGACACAAGGTACAGATTCTCCGTCCTTTCAGTATGGACATTCTTTCCTTATTAGGATTTCCCCGAATGCAGCCAACTGCTTTCCCAGTATATGTTTTATATATTTTAATTGCTTATGTTTAATTAAATGCCTAAAGCCATATACATGCATGGCCAGTTTCACCTAGTTATGGAGGTACCATAACCATAACACTGGAGGCACCAGTGTTATGACTTCACCACGACGGAGTGATAGCTCGTGGCGTCCCTTCAGCTTTTGGCCATATTATTATTAACATGTGGGGCGTATGGGTGCATCCTAGGTTACATGTTTTTACAGATTATTAAGGTGAATGTGGTGTGTGCCTTGCATCCTTCACAAGGAGCTGAACCCCCCTACCCAAAACTTATATTAATTAGAGGCAGCCCCTCTAATTGCATGACGAGGTCACCCTCCAAGTATTCATGTACGTTGATATTTCATGACCTATATTGGCTAATGGTAAACATGTTAAATAGATTTTATAAGATAAACATAAGGCTTTTTAAACTATAAAACCAGTTTATTTCGCTGCTATATGCTTGTATGCTTATGTTATCCATGCTATATTTGTATATCCGTGCACTGAGCGTTATGCTCAGCCATTTTCCTTTCATGTTCCCAAAACGGCAGGTACTTAGGGACGCTCGTAGACTTTAAGCGTACGTGCATGTGGATTGGAAGCTTCCTAGCCTTCATTACTTTATGCATTTCTTCATACTTTTGATACTCATTTCTATGGACATTGTTTAGTCCTTTTCATTTACAGTACTTATGTTTGTGTGTGATGAGTTCTACTTTTGGGGTACCATGTTTGTTTCCGGTATTTCCTTTATGGTCATGAAATGTTTAATACATTTATCCTTGTATGCTTTGATGACACGCCATAATCACGCGTGACATTCCATTTACCAAAATGGGGTGTTACAATTATGGTATCAGAGCCAAGGCTTCGACCTGTTGGCTCCCAAAACACGACCTGTGATTAGTGGTTAGTCACTATGGTCTACCTAGAACTGACATTCGGTTTTCATGCATTCATCATTTTCACGCATACATATATATGTCATTGTCGCACGTTTATGACTAAGTAATGGTTGGTACAGGACTGGCCCTTGATATGAGCTTAAACTCATATCCTTTTATCAACAAATAACCCTAAAACATGAAGCAAAATACCCTTTTATATTGTAAAAAGCAGTGTTATGTGGTATGTTTGTGTTTGTGTGCTATAATGTAGGTAAAAGGATACAATTTCAAGCAAACAAGGAAAAACCAAGCTCAAAAGGATGAAAAAGACAAGGAAGGATCACAAGTGACAAGTTTTCAAAGCTCAAGGACCTATCTTGACAAGTCTTGAAAGTTGAGGGACTTAAAGTGCAAATACTGCAAAGTCAAGATCCAAGTCAAACCTGGTCAAACTACAAAGTCAATCAAGTCAAAGGGTCATTTTGTTGAAGAATCAAAGTTGAAGGGCCAAAATTGTCAAAGGAATGAAGTTTCTAGCCTTAAAGAGAAATCTGCCAAGTTAAGGGGCTTATTCTGCCAATTTTGGAAAGTTAATAAAGATTAATCCATGTCACAAGGAAGAGAACCAATGAAAAGCAGGGATTCACTTCACACGGATTGAGTATTAAATGTCCACTACCGCCGTTATAATTAATGCAAGATCATAACAGTTTCAATCCGTGTGACACTTTTTCATCCAATCAAATTCTTCCACGTGTCCTTCTCCTTCACAAGAAATATTTTCCAGATCGCGTTTTTGATAGAATGCATTTCAGAAGAAAATCAAAACACCAATCTTGCTCGTCTTGAAGAGAGGAATCCAATGGTGCAACTTAATTAGCATATTATCCAATGGATCAAAAACACCCAAATGAGTTCATCACCTTCAAAGAGGATATGCAGAATTCCTCCACGTGTCAAGCAATGATTGGCCTGAACACGTCACATCTCCAACAAACTCTCAAGTCTAGCCTATAAATACTTAGATTGTTCTTCATTTTCAGAGGTAGCTTAATTTTGTAAACACCTAGTTCTCTCAATTTCACTTTTCTCTTTTTCCCTCCTTTTCACCTAACAACTCAAGAGTCTGACAAACTCTTGAGTTTGTTAGTTAGTTAGAACCTTGTAACTACCATTTGTAACTGAATTCTTCAATAAAATTTCAAATTCCAGTTTTCCCGCCAAAACTTGTTCTTCAATTCCTGCTACTTTACTGCTGTTGTGTGATCACATTGTTGCTGTTTGAAGTTTGTTATGATCATACATTGATCATAACTGGCTTTGTTGAAGAATTGTTGCTGTTTGATCAAAAATTCAGTTCATTCCTAGTTCTTGAAGTTTTCATGGCAGAATGAAGAATTGTAGCTGTTTTAGTTGTTGATTTGAGTTGATAGCTAGTGATAGGTGGTGGTATCACTAGGGCAAGAGAGCTCAGCGCTCCTCTTCTACCCAAAGGATCTCTACAATAGGTTCTAAGCTTCTGATTTTAAGTTCCTCTAAACAAGTACTTGCATGCTCATTTTCCTAGTGTAATGTTGATGGCTGCCTGTTTTAATTGATAAGTAGTTGTTATTTGATTGATCCTAGTGATTTGTAGCTTGAACTTGTGCTTGTTTTCAATCTTGTAGTTTTAAGCTGATTTTCAGTTCTTTTTAGTCTAATAGCTACTTGTAGTTCTAGTCCTGGTTATTACTTGTTCTTAGCTGGAATACATCTCATTTGGATCATCTTAACTAGTTTGCTATAGCTCTTTACTCAGTCTTAATCATAACTCATTTAGTCTTTGAAATAGTTTGATCAAAATCAGTTAAGGTGTGTTTGGGAGTAGTTGTTAATCAGTATTCAAGTGTTGTTAATTGGATTTTAAGTGATCATTTGCAGTCCTTAGGAGTTAACAATTGATTCTAAGTCTTTTACTAGTCAATATAATAGTCAAAAAGGCAATTGGTTGATAAAAAGTTTGGGTCATTCCTTTAAACAGCTTTTAGTTCAAAACTTGTCAGATTCATTTGCTTATTTCTCTTTCAAAACTTAATGAAATTTGCTAAAATCAGTTTCCAGTCATAGCTTATAACATAATCTTTCAGACTTTAAGAGGAAATTCTACAGTTTTCAGAAATAAGCAAGAAAATAGCTTATTAGTTAAGGACTGAGCAATTTGCATTCTCTGATGTGATTAGCTAACTGTTTCACTAGATCTCATTATCCACTTCATAAATCTAGCTGTTTTCTTTCACAAACCTGTTTAGTAAGTGTTGAATATGAGATTTTGAGATTTTGAGCTTTTTCAAAAATCTGGTCAACGTTTGGTCAACATAAGCTCATTTGAGCTTATTTTCGGATTTCTAGCTTATTAGTGGATGAAATTTGTTCTAGTTTGATTTCCCCTGCTTTAAATCAAGTGCTTATTCATTTTCTTTACAAAAATTAAGTTGTGGATGTTTGGATTTTTCTGTAGCTTATTTTGAGCTTATTAATAAGCACTCTTTTGCTTATCTTTGACTTTTAGACAAATTCCTTGAATACACGTTTCTATAATTGGATTTGAAGTTGTTTGCAAGTTGTTTCAGCTTATTTGGTTGAGAAATAAGCTCAAACGAGCTTATTCTTTCATTGAGCCCGTTTTTGGTTATAATTTTGGTTTATTTGCACTTTAGTCCCTATAATTCTAATCTGTGTTTAAACCTAGCTAATCTTTCTAATTTTGTGGAAATTGCAAAACTTGGTCCTTGGATTTGTTAGTTTGTTAAATTTCAGTTTCAAAGTTTGTTAGTTTGTTAACATTTGGTTAGTTTGTTAAAGTTTTTACAAGTTTAGTCCTTTTAGTTAACTGTTTTACATTTTTAGTCCTTTTAACTTTTAGAATTTACATTTCAAGCATTTTCATTTTATAGAAATTACATTTTCAGTCCTTATAGTTTTATATTTTGCATTTTAATATTTTACTTTAATAAAAATTTGGAATTTGCAATTTGTTTTACGTATAAGTAGGTTTATATTTTTCATTTTTAGATAGATTTGTTTGAATTAGCAATAGATTACCAAGCAAGTTTGAACAACCAAAAACAATTAAAAATTTGATATTGATTGGACTTTCTATTAGTTAAGAACTGAGAAAACGAACTTGCATTATACACATTTCAAATGGCGCCGCTGCCGGTTCTTTGACTACACGAGAGACTATCGATTGACGGTTTTCATTGGCTTTTGGGATCCGTTCACTTTGTGAACGTTATTTTTACGTATCATAAATCAAAAACAAATAAAAAATCAAAAATATAAAAATATATAAAAACTAAAAAATTAACAAAACAATTCTTTTCCTAAAGAATTGACCAAAAAAATTAAAACAATCCAAAAAGCAATTTTTTTCCTAAGAGATTGCACCCAAAAATATATATTATTGGATTCTCTCGGTTTTTATGTACATATAGTATTTTCCAATAAAAACTCATAAATACAAAAATATTTTCCATATATTATTATAAGTACATACGTATACGTATAAGAACAATCAATCTACATATCTTCCATAAGTATTGCCGAGGCAATACACCGTGTTGAGGGGCGCTCCGGTCCTTGACACGCGTATCGATCAAACAAAATAAAGCAAGAATAGATAAATACTCTCAATAAGCAATAATTCGAAGAATACGAACATTTAAGTGAATAGAAAGGCGATGTGCTATAAAATGCCATCTAAGGGTCAATAGGTACTTAAGTGCTTCGCGCCACCTAACCCCCCGTTCACTTGGGAGTATTCTAAGAAGGAAAGCTTCATTGAGGGTCTTGCACCCAAAGTAGTATTACATATATTGTTACTTTCTTGTGGATATTTAATATCGAAACTCGAAGAGGATAATCTTATTCTTTTCAAAGTCACACGAGAGCTTCTCTCTCATTCCTCGTATTGAGTTGCATGCTCACTCGCGGGCGTGCACAAATACCGATTGGTGTACAACCTCTTCCTCCGAAAAGGAAGAAGAAAAGAAAGAGTAAGACCACCATCGTCCACCAAGCCGATCACGAGAATCGTGCTTTGTCACCACCACGAGGAGCCATGGCTGTTGATAACCGTACTTTGTTTGAACGTATGCAAACCAACATTCATGGATTTGTTAGTGCCATTAAGATTCCCGACTATCCCGCTAACACATTTGAGCTACATACATCTATGATCAATATGGTTGCTGCATCACCTTTCTATGGAAAACAAAATGAGGATCCCCATGCTCATCTTAAGAGATTCCTTTCACTTTGCAATACCATTAAGCATAATGGGGTTCCACCGGATGTCATTAGATTGTTGTTAGTGTCATTTTCACTAGATGGGAGTGCTAAGCATTGGTTAGACACCCAACCACCCGATAGTATCACCACTTGGGAAGAGTTTACCACTAAGTTTTTGAACAAATTCTTTCCTCCACAAAAGACTATGGCTTTGAGGAATTTGATTATGGGCTTTACACAAAAACCTAGTCAATCCTTTGGTGATGCTTGGGAAGAGTATAGTGAGTTGTTGAGGCGATGCCCTAATCATGGAATGGATGATCTAAGCCAAATCAATACTTTCTATAATGGCCTTAAACCTCACCACCAAGATTCACTAAATGCTTCCGCGGGAGGGAGTATTCATTTCAAGACATACCAAGAGGCTTTGACCATTATTGAGACTAAGGCAATGGTTCAAACAAACGATCCATTTGAAGAAAGAGTTCATGTTATCCAAAACACCTCTCAAACACCTTGTGATAACCAATTCCTTAAATACCACCAAGAGATCCTTCGACAAGTCAAACAAGGACAACAAGAAATGACTCAAGAGTTAGTTCAAGCTTTGAAGAGCTTGACATTGAACAATTCCTCAAACAATGTGAATTCCATCACCATTTCTTGTGTTACTTGTGGAGGTCCTCACTCTTATGAACAATGTGACAAGGTACAAGGTTATCAAGGGGAATGCTATGCTTACCAAGAGGAACACCGTGAACACTTCAAGCCTAACATCAATCCAAATAATCTTTCTTACAAATCCCAAAATTACCTTACTCCACCCGGCTTTCCACCCCAACCACCCACCCAAATTCAACAAAATCCTCCTCACATTTTAGCAAGGAATCAAGGGCAAAGACAACCATACCAAGGAAATAACTACAAGGCACCAAATCAATTTCAACCTCAAGCAAGTACCTTTTATCCACCAAATCAAGGATTTAACTCTCAACCTTTACCTTTCCAACCTCAAGGTTTTCAAGGTTATGTGCCACAAGAGTTAAACACAATGGATCTTTTGCAAAAGATGAATCAAGAGAATGAAAAGAAATTCCAAGCTATGGACAAGAAAATGAATGACCAATTCAATAAGCTTTTCATGGCATTAAATCAAAGACCACAAGGAGCTTTACCTTCCAACACACAAACAAATCCTAGGGCCAATGTCAATGCTATTACAACAAGGAGTGGTACAACAACAAAGGATCCTTCACCTCTTAAACCTACTATTGTTCAACCCATTTGTGCTCCTACTTGTGATAAGCCTTCTACTTCTACTCCACCTCCTCAAAGTGCTCCTATTCACTCAAACACACCTTCTCAACCACCTCAAACTTCTCCTTCACCTTCCACACTTCCCAATGAAGAGGCTAACAAAGATAAATCTTCCACTACAACACCTATTCCACCTACACCCAAACCTACTCTTCCATACCCTTCAAGGTTGAAAAAGGACAAGTTAAAGAACAAAGATGACATACAAGTCTCCAATTTCTTAAGGATGTTCAAGCAACTCAATATCAACATATCCTTTGCGGAAGCTCTTGCTTATATGCCAAAGTTTGCTAAGATGTTCAAGGATTTGCTCTCAAACAAAGAAAAATTGGTTGACTTGCCCAACACATCACTTAATGAAAATTGTTCCGCGGTGTTACTTAAAACCTTACCAACAAAACTTGGAGATCCGGGGCGCTTCTTGATACCTTGCAATTTTCCCGGTGTTGAAAATTGCATGGCTTTGGCGGATTTAGGGGCAAGCATAAATCTCATGCCTTTATCGGTTTGGAAACAACTCTCTCTTCCCGAGCTCACTCCCACTAGGATGACTCTTGAACTAGCCAACCGAACCATAGCTCACCCCGTAGGTATAGCGGAAGATGTGTTTGTAGGTGTGGATAAGTTTACCTTTCCGGCCGACTTTGTAGTGGTCGATTATGACATGGATCCTAGAGTGCCTTTGATTGTTGGTAGACCGTTTTTGAGAACGGGTCGTACCTTGATAGATGTGGCGGAAGGAGAATTAATTATGAGAGTAGAGGATGAGAAAGTGGTGTTTAAGTTAGGGAAAGTTTGTGATAGAAAAGAGGTTAAGGAGTCTAGACCTTGTGAGACGATTAACATTGTGGATGTACTAGATGAAGTGTGTAATGAACACTTTCATGATGCTTGTAAGAATGCTAGTGATGAGATTCCACATGTTGAAACCGTGGCCTCAATTGCTCCCTCTTTAACACCTTTTGGAGAGAGTGATTTCCTCTTGGAGGAATTTGAGTCCAACTTTCTTGGTGATGATGATTCTCCCATTAATTGGGAAGAAGATATTCTTACAATCCAAAAGTTGCTCAATGAGGACCCTATTCCTTCCCCTATTCCACAAGAGATTACCATTGAGGAACCTTCCATAGTGAAACCTTCCATAGAGAAGCCACCTCCCATTGACCTTAAGGAACTTCCATCCCACTTAGAATATGCTTTCTTAGAAGGAAAAGACCAATTACCGGTGATTATTGCTAAGGAATTGAAAGAGGATGAGAAGGAGCAACTTATTGAAGTCCTTAAGAAACATAAGAAAGCTTTAGCATGGAAAATATCCGACATCAGGGGAATTGATCCACATTTTTGTACTCACAAAATCCTTATGGAGGATGATTATAAACCCGCCATTCAAAACCAAAGGAGAGTTAACCCAAAAATTCATGAGGTTATTAAGAAAGAAGTGATTAAACTCTTAGATGCGGGTATGATTTACCCCATTTCCGACTCTCCATGGGTTAGCCCGGTTCATTGTGTTCCAAAGAAGGGTGGAATCACCGTGGTGCCTAATGAGAACAATGAGCTTATTCCCACGAGACTTGTAACCGGTTGGAGAGTTTGCATTGATTATAGAAAACTCAATGAGGCAACTAGGAAAGACCATTTCCCGCTTCCCTTTATGGATCAAATGCTTGAACGTTTAGCGGGAAATGAGTACTATTGTTTTCTTGATGGCTTTTCGGGTTATTTCCAAATACCCATTGACCCTAAGGATCAAGAAAAGACCACATTCACTTGTCCATACGGTACATTTGCCTACAAGAGGATGCCTTTTGGCCTATGTAATGCACCGGGGACGTTTCAAAGGTGCATGATGGCAATTTTCCATGATATGATAGAGCAAACCATGGAGGTTTTTATGGATGATTTTTCCGTATTTGGGAACTCCTTTAGCTCGTGTCTCACCAATCTTGAGAGAATGCTTAAGCGTTGTGAGGAAACACGTTTGGTGCTTAATTGGGAGAAATGTCACTTTATGGTAAAAGAGGGGATTGTTTTAGGACACAAGATATCCAATAAGGGATTAGAAGTTGATCGAGCCAAAATTGATGTGATTGCTAAGCTTCCCCCACCCACCTCGGTTAAAGGTGTGAGGAGTTTCTTAGGTCATGCGGGTTTTTATAGGCGCTTTATACAAGATTTCTCTAAGATAGCTAGACCGATGACTCATCTCTTGGAGAAAGAGGCTCCTTTCATTTTTGACCAAGCTTGTTTAGAATCTTTTGAGACACTTAAGGAAAAATTGACAAAGGCTCCCGTTTTGGTTTCTCCAAATTGGGAATTACCTTTTGAGCTTATGTGTGATGCTAGTGATTATGCGGTGGGGGCCGTCTTAGGACAAAGAGTTAATAAGCATTTCCAACCTATACACTATGCGAGTAAAACCATGACCGGTGCACAACTTCATTACACTACCACGGAAAAAGAGTTGCTTGCTATAGTATATGCTTTTGAGAAGTTTAGACCATACCTTGTGCTTTCCAAGACCATAGTGTATACGGATCATTCCGCTCTCAAGTATCTTATGACAAAACAAGATGCTAAGCCTAGGCTTTTGAGATGGGTTTTGTTGCTTCAAGAGTTTAAGATAGAGATTCGTGATAAAAAAGGGGTCGAGAATTTAGCGGCGGATCATTTGAGTAGACTTGAGCATCCTTTTCAAGGAGATTTCCCACATCAAGAAATCAATGAATCCTTTCCATTAGAGGAGCTCATGTCTATCTCTTCCCAAGAGGATGCCACACCTTGGTTTGCGGATATTGCAAACTATCTTGTGGGCAATGTGCTTATTGAGGGTCTTACTTACCAACAAAAGAAAAAGTTTCTTAAGGAAGTTAAGTATTACTTTTGGGATGATCCATATCTTTTTAGGCAATGTGCGGACCAAATCATTAGACGGTGTGTAGATGGGCCCGAGGCATTTAAAATCTTAGAGGCATGTCATAAAGGACCTACGGGTGGACATTTTGGGCCTAACTACACCGCCAAGAAAGTCTTTGATTCGGGTTACTATTGGCCTTCCATTTACAAGGATGCTCAAGAGATGGTGAAATTTTGTGATGTTTGTCAAAGACAAGGAAAAATTACACAACGTGATGAGATGCCACAAAATTTTATCCAAGAGTGTGAGATATTTGATGTATGGGGAATAGATTTCATGGGACCTTTTCCATCCTCTAAGGGAAACAAGTATATACTTGTGGCGGTGGATTATGTGTCCAAGTGGGTGGAGGCTAAAGCCTTACCTACTAATGATGCTAGAGTGGTTGTAAAGTTCTTGAAACAATTGTTTGCTAGATTTGGTGTACCTCGGGCCATTATAAGTGATCGTGGTACGCACTTTTGTAATGATCAATTCACGAGAGTTATGAAGAAATATGGAGTGAATCATAGACTTTCTACCGCGTATCACCCTCAAACAAATGGTCAAACCGAGGTCACAAATCGTGGTTTAAAGAGAATTTTAGAGAGAACGGTGGGAGAGCATAGAGCTTCTTGGTCGGATAAGCTTGATGATGCTTTGTGGGCGTTTAGGACGGCTTTTAAGACACCAATTGGTTGTACTCCTTATAGGCTTGTCTATGGAAAAGCGTGCCACCTTCCATTTGAGTTAGAACATAAGGCATCTTGGGCTCTCAAGTGGGCTAACTTTGATTTAAACCAAGCCGGTTCACATAGGAAAGATCAACTCAATGAGATGGATGAGTTGAGAGCCGATGCCTATGAGAATTCTTTGCTATATAAGGAAAAGACTAAGAAATTGCATGATGCTAAGATTAAGAATCGTGAGTTCAAAGTTGGAGAGCCGGTTCTCCTCTTTAACTCAAGATTGAAGCTTTTTGCGGGCAAGCTTAAGTCGAGATGGTCCGGTCCATTCACTATTGCTCAAGTGTTTCCATATGGAACTCTTGAGTTGTCCCAACCCGATGGTCCAAATTTTAAAGTGAATGGTCACCGTGTTAAGCATTACTTTGGGGAGGACATTTCCGTTGAAATGGTCCAAGAGGTCCCCATTTTCCCCATGAATTAATTCATTGAGGGACGAGTCGAGCTAGAGACTCATTAACTCAAGCATCGTATAACTAGGTTAGAGTGTTGTAGGTTAGAAATAAAGGCATAGATTTGGAGATAAGTGTAGGGGAGACCTTCTTTTGTCTTCATGCTTGTTTGTAGGGTTGCTCACTCATTTCATGCTTTGGAGCTTATGGAGGAGTCCCTTGTATCCGGTTCACTTCGTTACTTTAGTGATTTTTCATTGACACGTTGTGCTTAAACTTGATTTCACTAATAGTAGTCCTTTCCTTAACTTGGGTTAAGCAAAGTCTATTCATTGTCATAAGTGTAGGGGAAGTTTATATACTTCCATGCTCTTAAACATTGAGGACAATGTTTAACTTAAGTGTAGGGGGGTCTTCTATCGAAGTGACCTTACCTAGAACTTGTCATTGTCTTGCATGATAACATGGAAAATTAATTTTTTCGAACATCTTTCAAATTTTTGATCTACTTTGGCCAACAAAAATATGCATTCATAATTTTTGCATCAATCATTTTCATTTGCATAACACATTTGCATTGTATATATTCTTTTGCTTTTCATCAAAAAAAAAAAATATATAAAAAAAAAAAAAATATAATAAAACATGGTTTTAACAAATTTAGACTTCTTTGACATATTAGGCCCGCCATGGATATTTTGACTCAACCCGAGTTTGCTTATTTTAGCACTCTCTAGCTAGTATCCTTAACCATGTAGTCCTTCATTGGTCTATTAGGCTAAGCTTCCACCAATTTCATTCTTTGAAATTTTAAATTTGTGGAGAATGGGAAATGATAGAGTTGAAACAAGTGTAAAAGGGCTAGATAGACTTCATGGCAATTACTTGTGGCTAAACCCTTCTCTTCTCTACTTCCATTTTCTTCGCTTGTATATAATTGTTAATAAATAATCAAGTACGGTTTTAATTGGTTCGTAATCTCTTATGCATTTTTGGCTAATCATTCATGGTTGATATGAGTGCGTCTTAAGATTCTAAGTTAGCACGTTTTATGTGTACTAGACTTGTGTCATGCTCCATATTTAGCGGGTGTTTTTCCTTTTCTTCTTTTCAAATTTCTTTGTGAGGAATAAAGAAAAATAAGAGCGGCTTATAAAAAAAAATGAGTGGCTAGAAAAAAAAAAAGAAAAAAAAATAATGCAAGACTCCCAAGAGGGGCAGTGTGGTGTTAATTATAGTGACTATTGAGTTCCAATATTACCTTGACGGGTTGCGGGGATTCAATAGATTGCTCCAATCCAATATTACCTTGACGGGTTGCGGGGTTGAAGATCCAAAATCTCAAAAAGATGCGGATATAAATTATTGCGTGAGTTTTATTTTTCTTTCCTTAGCGAGTGTGTAGTTACTTATGAAAGCATGGCATGAGGATTTTACACCTAAGGCGAATGACTTATTACTCTTAATACGGATTTATATTAATTGTGAGCGGTTTTTCAAGTAATGGATGAGAAGATTACTTAGGATTAAAACCGTCCTTCCTTATTTTTGGATTTTACACTTCTTATATTTCACGCTTGAATAATGACAAATTTGCCCTCAAGCAATTTGCTCAATTAATAACCGGTTCCATATTTAATTGTCATGAATAAGTTGATGCACTTTTTACTTGTGAATGCAATGATCCCATTTACTAGCTTGGTATGGGGAAAGTGAAACTTGAGGGTGATAAGTGTCCATGGTACCCAAGCCCTAATTCAAGTCATTGAATTCTTTATGAGTTATTTCCATCAAAACCACTTCAAGAAAAATCAAAAAGATATAGATAGAATTGTATTTTAATCCATTGCATTGTTAAAAGTCAAAATCATGCATCATCTAGTTTAGAGTAGTGTAGATGCATCTCATATGGCCAAGGTGGATTAATTATGAGGGAAATGTAAATTTTTAAGCCTTGAAAGATAATATTGCATGAGGACATGGCAATGCTCAAGTGTAGGGGAATTTGATATGAGCTTAAACTCATATCCTTTTATCAACAAATAACCCTAAAACATGAAGCAAAATACCCTTTTATATTGTAAAAAGCAGTGTTATGTGGTATGTTTGTGTTTGTGTGCTATAATGTAGGTAAAAGGATACAATTTCAAGCAAACAAGGAAAAACCAAGCTCAAAAGGATGAAAAAGACAAGGAAGGATCACAAGTGACAAGTTTTCAAAGCTCAAGGACCTATCTTGACAAGTCTTGAAAGTTGAGGGACTTAAAGTGCAAATACTGCAAAGTCAAGATCCAAGTCAAACCTGGTCAAACTACAAAGTCAATCAAGTCAAAGGGTCATTTTGTTGAAGAATCAAAGTTGAAGGGCCAAAATTGTCAAAGGAATGAAGTTTCTAGCCTTAAAGAGAAATCTGCCAAGTTAAGGGGCTTATTCTGCCAATTTTGGAAAGTTAATAAAGATTAATCCATGTCACAAGGAAGAGAACCAATGAAAAGCAGGGATTCACTTCACACGGATTGAGTATTAAATGTCCACTACCGCCGTTATAATTAATGCAAGATCATAACAGTTTCAATCCGTGTGACACTTTTTCATCCAATCAAATTCTTCCACGTGTCCTTCTCCTTCACAAGAAATATTTTCCAGATCGCGTTTTTGATAGAATGCATTTCAGAAGAAAATCAAAACACCAATCTTGCTCGTCTTGAAGAGAGGAATCCAATGGTGCAACTTAATTAGCATATTATCCAATGGATCAAAAACACCCAAATGAGTTCATCACCTTCAAAGAGGATATGCAGAATTCCTCCACGTGTCAAGCAATGATTGGCCTGAACACGTCACATCTCCAACAAACTCTCAAGTCTAGCCTATAAATACTTAGATTGTTCTTCATTTTCAGAGGTAGCTTAATTTTGTAAACACCTAGTTCTCTCAATTTCACTTTTCTCTTTTTCCCTCCTTTTCACCTAACAACTCAAGAGTCTGACAAACTCTTGAGTTTGTTAGTTAGTTAGAACCTTGTAACTACCATTTGTAACTGAATTCTTCAATAAAATTTCAAATTCCAGTTTTCCCGCCAAAACTTGTTCTTCAATTCCTGCTACTTTACTGCTGTTGTGTGATCACATTGTTGCTGTTTGAAGTTTGTTATGATCATACATTGATCATAACTGGCTTTGTTGAAGAATTGTTGCTGTTTGATCAAAAATTCAGTTCATTCCTAGTTCTTGAAGTTTTCATGGCAGAATGAAGAATTGTAGCTGTTTTGGTTGTTGATTTGAGTTGATAGCTAGTGATAGGTGGTGGTATCACTAGGGCAAGAGAGCTCAGCGCTCCTCTTCTACCCAAAGGATCTCTACAATAGGTTCTAAGCTTCTGATTTTAAGTTCCTCTAAACAAGTACTTGCATGCTCATTTTCCTAGTGTAATGTTGATGGCTGCCTGTTTTAATTGATAAGTAGTTGTTATTTGATTGATCCTAGTGATTTGTAGCTTGAACTTGTGCTTGTTTTCAATCTTGTAGTTTTAAGCTGATTTTCAGTTCTTTTTAGTCTAATAGCTACTTGTAGTTCTAGTCCTGGTTATTACTTGTTCTTAGCTGGAATACATCTCATTTGGATCATCTTAACTAGTTTGCTATAGCTCTTTACTCAGTCTTAATCATAACTCATTTAGTCTTTGAAATAGTTTGATCAAAATCAGTTAAGGTGTGTTTGGGAGTAGTTGTTAATCAGTATTCAAGTGTTGTTAATTGGATTTTAAGTGATCATTTGCAGTCCTTAGGAGTTAACAATTGATTCTAAGTCTTTTACTAGTCAATATAATAGTCAAAAAGGCAATTGGTTGATAAAAAGTTTGGGTCATTCCTTTAAACAGCTTTTAGTTCAAAACTTGTCAGATTCATTTGCTTATTTCTCTTTCAAAACTTAATGAAATTTGCTAAAATCAGTTTCCAGTCATAGCTTATAACATAATCTTTCAGACTTTAAGAGGAAATTCTACAGTTTTCAGAAATAAGCAAGAAAATAGCTTATTAGTTAAGGACTGAGCAATTTGCATTCTCTGATGTGATTAGCTAACTGTTTCACTAGATCTCATTATCCACTTCATAAATCTAGCTGTTTTCTTTCACAAACCTGTTTAGTAAGTGTTGAATATGAGATTTTGAGATTTTGAGCTTTTTCAAAAATCTGGTCAACGTTTGGTCAACATAAGCTCATTTGAGCTTATTTTCGGATTTCTAGCTTATTAGTGGATGAAATTTGTTCTAGTTTGATTTCCCCTGCTTTAAATCAAGTGCTTATTCATTTTCTTTACAAAAATTAAGTTGTGGATGTTTGGATTTTTCTGTAGCTTATTTTGAGCTTATTAATAAGCACTCTTTTGCTTATCTTTGACTTTTAGACAAATTCCTTGAATACACGTTTCTATAATTGGATTTGAAGTTGTTTGCAAGTTGTTTCAGCTTATTTGGTTGAGAAATAAGCTCAAACGAGCTTATTCTTTCATTGAGCCCGTTTTTGGTTATAATTTTGGTTTATTTGCACTTTAGTCCCTATAATTCTAATCTGTGTTTAAACCTAGCTAATCTTTCTAATTTTGTGGAAATTGCAAAACTTGGTCCTTGGATTTGTTAGTTTGTTAAATTTCAGTTTCAAAGTTTGTTAGTTTGTTAACATTTGGTTAGTTTGTTAAAGTTTTTACAAGTTTAGTCCTTTTAGTTAACTGTTTTACATTTTTAGTCCTTTTAACTTTTAGAATTTACATTTCAAGCATTTTCATTTTATAGAAATTACATTTTCAGTCCTTATAGTTTTATATTTTGCATTTTAATATTTTACTTTAATAAAAATTTGGAATTTGCAATTTGTTTTACGTATAAGTAGGTTTATATTTTTCATTTTTAGATAGATTTGTTTGAATTAGCAATAGATTACCAAGCAAGTTTGAACAACCAAAAACAATTAAAAATTTGATATTGATTGGACTTTCTATTAGTTAAGAACTGAGAAAACGAACTTGCATTATACACATTTCAGCCCTATTTTCGCATGTGCTTTTATCGAAACTTTTAACTTTAGGACCGACCCATTGGCATCCCCTCGACATGTCTTTTGTTTAGAGTGAACTGACCATATGCTTTTACTCTCGCGCATATAAAAGTTTTCATAAAACTGCATCATGCATTCATGTACTAGTTTTCTTGCATAAAATTTTTCTGATGATTTATTGGTATAATTTTTTTTTTCATGTATATAGTTTATGTTTTGATAAGTTAATCATGTATTTTTATGTTATAGTTTCAGATGGTTCTCACACGCAAGCAGGAACAACTCAATGCAGCAATCCAAGCTGCAATGTAAGCTATGCTTCCTCAGCTGAGGAACGAAATCAGGGCTGAGGTGCAGGCTGCCAACAATCAGCAGCAGCACCCAGTACCTCCTCCTCCAGCAACATTGGTCACATGGCTGGAGAGATTAATAAGCTATGCCCTCGATCCTTCGAGAAGACAAATAGCCCCAGTGAAGCTGAAAGCTGGTTGGCTCACATTGAGAAGATCTTTGATGCCATGGGCTATGACCCCGTCTTTAATTCGAGGTTGGCTTGTTACCGGTTCGAAGGTGATGTGTTATCATGGTGGAAGGCACTAAAGCAGTCTGAGGGAGGTGATAAATGGGTGGATGGTTTGACTTGGGCTCAGTTCAGGGATTTGGTGATGGGACAGTTCTTTCCCAAGGCTGAGCAAGACAAGCTGAAGAGAGAGTACCACGGAATCTGACAGAGAGCTGGGGAGAACAGCAACGAGTTCATGCAACGCTTTCTGCGTTTGGCTGGTTTTCTTAGTACAGAAGCAGGTGCTCCCGAAGAGCAAGCATACCACTTCCGGTGGGCTCTTCGTACATCGGTCGCAAACAACTTGGTGTGTGCTATGTTCAATGTTGTGGCACAAGTGGCCGATGCAGCACGTAAGCTGGAGATGCCGCAGGAAAGAAAAGAGTTCGGGGAAGCAGAGAGACTCGAGAAGAGGTAAACATTCGTTAGTCAGCGATGACCAAACCGTATTCTTTTCAGCATATGTCAATAATTACATCTCTTTTAAACTGTATCTTCCAGGCAGAAGACCTGGGACCGGTCTCAGCCGGCTACTCAACAACAACCTACTCAGCCCAAGGGAAACGGTCAGACTCACGACCGTTCTGCTACGGATAGGCGTGGCGGTAATGATAATTACCGTAACAACGCTAGAAACTCCAACAGCAGCAGGTCCTTATACTTACTCATTTTCTTTTGATTACATGCTATAGTTCTTAATTCTGACACATTAGAGAATCTTCTACCAGGAATCATGGTAACGGGAGGGACCAAAACCAGAGAGGTTCGCAGCCTAACCGTCCAGCTATCACTGGTATTCCATCTTACGAATTATCCGCATTGTCCTTTGTACCTATTATCATGTCTCATGTATATTGTTCTTATCAGGATCTCAGCCAGCAAGGACACCTGCTGGGGGATATACTCATCCTCTTTACACTACCTGCAACCGTAGGCACCCAGGGCCATGTCACCGCGACAACGACGCATGCTTCAAGTGTGGTCTTCCTGGCCATCGCATAAAGGACTACCACAAGGGCGAGATAGAGGGCACATCCGGACATGCTGATACCAAGCCACCTCCTACTAGTGGACGCGTTTACACGACATCTCGCGATCAGGCCAAAAAGTCTACAGTTACCGTCACTAGAATCTTGTATATGTATGGTCAAGCTGCATGTGTTCTATTTGACACGGGTGCTACTCACTCGGTCATTTCTACTGATTATGCTAAGAATGTTAGGATACTCCCCATGCCACTAGAGAATATACTGAATATTTCCACACCTTTAAGAGACTCTGTACGCATAGCCCATGTGTAAAAGAGCCTTCCCCTAGAGTTTGATGACAAGATTCGTCCTGTTGACGCACTTCCGCTGGACATGAATGATTTTGACATGATATTGGGCATGGACTGGCTATCCAAGCATCATGCTACCATATACTGCCATTCATATCGAGTCATCTTCGGTGATGTTAATGCACCAGAGTACATTCACAACGGGTTTGTACCCGGAAGGTCTATACAAATCATATCAACCCTGCAAGCACGTGCATTACTTTCACACGGTTGCGAGGGCTATCTAGCTACTGTTCATGACATGGATGCTGAATCCCCATCAATTCAGAATCAACCGATAGTGTCAGAATTTCAAGATGCATTTCCAGAAGAACTTCTGGGCATACCACCTGCACGCGAAGTAGAATTTAATATCGAGCTCATCCCAAGAGCTGAGCCGATTTCCAAGGCTCCTTATCGGATGGCTCCCATAGAGTTGAGGGAGCTGAAGGATCAATTACAAGAACTTCTGGAACGAGGCTTCATTCGACCGAGCGCATCTCCATGGGGCGCACCGGTGTTATTCGTGAAGAAGAAGGACGACAGTATGCATCTTTAAATAGAGTATCGCGAGCTCAACAAGATCACCATCAGGAATAGATATCCTTTACCACGTATAGATGATCTGTTTGACCAACTCCAAGGGGCCAAACATTTCTCCAAGATTGATCTAAGGTCGGGCTATCATCAGCTACGGGTTAAAAAGCAGGACATAGCCAAGACTGCTTTCCGTACACGCTTTGGCCACTACGAGTTTGTAGTCATGCCATTTGGCCTTACCAATGCTCCAGCAGTGTTTATGGATTTAATGAACATAATCTTCCATGAATTTCTGGACAAGTTCGTCATTGTCTTCATTGACGACATTCTGATATTCTCTAACTCCAAGGAGGAACACGAAGACCATCTTCGTACAATATTACAGATTCTTCGCCAGAAGCAGCTGTATGCTAAATTCTGCAAGTGTGAGTTCTGGTTAGACAAGGTGGTATTCTTAGGTCACATTGTATCAGCAGAAAAAATCACTATGGATCAAGCAAAGGTTGAGGCTATTACCAAGTGGCCAAGACTGACATCAGCGACTGAGGTTCGTAGTTTCCTAGGCTTAGCGGGTTACTACCGTAGGTTCGTGGAGAACCTTTCCCGTTTAGCACTACCATTGACCAAATTGATGCGGAAAGGGGAGAAATTCGTCTGGACTAAAGAAAGAGAGAAGAACTTTGAAGACCTGAAGCAGAAGTTAGTATCTGCACCAATTCTTACTCTCCCATCTGGTACCGGTGGATTTCAGATCTACATTGATGCATCGGGGAAGAGACTTGGCTGTGTTCTCATGCAACATGGGAAAGTGATCGCGTACGCTTCACGACAGCTTAAGCCTTGTGAGGAAAATTACCCTACGCATGACTTGGAACTTGCAGCAGTCGTGTTTGCATTGAAGATATGGAGGTACTATTTGTATGGAGAATCATGTGACATTTTCATAGACCACAAGAGTTTGAAGTACATCTTCACTCAACGTGAATTGAACATGAGACAGAGGATATGGTTAGAGCTGTTGAAGGATTATGACATTAATCTGCAGTATCATCTGGGCAAGGCGAATGTAGTGGCAGATGCACTTAGCAGAAAGTATGGAATGATAAACGGCATTAAAATTGAGGAGGAAATTATAAGAGACTTGGAGCGACTAGACATTGAGATCATGGTGCGTGGACAGCACGGTTACTGGGCTAATCTTAGAGTGGAACCCGAGTTAATTTCTAGGATCAAGGAAGCTCAGAAAGATGATGGTGAAATCTGGGTGATAATTCAGAATTTGGAGAAGCAGACAGAATTTCGAGTAGACGCAGACGGTATCTTATGGCAGGGCATAAGACTTTGTGTTCCTGACGATCAAGAGCTCCAGGAAGCATTGTTAGCTGAGGCTCATAGCTCCTCATTCTCTATTCATCTTGGGTCGACCAAGATGTACCATGACATCAAGCAATACTTTTGGTGGAGTGGTATGAAACAGGATGTTGTGACTTACGTCTCCAAATGTCTTACCTGCCAGCAGGTTAAGATCGAGCATCAATGATCTCGTGGTCTTCTACAACCGTTAGATATTCCAGAGTGGAAGTGGGACAAAATCACCATGGATTTTGTTACCGGTCTTCCGCAGACAAAGAGGAAGCACGATGCGATTTGGGTTATCATTGATCGACTTACCAAGTCAGCTCATTTCTTACCGATCCGCAAGGAAGATTCGGTCAGTAAACTCGCCGATACTTACAAGAAGGAGATCATGAGACTTCATGGTGCTCCATCCAGCATCGTCTCAGACAGAGATCCTCGTTTCACTTCGCGATTTTGGAGAAGTCTGCAGAAAGCTTGGGGTACAAAACTTAAGCTTAGCACGGCTTTCCATCCTTAAACAGACGGGCAATCGAAGCGAACGATTCAGACATTAGAAGACATGTTGAGGTCATGTGCGTTGGAATGCACGGGAGATTGGGACAATTACATCTGTTTGGTAGAGTTTGCATACAATAACAGTTGGTATGCAAGTATCAAGTGTGCTCCATTCGAGATGTTGTATGGCAGAAAGTGTCGCGCCCCAATCTGCTGGGATCAGGTTGGTGAGCGAACACTTGAAGGACCGGAAATGATTGCGTTGACCAACGAGAAGGTCGCAGTAGCTAAGCAGAAATTGCAAGAAGCACGGTCACCTCAGAAGAGTTTTGCCGACAAGCATCGTAGGGACTTACACTTTAACGTAGGAGATCATGTTTTCCTTAAGGTTTCGCCGGCACGTGGTGTTAGACGTTTTGGAATCAAATGGAAGCTCAGTCCTCGATTCATCGGACCGTTTGATGTCATTGAGCGAGTTGGTGAAGTATCTTATCGTTTAGCGTTACCTCCACAACTTTCTCATGTTCACGATGTTTTCCATGTGTCCTTACTCAGAGGGTACAAGTATCATCCCCTTCA
Organism: Glebionis coronaria; assembly: GCA_025667525.1. NCBI lineage: Eukaryota > Viridiplantae > Streptophyta > Magnoliopsida > Asterales > Asteraceae > Glebionis > Glebionis coronaria. The sequence continues at coordinate 101,109,150 of CM046875.1, forward strand.
CATGGTTCAATATCCATTGGAACAGATTCGTGAAGATCTTACCTTCATAGAGGAACCCGAACGAGTTTTTGACAGACAAGAACGAGTCATGAGAAGGAAGACGATTCCTTTCATCAAAATCCTTTGGAGGGATCATACCGAGCGGGAAGCCACTTGGGAAACAAAGGAGTCTATACGGGCTTCTTACCCTCATTTCATATTCTGAATTCGGGTATGTTCTTCTTTTCCAGTTTATATTATCTATAATTCGGGGACGAATTATTCTTTTTAGGGGGGAAGAGTTGTAAAACCCGCATGATTTTACCATGAATGGTACCCTTATGATCGTACGTACATGATTAGAACTTTCCTTATTTAGCACGTTTACGTTTCACGAATAAGAATTTACAAGTATTACGTACGTGTTATTACACGATAAGTATTTATTACGTATTAAGACACGATAATTATTATCAACAATAATTATAATCACGAACATGAAAATCATGAACGTAAATAATCACGAACCTAATATTATGTATTGACGTATATTTATTACGATTACGAATACATATATTTTACGACACCAACGAAGTAAATCACGTAAACACGACACGATAACACGTAAATAAATAGAACACGGGAAAACAACGGGTTTCCCCATGTGGGGCCCTTATAGCCGCGGCATAGACAAGGAAGTGGGCCCAACCCACTTAAAAATTTAACTAAAAATGGGAAAAGAAGGAAAGGAGATATTTTTATAATACGGAATAATTAGAAAATCAAAAACCCTGCTCCTCCTCCTTCTCCGTTGTAGTCGTCGCCTATAATCACCACAAAGGAGGTGTTTGTTGAATTTGGTAGATCCAATTTATTGTAAGGTTGTTCGTGTTAGTATTTTCCATTTGATCCACGAATCGGTAATCTTCTTGAACCTTTTCTTTTAATTATTTATTAGATCTAAAAACATGAAATCATGGGGTTATTAAAAACAAGTTAATAAACATGTAGATCTAATCAAGTGGGATTAAAAACATACGGTTTTAAGGGGTGTTTGGTTCGGCTAAGGGGTAGAATTGAGAGCAATGCTCTCGGTGGTTGTGTGATCATCACCAACCGAGACCACAAGGTCTCAGTTTAGTTGGGGTGTTTTAGCCGCAAGCAACCAAGGGACCCCGACGCATGTCGGGGTTAGCCTTGGTGGTCAAGGGGGTCTCGGCTGAAAACCACACGCACCACCGGTTTAAACCGGTGGCGGTTTGCCATGGTTAAGGGTGTAGATCCGGTTCAAGGGGTTCACAGACTGGTTCATGACATGTTTAGATTTAAAACACGGGTTCGGTTCATGGTTTATTTTTACAAGTTAATTATTTATTTTTACAAGTTAAATAATTACAAGGTTTAATTAAATTAATTAATCATGCTATGTAATTAATTTAATATGGACATTACTTAGGTTATTTATTATTAATAATAATACATGATTTTAACCTAAGTATTTTATGATTTAAATTTAGACTAAAGTAATTAATTATTGAAACATGGCATATAATTAATTAATTTCCATGACTTAGGTTATAGTAATAATAAATATTAATACATGTTTTAACCTAAGTATTATTACCTTTTATTTAATTAAATCATGTTGTATTTAATTAAATCGTATAACCTATAGTTATTTAATTTACATGTAATAATTAATAAACTATACTATATATCACATGACTTAGAATATTTACCATTAAAACTTAAGCTTATATTATTAGATTTATAATCCAGCTTGAAAGTCCCAAAATACAACTATTGTTGAAACTAGGACACGAAAACAATAACACACAATAGATATACTTTTCAAACGAGTAATCCTTTATTAACTATTATCAACAAAGTATTACAAAGTGTTATGAATACACCTGTTGAATAACAACAAGAAATGAACCCTAGAACAAGTAAACCTGATTCGAGACTCAAGTTTACAAGAGAACCAACGAGTCGCTGATGGACAGCTGAGGCCTCAGTGGTTCTAGTGGGAGAAAGAACTTAGATAAAGATTCCAAGCACAAGGGTTGAATCTTAACTTCTTTCTCATCCCCTATTTATAGTGGTACGAGGTTGTATCCTTAGTGAGGGTAGTTGATACGTGTCATCTTCTGAGTGGAAGAGTACAACGTATTAAATGCATGTCCAAATCGAGACATGCCTTTAACTACTTTAGGTGAACAGTTCTGCCAACTGTTCACCTTTGTCCCACTAGGTCGTACTAGGCATTGACTTGAATCTCTTGTTTTGTCCCGCTCAAAACACTTGTAAGATTCTCCCGCCTAAACTATAAAGGGTTGGATAAGCTTTGCTTAATCCAAGTCTCTAGGGTTCTTAAGTGATCTCTGAGTGTTGTCAACTCAGAGATCCTTGAACACCAGTGCATTCCTTTGACATCCCAGCTATCCATAATCGCTGGTGAGTCTGACTTCAGATTGTCTTCGACTTCTCTGACGTTGTCTTTGACTTGAATGATCCTGGTGTGCCAGCTGAGGCTTTGCCTTCCACTGGTCTAGTCTCTGTCGCTGGTCTTCTTAGCGACCTTTCAACACTTAGTCTAATTTAAACAAATCTAGACAGGGCCATAGTTAAAACTTTCATTGGCCCAACAATCTTCCCCTATTTGTTTATAAATTATACTAAGTCTAAAATTATTGTAAGTGAGTACACAGCTTCTTCTTACACATAATTTAACAAACATACCTCAAAGTTTTATTAAACAGAATGAACCTAGTCTATTACAATAGCACCCTAGGGTGAAAACATAAACAAAAAAGGTAGGTTCTTCAGCGATCAAGGCCTTGATCACAGAGTCTCTGGGCTTCGACTTTGTCACTCCTAGAGTTAATGACAAGTTCAATTTCAAAATCAAACTCATCAGCTTCTTTGCAATTCCTTAGGATGCCTTGCTTGAGTCTGATTAGCTGAATGGTTGAAGCCAGAGGTAGCTCATTCAACCGCTGAAAAGCATAATCACAGTTGCCATTTATGAAGACCATACCTGCCTCAGGTTCTGTGTATACTTGGCCTTCTATGGGTTTGGTGATTTCTTTGGGAAGGACCAAGTTCCTTTGCATCCCATCGACCACTACATCTTCAGTGACCAGCCTTTCTATTAGAGGCCCCATTGGGGTTTTCCTTTTTCTTTGCAGCTGAGGAGGTGGTTGAGAAGAAAGCTGAGGAGGCAGGGGTGCCTTCAGTTTCTTTGCTGTGTCTCTTACCCAATTAAGTTTTGCTTGTATGTTTTTCATCATTTGGGCAGCACCAGGCCCAATCTTCTTTTGGGCAAGAGCCAGCAACTCCAACCACTCAGAGAGGCTCAGATCTCTGAGTTTAAAGTCACTGGAGACTTTGTAGTTCTGTATGTCATTTTCCCTATAAATAGTCATTACCACCCTTTTGTCTTTGTCAGTAAAACATGTATACTTGGTGATACGACCGGGTTCAGCTCTCTAGTTGACAAGTCTTTGATATTCCTTCAAGAGGTTGTTCCTCTTGTCCTCCAGTTCCTTGAGCTTGACAAGCTGAGCTTTCTTAGCAGTGGGAGAGAGCTTGTCCAAGGCTTCTTTGCTTCTCAGTTCAGCGGCCCTGATGTTTGCCAGTCTTTGATGTTCAATGATCTGGGCTTTTGCTTGCTCTGGGGTGAGTGGTGGTTCATCAGCGCTCTTAAATTTGTTGAGTTCAGAGTTTTTGGAGGGTCTTGCTGTGGATCCACCTTCAGCTTGAAGGGAGTGTAAGGTTATTTCTGGTTGCTCAACAGCAATTCCTTTTCCCTTATCTTTCGCAGATTCAGCAGCGGATTTGAAAAATCTCAGTGGTTTGGGTGTTGGAATTTCAGCTGTGGATTCATCTTCTTCAGAGGAGGAGGCAAAATTCTCCCCCTCAGGCATAGCCCCAGCAGGTGCTGTGCCTGAACCTGCCTTATTGAAACGAAGGAACTCATTGTGAACAAATATGCAAATTTACTTAAGTTCACTTTGGAGAAGTTCCTGAAGAAGACGCCTTGAGGGTTCAGCAGCCTGAGCTATAGCTGCAACATTTGCCTGCACCGCTGAGGTGAGAACAGAGGGTATATACTGCTGAAGACTCTGGTTGAGTAGAGTAGGGAGGTGTGCCTTCAGAGCATCGTTCAGCAGTTGTGGAAGCATAGCTGTCATAGAGGATTCCACTGATGAAGTTAGTGAAGTCTCTAGATTGGTGGTGAGCTCCTCAGCAGCATGAGTGAGGGTTTGGATTTCAGAGAGGAGATCATCATTGGTGGTTTTGGGATTTGTGGTGCTGATATCCCCTCTCTTTTGCCATAAAGCCTTAGCAGCCAATTCCTGTACATTTTTCATTCTGGGAACTTGTGTTGACTCGCGGGATTGTAAATATTCCAAGTGTTGCTTGGCCCCTAGTTCCAAAACGTTTGGCAAGGTGGGGAATGGAATGGGTGTAGGTGAGCAAGATCTCTATTCCCATAGCCTTCTAGCAGCCAATTCCTGAACATTTGGTAGTGATGGAACAGAGGCATTCTTCAGCTCAATGGAAGATAGATTGTAATCATCAGTGCTCATTTCCTCAAAGTCAGAGGTGAAGGTGCCTTCCTCTACAACAAAGACTTCATCATCAGGCAAAGATTCAATGTCTGAGAGGGCATCAATATCAATGGTGGCAACTTCAGCGGTTTCATCATCAGCAATCGAGTAATCATCATTGTTAAGTTGCTCCTGATGAAGATTGTAAGCCTGTGATAAGAGTTATTAGTTGACTAGTTGTGAAATAATAATGCAGTTATAGATCGCCAGTCGCTGCCCCTAGGAAAGCTGGGTGTGATTATCCAGCCCCCCCTAAGGATTTCTCCTTGGGACTCTTTTAATGTGAGATAGATGTGTTGAAGGATCACCATTCGCTGCCCCTAGGAAAGCTGGGTGTGATTATCCAGCCCCCCTAAGGATTTCTCCTTAGGACTCTTTTAATGTGAAACAGATATGTTGAAGGATCGCCATTCGCTGCCCCTAGGATAGCTGGGTGTGATTATCCAGCTCCCCCGTAAGGATTATTCCTTGGGACTCTTTTTATGTGAAAGTTATGAGGTGAATGGTCGCCGTTCGCTGTCCCTAGGATAGCTGGGTGTGATTATCCAGCTCCCCCTGAAGGATTTCTCCTTAGGACTCTTTTATTGTGAAAAATGATATGGGAATGGTCGCCTTTATCTACCCTTGGGATAGCTGGGTGTGATTATCCAACTCCCCCTGAGGGATTACTCCCTGGGACTCTTTTGATTGTGAATTAATATGAGGGTGATGGTCGCCTTTTATCGCTGCCCCTAGAAAGACTGAGGGTGATGATTCAGTCTTTCCAAAAGAATAAATTCTTTGGGACTCTTTTAATAATGATGGGGACCCAGAGTCAGTGAGAAGTGCAGAGACTCTGGGTCGGGACTTATATGTGCTCAGGTTGTTGTTTGCCAAGAGCACAGTCCAGAGGTTGAAGGATCATCGGGGTACGTTAGGAGCACAAGTGAATCATTTCCTAGTGAAGACAGAGTGTACAGAGAGTCCTAAAAGATCTAGGTGCTGACACAGACACGCTAAGAGTTGAGGCAAACTCTAAATTACATCACTCTTTCCTAAAGATAATGAGAGTGAATGTATGTGGACCTCTGAGAGGAAAAATAAAGGTCAGACTAATACCTGAGTGATATCAGCGTGGAGAGGGATCTTAGTCATCTTCGCTGACATGGAGACACTAGACACTGGTTGTTTGTCAGCAATGGGCTCTTCTACCACATCCACCAGAGAAGGGGATGGGTTCTTCTTTGTCTTTGTCTTCTTTGAAGGATTAACAGAAGGGGTTTCAGAGGAAAGGGGGATGTCTTTCCTCTTCTTCTTCTTTTCCTTAAGCACCTTGGGCTGAGAAGTAGATTGCACAGAGGTCTTGGACAGAGACTTATCAATCGTGCTTTCAGCATTCACCTCAAGTTGAGGGATCAAGGGCTCATCATCCTCAGCAAGTAGTCCAGCAACTCTCATCATATGCCTGGTAAGGGGTACTTCATTTTCTATAGGAGTCTTCAGAGAAGCTGCGGTGATGTGATGAGAGGGAAAGGAGTGTAAAGCATCATTGGTGTAGGATTCACCAAGAATATCTTCTAAGACAAGAGAGAGATATCTGGTGTAGCAGATGGTGGCCCCACGAGTCTTCTTTCCTTTGTTTTCCAACTTGGCGATGAGATCGGTGTACAGTATGTGAGCGATTCCAATATCCAAACCCCAGATTAAGCTGTATGCAATGGCTAGCTGGGAGCCATTGAGTTGGTCATGTGATCCAGTGTTTCTCCCAGACACTTTACGATGTACAACATCAGCGTTCTCCATGTGGGAGAGAAGTAATTCACCTTGATGAGAGATTTGCTTTGGAAGCCAGCAGCGGTGAAAGGTTGTTCATGATCATCATGAGGTTGAAGGGTGGCCAGAGCTTTTCTCATAGTGTCACTGGTGGGCAAAGCTGACATGTTATTGTTGTAAGGGAGTCCAATGGCTTTAGCAAAGGTTGGGAAATCAAAGGTGAGAGGTTGAGGATGGGTGGAAAGGTTGAAGGTAATGTGTGAAGAGGTTTGGTCAACTTCAGCGCTATACCAGAACTCGCGAAGGTATTGGGAGTAGCAGGTGGAGGGTTCCTTGGTGATAGCTTCGTGGATGGTGGAGTTCTTGAGGAAGTTAAAAAGTGGATGGTAGAGGGGATTGTTGTGTTCAAGAAGGGCTACACAGTTGTTGAGTGCAATCTTTCCATCAGAGACCTCGAAATCAACGTTTGTGGCGGCTTGTACGACGAAGGTTTGGTTTGGTGAAGTAGACGCCATTGTTGAGAGATTGAAGGTGGTGAGAGGATTAAAGAAAATGAAAGGGAATGTGTGTGTTAGGAAATTTTTAAAATGACAAAATGATTTTGGGTCAAGGGTTTTGAAAGGTTGAGCTGTTTTCCAAAATTTGAGCATTAAATGCAAAAGTTAAGCTTTTCAGAAAAACGTGAGTCCCCTTGACCTTTCATGGGATACTTGTCCCCTTGGAAAGCAGGAAAGTTGGTAGCATTAAGAGACAATCATTTGAATTTAATATCAGAATATACACATTCCCATTGAAATGTAACTACCTCGTTACATTTAATTCTCTTAAATGCCCAGAGACAGTGGTCATCATCAGATTATTTGCCAATATTGAGCATTCCCAGCTCAGCGACCAACCGAGTAAAACTTGGCTCAGCCAGCGGCTTGGTGAAAATGTCAGCGAGCTGGTACTCAGTGGGTATGAAATGTAGCTCAATATCACCTTTTAGAATATGGTCTCTGATAAAGTGATACCTGATGTCAATATGCTTGGTTCTGGAATGAAGTACTGGATTATTGGAGATGGCTATGGCACTGGTGTTGTCACAGAATATGGGAACCTGCTCATAATTAATTCCATAGTCAGCCAGCTGACTTTTCATCCAGAGAACTTGAGCACAGCAACCAGCGGCCGCAACATATTCAGCCTCAGCTGATGACATAGCCACAGAGTTTTGCTTCTTTGCACTCCAGCATACCAACTTTCCTCCAAGGATTTGACAGCTACCAGAGGTGCTCTTTCTGTCAAGGCAGCACCCTGCGTAATCTGAGTCGGAGTAGGCTTTAAGGTCGAAGCCTGAACCATTAGGGTACCAGAGACCCAATGAGGGAGATCTTTTAAGTACCTGAAAATTCTTTTGACAACTACAAGGTGGGATTCCTTGGGGTTAGCTTGGTACCTAGCGCAGAGACAGGTGGAGAATTGTATGTCTGGTCTACTTGCTGTGAGATACATCAGTGACCCAATCATGCCTCTATATAAGGCCTCATTAACAGAGACCCCTGAGTCATCAGCTCCCAAGTTGTTGGGAGGAAGCATGGGGCATTTCACTGATGCACAATCAGACATATCATACTTCTTGAGCAAATCTCTAACATATTTTTCTTGACAAATAAAAATTCCTTTGGAATTTTGTTTGATTTGAAAACCCAAGAAAAAGGTTAGTTCCCCCATCATGCTCATTTCATACTTTTTGGTCATTAGTTTGGCAAATTGTTTGCTCAAGATAACATTGGTTGAACCAAAAATTATGTCATCCACATAAATCTGTACTAAAATGACGTCACCCTTGGACCTATAGGTGAACAAGGTTTGGTCAATGGTACCTCTGACAAATTTATTTTCAAGAAAGAATTTTGAGAGAGTTTCATACCAGGCTCTGGGCGCTTGTTTCAGCCCATAGAGTGCTTTGTGAAGTCTGCAGACATGATTTGGGTAGTCACTGTTTTCAAACCCTGGGGGTTGACTGACATATACTTCCTCTGCAAGTTTCCCATTAAGAAAGGCACTCTTCACATCCATCTGATAAACCATGAAACCCATATAAGCTGCAAAGGCTAGGAAGATTCTGATGGCTTCCAATCTGGCCACTGGTGCGAAGGTTTCATCATAATCAATTCCTTCAGATTGGTTATATCCCAGCACCACAAGCCTAGCCTTGTTTTTTACAATCATACCAGCTTCATCCCTTTTATTTCTGTAGACCCATTTTGTTCCAACCACTTGCTTATCAGCTGGAGCTTTAACCAGAGTCCACACCTTGTTTCTCTTGATCTGATTGAGTTCATCTTGCATGGCAACAACCCAACCTTCATCAAGCAGAGCAGCAGCCACGTTCTTAGGTTCATCCTAAGAGAGAAAATTTGCAAACAGGCATTCATTTGCAGAGGCGGTTTCCAGAGTTCTTAATTTTCCTCTGGTGGTGACTCCCTCAGAGGGTTCTCCAAGAATATTAACTAGAAGAATATCTTGGTTCCTACTCCATTTGGATTGTGGAGCAGGAGTCTCTGTGCGATCAGGAGTCACTTCAAGTTCAGGGAGTGATGGAGGTTCATCACATGTAATCTCTTCGTCAATGATCTCTTCATCTGATTGAATATCTAAAGTGACAGGATCAGCATTTTCTTCAGAGATTTGAGTAAGAGGTTCAACACCAACAGTCTTTGGAGTGATGTCAGAGATGGAGTGAGGATCAAAAGATTGAACATATGGGAGATCCTTGTGACGACTTTGAGATGATTCCTTGGGATTTGAGAAATCATCTTTGGGATAAGATTTAACTTCATTGAAGTCAATGTCACAATCCTCTGAGTTGGTGTGTGTTATGACAGCGTCAGCTTCATTAAAGGTGACATGAATGGACTCTTCTAGTTCTTGCCTGCGAATATTGAATACTCTGAAAGATCTGGAGGTGTGAGAGTATCCAAGGAAGAATCCATCATCTAATTTTTCATCAAATTTACCCAGGTGATCTTTGTAATTGTGAATGAAAACAGGGCAACCAAAGACATGGAAGTAGCTTACATCAGGGGCTCTTTTCCTATACACTTCATAAGCGGTCTTGCCATGTCTCTTCACAATAATGGATCTGTTTTGTGTGTAGCATGCTGTGTACACAGCTTCACCCCAGAATTGTTTAGGAAGTCTAGATTCGCTGAGCATCGTTCTGGTAGCTTCAATGAGTGTTCTGTTTCTTCTTTCAGCGACACCGTTTTGTTCAGGGGTTCCTGGGTTTGAGAAGTTCTGTGATATACCCTTTTCATCACAAAAGGCTTCCATGGCATGGTTTTTGAATTCTGTGCCATTGTCGCTTCTGATAGCCTTTACCCTGCAATCATTGAGGTTTTCTATTTCTCTGATGAAGGACATGATTCTTTCAGCAGCATCACTCTTTCTCTTAAGAAAGAATACCCATGTGTATCTGGAGAATTCATCTACAATGACCAAGGTATATTTGTTGTGATTGAGGGATTGAGGTTTAACTGGTCCAAACAAGTCCATGTGAAGAAGATGAAGGCACTTGTTAATGGAGAATGATTGTTTTGTTTTGAATGAAGCCCTGTGATGCTTCCCTTTCTCGCAGGCTGAGCAGGGTCTGTCCTTGCGAAGGTCAGAGAGGGAAGTCCAGCTACCAAGTCATTCTTTGCCAGTTTGTTGATGTTTTTGAAGTTGAGATGGGAGAGTCTCTTATGCCAGAGCCAGTTTTCGCTATCAGATGCTTTGGCAAAGAGACAGGTGTTCTCTCCTTCAGGGGATGATGTCATGTCAATGACATAAACATCCCTTCTTCTGGGTGCAATTAGAACGACATCATCGTTCTGATTGAAGATAGTTCCTTGGGTCTTAGAGAACAGAACCTTGAACCCAGCATCGCAGAGTTGACTGATGCTGATTAGGTTGTGCTTCAAACCATTTACATAAGCGACCCTTGTGAAGGTTAATCCATTGCAATCCACTGAGCCATATCCTTCAGTGGCCCCTGAGGAGTCATCCCCAAAGACTACTTTTGGACCAGGCTCCTTCTTATATCTATGCAGATATTGTTTAATTCTTGTCATGTGTCTGGAGCACCCGCTATCCAAATACCAAACAAATTTATTTAGGTATGCCTGCATAGATATAACAAACCAGATTAGTTTCTATGATGAACCCACTTTCCAGTGGGTCCATGCTGTCGCTGACTGGCGACATTGGGTCTTCTGGGCCTTTCTCCCCCTCTTTGGTTGCAATCCCTGGTTTCATGACGCATGCTGCCACAGATGTCACAACCAGGGTAATGTTCACACTCATCAGAGTGGTGGTCATAAAAGCCACAATATTTGCAGGGAGGATTAGGCTTGTATCCCTGAGAACTTTCTCTGGATTTTGGTTGCTCAGGTCTTCTAGAGGGCCTGTGAGGGGTTTTAGATCTAAGCTGTGTTCGAGTTCTTTGAACAGCGATGATCTCCTCATGCTCTCTAGAAGAGTGTTCAGTGGACTCACATGTGATACACTTGGGTCTCTTGGAACAATCATCTGAGGAATGATTTTTGAACCCACAGTGTTTGCAAGGCCTAAATAGCGTTCTCCCCTTTGAGCTGCTGGAGCTTTCACCAAGGGAGTTAACAGAAGGACTGTTATCCTTGGGGTTGATTTTTTTTTTCAACCCTTTTACCTCTTCCATCAGGGTGAGGAGAAGTTTCTTGGTGGGTGATAACTCTTCGGGGGAAGAAGTGGGTATGTCAGTGTTCTTGGCCACATAAACCTTCTTGTGTGCTTTATCAGCAACTTTGGAAGTGAGGTTCCCAGAGGTTTTGAGAACTGGTTTTGGGCCAAGCAAGGAATCTGATGGGTTAGCACCAGCAAGTTTGGGAGTAGCTGATGCGTCAGATTCTTTGTCAGAGTCCTTCTCAACCACAGAGGTGGAGAGAGGAGAAGAGACTTCTGATGGGACAAATTTAACACTGGGCACTGGAATGTGGTTTTTGAACCTACCCTTACCCCCTATGGCTTGAACCACATTTCCTGGAATGGTTTCAGCAACTATTTCTTCCACAGTGGACTGGGCAAGGTTCCATTTTTCAATGGTTTTTCTCAACTCAGAGTTTTCATCAGCTAAAGATTCATTTTTAATGGACAACTTGCTGACCTCATTTTGAAGTTGATTAGCGATGTTCACAAAAGGTTTGAGATTAGCTGATTCAGATTAACAAAGACTCAACTCATTTTTGAGATTTTGAAACTTATTTAACAGATTTTTTCTTTGTTCTTCTACAAAATGGAGGTCAACTAAAGTGTAATCACTGACATGGTCTCTGTCAGGACCCTCAGGCATGGAAAGTAATCTCTGTACCTTTTTTATTGTGATGTCAACCCATTGACCTGATCTAGCTTCACTTTTACCAACCGCTGGTTCTTCATCAGCAACAGCCATGAAGGCTCTGACGGTGGTGGTTCCTTCATCCTCAGAGGTGAGGGGTTCATCATCCCAGTCAAAAGAAGCAGCTATTAGACCTTTTTCAGTCTTTTTGTTATCCTTCTTCTTGGCTGCATCATCATCTTTCTGATTGAGTTTAATCAGCTCAGCTTTCAAGGCCTTGTATTTTACCTTGTAGTCCTTTTTACCCTCAGAGTCACTGAGACAGGATTGCTTGAAAGGTGAGGAGGAAAACTTCTTTTTGCTGTGGGTTTTGCTGGATGATGGAAAGCTGGGAGAAGATGTCTTGTTTGACCAGCAGTCCTTTTGGAAATGACCAGTCTTTCCACAAGTGTAACATGACACTTTGGATTTGTCAATCTTGGCAGCACCAACTCTACCAGATCTTTTGTAGTATCTCTTCTGGTCAGCTAAGAGGGCTCTGTCATGGAAATCAGCATGTAATTCATCAAGGAATTCTTGACTACTTCTTGTGTCTTCTTCCACGTCAGAGTCACTATCCTGAAAAGAGTGGTTAGCAACAAGAGCTTTTGACCCAGATATAGGAGAAGTAAACCTATCAGTCTCTGATTTGTAAATAGAGTCAATCAGTCCTTCTTCATAATTGTATCTACCAAACAGTTGAGCAAGAGTATCATTTTTTATGGCATTATTTGCTCTCAGGGTTTGGTTAAGACTAAGCCATTTCCTAGGCAAGCTGTTTACAAAAGTGGCATTAACCTTAGCCTTGGGTAGTACAACACCATTGTTACCTAAATCATTCAGCAAGATCTTGAGTCTAGTGTAAGTTTGAGAAACAGTTTCAGTTTCCAAGGCTTTGAAAGCGTTAAACTTAAGTCTTAATGCTTGGATTTTGGTCTCTTTAGTCTCTTCTGGTCCTTCATACCCTAGAACCAACTCAGTCCACATTTCTTGTGCGGTATTGCACTTGATGATGGACTTCATAATGTTCTTGGGTAGGCAAGAGACTATTATACTTTTAAGTCTCTTGTCCTGGTTAGCCAGACGTCTATCAGCGGGAGACCATTGCTTAACAGGTTTCTTAATGGGCCTCTATGGTGTAGAGGAAATAGCCAGTGGTACATAAGGACCATTTTCTAAGATTTCAAACAAGAAGGGTTCTAGACCATCTAAGTATATAAGAAATTCACTTTTCCAACTTGAGAAATCTTCTTCATCAAACGCTGGAACATTAGACACATGTGACCCTCCACGATTATCAAGAAGTTGTGGAAGATCATCCTCATTTACACCAGTGCTTACAACAGGTGTAGGCATGGTAGTAGATGTGGTGGCTGGAGCGTTTGTTGAAGTATTTGCTTGGTTAGATTGACCAAACGGTGGTGGGATGGGTAGCATAGTTTCAGTCATATTTGGATCTTGATTTTAAAAACAAGAACGGTTTTTAGAACAGTTTTATAAATCAAACCGCTCTGATACCAATTGAAAGTCCCAAAATACAACTATTGTTGAAACTAAGACACGAAAACAATAACACACAATAGATATACTTTTCAAACGAGTAGTCCTTTATTAACTATTATCAACAAAGTATTACAAAGTGTTATGAATACACCTGTTGAATAACAACAAGAAATGAACCCTAGAACAAGTAAACTTGATTCGAGACTCAAGTTTACAAGAGAACCAACGAGTCGCTGATGGACAGCTGAGGCCTCAGTGGTTCTAGTGGGAGAAAGAACTTAGATAAAGATTCCAAGCACAAGGGTTGAATCTTAACTTCTTTCTCATCTCCTATTTATGGTGGTACGAGGTTGTATCCTTAGTGGGGGTAGTTGATACGTGTCATCTTCTGAGTGGAAGAGTACAACGTATTAAATGCATGTCCAAATCGAGACATGCCTTTAACTACTTTAGGTGAACAGTTCTGCCAACTGTTCACCTTTGTCCCACTAGGTCGTACTTGGCATTGACTTGAATCTCTTGTTTTGTCCCGCTCAAAACACTTGTAAGATTCTCCCGCCTAAACTATAAAGGGTTGGATAAGCTTTGCTTAATCCAAGTCTCTAGGGTTCTTAAGTGATCTCTGAGTGTTGTCAACTCAGAGATCCTTGAACACCAGTGCATTCCTTTGACATCCCAGCTATCCATAATCGCTGGTGAGTCTGACTTCAGATTGTCTTCGACTTCTCTGACGTTGTCTTTGACTTGAATGATCCTGGTGTGCCAGCTGAGGCTTTGCCTTCCACTGGTCTAGTCTCTGTCGCTGGTCTTCTCAGCGACCTTTCAACACTTAGTCTAATTTAAACAAATCTAGACAAGGCCATAGTTAAAACTTTCATTGGCCCAACACAGCTTATTTCTAATTATGGAAACTTTTTTATTTTTAGAAACTTATTTAATTAAGACAGCTAATCCATTTATGGAAACTTTCTATTTTTAAAAACATATTTATTTAAGGCTGCTAATCTATTTTTGGAAACTTTCTATTTTTGAAAACTATCTATGTTTGGAAACTTTCAAATTTTTTGAAACTTTCTATTTTTGGAAACTTTCTTTTTTTGGAAAAATTCTACTTTAGGAAACCTGCTATTTTTAGAAAGTTACTTATTATTACAAAACAAGTATAATAATACAAGAAATAAAAGTAATACTTAATCAGAATAAACAGAATATATGATAAACACAACATAGTTATAAAATCAGTAGAACATGATATCAACATATAAAACAAGCTAAGACATGATATAAAACCATTTACGTATACATTAATCGGAATACTTATACACGTATATTATTTATGTAGCATTAGTGATATCGAAGTAGGACTCTCTTCGTTCGTCCTCTTCGTTCACTGGACACAAGGTACGGATTCTCCGTCCTTTCAATATGGACATTCTTTCCTTATTAGGATTTCCCCGTATGCAGCCAACTGTTTTCCCAGTATATGTTTTATATATTTTGATTGCTTATGTTTAATTAAATGCCTAAAGCCGTATACATGCATGACCAGTTTCACCTAGTTATGGAGGTACCATAACCATAACACTGGAGGCACCAGTGTTTTGACTTCACCACGACGGAGTGATAGCTCGTGGCGTCCCTTCAGCTTTTGGCCATATTATTATTATCATGTGGGGCGTATCGGTGCACCCTTGGTTACATGTTTTTACAGATTATTCAGGTGAATGTGGTGTGTGCCTTGCATCCTTCACAAGGAGCTGATCCCTCCTTCCCAAAACTTATATTAGTTAGAGGCAGCCCCTCTAATTGCATGACGAGGTCACCCCTCCAAGTATTCATGCACGTTGATATTTCATGACCTATATTGGCTAATGGTAAAGATGTTAAATAGATTTTTTAAGATAAACATAAGGCTTTTCAAACAATAAAACCAGTTTTTACTAAGTTATACCAGGTTTCCTAGGACTTAGTTTATTCCGCTGCTATATGCTTGTATGCATATATTATTCATGCTATACTTGTATATCCGTGCACTAAGTGTTATGCTTAGCCGTTTTCCTTTCATGTTCCCAAAACGGCAGGTACTTAGGGACACTCGTAGACTTTAAGCGTACGTGCATATGGATTGGAAGCTTCCTAGCCTTCATTACTTTATGCATTTCTTCTACTTTTGATACTCATTTCTATGGACATTGTTTAGTCCTTTTCATTTACAGTACTTATGTTTGTGTGTGATGAGTTCTACTTTTGGGGTACCGATGTTTGTTTCCGGTATTTCCTTTATGGTCATGAAATGTTTAATACATTTATCCTTGTATGCTTTGATGACACGCCATAATCACGCGTGACATTCCATTTACCAAAATGGGGTGTTACAGCTAGATTCATAATTGTGCTTTGGTCTCACGAATGCTCAGTATTTATGGATCTGATGAATGGAGTTTCCCAAGAATTCATAAACAAACTCGTTATTTTTCTTAGTGATGTCGACCTGACTTTCTCTAAGTCTAGAGAAGAGCACGAAGACCATATGGCACTATGTTGCAAATTCAACAACAAGAGAAATTTCACCCTAAAATTTTCCAGTACAAATTCTGGTTGATTACAGTGACACGCTGAATCACATGGAATCTCACGGTTAATCTTACCATGACTCAGCTTATGTGTAAAGGTGAGAACCCTACACTATATTAGGTGTTCCAGAAAATCCTACGCTAAGAGAAGTCTTATTTCAGAGACTCGTAGTTTTCCAAACTTCTATGTATCCAGTTTCTATGAAGCAAGATACAGATACGTTCATATCTAAGTACTTGACATACCAGCAGGTTTAGATAGAACACCAACAGGATAGGAGTTATTTTCACCATCAGAATGGTGAACGGGAAAGGGCAGGATCTCCATGGATTTTGTCACCGGACTACCGCAGGCTCAGAAGGAGCATGATGCAATCTGGATTGTTTTCAACCGTCTGACCAAGTTTGCATGTTCCTTGCATCTTCAAATATTTCACAGTACCAGATTTTTAGACATTTTCCAGCCAAAGATCGTACGATCACTTGGCACTCTCTCGGCTATTAAATCAGATAAAGGTTCACGTTCGTGTTCATTATTACGATCACACCCTTATTTAACTTCACGATTTGCTTCCGCGCACATGTTCATGACGTCGTTCACGTTCATGATCGTATTCTATCTTACGATTTACGTTTCACATTCTGTTATGTAAAGTTGGAAGAAAGCTTGGAAGACCAGACTCAAGTTTAACAAAATTTCCATCCTCAGACAGACGCTTCACGTCATATTCCACGTCTCACTTCATATCGTTTGACATTACCTCCTCAGTTATATCACGTTCACGATATGTTTCACATATCATGTTCACCTACGACTCTTATATCACGTTCACGATATGTTGCACGCATTTCCGTTCTCTATGTACTCTCATATTACATCTACCATATCTCCACGTATCACGTTCACAATTGTTCACGTATCATGTCATAATTGTTCACGTACTATGTTTCAGTAGGTCTCGGGCAGCATTGCTCAGACGTACTAATGTCAATTACTTTAGGTTATTTCGCATCATAATGTTGCATTTATCCTTACGCGTTATTTCTTATCCTCTGGATCAGATTTATGAGTACTCATCTTACGTTGATGAACTAGAAACTTTTGCGTATCATCAAGTCAGGGTCATGATGACCAGGATTTCTATGTCGTCAAGATCTTGTAGAGGAACCGTCCGGGCGGGATGCCACTTGGAACGGAGGAGTCCATCCGGGTTTCTCATCCTTTCCCAACATAAGACAGATATGTCCTTTTCAGTCACGTCACGTCCCATGTTCCTTGCAGTCATGTTACGTTTATATCCTCCCTAGATTATCTTATCTCTAATTCGAGGACGAATTATTCTTTTTAGAGGAGAAGAGTTGTAAAACCCGCATATAAATACCATGAATAGTACACCACGTAAAAAATCGTATAAATTAAAACCTTCCATTTATATAACATAGCACGTGTCACGAACATTAAATTACAAGTATTACGTTATATATAAGTGCACGATAAATATTACGTATAATATTAAATTCACGAACATTAAACAACGAATGTACACGAATAATTTTAAACACGAAAAACATATGGGTTGTGTGTTTTGGGCTTCTGTACCCGCGGCAAGGAGAAAGGAAGGGGGGCCCAGCCCGTTTTGAAAACAACTAGCAAAGTTAATCACCAGGGTTTTCACTTTACATTTTCTTAGCAAAAATTAAAAACCCTACCTCCTCTCTTTTGGGTAGTCATGGCAGCGACAACCACAAGGACGATTCATTGCGATTTGATCTTTGATTTTCTTATTATTGTTTTCGTGTTTCGATTTCCTTTCCAACCACGCATTCGGTATCATCATAATCTTAATCTTTTCTATTTTATTTTAATTACATGTTCTTGAATATTTTAAAATAAAATAAAAACATGGTTATGTTAATGTTTAATCAAGAATAAGGCTTGGTTTGGTTTGTTATTGGGTTCGGCACACAAACCGAGAGCTCGGTGGTTTTTTTGGTCCACAGCTGAGACTCCCCATAGGGGCTCGGTGTTAGTTTTGTTCGGACAGCAGGAACACCAAGGCCCCCATGGGTAACGTTGGTCCGACAGTGGCTATGCAGGCGAGGCCAGGGGGAAACCACCAGCTCCAGCCGGTGGGAATCTTGGTCCGACAGTGGGAAGCCGCGGCCTAGCAGCAGCAACCAAGGCTACAGCCGCCGGCTGCACAGCCACTGACCACCACCACAGCCGCGGTTGTTGGTGGTGTTTGGTGTCGGGTTTTGTTGTCTCGGGTTTTGGGCTCGGGATACATTGTAGTTATATTATTTTATTAAGTTAATTATTTAAACCAATGTAAATGACTAGTTAATTAATTTAATTAAAACCATGACTTAGTTTATAAAATTAATAATACATGTTTTAACCTAAGTATTTTATTTAGACATTTGTTTAATTAATTAATCATTTTACTTAAATTACATGAACTAGTAATTTATTTAATTAATCCATGACTTAGGTTATTTTATTTAACTAAATAAATCATGTATAACCTAAGTATTTTATTAGACTTATTTAAATTAAACATGATATAATTTAATTAAATGTTATAAGGTAAAGTTTATTAATATATCATGACATATAATTAATTATTACACTATGCATTTCACTAATAATTAATAATCACTTTAACCTATAGTAGTTATTTAATAAACTTTACTAATAATTTATCATGACTTATAACATATAACTAATAAGCACTAGTTTATATTTTAAACTTATTAATCCAGCTTATTTCTATTTATAAAAACTTTCTATTTTAGAAACTTTCTATTTTTGGAAACTTTCTTTTCTTTTGGAAACTTGCTATTTTTAGAAAGTTACTGATTATTACACTACAAGTATAATAATACAAGGATACAATAATTACATAATCAGAATACATGTAAAACATGAATATAGTATAACATTTAAAACGGTAAAAGATGACAAGAACATGTAAAATAAGTTAAGAACACACAAAACCAGTAACACACTTAGTAATCAGACAAATCATACATATCTCTTATTTATGTATCACTTGTGAAGTCCGAGTAGGACTTTCCATCTTTTCATCTTTCATCGTTCACTGGACATAAGGTACGAATATTCCGTCCTTCAGTATAGACATTCCCTTCCTTTATCAGGATTCCCCGTTTGCAACCAATTGTTTTCCCCAAGTATTTGTTTTATATGTTTTGATAGCTTATGTTTAGTTTTAAATGCCTAAGCCATATACATGCATGCCAGTTCCACCTAGTTATGGAGGTACCATAACCATAACACTGGAGGCATCAGTGTTATGACTTCCCCACGGTGGAGTGATTGGTCGTGGGATCCCTTTCAGTTTTGGCCATATTATTTATATTATCATGTGGGGTGTATGGGTGCATCCTAGTTACATGTTTTACAGGATTTTTATGGTGAATGTGGTGTGTGCCTTGCATCCTTCACAAGGAGTTGATCTCTCCTACCCAGACCAGTATAATTAGAGGCAAATCCTCTAATTTGCATGATGAGGTCACCCCTCTATGTATTCATGCACGTTGATACCTCATGAACTATATGGGCTCTTGGCTAATTAAAATACAATTTTCAAATAAAAACATAAGTCTTTTCAAACTGAAAAACTAGTTTTATAAACATGTTCAGGTTTTCCAGGACTTATACATTTCCGCTGCTATCAGTATTTATTATATTATGTCATTTATACTATGTCATATATTCGTTAACTTTGCGTATTGCTCAGCCGTTACTTTCCTTTCCATGTCCCAAAACGGTAGGTACCCGTGGACAGACTTGAGCATTTGGAGGACGTGCATAGGATGGAAGCTGCCTTAGACTTCTTCTCCTTTTGCCTTTTTATTCTTACGCTTGATTGGACACTAGTTTTGTCCTTCTCATTTCATTTACTTATTTATGTTTAGGCTTACGTTTGGGAACCGATGTTTGATTCTGGTATTCCCTTTTGGTCATGTATCTTTTAGTACATATTATCTTGTATGCTTTGATGACACGCCATAATTATCCTGTGATATTCCATTTATCAAAATGGGGTGTTACAAGTACGCCAAATATAATGTTTAGTGTTTGTATGTGTGCTCGTTTCCAAGACAACCCAAATGTATCACATCTTGAAGCCATCAAGATAACTTTTAGATATATGATAGGAACAACTCATCTTGGGCTTTGGTATCCCAAAGGAACGGGAATGGAAACTGCTGTCTATGCGGATTCGGACCACGCTGGTCACTATGTCGATCGAAAGATTACAAGTGGTGTTTGTACATTATCGGATGTTGTCTTACCTCGTCGTTTTCAAAAAAGCAAACGACACTTCCCATTTCTACAACCGAGGCCGAATATGTGTCGGCGGGGAAAGCATGTCAACAAGTATTATCGATGAAACAATCTCTTGTTGACTATGACATCAAGTTAGAAGATGTGACAATTCTTTGTGACAACAAAGGAGCTATTGATCTCAACAAAAATCCCGTGTTACAATTAATGTAGGATTTTTGTCAATTCTTTATAAAGTCTATTTATCGTTCCTCGACTCGACTCGAATTGATTTCCAATTTTATCGTAAAGATTAATTGTTTTCGGTGAATAGTACTTGCTTGGTATTTAAAACTAAAAACTATTTAATCTATTAAAAAAATACTTTTACACTATTAAAATCTTTATTAAAACTAATTAAACTAATTTAAAACTATTTAAGATTTTTAAATCTAATTAAATCTAATTAATATTTAACTAAACTTTTTATCTAAACAAAATCTATTATTTTTTAAAAACTAATTCTATATAAAACTAAATTAATTATAATCTAATAATTTTAAAAACTAATTTTAATATCTAATTAAATTTCTAAAAATTGATGAAACATTTTCTTTTTATTTTGTTATTATTTACTTATTTAAGAAAAATCTATATAAAAGTAATTAAAATGATTTTAAATTTAAACGAAATAAAAAACTTAAGTATTTAACTAAATAAGAAAATTGACAGCCGAATTAATTAACTATATTAATGACCTATGCCGTAACTAAACCAAAAAGAAAGGCTAGACGAGATGGTTATCACGTTGGGTTGTTACCCGTGAGGTCACAGGTTCGAATCCAATGGTGGATGTTTTTTTTTGATGAATTAATTTTTTGACTGATAAAATTAATCGAAGTCTGCACAGACCAATTGAGTCTGTGTGCTTAAACAATACAACAACACTCACAAAAATCAGTTAAAAAATAGCAAGCAAACTAAGAATCAAGTGAATCAGATATACTCAGCAGGCATGTGAATAAAAGACTCATATCAGATATGTTTATAAACTCAGACAAGATTTACAAATCCAACAGACTCTTTAAACATCTAAAATCTTCTATAACATCAAGTTTAACAAATGCAGACTTAAATCACCAGTTTAATTCATATCTAAACTTTGGCTATAAATTCTCAACTTAAACCTAAACTACAGACATATTTTAAGCAGATAAAAACTTACAATTTAAATAATAAAGCAGACTAAGATTATCTATATCAACTAAATAAAACTTGCATATTAAAAACTCTCTAAACATATTAAATTATTCAGCAACAAACATAAGCGAAATCATAAACCTAAATCATATTAAAATCAAATAAATCATCAATCTAAAACATATTATCACTAAATCACATAAGCATAACAGAAAAACAATTATATCTAACAAACATAAAATATATAAAAATAGAAGTGAACCTGGTGACGAAATCCTTTGAGCAGAAGTACGGCGCTGAACCGACTTTAAACTTAAACGAGACCACCATACATCACCAAACGAACCACTGTAATCACTCGGACTATGAATGAACCGAACCTAATATTTTATAAATCAAACCAGTAGGGTTTGAGTTTTTATCCCAATCTTACTTTAGTATTTAATTTTGCAAGAACCAAAAATAGATTATAGAATAAAACTGAAATTAAATTAATAGTAAAATCAAGACAAATTAAACTCCAGTTAACTCTTATTAATAACAAAAAAAGAGATTACAAAACTGAAAAGGAAAATAAAATTTAAACCCTAAATCTATTTTTGCATAATAAAACTAAAGTAAAAAAAATAGAATATAGATTACATCTCTTTTGGGGGTTTTTATAGGCAAACCCCATGCCTTGTTGAGGAGGTTTGTTGAGCAGATAAAACATCTTGGCCGTTCATTCTTCTTTCTCTTCCTTCTCTTGGATCAAACGGTGGATAATAGCTTTTCGCACACGGATTACCAGCATGGATTGGATGTGTGCTTCTTGTGTTTCTTCTCTGCTGAGGTGGCTTTAGATGACTGGTGGAGTGAGGGATGGTGATGTGGTCTAGCCAATAAAATGATAGAAAAGGGGCCACGTCACTAAGGTTCCTCCATCTTCTTGATCCGAAATACTTGGGAATTAATTTCCCAAGCATGTGTTACACGCGTCTTGAAATCAAAAAGCCCCAAATTGATTTATTTTGATCTAGGGTTTGGTAACATTAAAATCTCTGGTTGTTTTTGGGTTTGGGGAGAGAGAGAGAAGGTGTTACTTTGTTTCCATCGAAAGTAATTGTGTGGTGATAAATGTGTGTAGTTGTGAGTTAACGTTTGACCAAGAAAACGTTTTTAAGTTGCACGTCCCATTGTTTTTAACCAAACAGGTTTTAAAGCCCATGATAACTTCCACTTGTTTCTAAATTTTAGTTAACACTTGGGCTTGGGCCCAAATTCTTACTTATCCGTCACATTTATAAAAGTTAATGGGCTTTGTATTTTGGTCTTGGTTACAAAGAATAGATAACTTGTTTTTGCTAATGGGCTTTTTAGCCCATTAATCCCAATGTGGGACCCACAAGCCCAAATAACTTCATTTAAAATTAAATCCACTAAAAACAGACTTGATTTTGGCTTCGTTGATCTTTTCTTCAAACTCGTGTCGATTTTTCCGGTTTTCGTGATCTTCGGTACACTTTTGGTTCTTTGACTTTGACTTTGTCTCTTACTTTGACTTTTCTTTAACAATTGACTGTGAAATCCCGTGTTTTCTTTCCTTTTGATATTTTGTACCTATTTCACAAAAAAACACAAAACCACGCGTAATTCCGACTTATACGATATTAAACACATGATTAGGTCTTGTTTTTCATTGTTTTTAGTGGTAAAAGGATAAGTGTTTACACACTTATTAAATCCCCTACACTTGACCATTGCAATGACCCCATGCAATGCATAATTTTAAAGCATAAAGTTACATTTTCCTCATAATTAACCCATCTTGGCCTTTATTACGATATACTATTACTACTATAATGAAAAGAAACTAAAGAACGATGAAAAGATAAATACTTATAAAAGATATAACAATTTTCTTTAATTTATTAACTTTGAAATTGTTTGATGGAAAAAAACTCGTAAAGAAATCTAAGACTTAGATTAGGGCTTTGATGTCCTGAATATTAATCACCCTCAAGTTTCACGTTCCCCATACCAAGCTTAAAAACAAGATCATTGTAATTACAAGTTAGAAAAGCTAACACTTACTCATGTGGTTTAATTATTCACTTAGACCCCCTTATTCCTATGGTGTATCTCTTGTATTTTATTTTTGTCTTGAATGATCACGAGGATGCATTTTTTACTTATTTTGATAATTTATTAAGGCCGAAAATAAAGTAGGACGATTTAATCAATAGTTAGCTAAAGGACAAAATCTTTTAAAACGGCTTCTCGAAACCTCATAAAGTTCATATCTTGGCATAACTCGTTTCACAATTTGAGACCTTTCTCGGACCGATATTTGGCATTGACTTCAAACTTCAAATCTTGAGAGACGTTCTTGAAATTATGGTCTTCTCTTCATTTTGGTATACATCTTCATTTGGAGTGAGAGATGCTTCAAATTTTGACCATGACTTCTTCATTTATCCTCTTCTTTATTTAGGATTTTGATATACAACGATCCGCCTCCTTTTCGGACTTGAATCTATTTATCCTCATACCTTGTTAGGGCCTTTTTGGATAGACTTCTCCATGATCTTTAGGGGAGTAATTTCTTCTCGTCGTGTGTCTTGATCCTTCATATTGATTTGGATTAATGATCTTCACATCATCTTAGGATCTTTAGCAAAAAAGTGAATCTTCATGCCTTGTGAGGGCCTTTTTAGACTCGGATATCCTCATGCCTTGTGAGGGCCTTTTTGGATACACCAATCTTCGTGTCCCGCTTCAATAAGTTATGCCTTGGCTATGAACTCTAATTAATCCCGAGCAACTTTTAGACGATTTTAGGCTAGAAGCTAAGTAACTTTTCAAATCGCACAACCTTTTATTAATGCAATAATATATTTGACAAGTGATGGGAGAAAAAGCTCATAATTAACTCACATAAGCTCATGAAAGAATACAAAACTTATAATTGACTCTATCATTTCTCGTTCTCCACAACTTAAAATCTCAAGCAATGAGACTCGTGGATGCTTAGCCTAATAAACCAATTAAGGTCCATATGGTTAAGGATACTAGCTAGAGTAAACTTGGATAAGTAAACTCGGGTTGAGTCAAAATATTCACGACGAGCCTAATATATCAAAGATATCTAAACTTGTTAAAACGATTTTATTTATTTGTTTATTTTTGACTTTATTCTTGAATTGGAATATATACATACGATGCGATGATAAAAGAAAATAAATAGAAAATACTAATAGGCCAAAATAGATCAAAATTTGAAAAATGTTGAAAAATTAAATTTTCCGGTTAAATGAGGTCAAATTCATGGAAAAGCCCTCTAAAATTCGATAGAAGTCCCCCCTACATTTAATATAAACATTGCCCTCAATGTTTAAGCATGTGGGAGAATAAACTCTCCTACACTTAGGACATTGAGTACGTTGTTTAAATCTTGCCAAGGAAGAGACAACTAAAGTGATCAATTTATTCACGTTTTATTTATATACAAAATTGAATCACAATAGAAAAAACAAATCGAAGAAACCGGGTACACGAGAACACGGGATCACGGTTCTTCAAAGGTACCAAAAGTGGAGCATTAAAGCACATGTCCCTGCACAACATCACAAAACAAAACCTACTTGGCTCCCCCTACACTTATTGGTGGAAATGGGTGAAGGTGAAAAAGTGTGGAAAGGGTTGAAAAGGTAAAATTATAACCTAGTTAAACGATGCTTGATTTTTTTATCACGAGTCTCTAGCTCGACTCGATTTCCCGAATATCATCATTCAAATGGGAAAAATCATGGAAAAACCAAGATTTCCAAGGGAGGAAAATGCCTCCATGATAAAGGGTGAAACATAGCCATATAAGGAATACCCCAAGAAAAATCCACCGGGGTCAAACACATAATTTCCATCACGAAAGGAAATAAACCCCATGGTGGTAAAATCACATAAGTATAAGTCGAGTGGGGTATCCGGAGGCAACGATCTCTTAAAGGAAAGGGTGGTATGGTGATATAGCAATGATAGCACAAAAGTCTCTATTCCAGGATCAAACACCGGTTCATTAACGGGAAAATAGCATGAGGTGTTGACATTAAAGCTCAAAATGTCATCATAATCCAAAGTGTGAAAGTCGTCCTCTTCCAAACTTGATGTGAAAACATAAGTATCATCAGAGTCATAGGAAAACTCATCCTCGTGAGGAAAATAGGTATTTAGAAAGATATCTAAATCCTCCTCAAATGGAATATCCTCTAAAGTAGGAATGATCTCTAAGAGTGGAGGATCCTCCTCAAAAGTCATGACTTCTAAAATTGGGGTATAAAAGTCAAAAGGAGTCTCCATAATGGAAGAATCACTCATAGAGATATGGGGTGCATTAAGGTCACAAGGTGGGTCATCAAAAATAATGAGATCACTTAAAGAAGTGTCATCATCGTAATCGTCAAAGATTGGTGGATCAAAAGTGTGTGGGTCAAATAGTGGGTCGTCTAAACCAAAGATAGTGTGATCACTTAAAGAGGTGTCATCATTATAAGTATCATAAATAGGAGTTTCAAAAATTTGAGTCTCTAAGGGAAGGGATGAAGTTATCACAAAATCATTTTGATTAGACTTTTTAATTCCAAAAGGATTAATAAAAATTATTTCATTGTCATAATTAAGAACATCAATCATATTGATCGACTCTTTTGCATTTGATTTAGTTTTGATTTTTCCCATTTTAAAAACTTGTTGTTCATCCCTAACCCTAGGAATTAACTCCCTTTCGGCCACATCAACTAATGCTTTTCCGGATCTTAAGAATGGTCTACCAAGTATTAACGGAATATGAGGATCCATCTCATAGTCGACGACAACAAAGTCCACGGGAAAAGTGAATGTACCAACTCGAACAAAAACGTCCTCGGCAATACCAACGAGGTATGCGAGAGTTCTATTAGCTAACTCGAGAGTCATGCGAGTCGGTACAAGGTCGGGTAATGATAATTGTTTCCATACCGAGAGTGGCATAAGATTGATGCTAGCGTCGAGATCCGCTAAAGCCATACAATCATCAAATTAAGGAAACGAGCAAGGTAACACGAATCGTCCGGGATCTCCTAGCTTTTCGGGAAGCTCTTTGAGAAGAATCGCGGAACAATTCTCATTTAAACGTGTTAACGAGCTCAACCATTTTTTTCCTTCTTATTGAGCAAATCTTTGAACATTTTCACAAATTTAGGCATTTGAGCAAGTGCTTCAACAAGGTTAATGTTAACATTCACTTGGGAAATCATTTTCAAAAAGTTGGAAACATGAACGTCATCTTTGGTGAGCACTTTAGCCTTGTCCAACCTAGAGGGATAAGGGATATTTGGTTTTGAAGTTGAAGGTTGAGAAGGAGTAGGACTCGCTTCTTGAACAACCTTAGGGTTAGGCTCATTAGGCAACGGAGAACTAGTACTAGGAGTGGTAGTGGGAGGAATCACCGAAGGGGGAGTAGGATTACTCGTTATGACCTCCGGGCCTTGTCTCTCCTTTATGGGCGAAGAGATGGAAGGTCCCACTAAAGTGGCTCCACTTCGAGTAGTAATAGCACTCACATTAGCACGAGGGTTAGTCTCGGTATTAGAAAGTAAGGCTCCTTGGGGTCTAAGGGATTGCAACATTTGCACGAACTTCCTATCGATGGACTCTTGCATTTGTTTCATAGTTCTCTCATGTTCAGTCAAATTTTGTAGAACCAAGTCCATTTGAGGATTATGCATGTTCATTTGATTATACCCTTGATTGTTAAACCCTTGATTATGAAACCCTTGATTTTGAAATTGATTAGGATTTTGAAAGCCTTGATTTTGAAAACCTTGATTATTAAAGCCTTGATTTTGAGTATTAAACCCTTGGTTTTGCCCTTGAAAATTCCCTTGATTTTGGTTAAAACCCCTTGCATTTGAATTCCCTTTAAAATTACCCATTTGAGGACCTAGGTTCCTATTTTGGTATTACGTATTTCGGGCGGGTGGGGGTGGTCTTTGTGGAGCTACAAAACCCGGGGGAGCCAAATAGTTAGTACTCTTATAAGACAAATGGTTAACATCAACGTTTGGTTTAAAGTGAACCTTCTCATTTTCATTGGTGTTATAAGCATAAACTTGTTGTTGTTGATTGTAAACCTTGTCATGATTATAATACGAATGTGATCCACCACAAGTTTCACACGTTTCACAAGTCTCTTTTAAGGCATTTACTTGCACATTGTTCTTAACATGTAAAGCAAGGTCGGTCATGATTGAAGTAAGCTTGTCAATTTTCTTGTCGGCCTCACTAGTACTAGCACTAGCCATAGTAGCCCTAACACTCTTGGTTTGAACTTTTGCCTTGTTTTCAATTATTTCCCAAGCCTCGTTCATGGATTTCATAAGATTATTACCCCCCCCCCCCCCCCCCCCGCGGCACTATTAACTGAGTCTTGGTCATTAAGAGTTAAACCATTATAAAACGTATTGATTTGATGCACTTTTGTAAAACCATGTTGTGGACATTTTCGTAAAAGCTCCTTAAAACGGTCCCAAGACTCACTAAACGTTTCCCCATATTTTTGTTCAAAGGTAATGATGTCATTCCTTAAGAGGTGGTCCGTGATGGTGGCAAAAAGTAGTTAATGAACTTGGTCTCTAAATCCGCCCATGTAAGGATACTTTGGGGGGTTCCTTATCAAGCCAAATCCGGGCTTGTCCCTCGAGGGAAAAAGGAAAGAGCAACAAACGTATTGCCTCTTGAGTCACCCCATTGTATTTCACCGTATTAGTCAAATGGATAAATCTCTTAATATGATCATGGGGGTCATCTTGGGAACGGCCCAAAAATGGTGTAGCGGAAACCATTTGAATAAAACCCGTTTTAATTTCAAAATTATTTGCTCCAATTGCGGGGACAACGATAACGTCATCCTTTCCCTCAACGTGTGATTGCAAAATCTCGATCATAGGTCGGTTATCCGTTGCCATCATATTGTCGAAATCTCGATTCTTGGGATCGGCTTGAGTGACGGTCTTTTTGTTCTTCTTCTTCTTTTTGGAAGAATTAGAAATATTTGGTACACCACTCGGTATGTGTGCACGCGCGCGAGTGCGCATACAACTAAACACGAGGATTGAGGTAGGAGACCTCGATCGACTTTGAGAGGAAAGGGATTATCCCTCTCGAGGTGCAATATCAAAAAGCTACAAAAAATATATACGTAATACTACTTGAGTGGCAAAACCCTCGATGAGCCTTCTTTCTCAAAATACTTACAAGTGAATGGGGGGAATGAGGTGGCACGAAGCACTTAAGTACCTAGCTTTCCTTAGACGGCCTTTTATAGCGCGTCGCCTATCTATTCACCTTAAAGTTCATATGTTTTCGAATTCTTGCTTAACGAAAGTATTTATCTATTTTTGCCTTTATTTTTATTTGATCGATACACGTATAAGGAACCGGAACGCCTACAAATACGGGGTATTGCAAGCAATGCTTATGGAAATATTGTGTATTAAGGTTCTTATATGTAATATCTTATAGTAAAAGAAAAATATTTTTGTATTTTTTTAAGAAAAATAGATATTCACAATAAAAAGCGAAAGAAATCGAAATAAGAAAAATAACAATAGTACTTAATATTTTTGGTGTAATACTTTAGGAAAAGTATTACTTTTGGATTTTTTAATTTTTTTGGTGCAAATCTTAGGAAAGAATTTGCATTTTTGATTTTTGATTTTTTTGTATTTTTATATTTTTGATTTTTTTATGTTTTTTATTTTTTAGCAAGAAAAATAACGTTAAAAAATGAACGGATCCCAAAATCCAAATCTTCTCACGAAAAATCGTCAATCGTAACGAGCGAAGCGGCAGCGGCGCCAATTTAATGTAGGAATTTTGTCAATTCTTTATAAAGTCTATTTATCGTTCCTCGACTCGACTCGAATTGATTTCCAATTTTATCGTAAAGATTAATTGTTTTCGGTGAATAGTACTTGCTTGATATTTAAAACTAAAAACTATTTAATCTATTAAAAAAAACTTTTACACTATTAAAATCTTTATTAAAAATAATTAAACTAATTTAAAACTATTTAAGATTTTTAAATCTAATTAAATCTAATTAATATTTAACTAAACTTTTTATCTAAACAAAATCTATTATTTTTTAAAAACTAATCCTATATAAAACTAAATTAATTATAATATAATGATTTTAAAAACTAATTTTAATAACTAATTAAATTTCTAAAAATAGATGAAACATTTTCTTTTTATTTTGTTATTATTTATTTATTTATAAAAAACTATATAAAAGTAATTAAAATGATTTTAAATTTAAACAACATTAAACACTTAAGTATTTAACTAAATAAGAAAACTGACAGCCGAATTAATTAACTATATTAATGACCTATGCCGTAACTAAACCAAAAAGAAAGTCTAGACGAGATGGTTAGCACGTTGGGTTGTTACCCGTGAGGTCACAGGTTCGAATCCAATGGTGGACGTTTTTTTGATGAATTAGTTTTTTGACTGATAAAATTAAGCGAAGCCTGCACAGACCAATTGAGTCTGTGTGCTTAAACAATACAGCAACACTCACAAAAATTAGTTAACAAAATAGCAAGTAAACTAAGAATCAAGTGAATCAGATATACTCAGCAGGCATGTGAATAAAAGACTCATATCAGATACGTTTATAAACTCAGACAAGATTTACAAATCCAGCAGACTTTTTAAACATCTAAAATCTTCTATAAAAGCAAGTTTAACAAATGCAGACTTAAATCACCCGTTTAATTCATATCTAAACATTAGCTATAAAATTCTCAAATTAAACCTAAACAACAAACATATTTTAAGCAGATTAAAACTTACGTTTTAAATAATAAAGCAGACTAAGATTATCTATATCAACTAAATAAAACTTGCAAATTAAAACTCTCTAAACAGATTAAATTATTCAACAACAAACATAAGCGAAATCATAAACCTAAATCATATTAAAATCAAATAAATCATCAATCTAAAACATATTATCACTAAATCACATAAGCATAACAGAAAAACAATTATATCTAACAAACATAAAATATATAAAAATAGAAGTGAACCTGGTGACGAAATCCTTTGAGCAGAAGTACGACGCTGAACCGACTTTAAACTTAAACGAGATCACCATACATCACCAAACGAACCACTATCAGTACTCGGACTATGAATGAACCGAACCTAATATTTTATAAATCAACCAGTAGGGTTTGAATTTTTATCCCACTTTTACTTTATTATTTAATTTTGCAAGAACCAAAATAGATTATAGAATAAAACTGAAATTAAATTAATAGTAAAATCAAGACAAATTAAATTCGAATTAACTTTTATTAATAATAAAAAAAGAGATTACAAAACTGAAAAGGAAAATACGATTTAAACCCTAAATCTATTTTTGCATAATAAAACTAAAGTAAAAAAATGGAATATAGATTACATCTCTTTTGGGTGTTTTTATAGGAGAACCCCATGCCTTGTTGAGGAGGTTTGTTGAGCAGATAAAACATCTTGGCCGTTCATTCTTCTTTCTCTTCCTTCTCTTGGATAAAACGGTGGATAATAGCCTTTCGCACACGGATTGCCAGCATGGATTGGATGTGTGCTTCTTGTGTTTCTTCTCTGCTGAGGTGGCTTTAGATGATTGGTGGAGTGAGGGATGGTGATGTGGTCTAGCCAATAAAATGATAGAAAAAGGGCCACGTCACAAAGGTTCCTCCATCTTCTTGACCCGAAATACTTGGGAATTAATTTCCCAAGCGTGTGTTACACGCGTCTTGAAATCAAAAAGACCCAAATTGATTTATTTTGATCTAGGGTTTGGTAAAAGTAAAATCTCTGGTTGTTTTTGGGTTTGGGGAGACAGAGAAGGTGTTACTTTGTTTCCATCGAAAGTAATTGTGTGGTGATAAATGTGTGTAGTTGTGAGTTAACGTTTGACCAAGAAAACGTTTTTAACTTGCACGTCCCATTGTTTTTAACCAGACGGGTTTTAAATCCCATGATAACTTCCACTTGTTTTTGAATTTTAGTTAACACTCGGGCTTGGGCCCAAATTCTTACTTATCCATCACATTTATAAAAGTTAATGGGCTTTGTATTTTGGGCTTGGTTACAAAGAATATATAACTTGTTTTTGCTAATTGGCTTTTTAGCCCATTAATCCCAATGTAGGACCCACAAGCCCAAATAACTTCATTTAAAATTAAATCTACTAAAAACGGACTTGATTTTGGCTTCGTTGATCTTTTTTCAAACTCGTGTCGATTTTACCGGTTTATGTGATCTTTGGTACACTTTTGGTTCTTTGACTTTGACTTTGTCTCTTTCTTTGACTTTTCTTCAACAATTGACCGTGAAATCCCGTGTTTTCTTTCCTTTTGATCTTTTGTACCTATTTCACACAAAACACAAAACCACGCGTAATTCCGACTTATACGATATTAAACACATGATTAGGTCTTGTTTTTCATTGTTTTTAGTGGTAAAAGGATAAGTGGTTACACACTTATTAACAATCACGAAACAAACACATCGAAATTCGGTATCATTTTCTACGAGACAACGTCCAAAAAGGTAATATCTCCATAGAAAAGGTATATTCGGAAGATAACATAGCTGATATCCTGACAAAAACTCTTAAGCGTGAGCCATTTAACCTATTAAGACTAGGTTTAGGATTAATGGAAATCTCATTTTGAAAAACAAAGCGTTATGTCCCCTACACAGACGGAACACATCGGACCCCTTTCCTAGTGTAAGGATCCGTCTGTCTACAGAGTACTCCAAAACAAAGACAGCCAAACACCCAACTCATATTTCTTATCTTTGGTTTCCTTTAAAACACGACCACCACCATCATATTTCCATCTCTCTAACCATTCTAGGGTGAAACTAATCATTTTCTTTGTGCTAATCAACCACCATAAGTATCTCTGATTCTTTTACACTCTTTTATCGTTACATTATCCTTAATCTCAGTCTAGGGTTCTACTTGATTTCACAAAATTGAAATTAGGGATTCATCTAGATTAATAAAATTAACTAATGCATTGATATATTATGATGTTAAAACTACTTGGAATGCATAATTCCTTAAAAAATCAATAGGCATTACTAGGAATCCCTAACTGATCAAAAGATTTTCAAAAATCATTCTCGCTACTTAGGTCATGCCGAAAAATCTTTCCCCAACATTGTAAATACCAAATACCTAAAAACAATGCTTTAGTCATGGCATAAGGACTCATGAACGCTAAAGGAATCGTATAATTAATATGCATTTTAGGTACGTTCATTTAAAGCTACATTAAACTTAAGGAGCGTGTAGGTTATCTCGAAAATTATGCATTCTTCACTTCTTTGCAAAATAAATTTTCAGGCCGAGATAATCTCACTTCCACATTTGTTGCATACAGGCACACACTAGGCAATCCTCTAATCACTTTCCTAAAATTGACTAATTTGGAATAATTGTGCCTTAGGATCAATAATCTCGGCTGCATGGACATATGACCATAAAGACACCGCTAGCTACATACCCAAACACCACAAATCAAAACACTTCTCTTCCACACAACGAGCTTTGTGCAAAGAGCTAGAAAACCGTACCTTCCACGAAGGTTGAGTAGTCCACCCATCCTTCAAGGATAACACCAATATCCGTGAAGTATTCTCTAGGATCAACTTTGATTGCCTTCTAGATATAGACGAGCAAATTTGTCCCGAATTAGTTCTAGAGTTCTATATGTTCGTCAATGTCTATTTTGACGAAGATCACACCCTTTTCGTAAACTTTCAAACAAATGAAATTGACTACTCCTACTCCTTAGACCAATTTGCTAGTATTCTTAGGATTTCTAACCATGTAACTTGCTTTTATTCATACCTTCCCTCTCTCACAACCCTTGAGAAAACAAATATAACTAGAAATGCT
This sequence comes from Glebionis coronaria, assembly GCA_025667525.1. Classification (NCBI taxonomy): domain Eukaryota; kingdom Viridiplantae; phylum Streptophyta; class Magnoliopsida; order Asterales; family Asteraceae; genus Glebionis; species Glebionis coronaria. Next base: position 101,142,424 of record CM046875.1, read on the forward strand.
CAAGATAGGTATAACACTAGACTTGATGACAAAGATGTTGTCAAAATAATCATCTTTAAAAGGAGAGTCGATGACACTAGGATTTCCAACACTCACACAGTCATCTACAAGGACCCCCTATGGAATGGAAGCTAGAGAGCTTAAGGACAAATATGAAAAATAGGAAAGAATTCTAAGGTGTAATTTCATGAGCTTGGTGGGAAAGAAAGACCATATAAATGCATGTGAAAGATACATGATTTATAGTTTAGAAACGAAAAAACCATTCAATCTCGCATACTACATAATGAATAGGATGTCTCATATCTGAAGCGTTGTCACATCGGTACTTCCATATGGCATGTTACTCACTCGCCTCTATCACTACATAGCACCTATTCCACCAAGTCTTAGTGGTCGAGAGGGCATATATCACGTTATTGATCGGGTCATGACCCCCATTTGTGATGAAAGAGTGACAAGGATTATAGAAAACCATCCAAGGGGTAAATGGACAAGACCTCAACATCCTTCAAGTTCATCATCATCGGGTAGTGAAAATGATGGTCCACCGGACATTAGTCTACCACCACTATAATACCTTAGCCAATTACCCGAGATGCCCAATGCCTCTACGGAGTTCAAGCAAACAAGGGGTATGTTTAAATGTCTCGGAATGTTCCTTGCTAAAATGGATAAGAAGAAAAACAAGTGAAGAATGGTAGTTTGATTGGGTAATTGATGATCGGATCATTAGGCCTTTCTGATGATATATGTGTTAAATAGTCATACATTTCGAGAAATGACTTGGATCGCAAAAAGGTACATTCTCTCGCTCTCTACAGGGTATATTACAGTTTATTCAAGTGAAATATTACCCCACTTCATTCTCAATTCGAAAAACACTCAAGTTCGGGTTCAAAATCCCATGTTTTCACGTTTCAAAAATTTCTATCACAGGCAACTACGGACCCCTTAAGCAAGGGGCCGACCGGTTCCTTATTTTTCCCTCCTAAAATGAAATTCAAATATTACCCGTCTCCTTACTCGGACCACGTCGGACCCCTTCCCAAAGGGGTCGTCCGGTTCGGTGTGTCTGCATCATACATGCAAATCTCCATCATTACCTTCCATTAATTTTTTGTTGATCCCTTTGGTTGGATCTAAGAATTAGTATAATAGTTTGTAATCAAACTAAAACACTTTGAGCACTCTTACTAACACTAAATAAGTTATGCGGAATCTATCTTATAGAGCACAGAAGAACATAATTACTTTTAACTATTCGATTCTCTTATTAATCGACTTGAATGAGGTACATGAAAGACATTGTACCTATGTTCATTTTATAGAGTAAGGAACCCTAGAAACCTTTAGAATATTTTATAAAGATAACTATATGACAGATGATATATTATCAATATTCTAACTATTTAGGTATATCACATAAGATATACTCTAACTATAACTATGACATATCTTATACAAAGATATATTCGTCCTAATCATCATAGCAGTACTTACTTTATAAGTAGCAGTACTTACTATGTACCGCGTTAACACTAACGGTACTTACATAACACTAACAGTACTTGGAATATACTAACGGTACTTGAAACTTAACAAATAATTCCCAACAATCCTCCCCTAAACAAGAAATATTAACTTGTTGTCTTCTTGTTTCTCTTGTATTGAATGTATTAAAAATACATGTCTTCAGTCTTTCCTTCATCCTTGGATTGAACTTGGTAATTTGTATTTGTATCCAACTGAATGTAGCCAAACACTTCAAATGTAGATCTTCTTCTGATAAGATAATCTTCAAACATTATGAGCATCATCTTTGTCTTCAAACTATTATCTTCTTGTGTCTTCTAAACATTCATTCATCTTTGCAGCATCAGCTATTGTCTTCTTGAGTTTAGTCCTTTAACTCTTGATCATAAATCTTTCTCTTGATTTGATGATAACAAAACCTTCTAAGTATTATATTTTAATACTTCTTTGCCTGCAATCTTCATACCTGAAATAAAACAGTTAACAACAAACACCAATCTGTATTGGCTTCATGATTTTTAGAAAATCACCAGCTATCAACAGATTTGATAAATTCTTTACCAGTTAGCCGTACACTCTGGAATAGCCAATACTTTATTCACAGAGAATAAGGTGTAATGAAAACCTTACAATTTTTGGTAAATTGTCAACCATCAACGGATTTGATGAAGTCTTTACCTAGTACCGTTTGTCTAGGACTAGCCAACTCTTTGTCTCGAAACAAGGTGAGTTAGAACCATATAGTTTTTAGCAAACTATCAGCTTTTAACGGATTTGATAAGTCTTTACCACAAACCGTTTGCTTATGGACTAGCCAGTTCTTATGTGTGTTAGACATGGTGAACTGAGAACCATTTATGAAGTGTGACTGAAAGTCAAACACTTAAGATTCTTTCTCAGCTTCTTCCTCATCTTTCAAATCCTTGATTTGTTGTTTAACCATTCTGATCAACTCCAAAGCATCAACAGATTCTTCTTTAACTTCTAATTATTGTTCTAACATCCTTTCCAACAATCTTCTTTTGAAGGGGTAAGTTTTCTCTTGCAGCATATAGTATGTAACATCATCTACATCCAAAATATGCAATCCACATGACCTGTAATATCTCCAGTAACTAGGAACCTGATCCTCTAATACCTTCAACATTTCTTGATCACAGTTGTGTGGCTCATACTTAAAGAGAAATTCCCTATATAATAGTGATACTTCAGTTTTACCTGCACTGGCTTCTTGAACTAACCTTAAAAGATCTTGAATATCTTGTCTGTCAAGAATGTGAAGAATATCTTCCAAAAGTCTGAATATTCTTGTTGTGCCATCAGTTCTCTGAATTCCAGGAGCTTCAAGTCCTTGATCTGTAGAGTAAATCCACTTAACAATGGATGCTCTTTTTCCAAAAAATCTCTGTATCGATACGTTGATCTTCAAATTTCACAATCTTTAAGTACTTCCTTAAGCTCTCATCATCATCACTATCTTCTGCTGTTGTTTTAGCTCTCATAGCTTTCTTCTTTAGCTTTGTTGATATTTTCCTTTTAACACTCTTGGAAATTCCCTCAAGTTCTGTTGAACCCTCTTCCAAGCTTGTATGTACCGTTTCCTCAGTATGTACTATCATATGTACTGTTGACTGTGTATGTACTGCTTGTACATTTTCAGTCTGAGCAATACCTTGAGTTTCAACTCCTTTATTCATTCTTTGAGAAGTCTCTTCCTCCCTTGAACTTACTTTCCCCTTTCTATTCTTCCTCACATAAGTGGTCTTGATAGATGGAGATGTACTTGTAGGTTCAGCAGTACTTGGCTTAATTCTAGGAGTACTACCAAATTGTCTTTTTTGTTGCAGATGTTTCTTGAATTCTTCAACAGCTTTCTTGTCTGCTTCTGATCCAATCTCAACAAAATTCAATTCAGTCCTCTTACTTTGCTCATACAAAGTCTTGATTTCTTAAAAATTCTTCTTGACCAGCTGAATATGAGTAAATCCTTTTACCTTCTTTCAAAAGTTCATCATCTGATTTCTAATCTGCATAGTAGTTGGAGGATTAATCTTTTCTTTCCTTCTCTTTTCAGCAAAGAATCTTTGTTGCTCCCTTACTAGATCATCAATCAATTTTGATTTCTCTTCTTCATCATATGCATCTCTCTCTTTAGCTATTAATGAGTCTGCAAGAAGCTCACTAGCATGTATCTCAGCTCAAATCCTGTCATACTCTTGTATGTTCCATTCTTGTTTTATCCTTTTGGCTTCTAGCAAATCTTGTTTTGCTGCAAGTTCTTCCTGTAATTCATTTTCACGAATTTGTGCTTGCATTCTATAAGCAAATTCATCATCATGGTCTATTTGATTAAATTTGTACATGACTTTGTTTATATCATCATCTGAACCATTTTCATCTTCAGATTCTGACAATAATTTCTCCTTCCCCTTATCCTCTGGATTTATCTTAGGTAGCTTCTTCTTCAGCTTGGCAGCTACTTCTTCATTAGCTAACTGTTGAATGACTATACCTTTTGTAGGGTGTGAAGCTTGAACTTTCTTACCTTGAATTTGATCCTTTGAGGCAAGAACTTCTTGTTTTGTATTTTTCTCCACTTTTGCTTGCTTAGTCTTCTCAACTAAATTCTTCTTTAAATCAAGCAGCAATTGGGCTAAAGTCTCATTTTCTCCAAAAGAAGTTTGACTTTCTAGTGAAGAATGATCACCAGCGGTGCTTGCAATCAGCTTAGTTGGCTTAGCACTTCACCAGTATTTGACACACTTGTTTCTTCAGTCACTTGTGTATACTTTTTCTTCCATAGAAGCCATCATATCAACTTGCACTTCTTCAGTCTTATCTGATTTAATGCTTTGTGGTGATGGAGCAGGAAACTGAATAGAAATTTCCTCCAACTTCTCATAGAAATCACTCCAATTAGCTTGAAGTGGTGATTGAACTGATGGTTCTAGTTGAGTTTCCAATGTTTCTGCAACTTGTGGCTCCTTTGGTTGATTTACCAACTTTCCTTGAACTTGTGGTTCGTCTGGCTGAGTTACCAACATTTCTTGAACTTGTGCTTCCTTTGGAGTAGGTTGTGGGTCTTGCTGTTGAATCTCCATATCTGAAGGTCCATCCACACCAGTCTCTAAACCAGTTCTATCTTTATAAGTCCCCATGACATCTTCATCCAATTCAAAATTGATGTCATTTCCAGAGATCCTTGTTTGATTATCAGAAGAAGGTGGTTGTTCTTCATTATTCCTTCCATGTTCTTCATTATTCCTCCCCTGTTTGGTTGCATTCAGTTGCCTTTTCTTGTGGTTCCTGAATCTTTGCTTCTTGATTGCAGTTTTCTGAACAGATCTATATTGCCTCATCTAAGATGACACTTTGTTCCTTAACTTGAGTATGCTAGCTTCTAATTCAAAAATTTTCTTGTCTTGAACAATCTTTTCTTTCTGCAATACTTGTACCTGTTGGGACAAACTTGTACACAAAGCAGTTAAATTTGCAACATCCACCACCTCTGGTGCTTGTGCTTGTGGTGAACCACTAGCAGCAATAGAAGCAGCAGTTGTATGGATCATCTCATCAGTGTTTGGTGGAACACCAACATTGTGAGAATAAGATTGTGAATCTTCTAGAGAGTGGGAGCTCTGGTGAGAAGGAGTTTGTTAAGAAGCACTAGCATTGCTAGGTTCCTCACCTTCTTGATTGGCAGGTTGGGCTAACATATGAGCAAACAATGGTGTTATTGTTCCTGTAAAGGCATTGCCTTGTTTGGTCAAGAAAGAGAAAGTTCTCTTTGTGAATGAAGGAACATCCCATGTATCAGTTAATGCTGGTAGGTTAGGTATTTGGTCACTAACTAAAGTCTGAATGAATCTAGGATACATTAAAAACTTCTTAGTCCCTTCCAAATTCCTAGTCATGCCTTTAAAAATTAATTTTGAAAAATTAAAAACCCTGTTATTTGCTAGACAAATACCAGCAGATGCCAATGCAGCAGGTATTTGATCAAAAGATGTAATTTTTGAACTTAAACAGTGAATAATAGCATGAAAAAGCAATATCCATTGAGGTGAAAATAATGCTTTAAAGAAAGTAAGACTTTCCCTACCACCCCCATAGCCCATGGCTGCAAGGCCATCATGAATCTCTGTATTATTAAGCATACTAAGTCCATTTTCGTCATTAAGTATCAAACTTGCTCGTAGAAGTACTTCAGTGACATATATATTCCTATGATTCACCCTAGCCTTAATGCAAGGTTGATCAAAACGAGTACCTAACATAACAGTATCCCAAAATTGTTCAACAATGGGTATAGAAACAACTGGACTTACAGTGAGTGCGAAGCGAACATGACTTTGAGATAGGAAACCAAGCATCTCATGGAAACTAAGAGAGTCATCATTCGTAGCAAGATTCATAACCAAATTATGCTTAGAGATTACTTGTAAAGCAGCCATTAGTGTTTTTGATGATCGAAAGACTAGAGAGAAGGTTATAGAATCAAGAGATAAAAATAAAAGATTAGGTGAATCAATTGTGTAATTGGGGTAAGTATTTAAGTAAATAACAAACCCAAGCGCGAAGAAACAACCAAATTTACAAAAGAGACCCTTAACGGTACAACGGACATGTAGCGGTACATGGAACATAAGCGGTACTTGGTTTTGTGCTAGCGGTACTTGGAGTAACAACGGTACCTCACAATTTTGACCAGTTCATGCTTTCCACTAGACATGTAACCTCTTTTATCTTTTTCTATAAACCTGTAATAACATTAAAAACACAAAACATAGACTACACAATAAAAATTATATAAAACTTGTACAGCTATTACCTCCCCTTAACATATGCAGCCTGTTATTGGTTGAGCATACCAATGTGTGTCACCAAGAATTCGAATCTCTTTTCACCAAATGCCTTGGTCAACAAATCAGCTACATTGTTGTCTGTATGAATCTTCAAGACTTGAATAAGCTTTTTGTCATAAGCATCTCTTATAAAGTGATGTCTTATTTCAATATGCTTAGTCTTGGAGTGAAATACTGGATTCTTGACAATGCATATAGTACTTTCATTATCAATGTAAATCTTGGTGTTCATGAAGTTAAACCCATAGTCCAACAATTGATTTTGAATCCAAAGTACTTGTCCACAACAATGAGCAGCAGCTACATATTCAGCTTCAGTTGTAGAAGTAGCAACAATGGTTTGCTTCTTACACTGCCATGATACGAGTCTTCTGCCTAGGAATTGACAACCTCCTGTTGTGGATTTCCTATCATGATTTGCTCCAGCATAATCACTATCTGAGTAAGCTTCCAATTAGGTGGAATCGCTAGGATACCATAATCCTAAATTAGGTTGACTTTTAAGATATTTAAAAATCTTCTTCACAGCATATAGATGTGACACCTTTGGATGAACTTGGAATCTTGAACAGGCACACACAGCAAACATTATATCTGGTCTTAAACCAGTAAGATACATCAATGAACCAATCATTGACCTATAGAGATGAATGTCAACATCTTCTCCATGTTTATCTTTTGATAAAGATTTCTTGGCTTCAAAAGGTGTGCTTGTACTCCTTGTATCCATACATGAAAATTTCTTTAAGATTTCAGCAACATATTTATCTTCGCTGATAAATATTCCATCTTTCCTTTGTTTGACTTGCAGTCCCAAAAAGAAAGTTAGTTCTCCCATAAAACTCATTTGAAATCGTCCTTTCATCAAAGCTTCAAACTCTTCACACCATGTCTTCTTGGTAGAACCAAAAATGATGTCATCAACATAGACTTGAACTAGAATGATGTCTTTGGCATTTGTCTTGATGAACATAGTTTTGTTAATGGTTCCTCTCCTATATCCATTTTCTAGCAGAAAGTTGGATAAAGTTGCATACCAGGCTCTTGGAGCTTGATGCAGACCATAAAGTGCTTTGATAACTTTGTAGATTCTATTGGGGAATTTAGGATCTACAAAACCTAGAGGTTGTGAGACATATACCTCCTCTAAAATAGTACCATATAGAAAGGCACTTTTCACATCCATTTGATAGACTATAAATCCCATATATGATGCAAAGGCCAAAAATAACCTAATGGCTTCTATCCTTGCCACTGGTGCAAAAAACTCATCATAGTCTATCCCTTCTTCCTGTCTATAGCCTTGAGCAACAAGTCTTGCCTTGTTCCTCGCAACAACCCCTCTTTCATCCTTCTTGTTCCTGAAGACCCATCTAGTACCAGTTACTCTTTTACCTGAGGGAAGGTCTACAAGAATCCAAACCTTTTGTAGCTCAAATTGTGTCAATTCTTCTTGCATGGCATCTACCCAACTTTCTTCATCAAGAGCCTGAGAGATGTTTTTGGGCTCTACTTGAGATAAGAAATAGGCAAACAAACAATGCTGAGTATCTTTATGATTTGTTCTCTGCTGTTGTTTGACATAACTCACTAGTGCATGAATTTCAATATTGGTTTGCAGTTGTCTTCTGGTTTGTACAACAGATTTTGGATCACCAATAATCTGTGTAGCAGGATGGTTGTTGTTGACTCTATGAGTAGGAATAGAAACTGACTGGAATTTCTGTTTCCAAATTGTTGAAATCAGTTACTGCACCCTTCTCATCATAGGAAGCTTTGGAGAAGATTCCTTCAGCTGGACTGGCATATAAGTCTTCATCGTCCAATGCTTGCAAAATCTCTTCTAGTGAGTCAACAGATTTAGCAGATTTTGACTTAGCAGTACTTGCAGATGAAGTACCGGTAGGTATAGTATGTACTGCTGAGTGTTGTGACTCAGAAGACTCTTCTCCTGAATGCTTATTAGCAGATGTAGCATTCTTTTCTTGATCTTGAAGCCTCTAAAGCTCCTGGGAGGCTTGATCATCATTTGATGGCATGGTTTGCTTGTTGGGAGTTGTAGACATGTGAGTAACAGTAGGCATGTTTGACAATCCTTTTGCAAAGAGTAGTAATCCATGGAGTTGGTTAGATAATATAAATCAAACATCCAAGCATATCCTATTCCTAGAACATTGGGTTTATTTTCTAAGAAATTGACATGAGCATTTTCTTCAACTTTCTTAGTTGCCAAATTGTAAACCCTATATGCTTTACTTTGCAATGAATATCCTACAAGATATCCTAGATCAGACTTTCCATCAAACCTTCCCAAATAATCAAGAGTATTTAGTATGGACACATGACACCCAAAAGATTTTAAATGACTTATGTTTGGCTTTACATTAGTCAAGAGTTCATAAGGTGTTTTGTTTTGAGGCTTAGTTACTAGGACTCTATTTAACACATAACATACAGTATTGATTGTTTCTGCCCAAAAGGCATTTGGCAAAAGTGAATCAGCCAGCATAGTTCTAACAACCTCAATTAATGTCCTATTCTTCCTTTAAGCTACTCCATTCTGTTGTGGAGTTCTAGGATTACTAAATTGTCTCTTAATTCCTTTAGACCTATAGAATTCATCAAAATCAGCATTCTTAAATTCTGTTCCATTATCAGTCCTAATGATTAAAACCTGTTTAGTGAACTGTTTTTCAACTAAAGTTATAAAATCCTTTAGTAATTCACTTGTTTCACTTTTAAGGGCTAAAAATAAAACCCAACTGAATCTACTATAATCATCAGTTATGACTAGACAAAAGGTCTTGTGACTAATGCTTCTGATAGAAACTGGACCAAATAAATCCATATGCAAGAGATGCAAAGGTTTTGTCACAGTGTTTACAGTCTTGGTCTTACAAGAGGTTCTATGTTGTTTACCTTTTTGACAAGCAGTACATATGAAATCATTTTGAAAAGATTTGTTAGGTAGACCTCTAACTAAATTTCTTTTTACCAATCTATTAAGATTCTTGAAATTCACATGACCTAACCTTCTATGCCATAAGTTTGACTCATCTACAGAAGCCTTAGCTAGCAAACATGTAATACCACATGTTAGAGTAATATTATGAAGATTAAAGGTGTACATATTTTCTTGCCTAGGTACTTTAAGCAGTATTTGAGATTCCGTGGGCATCTTAAATTCTTTGGACAACACCAAGCGGTCTTTGTCTGTGAATAGCACCTTGTTCTTCTTATCACACATTTGTGATATAGAAAAGAGATTGAACTCATTCAATTCTTTTACAAAGAAAACATCTTCAAATTCCAAGTTTCCTGTGTTGATTTTCCCTTTGCCAGTGATTCTACCTTTGCTACCCCCAAAGGCTACTGGACCTCCTCTGAATTCTTCAAATTCAGCAAGAAAATCTTTGTTCCCTGTCATGTGTGTTGAGCATCCAATATCTACAATTCCTTTATCTTTTAATTCATCAATGAGATGCCCCTGCACACAAATAAAACTCATTAGTTTTTAACAGGGACCCAAGCCACATTTGGCTCGGATCTTGTGGGACCTGCACATTTAAGAGTTTATACTAAAGCATTTCTAGTAATGCTACTTTTACTCTTATACTTCATGGTTTCATTTATGTAGTCAAATTCATAGGGTGACTCTATGTGCTTTGACTTCTTTGACTTAAGTACTGCTTTAGTGGTACTTGCTTTAACACATGGTATATCTCTTTTAGGAACCCACATTTGTACTGGTTTGTTCTTGTCCTTACTTCTAGGTGTTTTAAATTTTTCAAAAACTTTCTTAGAAGTCTTGGAGAACATTGGTTTTACAGACTAGAAACCAACAGTACTTGAGTTTGGTCTAGCAGTACTTGTATGTTTTGGCTTGCCGGTACTTAGTTTACCAGACTTTAAGGATACAAGTCCTTGTTTCATAAGTACTGCCCTAGGAACAAAACTTTTGGTAGGAATATTTTTAACCTGTTTAAGTACCCTTGTGTGATCAAACTTAGGTTTGTCATCTTTAAGTTTCCGATTCCTATAAACCTGTGCATTTTTCCCATTACTGTTTTTTATGACCCTTTGTGTAGCCTTCTATTTCACAATTTTATCTTCATGTAATGTACAGTCTTTGATAAAATGACTTAGACTACCACAAACATAACATCCTTTTCTTCTTAAAGAAGACCCAAAAGGTTGTTTTGACATTACTTTTTTTTCAAAACCTAGCCCACCCCTTTTGGTTTTAGTATGTTGTTCATTGTTTTCCAATATCTTGCTAGGAGTTTTTAACTGCTTGGGAGCAAAGCTAGTCTTAGATTCCTCGGAAACAAAGTTTTTCATTAGAGGTGGATAAACAATATTCTTGGTCACATCAGTATTTTCTTGAGACACAGTACTAGAGTTAAAGACATTATTAATCTTAGGTTCTTCTGACTCTATACTAGTATCATTACAAGAGGGCATGAAAATTCCTGATACTGGTGGAGGAACTGCCTTCATTCCTTCAACATATCTATCATTTTCAGGTGTATCATCTACCTCACTAGAACTATCAAAAATCCCTTTTGATAAGTCTTTGTTAGTTAAGGTTATCCCAGGTTGATCCTCAATATATCCTAGGCCTGTTTTATCATAATACCCCATTTATGAATTAATCAATTTTCCCAATCCCTTAGAGGATTGTTGCCAATGACTAATCACTTACCTCTCATTACAAAGACTGGTTTTTAAAGCTTCATTTTCTGAATTTATTTTTAAAAGTTGTCTTTCAAAAGCTTTTATTTCCACATCTTTTTTCCTCATTTGAAGAGTCAGAATCCTTATTTTCTCTTCATAGTATTGTTGAGCCTTTTGTACAAAACTATATTTTCTTCTAATTTAACAACACCCTGTTTAAAAGCCTCTACTTCTACAGTGCATGTGTTAACCTTTTGATACTGTTCCTCTAGTTCTACTTTTAGACTAATAAATTTAAGAATACAATCTTTAGAACAAGGATGTACCTCAGTATCTTCATGTGAGAGAGCCATTAATCCAAGCTCTTCTTCTTCTTCTTCTTCTGCCCAATTTACCACTCCATCTACAGTAACCAATGCTTTGGTTCCTTTAGGACTCCTGCTATTTCCTTTTGGAAAGCTTTTAGTTATTCTTAGACTGGTTCAATAGTTGTTCTTGGACTTCAGATTGCTAGTCTCAGCTTTATCTCTATTGCATTCTCTTGCAAAGTGTCCATTCCTTGCACAGTTATATCATTCAACTTTAGACTTGTCATATCCTAATGGCTCATTAGGATCAACAGTCATTTTTCTTCCAGTCTTCTTGAAGAACCTATTAGATCTTACTAACACCATAGCAGCTTGCCATTTAAGATCCATCTCTTCAACATCAGCATCATCCATTTGGAACAAGTCATTGAGAGTTAATCTTGGCCTGTTGTATTGTCCAGCAAAGAATGAGAAGGCATCATTGTCACTAAGCAATGGTGAAGACCTTCCATGTGGATTTTGAGAGACCATTGGACTGCTTTCAATACTTTGTGGGTAAGTACTGCTTATAAGTCCTCCATCGGTATTTGTGAAGTATGTACCGCTGCTAGATCCACTAGCGGTATTTTGAAAGTAAGTACCGCTGTTCCCATCTGTCACAAAATCCAAATTAGACTTTGAAGCAGTTGATGTCTTTACTTCAGTGCCTTTCACAACCATCTCATATGCTCTAAGATTGTTGTAGAGATGATCAAACGGAATTGTTTCTAAATCATCTCTTATGATGAAGTGCATAGCCATTGCTTTCCACTCTGGTGGAACACTTCTTAAGAATTTTAGATTAGCTTCTTCATTAGGAATTACTTGTCCATAAACTGCTAACTAAATAAGCAACTTGCTGAACCTTCCATATCCACCATGTATTCCCTCTATACTGGTAATTGAGAAGTTATCAAATTCTTGTTTAAGAACAATCTTTTTAATTTTCTTAGATTTGTCATTGCCTCCAAATCTAAGTTTTATAGCATCCCACATAGCTTTAGCATCTTTATAATGATGAAAGCTTGGTAGAATGTCTTCAGAAAGAGCCATAGCCAAAGCAGTTCTGGCTTTTCTTTCTCTGATCTCTGCTTGTATCTGCTCAGCATTCACAACAGGTAGAGCATAGCATGTACCATCTGGTAACCAGTGTAGCTTCTTTGATGTGTTCCCATTTTTGATAACTTTCCACACAGTGTGATCTGTGTGATTCAAGTAATGTTCCATCTGCATAGACCAAGTCTCATAATTGTCACCTTTGAGAACTGGGAGTTTAACAACAGACAGAGTATGAGAAGGTGTTGGTGTAGAGGTAGCTACAGCATTCACGACTTGAGCACCTTGTGCTGGTGCAGGATGCACAACTTGTGGTTGTCCCTGTGGAATAGGATCAAGGATCTGAGCATCATCCAAGTGAGCATTATCACCATCTGGTTGAGACATTGAGATTTGGTATGTGTGGAGTGTATGGGGTCGTGTTCTTCTTTTTCAGAGTTTCTCAACAAGCTCTAATACCACTTGTTTATCCATTTGGTTGGATCTATATTCTGTTAAGAATTAGTATAATAGTTTGTAATCAAACTAAAACACTTTGAGCACTCTTACTAACACTAAATAAGTTATGCGGAATCTAACTTATAGAGCACAAAAGAACAGAATTACTTTTAACTATTCGATTCTCTTATTAATCGACTTGAATGAGGTACATGAAAGACATTGTACCTATGTTCCTTTTATAGAGTAAACAACCCTAGAAACCTTTAGAATATTCTATAAACATAACTATATCACAGACGATATATTATCAATATTCTAACTATTTAGGTATATCACATAAGATATACTCTAACTATAACTATGACATATCTTATACAAAGATATATTCGTCCTAATCATCATAGCAGTACTTAATTTATAAGTAGCAGTACTTAGTATGTACCGCGTTAACACTAACGGTACTTACATAACACTAACAGTACTTGGAATATACTAACGGTACTTGACACTTAACAAATAATTCCCAACATTTTTCATTTCACTAAACACTCTTCCTCCTCTCATTAGAATTGACTCTCTAATGGCTGCACATTTAACTCCTACTCATCTTTTTCTTTCATCCAACCCAACATCACTTTATTAAATCATTCATTATCCAAAAACATCTATTTAAAGGCATCCTCCTTTATCTTCTTCATCACCTCCTCGCCACTTACACTAACCAAATCTCAGTTATCTCTAGTATCACCATGACTAAGAGCACCTCACATATCCCAAAATCTAAGACCACTATCCATCTTCAGGTACAACCATGTTGCACCACTCCTAAAACATCATCACCACCATCACCAAACCGATTTTCCGATATCAGTTAACCTCACCGGGTTAAAATCCCACAAAATCTAGGCTCATTATTTCAACAACCTAGATCTCCAATCACACCTCCACCTACCAAAACACCCATTCCACCGCTCCACCTCCCACATGTAACACCCCTATTTTTACCATATAGCAGTGGAAGCTAATCTGGGGTATTAATTTCAAGGTATCGAAGTCACAATAATAGAAAATGCTCAAAAGACATTCTATTAAAAACTTATGTAATCATTCATTTATTCAGAGTTAACAAAACAACCGTACATCACAGGTTTCCCAAAGATCTTGTTCTATTTGAAAGATAACTTTTCAAGACACCACCATTCGCAGCCCACCAGTCTTCATTCTCCTAATATATGTGCTTATAAATCAACACAATGGTTGAGTGAATTTATAAGTTTAAACAATATTTGAATACAAGCATGACTCCAAGGCTACAGTGTTATACACCCAAATTTCAAATTCATCGATTCTTATTGCACTAGCTCATGACCCTGTGACTGGACATTATTAGAAAAACCAACAAATTGTCCTTATGCAGGTAGTTTGTTGGACTATCCTGAGTTTTCAAAATAAAGCATATCTGTTTAGCCTAGGTAGGAACCATTAGCATTCCAGCAAGTGCGACTTGCCCTGATAGAGGATGTCATTCCTCAATTGTACTATTCACAATATTAGTGCTCATTTTCTAGAAATAATTAGCTGTCCACGATTAAAAAGGGACTTAATGGCCACAAGTAAACGTAGTGTCATTAATCATATCAGGCAACATACAAAAACACTTGTATTCAAGTTTTAGCATGAATCCCCCTCACGTGTTTTCAAATCAATTGTAAACTTTCAAAAGTGAGTCAATGAATTCACCTTAGCTTATTGAGTCTTGAATTACTTTGTTATTATCAATCACAACTTCTCATTGAATCTGGGTTGGCACACAAATATGTATATATATCAAGTCGTATCCTATGAGTTTAATTTCTTTATATAGTAATTTGTATATCCTTTCTTTTATTTATATATATTTTAGGTTTATAGTATCATTGTTCGGGCCATTATACTCAGAAGCCATTCTATAAACTTTTGAGGAGCGAGGACACTTTAAACCGTAAACCCAACCACTTAGTCAGAACGTAAAATCAAGATGGAACATCTTTGTACAAGGCTCCCTACCAGAATGAAACATTGTATACTATCATATTTTATATTCTTTAGTTTCAATATTGACAAACTTAGTCCTCTTAGTTATAGTTTGGCATAATTACACTTTTAACCCCTAAAGTATATAGTTATAACGTATGCATTCTAAACCTTCAAATATTAACCTTAGGGTATCAAACTTTTAAATATTTATTCTTATAGTTTTAACTTTCTCAAAATGACATTTTTTGCCCAAAATGTTTATAGTTTCAAAAACGATAGTTTTGGTCCCTATACTTGTTAAAAATTACATAACAACCTCAAAAATGTACCAAATGATCTAGGAATTTAGAACAAATTTTTGAACATATTTATAATCATAATAACAACATTTCTCCATAATTATAGCTTTTTAAATGGATTTTAAGTCATTATTTGATGTAAATTACAAAACTAGGGTTTTAAGACATCTTTAACTTATAATCCCATATCTCCCCGTATCGTATTTAACTAGACCCCATCCCTCGCTTTGACTGTTCACCATATGTGTATCGTACCGACCCCATATCATACGTACAAGAATTGATTCCTTCTCCCCATATCACTCATTCACATGCCATCTCATTGTTCACCCGAAAAATCTTCTTGTTTAAGACAGATCGCTTCCCTCAGTCAGCGGGAGGCCTAGTCGATGTAGGCCCTCAAAGCAAACGGCGGGCAAGACCAGTCGAAGGAGAAGTTCACTTACCTGTTTGTACATATACTATACTCATACCCATATTACGATACATATGTGTTTACCTTATCGTGCTTTCACGGCTTTGACCGGGAACCGAGCCAATACACCAACAACCAAGGAACGGGTGGGTGGTCCCTAGGAACAGCAGAAAGGAAGTACTAGTTCAACCAGATACGAGTGACGGAACCGGTGTTGATCAAAGACATGCTCCGAGTGTAGGCTTTCTAATTTATAATTTTGATTTATTTTCCCATTTAATAACCCATAATCAGATCTTGGTAACTAACTATTTGCAACTTGACAATTTCAAACAGACTTTTTAAATACTTCAATATTATTTACTGGATGAAAACGGTAAAATTTATAATCCCTATTCATGCAGTAACATCATTTTGAATCCATTGAATTTGAATTGGTATTTTCTCCATTACAATTATTGTGAAGAAGCATCTACAATCGTTAGTCTTGGACAGTTTCTTTGTGAAAATGTATGTATAGCCAAAAAAGGGCCGCATTTAAAATCGGTTCAAGTTCTAATTCTTCAAGTTGACTATGTGGTAATACGAGCGGATAAGTGTTATTTGGCTACTCTAGGAGCAACTGTTCATGGATATTATGGGGAAATGCTTTACGAAGGAGATACATTAGTTACATTTATATATGAAAATTCTAGATCTGGTGATATAACCTAAGGTCTTACAAAAGTGGAACAGGTGTTAGAAGTGTGTTCAATTGATTCAATATCGATGAATCTCGAAAAATGGATTGAGAGTTGGAATAAATGTATAACAAGAATTCTTGGAATTCCTTGGTCATTCTTGATTGGTGCTGAGCTAACTATAGTGCAAAGTCGTATCTCTTTGGTTAATAAGGTCCAAAAGGTTTATCGATCCCAGAGGGTGCAGATACATAACCGGCATATAGAAATTATTGTACGTCAAATAACATCAAAAGTATTGGTTTCAGAAGATGAAATGTCTAATGTTTTTTTGCCTGGGGAACTTATTGGATTATTGCGAGCGGAACGAATGGGGCGCGCTTTGGAAGAAGGGATCTGTTACCAAGCCGTCTTATTGGGAATAACAAGAGCATCTATGAATACTCAAAGTTTCATATCCGAAGCGAGTTTTCAAGAAACCGCTCGGGTTTCAGCAAAAGCAGATCTCTTGGGGCATATCGATTGGTTGAAAGGCCTGAAAGAAAACATTGTTCTGGGGGAATGATACATGTTGGTAGCGGCTTCAAAATACCATCAAACAAACCTAACAACATTCCTAACAACATAGCCTTTGAACCCCAAAAAAAGAATCTATTAGAGGGGGAAATGAAAGATATTTCATTTTACCACAGAAAATTATTAGATTCTTGCCTTTCAAAGAATTTCCATGATACACAAGAAAATCTATTTTTAGAATTTAATGATCCATAAGAGCATATTAACCCCTTTCTTTTTTATTTTAAAAGGATTCGCTAGTCCAGTCATTTTATTTGGTAATCGTAATAAAAAATAACAAATAGAAAAGAATAATGGCTTGAACTGTGTATCTACGCCAATCTACGGTATCAGAGAAGGTTCCATCGGAACAATTATTTATTTTAGGGTACCTCTTCGCTTTTTTTTCAAATCAAAGGGGGAGGCAGTGTGGGGAGAAACGACAAGAAGATATTGGAACATTAATTTAGAAGAGATGATGGAAGCATGAGTTCATTTTGGCCATGGTACTAGGAAATGGAATCCTAAAATGGCATCCTATATCTCTGCAAAACGTAAAGGTATTCATATTATAAATCTTACTAGAACTGCTTGTTTTTTATCAGAAGCTTGTGATTTGGTTATTGATGTAGAAAGTAAAGGAAAACAATTCTTAATTGTTGGAACTAAAAATAAAGAAGCTGATTCAGTAGCATGGGCTGCAATAAGGGCTAGGTGTCATTATGTTAATAAAAAATGGCTCGACGATATGTTAACAAATTGGTATTTTAATCCTTTTTACGGGGAAATACCTTATTAGCTTCAGGTCCCTTACAATATCTATTTTGGGTATGAAAGTGATTTGTCGTAATCAAAGACTCTTATTACAAATTTTGATTTTAATTAAATTTCTGAACATTCTTTTCTATTTCTAGAATTATTTTCTTGGTGTTAAAATAAGATATTTGTGATACAAAAATGGAGGATCTATTGTCTTTTTCTCGTTTTTCTTTTTCACAAAATTATCTTGGAGGTTGTGTAATACTTACTCTCAAATTTTTGTTTATACACTACACAAATGAGACTTCACAAGTTTAGAGACTTGAGAACCGAACAAAAAATAGGGGGACTCAACCGTGTTCCGAAAAGAGATGCGGATGTGTTGAAAAGACAATTATCTCATTTGCAAAAATATATGGGCAGGATTAAATATATGACAGGGTTACCCGATATTGTAATCATCGTTGATCAGCACGAAGAATACATGTCCCTTCAAGAATGCATCACGTTGGGAATTTCAACAATTTGTTTAATCGATACAAAATGTGACCCTGATCTCGCAGATATTTCGATTCCAGCGAATGATGACGCTATATCTTCAATCTGATTAATTCTTAACAAATTAATATTTGCAATTTGTGAGGGACGTTCTGGCTATATAAGAAATATGTGATTAATAATAAGATAAATAACTTATTTCATTTCAGGACCTTCATAGATTTATCGAATCGGTTACTACTTCTTAATCTCAAAAAGAGATCATCTTAATCTCAAAAAAGAGATCAAAATAACAAGGAATATAATTCCGTAGGTATATCCAAGAACAAACAATTTTGATAGGAAAGATACCTCTAATGACTTCTCTGGGAGCGTTTATAGTAAATGGAATTTATAGAATTGTAATCAATCAAATATTGCAAAGTCCCGGTATTTATTACCAGTCAGATTTGAACGATAACGGTATTTCGGTCTATACTGGCACTATAATATCAGATTAGGGAGGAAGATTAGAATTAGAGATTGATAGAAAAGCAAGGATATGGGTTCGTGTGAGTAGGAAACAAATTCTAGTTCTGTTATCATCTATGGGGTTGAATATATGAGAAATTATAGAAAATCTTTGCTATCCTAAACTATTTTTGTCTTTTCTGAATGATAAAAAAAATAGGGTCAAAAGAAAATGCTTTTTTGGAGTTTTATCAACAATTTGCTTATGTAGAGGGAGATCCGGTATTTTTTGAATCCTTATCTAAGGATTTACAAAAAAAAAATTCTTTCAACAAAGATGTGAATTGGGAGGGATTGGTCGACGAAATATGAATCAGAGACTGAACCTTGATATACCCCAGAACAATTCATTTTTGTTACCGCAAGATATACTGGCAGCCGCGGATCGTTTGATTCGAATCAAATTTGGAATGGGGAAACTTGACGATATGAATCATTTGCAAGATAAGCGTATTCGTTCTGTAGCAGATCTTTTACAAGAGCAATTTGGATTGGCCTTAGTTCGTTTAGAAAATATGGCTCGAGGAAATATATATGCAGCAATTAAGCATAACTGGACACCAACTCCTCAGAACTTGGTATATTCCACTCCATTAACAGATACTTATAAAGTTTTTCTTCGTTTACACCCATTATATCATGTTTTGGATCGAACTAATCCATTAACACAAATAGTTCATGGGAGAAATTTGAGTTATTTGGTCCCGGGGGGATCGACTACACAAACTGCTACTTTTCCAATACGAGATATTCATCCTAGTCACTATAGGCGTATTTGCCCAATTGACACGTCTGAAGGAATAAATGTTGGACTTATTGGATCCTTAGCAATTCATGCGAAGATTGGTCATTCGGGGTCTCTAGAAAGTACGTTTTATAAAATTTACGAGAGATCAAAAAGGACACGGATGCTTTATTTATCATCGGGTAAAGATGAATATTATATGGTAGCGGCAGGAAATTCTTTGGCCTTGAATCAGGGTATTTAGGAAGAACAGGTTGTTCCAGCTCGATATCGTCAAGAATTCCTGACTATTTCATGGGAACTGGTTCATCTTCGAAGTATTTTTTCCTTCTAATATTTTTCTATTGGGGCTTCCCTCGTTCCTTTTATCGAGCATAATGATGCGAATCAGGCATTAATCAGTTCTAACATGCAACGGTAAGCAGTCCCTCTTTCTCAGTCGGAGAAGTGCATTGTTGGAACTGGATTAGAAGGCCAGGCGGCTCTAGATTCAGGGGCCCTTGCTATAGCCGAACACGAGGGAAAGATTATTTATACCGATAATGATAAGATCCTTTTATCAGGTAATGGGGATACTCTTAGTATTCCTTTAATTATGTATCAACGTTCCAACAAAAATACTTGTATGCAACATAAACCCTAGGTTCGGCGGGGTAATTACATTAAAAAAGGACAAATTTTAGCGTATGGTGCTGCTACAGTTGACGGCGAACTCACTTTTGGGAAAACGTATTAGTAGCTTATATGCCATGGGAAGGTTACAATTTTGAAGATGTAGTACTCATTAGCGAGTGCTTAGTATACGAAGATATTTAGACTTCTTTTCACATACGTAAATATGAAATTTAAATTAACCAAGGCACTAAAAGGGTCACTAATGAAATACAACATTTAAAAGTCCATTTACTCCGAAATTTAGACAAAAATGGTATTGTAATGCTTGGATCTTGGGTGGAAACAAGTGATATTTTAGTAGGTAAATTAACGCCCCAAATGGTGAAAGAATCATCGTATGCTCGGGAAGATAGATTGTCACGAACCATACTTGGCATGCGGGTATATACTTTAAAAGAAACTTGTCTAAAACTACCTATAGGCGGTAGGGGTCGGGTCATTGATGTGATATGGGTCCAGAGTTCTAAGACAGATGAGACAGAGAAAACAGAAAGTATTCGTGTATATATTTTACAAAAACGTGAAATCAAAGTAGGCGATAAAGTAGCTGGAAGACATGGAAATAAAGGTATCATTTCAAAAATTTTGCCTAGACAAGATATGCCTTATTTTCAAGATGGAAGACCCGTTGATATGGTCTTCAACCCATTAGGAGTACCTTCACGAATGAATGTAGGACAAATATTTGAATCTTCACTTGGGTTAGCGGGGGATTTGCTGGACAAACATTATCGAATAACACCTTTTGATGAGAGATATGAACAAGAAGCTTCGAGAAAACTTGTGTTTTCTGAATTATATGAAGCCAGTAAGCAAACAGCGAATCCATGGATTTTAGAACCTGAGTCTCCAAGAAAAAGCAGAATTTTTGATGGGAGAACGGAGGATCCTTTTGAACAACCTGTTATAATAGGAAAGCCTTATATCTTGAAATTAATTTATCAAGTTGATGATAAAATCCATGGGCGTTCCAGTGGGCATTATTCACGTCTTACACAACAACCCCTTAAAAGAAGGGCCAAGAAAGGGGGACAACGAGTAGGAGAAATGGAGGTTTGGGCTTAAGAGGGTTTTGGTGTTGCTTATATTTTACAAGAGATGCTTACTTATAAATCTGATCATATTAGAGCTCGCAAGGAAGTACTTGGTACTATAATATTTGGAGGAAGAATACCGACTCCTGAGGATGCTCCAGAATCTTTTCGGTTATTCGTTCGAGAACTACGATCTTTAGCTCTGGAACTGAATCATTTTCTTGTATCTGAGAAGACTTTCCAGCTTAATAATAGGAAGGAAGCTTAATCGAAATGAAGTAGAAGTTTTGTTTAATGATCGATCGATATACACATCAACAACTCCGAATTGGATTAGTTTCTCCTCAACAAAGAAGTGCTTGGTCCAAAAAATTCCTGCCTAATGGCGAGATCGTTGGAGAGGTGACAAAACCTTATACATTTCATTACAAAACCAATAAACCAGAAAAAGATGGATTATTTTGTAAAATTGAACTGTCTCAATTCTCGAGCAATCGCACCAAAAACTCGAGTTCCTTTTGGAAGATTCTCCATGATATGTCCAATGTGAATTGATCTAAAAAAATCCCTCGTTATTGCTCAAAGGAGCGGTAATAGGTAGGGAGGACATGATTTGAACCTGTGACATTTTGTACCCAAAACAAATGTGCTACCAAGCTACGCTACATCCTTTCCATTGGTCTACAGTGTCATTGTAGAGAATTCCTGTCTTGTTTTCCACATCATTATCGCCTCTATTAAAATCTCGAATTTTTATGTCCATTTCGTCTTTTGGTCTCATTTAACATATAATAATAGTCAAATACTTCTATCTATATAGAAATATGGAAGGGAACCCCTAGAATCTTTTGGGGGAATATTGGGGAAGAAAGAGACGTTTTTCCTGTATTTAACAAAAAGTAAATATTATTTACTAGATGATTGTACATTTCAATATGTAGTATCTTATGTATTACAATAAAATGAAGGAGTTTTTTCAATGGGATATCTAAAAACATAGAAAAAATTATGTCTTCCACAATGGAATCTGATAAGTGAGATTTCGAGTAAGTGTTTCCATAATCTTCTTCTGTCTGAAGAAATGAGTCATCGAAATAATGAGTCACCATTGACATCAACACATCTGACAAATATTTGGGAGTTCCTCAATGCAATCCTTTTCCTTCTTCTTGTTGCTGCATATCTCGTTTGTACACATCTTCTCTTTGTTTTCGGGGCCTCTAGTGAGTTACAGACAGAGATCGAGATGATTAAATCTTTGATGATTCCATCATCTATGATTGAGTTGCGAAAACTTCTGGATAGGTATCCTAGATCTGAACCGAATTCTTTCTAGTTAAAGAGTCTCTTTATAGTTGCTCTAAAACAATTACGAGATTCCCTAGGTGGCAACATGCTATTGGGTGGTGGTACCGTGGTCAAATCAATATGCTCTAAGAAGAAATATTTGATTATCAATATCATCGATCTCATAAGTATTATACCAAATCCCATCAATTGAATCAGTTTATCGAGAAATACGAGACATCTAAGTCATACAAGTAAAGAGATCTATTCATTGATAAGAAAAAGAAAAAAACGTGAATGGGGACTTGATTGATGATAAAATAGAATCCTGGGTTGCAAACAGTGATTCAATTGATGATGAAAAAAGAGAATTCTTGGTTCAGTTCTCCACCTTATCGACAGAAAAAAGGATTGATCAAATTTTATTGAGTCTGAGTCATAGTGATCATTTATCAAAGAATGACTCTAGCTATCAAATGATTGAACAACCGGGAGAAATTTACTTACGATACTTAGTTGACATTCATAAAAAGTATCTAATGAATTATGAGTTCAATACATCCTCTTTAGCAGAAAGACGGGTATTCCTTGCTCATTATCAGACAATCACTTATTCACATACTACGTGTGGGGCTAATACTTTTCATTTCCCATCTCATGGAAAACCCTTTTCGCTCCGCTTAGCCTTATCCCTCTCGAGGGGTATTTTAGTGATAGGTTCTATAGGAACTGGACTCTCTTATTTGGTCAAATACCTAGCGAAAAACTCCTATCTTCCTTTCATTACGGTATTTCTGAACAAGTTCCTGGATAACAAGTCTCAAGGTTTTTATGATATCGATATTGATGATATTGACGATATTGATGCTAGTGACGATATTGATGCTATTGATGATATTGATGCTAGTGACGATATCCTTGATATGGAGCCAGAACTACTAATTAGCATGAATGCGCTAACTATGGATATGATGCCTGAAGATGAAGACCAACTTTATATCACCCTTCAATTCAAATTAGCAAAAGCAATGTCTCCTTGCATAATATGGATTCCAAACATTCATGATCTGGATGTGAATGAGTCAAATTACTTCTCCCTAGGTCGAGTATGGCGGTACGGTAGCCGTTTAATGATAGCATGAGATCCTCGCTTCGGTAACTTACAAGGATGAATGCAAATAGCTAGGCGTTGTGCTGTGTGAAGTGAGACTGGCTGCCCTAAGTTAAGTGCTTCCTTATTAATATTAATTAATGATCTTGCTCAGTAGGAGGGCTTTCCCCCTTCTGTGCAGCCTGGTTCTCTCTCTGGAAATGCGAGTCCCCCTCGATTGACATTTATCATCGAATAAGAAATCCTTCCATGGTTGATACCTCACTCGAACTCTATCCCATACCCTACTCGATGCTGAAAAGCTACTTTGCCTTTCGAAACCCAAAAAGAAAGCCGGGCGCTTGGGAAGCTATGCAAAACCTGAAAAAAAGAATATGCTTTCCATCTTTGAGCTCAGAGGTTACGATCTTCTCCTCATTAGGCTATTTTTTAAAAAGTAGAGCAGACTCATCAACTGAGTGGTTTGCCTCTTGTCCACCTGAGTTGTTTACTTCATTTTTTTACCTGGAAAACCAATGACTCTTTAGGTTAGGTTCTCTTTCAACATAGACATCCCGATGACCATGGTTTTGAGAATATTTTATTCTTTCCGGCTCGGTACAAAGCCTTCTTTAATTTATTGAAAGGTAGGCAACCAAAGTCAATTTCAAGTTGGGTCGAATTAATAAATGGATAGGGCTCCAAAGCTTCAATTCATTTCAATTTTTTAGGGAAAGAAAAAGCAACGAGCTTTCGTTCTTAATTTGAACGATTACCCGATCTAATTAGACGTTAAAAAAATATCAGTGCCCAATACGGGAAGGCTTTCTCCCAGGAATTTATTCTTAATTTTTTAATGAATCCTAAATATTATATTTTAAATGATCATATGCTCTAATTTCTTTTAGATTAGTTTTATAATATCCTATAAACATTATAAAAAGTCTAAGAAAACATTATAACAATATCAAATCTTAGTTAACATATAGATTATCTAGGTAGCTCCAAAATAGCTCCTTATGGCTTCCTATGAACACAACTTGCTATCAAAGCTTTAAGAGATTCAATGGCTTCCTTCTAGACCTGGTTTCTGGTCTTATAAGAGTCCTAAGATTTTATAGAAGTGGATTTAAGAATGGGTATGAAGATATAGGAGAAACAGGGTACAAGTTCTAAACAATGAAGTTCGCCCCTATTAACTGTATTTTCAAACCTTAGGCTCCAAGTTCTAGCCTCAAACGTGTAAAAGGGATAGGTTAGTGACTAAGGAAAGCTAGGGAAGGTCTATGCAAGTTTTTTAGAGTCTAGGATCAAAATATCTAGCACTTGTGGTTTTAAAGAGGTCTCGGCATGTTATTGATAAGAATGGTGACGTGTAGCCTTCAAGTAGGTGATGCACTGATAACGACTCATTTATATATGTTTGTAATGATGCATTTGTCCTTCTTTGCTATGTAAATAAATAAATTATGTGTTGAATTGCTACTAATATAAAGTATTGTTTGATTGTAGTGAAAGAATAAATCAATGGAGGAAAGAATTGAAGATATAGAATGAAAAGGATTAAAGAATAAATTATGCTGGAAAAGAGCAAAAGTGCGGCGCACTTCTCAATTGTGCGGCACACGTTTAAGTACTACGGATTTGTAGAACAACCAAAAGTATGGCGCACATTTCATTTGTGCGACGCACTTTTTACTAATGTTACAAAATTAAGTGCCATTATGCATGGCAATGATTATGAGACCCTTTGATTACTTCCAAGACTCTTAAGCTATGAAATATGGGTTATAAAATGAAGCCAAGGTCAGGCATAACAAGGGGATCCTATCATATATACTCCATTGTTACAATAGGTTAAGAAATCAAGGATTTCTTATCCTTGATCATTGTTGCTAGTACAAAGAAGACTTTAGTTAATCTATCCTCATTGTGGTTGTAGCAAGGGAACTCAGGAAATCAGTTATTGCTTGTAATAAGTCAGATAAAAACTTATAATCTTTTGGAGCAATACATTGATAACATTTTGTTAGTATAATTCTCATTTTAGCTATGTTATTCATTTCCTTTGATTTACAAATTGTTGAGATGCTTGTTATTACTACTATTATGGAGTAGACACTTGTGCAATTGGTTGGGGTGTAACAACCTTATGGTTAATAGGAATATATAGCTTTGCGAGGGAAAAGTGTGGCGCACATTAGGTGCGTACTTTTCCCCTTGTTTTGTGATTATAAGTAAGATTAAGATGCTTTTGTACTCTATTTTATTGTGTTAGACTATTGTTATGTGTTAGGTTTACTCATGATCATGACTAGTACTCATGTGTGTGAATAGATTTCTTATCATCTAGTAAATGAATCTTGGTATTCTCTTTTGTCACGATTAGTGGAATAGAACACATAACAAACTCTTACATAATTTTATCTATTGCTTTAGCCATTGAAAATCAGCATAAACCATTCTTAAAGCATTTGGTATAAGATGATCTAAAGATCGAAAGGATTTCTTGTTATATTAATTAGATGTTGTGTGTACGACTAGTAATCGCCATGTTGTCTTACATTGTTTATGTGCTTATATTCATCTTTGCTACCTATCTTTTCTATGGTTGTAACCTTAACCAACGCACCTTTTAATCATTTGATAAATTTATCTTTAGAACTTGTGACACACTAGAGATAATTATTTTTTATTTTATAACACCAATCTCGTGGAACGAACTGGACTTACCTCAACACTATGCTATACATGATAGGGTATACTTGCCCGTGTTTGTGTTTCTAGTCAATTGTTTGGTAATCTCTTGTAACAAAAATTTAAGACTTGTGAAACAAACATCAAGTTGTTGGCGCCGCTGCCGAGGATTTGCTTTGTTATTAGTTTAAAACATTCTGAGATACTTGGTTAACATAAAATTTCTAAACATGTTGTACAGATTTCTGGCAATCTGAAAAAGTCTAAGAAAAAGTACAAAAAGCCGTACATTCCAAAAGTGCGCCGCAGTTTCTGTCGAAATTGCAAAATGTTTGTTAAAATGATTCCAAAACACCACAAAAACCTTTTACTCTCAACACTTACTGCTGAAAACATGAGAATTGCTTTGTGTGTGCAGCTTTTGTGTTTGTTCATATTACACTTAGAGAAAAATAAAAAATATTTGCTTTCAAATTTTCATTTCCTATTTAATCTGCTCTTTGGTAGAATAATTTGCTTTTGTGTTTCTTGTTTGATAATTATCATGATTTATGTTAATTTTATGAAATTTTAGATATAATAAAAATACAAAAAAATGAGAAAACAAGGATAATGAAAAAATGGTCATATCTTACAAAATGTTCATGCATATGTTGCTTAACTTGGTAATGATTTCTTTATTTGAATACTTGTTAAAGAATTGCTATGTGAAATGATTTATAACTTGGATTGATTGGTTTACAAGTTGTAGAATTGTGAAAAATATTCCTAGTAGCAGGAAGTGCGCCGCACATCGCATTTGTGCGCCGGAGTTCCTGTGTCGCGCAAAAGTGCGCCACACTTTTCAAAAGTGCGCCACACAACTAGAAAACCAGAAAGGAGAAATAGCTTATAACGCACTCAATATGAGATGTTCATTCATTTTAAGTGTTGCCTAAGAACCTTAGGGTATGAAATATCATTTGGATTTTATGGCACTAACATACTAATGTTTCTTTTAATGTGTTATTGTTTAAAGATTGAGATGGATCCAAATACTAGCTTGGGTAGACTATGCTTAAGAGTGGATGAGCATATTAGTCTCAATGATAAAATTGCATCGGAAGGAGAATGGACAGGTTTTGAATGTAGGACTCACCCGATATTGGGATCCAAAAGGTCTTGACTTCCATCGTATGGAGGAGTTAACGCCTAGTGATAAGTATTTGATGCCTTGCCATGTGGGAGGAAAATTTGCTTATGATGGGAAAGGAGATTTGGAGTTGGAACGTAGTTTGATCAGTAACGAATTTTAGTTGAGCTTGGCTTGACCTACAAAACTCATCGTAATGGAGACAAAGAGGTGGATAAGAAGCTCATTGTCATGATTAAGGAAGAATTGTTTTTCGTTGAATTCTTTGCTAATCCGGAGGAGGACGATTGTGAACCATGTGTAATATTTGGGAGATCTTTCCTAAAGCAAGCTAATGCACAACTTGGCTTCACTTGTGTCATACTTACTTTATGGCCAAAAGTGCATGAAAGCTTAGATTTTGGAGAAATTGATGCATTGCTTGACAACATTAATTTTGATGATTTGCCACCACTAGTACAAAAAATGGTATCTGTCACACTAAAAAGAGTGACCGTATGCCTACAGTCACACGCGGTTTTTTTAGCCTTTGTAACTAAAGGTCCCGCGACTGTAGGTACCATACGGTCACAATATGATCTAAGTGACGATAACCAACAAGAAAATGTGACCAATACTCGAAAATGTGTGACAAACTAGGTACAATATTTGGTGTTTTAGTGAATATGTGTTAGGGTAAACACTCTACAGTTACACGAGTTTTGTTAAAGAGTGACTATTGTTTATAAGTTTGTCACATGAATATACAATATGTGTGACATTTACTATGTGATTATTGATTTTTATGTGGCTATATGCATTCAATAGTCACATGAAGTTTATGTTTGTGTGGCATGTTATGATATGTAGTCACACAAATCATGTTAATGGTAATGAGTTAGTCACATACAATTAACCAAAAAGTTACCAATAGTAGTAATAAGTGTGATTGTATGGTTTGTCAAGTCAAGCAAATTGTATTTAGTGTGACTATATGCATCCAATAGTCACATGAAGTGTATGTTTGTGTGATCTTATATGATATGTTGACAAGCATCAAAAACCACCTAGATCGGGGGGTCGGGGATGATCAAAGAACATGATGAACATTGATAGTTCTAGTGAGAGAAAGTTAGAGAGAGGTGAAATGAAAGTTGTGTGTTTTATTTCAAGTGAAATGAAAACAAGGAAAAATGAACTAAACTTCCACACCCCCATGGAGAGTCATGGGGGTATTTATAGGCCTACCAATACTAGACTATCCATACTTTACATATTAAGTTCCTGCGTATAGCCAAATATATAAATCTAGTCCAACTCACGTGAAAGGCGCCAGCTTACCAAAAAGTAAGTCTAACAATCTCCCTCCAAGATGGTGACTCACGTGAGTTGGTTACAATGATTCCTACAAGCAAAATAAAGAAAAATGATAAGCTTGAATTCCAGCATTCCTTGAGACAGTCTTCAGCGACCTTCACCTTCTTGAATACTCCAGCTCTATTTCTTCAGCTTTGTAGAATCTAGTTGAGTTTTACTCCCTCCCAACTAGAAGGCCTTTCATTAAACAAGCACTAAAGACTGCTCCCTCCTAAACATATCCTATAGAGGAAATCTGTGGGAGGTGATAACGTCATCAACATTTTCTCACAAATTGAAGCAGTCCCAGTCTTGATTCTATGACAGATTACCAGAAGTACCCACTGTATCCCGAACATGAAGTAAAACCGTAGCACCAGAGTCAATTAAGTCCCGGAAATGCACATTTTTCCTGACAAGACAGTGATGATAAAAAGTTGCCACATCAAAGTCAATTAAGTCCCGAATGTAGTCAACTTATCCCTTTATGTAGAAACAGTAACACCAAAGTCAAGTGACCCCGCATGTACACATTTCTCCCTCCAGGATGATACCTATGAAGGGAATCATCCTTCATGTGTGTACGTGGTATGCCAACTTGAATCGCTTACATAGCAACCAATACTATGTGAGAAGATGTCAACAAAATCTCTCTAAACAAAATTCTCTCTTGATCACCCCGAACTGAATCCCCTTATCAATTCTGTTGGCTATTGATAGTGACCACTGATGAAGATAACCCGATAATCCAAACTTGAAACGGAAGTAGAATTCCCCAAACTTGAACTTAAGCTTGCACTATTTCTTTTCAGAAAGCTTTTTTGGAAAGTAACAATTCCATTCAGTTCGGTTTCGGAAAACTCGCCATATTCCATATGTCACTTAGTCATCTCTGCCTCGCTGCGGATCAGCACCTCCGAAAGAGACGGATGACTTCATTCAGTGACCCCGCGATCGCCCTCTGAACGGTCTCCGTCGACTTTCTTTTGTGTGCCTGCAGGCACGTCTACCGCCCGCCACTTCAAACGGGCGCTCGCCCCTCTTTTTTTTATTAGAAACAGCGGGGCCTTACTTATTCGGGGGGTGGGGGAACCATAGGAAGGGGGTTTCGGCATAACAAATCTTGGACTGTCTTTTCGCACTTAGGCGTACTGCGTGCCATTGGTAATGATGTAGAATGAAGAGCGATGTATAAAAGTCTTAAACGTACTCTATACCAAAAGGCGGTATAAAAAAGGTACAACTTCTCTAAAGTACCCTATACCAAAACATGCGGTATAAGAAAAGGTACTACATCTCTTGAAGAAATCCACAACTGCAAGTGCGTGTGACACTGAGAACCGCAACGAAGCTCTCAAAAAATGATAGTTATCCATGTCGTCGTCCATCCTCCCCTTGATACTGGAAACTAGATACTTCAAGTCTTATTCATAACCATATATGCTCGAACAAGTTATCTTATAAAGTTGTAAGTACTCCTTTAAAGATAAAATAAGAACGCCTTCGAGAAATCTCACTTCAACCTCAAATAAGTAGCATCGAATCATCTTCGTAATCACATAAACCGTAATAGCTGTTAGGAATTTAGGTTAATTTTTGATAAGGATCGTTTTAGTGTAATGTATCGTGTTTGTTGTGTTTGTTTTTCGTGAAAAAAATATGTTATGATCGAAAACGGATACCCGGCCTTGAATGTCATAGTTTAAACGGCCCGCCAAAGTAGTAAAATCCGTCACATAAGCATTTGACCCGACAACAATTTTACCACTTGGTTCTTTCGAAATACCCGGCTCAATCCAATAACCCCGTAACTCAAATCCGACATGATTAATTCTGCAATATTCGGATATATAATGGTCATCCCGAATTCGATTGCCAAAATTAATCGACCCACTTTATGCCTTCGGTAAATGTAGTGATCGGCCCGCCAACTAATAATAAGTTTGATAGGCTTGAGATGAGACAAAATATTTGCCACTTAGACGAATCGCAAGTCACTATTCCCAAATCAGATATAGTTTGCGAGTTGATAAATTCACTACTCTTGAAATTTCACACACGTAATGGGTAGTATAATGGGTAGTACATAATATAAGTTCGGAAGAGAGATGCCACGTAGAGCAAAAGTGACCACAAAAACCACAAGATAAGTTTCCACAACCACTTTAATCTCATATACACAATCCCGTCTCAACTTTATTTCAATACACCCAATGAAGCACCAAACTCCATTTCTTTTATCTAGATACATACGACCCAAATTTCATCCTCTTAAAAAGACGACACAACCAAGTTATAACCATAACCATGTTTACATCGCCTCCTTATGCACTCCCAAATCACCATCTCCAAAACCTAATCTCAAAACATAAACCAATCCCCAAACCATCTAAACCCACTTTAACTTTCAAAGATCAATCATCTTCACTCCTCAAATCGATACACAGAACACACGAACCCCAATAATCCATAACTTATATTACTAAATATCTGATCAAACAAGACCAAGATGAGACGTTATTCAGGCCTTAATGATCTTAATGAAATGAGGTCACATGTAGGTTTGTGATTTGTTGCATGTCGATTTGAGATGGTCAATGATGGTAATATGTTAACCGTAAAAAATCTTTTTATAGATTAAAAAAAAGTTTAACAAAACAGAGATCATGAACGTGATATACGAGTCTAGATGATGGGTTAGGAGACGATGGGATTAGGATTTAGATTGGTGTTGATTTTGGAGTGATAAGGTTGATATGTTTGATGGTTTTGGAAAAAATGGGTATGATTTAGTTTAGATTGTAAAAGGCTAACGGTTTTGATAAAGATGGGTTTGGATTGAAAAAACATTCATTCGCAATGTTTAGAGTAGAATCTCAATGTTTTTCAAAAGAGTTATTGCAATATATTTTCTAAACAGAAACCATCGCAATGTTTTGAAGTTGACCATCGTAATAAAATACCACCCCATCGCAAAGACATCAATGTTTGTCCATCGCAATGATTTTCACTTCCATCGCAATAAGTCTTTTCACTACACTCCATCGCAATAAAACACATGAACCCATCGCAATAAATACTCCCCATCGTAATGTCTTCGAAAAAATTTGGCAGCATGACGCCTTAGATACCATTGCGATGAATCAACCCACCCATCGCAATGTGACCCATCGGAATGAGTCCCATAGCAATAGATAAAGTCGAACCCATCGTAATGTAGATGATACCCATCGGAATAAGCCCTTAGTAGAAGCCATCAGAATGTGTCCATCTGAATAAGCATCGTAATGTTCCATCGGATAAGGTTTTTGACCAAGTTTTTTGTAAACCCGAAAAAAAGTGGTTGGACCATATGTTTTTTTGTCCTTTTCCCCACACATAAAAAATGCAGAACAGATTAAGGTAAAAAGGGACAAAAACAAATAAACGTGTAAAAAAATGGAAAAGAATTGTATGACGAGGTACTTTTGACACAGATTTGGACAACAAATGATAAACCAAACACAGATTCGACAACCATTTTGAGACCAACAGATTCAAAGAGTATGATGAAAGTACGAACCCATGATTCTGAAAATAGAATGAATCTGTTAACACAACTAGAATCAGATAACACAACACAAACACAAATCACACGGATACAAAACACCCCCGGTTAGCTCTGATACCAATTGACAAGCATCAAACACCACCTAGATCGGGGGGTCGGGGATGATCAAAGAACATGATGAACATTGATATTTCTAGTGAGAGAAAGTTAGAGAGAGGTGAAAGGAAAGTTGTGTGTTTTATTTCAAGTGAAATGAAAACAAGGAAAAATGAACTAAACTTCCACACCCCCATGGAGAGTCATGGGGTATTTATAGGCGTACCAATACTAGACTATCCAAACTTTACATATTAAGTCCCTGCGTATAGCAAAATATATAAATCTAGTCCAACTCATGTGAAAGGCACCAGCTTACCAAAAAGTAAGTCTAACATATGTAGTCACACAAATCATGTTAATGGTACTGAGTTAGTCACATACACTTAACCAAAGAGTTACCAATAGTAGTAATAAGTGTGATTGTATGCTTTATCAAGTCAAGCAAATTGTATTTTGTGTGACTATATGCATCCAATAGTCCCATGCATTGTATGTTAATGTGATTTTTTATGATCTGTAGTCACACAAATCATGTTAATGGTACTAAGTTAGTCAAATTCAATTAACCAAAGATTCACCAATAGTAGTAATAAGTGTGACTGTATGCTTTGTCAAGTCAGGCAAATTGTATTTTGTGTGACTATATGCATCCAATAGTCACATGAATTGTATGTTTGTGTTAATTTTTATGATATGGAGACACAAAAATCATGCTAATGGTACTGAGTTAGTCACATACAGTTAACCAAATAGTGACCAATAGTAGTAATAAGTGTGACTGTATGGTTTGTCAAGTCAAGCAGATTGTATTTTGTGTGACTATATGCAATCAATAGTCACGTGAATTGTATGTTTGTGTGACCTTTTATGATATGTAGTCACACAAATCATGTTAATAGAATTGAGTTAGTCATATACAATTAACCAAATAGTTACCAATAGTAGTAATAAGTGTGACTATATGCTTTGTCAAGTTAAACAAATTGTATTTTGTGTGACTATATGCATCCAATAGTCACATGAATTGTATGTTTGTGTGACTTTTTATGATATGTATTCACACAAATCATGTTAATGGTACTAAGTTAGTCGCATACAATTAACCAAAGAGTTACCAATATTAGCAATAAGTATGACTGTATGCTTTGTCAAGTCAAGAAAATTGTATTTTGGTGACTATATGCAACCAATAGTCACATGAATTGTATGTTTGTGTGACTTTTTATGATATGTAGTCACACAAATCATGTTAATGGTACTGAGTTAGTCACATACAATTAACCAAAGAGTTACCAATAGTAGTTATAAGTTTGACTGTATGCTTATTCAAGTCAAGCAAATTGTATTTTCTGTGACTATATGCATCAAATAGTCAACATGAATTGTATGTTTGTGTGAATTTTTATGATATGTAGTCACACAAATCATGTTAATGGTACTGAGTTAGTCACATACAATTAACCAAAGAGTTACCAATAGTAGTAATAAGTGTGACTGCATGCTTTGTCAAATCAAGCAAATTGTATTTTGTGTGACTATATGCAACCAATAGTCACATGAATTGTATGTTTGTGTGACTTTTTATGATATGTAGTCACACATTGGAATGTGACTAACAATGATAATAAGTGTGACTATGTTTTATTTTCTAGTAACCTTTTAGAATTCAATAAAAACAAATAACAAAATTCTGGAAATCAAATTTCAATTGCATTAATATATAAAATTAAATGTACATAAGCAAATCAACAAATTTAATGTCGTATGTTTCTCAACTAACATACTTTGTACAAAGAATCACACTTGTAAAGACATTGAATCACCGTATTGTTAAGTCTTTTGAGCCTTGTTATTCCTAGCTTGTTTCTTCATATGAGAAATAGTCGTATATGTACTGCCTGCTGGAACGTTCATCGAGCGCTTAGATCCTATCTTTGGTGCACTTTCAACAATATATTTTATGGTATTTGGTGGTGTTGTTTCTTGTAGGGAAACAAAAGCCGTGTATTAAACATTGAACTAAATATGAAAAGCTATGTATATGTAGGATGATAAAGCAAGTGTATGTACCTTTTGATCAAAAATAATATGTTCCTTTGGTCATGCCATAAAACTACCTTCTACATCCTTAACAGTTTTAAACCATTATTTCCGTCATCAAGTATGAATGTTGCATCCACTAGGGATTCATCAACTGAAACTTTGTAGCAATTTTTTGGCAGTGGTTGGTTATGAATCAATATAGTGTCTCCATCCTTATTCTTGTATACCGTACCATTAGCAATGATAATTGTCCTCGAGATGTTCCATAGTTTGCACCTAAATGTCTGAAGAAAATATGTTTACATGAATTAATGAGAAATGAATTAAACAAGTAATTATATGAATAATGATGAAATACTTACATCTGGTAGTGATGGTGGAGATCGATTTACTTTTGACTTAGAAGGTGTACGTTCTTTCATAATGATGAAATAGGTACGTCTTGTTGTGTCGAGGGAGACATATTTTGTTTTGATCCGAAAGCTGTAGAAATATCTTCTTGAGATTAGGAATTTTGAAGTGGAGACTTCTTTTCTAACGACCTTGTCTTATTTTTTGCTCCCCTAGTTCTAGCAGGTCCCCGACAGCGGCGCCAAAATTTTTGATGTGTCGTGGATAGTATATGTGATAATTAGATACGTTATAGGGTAAATTAGACAATTATCTTTAGGAAAAAGTAATAGTCCAATAATACCAAAGACGGATTCAATTAAACACATGAGTGAGTCGAGTTCGTTGTACACGAAGATCTTATGAATTTGAGACGTTTTGTTTTGATTTGGACAACCGATTTGAATTGGTTTGTAGTTTTTAAACTACAATTAAAAACTACTAATTTTAAGCTATTTAAATTTATCCTAAAGTGCATGAATCGTAAACCCCGCTTATTTAAAATTCAATAAACACTTAACTATTTAAAAATAAAACACTATTTAAAAATTAAACTAATTAAAAATCTTAAAAATATTAATTCTACTTAATGAGATAACTATCAAACTAATTTACTTTATTATTAAAAATTACTTTAGACAAATTATTTAAAAACTATTATTTTTTTTAAATCTAAAAATTGTTAAAATCTATTTAATTAAAAGATAAACTAATTAAACTTTTTTAAACAAAAACATTTTTTTATTTTTATTTTTTATTTAAACTACTTTTTTTTTAATAAAGAAATTACTTTAATAATAAAGAAATAAAAAGTTATGTTAATGTAAAAAAAACGTGACAAAGATTGTAAAGTTAAATTAAATCTGACTAAAAGTACTAACACTATATTAATGACAATTAAGAGATTAAACTCAAAAAGGGCTCTAGCCCAAATGGTTATCACGTTGGGTGAGTGACCAGGAGGTCACGGGTTCAAGTCCCGTAAGGGAGATAATTTTTAGAAATTAAAACTTTTTGACAGAACAGACAACAGTCTTATGAAAGACTTTGTGTGAGCTTATTTGCTCAAAAGCTGAGAGGACACAGCTTATGGGCTTATCAGTCAGTTGAACTGATAAGCAATTATACATGAACAATTAATAAAGAAGCAGCTCAATTCTCAGAACTAAAATAAAATAAAATCAACTCCAAATAGTAAGCTACAAGCAGTCATTTTTGTTAGCCGTATTTAAAGTGATGGTCATATAATATACCGTTGCGAAGCTCGTGAAAAATACTATTCAACGGTGTCGAGAGTTCTTAGTTATTAATGTTTATGTAACGGGAATTAGTCCCGAACACACAAATGAGGAAGGCCTCCTAAACACTTACTACTTAGTATAAAAGGCCTCATAAGCCTCATTTGTGTGTGTGTCTTCCATTTCATTTGTTTTGTAGAGAGAGAAACGTTTGTGTTTCTCTCACTAGGAATTCACAACCTTGTTTTTCTCTTTTCCTTCATCTAATATAATCTTTCTTTTTTGGTTTAATCTCCATCTACATTTCTATATCATTATAAGTCGTGTGTTACAATTCAACAAGTGGTATCATTCGCCAAGGGATTCGTATTGAAGCATTTCGTGTGATTATGATTGTTTTTCGCCAAAACATCAAAAACATTTTCGTGTTTGTTTGTGTGTCTAAGTCGTATACGTTCTTTAAATCGTGTAGTAGTGATTTAGGCATCTTGGTTTTGGCTAAAACTCAAGTTTTTGGATCAAAAGTTGATAAATTTCTTGTTTGTTCATCTTTCCGAAATTCTTGCAAATTTCTCCATCGGAAAGTACAAAGCACGTGTGGCCAGATCGCAATAACCTTAGGTTCTACTTTGCGATCTAAACATTTCGATACCTTATTCCGATCTGGACATTCCGATCGTTCTTTGCGATCTGGGATTCCGACGGCTCTTAAGGAACTTTGAGTCGCTACTTTGCCAAATTGATTTTAGCCACATTCCGATCTGAAGTTATTCCGATCTGAAGATTCCGATCTGAAGTTTTTCCGATCTGAATATATTCCGACAGATCATCATTGCGATCTAGCATTCCGACAGATCATCATTGCGATCTAAGATTCCGATAGAAGGACTTTCCGATCGTAGGACATTCCGATAGAAGGACATTCCGATAGATTTTTCCGATGGAAATTTTGTTTGAGTAATTTTTAGTCTTAGCCACCATCTAGACTAGTCTCAAATTTTTAGTTAAAATTTTTAGGTCAAGTAAAATCAAATTTT
The DNA here is from genome assembly GCA_025667525.1 of Glebionis coronaria. Taxonomy (NCBI): domain Eukaryota; kingdom Viridiplantae; phylum Streptophyta; class Magnoliopsida; order Asterales; family Asteraceae; genus Glebionis; species Glebionis coronaria. The sequence continues at coordinate 101,179,430 of CM046875.1, forward strand.
TTTCCTACTAGTTTTTGGCTATCTCGAACTCAATTTCAAAATTTGGCGATACATAATTTTTTCAGCTTACCGTTTTGTCGGACTGAGGAATTTATTGTCGGACTGAGAAAAAAAACCGGAAGTTTCGGAATTTCAACATCACCACACGCTTTCTACGAATTGAGATCCTGTTGTTCACACGACTTCTTCGATGACGTCTCAACAAGATATCTATGCTGCGGGTACTGAGAATCGTCCACCCATGCTTACCAAGGAGAACTACACTACATGGGCTAGTCGTCTCCTTCGTTATGCAAAATGTAAACCTCTGGGAAAGTTGATTGTCAACTCGATTCAAAAGGGTCCGTATGTTAGAAGAACAATTATTGTGCCTGGGGACCCTACGAATGCTAACCCAGTAGCTTATTCAAGTCATGAGCAAACAGATGAAGAATTAACTGAAGCTGAATCCAAACAACTCGACGCTGATGATCAAGCAATTCAAGTCATTCTTATGGGACTTCCTGAAGATGTTTATGCTGCTGTCGATAGTTGTGAAACCGCACACGAGATGTGGCTTAGGATTCAGAAAATGATGAAGGGCAGTGAAATCGGTTTACAAGAAAAGGAAACTAAGTTGCTTCGTGAATGGGAGAAATTTACGTCTACTGAAGGGGAACAAATTGAACCTTATTATCATCGGTTTTAAACCCTCATGAACCATCTTAGAAGAAACAAACATGAACCTGCACAAATTGCTGCCAACATTAAATTTCTTGATAATCTTCCTTCTGAATGGTCACGATATGTCACTCTTGTCAATCAAACCAAGGATCTTCATGTTGTGGACTACACTCAAGTTTATGACTATTTGAAGATGAATCAAGATGAAGCTAACGAAGTTAGGGCAGAAAGACGTGCCAAGACACAAGATCCATTGGCTTTTATGGCAAACTCTCCATCATCTATGTCATATCCCATGGTACCCTACCATCAACCCTCATCTAGTAACTTCATGCCACAACAACAACAACAACAACTCACTGCTTATGGATATCAACATCCTGCTGCTATGAATTATTTACAACAACCCATTGCCTGTTTTGATGACATTACCGATCCTACTCATGCTATTAATACTGGTCTTGCCCTTCTTGCTAAGGCATTCAAATTCACCATTAACCCCACCAACAACAATCAGAGAATCTCCTCGAACACTAGAAATAGGCAGATTGCTCAACCTTTCATTAATGCGAATCAAGATCGCCAATTGGTAGTTGCTGGAAACACGGGGACTCAGTTTCAACAATATGGTCAGAATGCTGGGCAGACCGTTGGCAATGCAGGAAATCAGTATGGTCAAAACCGTGGTCAAAATCCGGGTGTTCCGAATGCGGCTAATCAGAATGGGTTAATTGTTGTGCCAGCGGTTGGTAACCAGATGGGAAACATTGTGGCTGCAAGGGCTGAGAATACTGGTACGGGAAATGGAAACAACAATCGTCAGGTTCAGTGCTACAACTGCAGGGGATTTGGTCATTATGCTCGTGATTGCACAGCCAAAAAGAAGAGGGATACTGCTTATCTTCAGACTCAGCTTCTCATAGCACAAAAAGAAGAGGCAGGAATCCCACTTCAAGCTGAGGAATTTGATCTTATGGCTTCTGCTGCAGAATATTACGAGGAAGAAGAGATGAATGCCAACTACATCTTGATGGCAAACTTACAGCAAGCATCAACCTCAAGAATGCATGATGACAGAGCTCCCGTCTATGATGCAGACGGTCCCTCTGAGGTACACCCAAGTTTTGATGATAATGATATATATAATATGTCTAATCAGGAGGAAGAGTATACTGAGATGCTTGAGCCCTACATTGAGACACACGAGGACCAAACGAATAATAGTAATATTATTTCGAATGAGCCTAGTGTGGACCTTAGTGTGGATCAAGTTGCTCAGCCTACAACCCTTCTTGATGAGACACATGCGTATTATAAATCTCTATTTGATAAGCTTGCTAAGGATGTAGATCATGCTACGGTGGTTAATAATAAGTTTAGAGAAACTAATGCCAAATTGACCACTGAGCTTGCGGGATATAAGGAACGGGAGAAAAGTTTTGAGATTCATCATGCTAAAATCAAGGAACTTGAACAAGCTCATGCTACATCGGTTTATCAAGAAAAATGCACCACTAAGAAGTTAAATGCCTTACACTTAAGTAGTGCTAAAAAGATAAGCGAATTGAATGGTGAAATCACTTCTCTTAATAAACAGCTTTCAACTGAAAAATCTATTGTTTCTGATTTAAAAGAAGAAAGAAAACAGCTAAAACATGATTTCAAAATTCGAGAAGATGGGCTTCTTGAGGATTTTTGCAAAGCGCAGGATAGGATTAGAGAATTAGACAACCTTTTAGTAAAACGTGGCCAAACTATGCAGACGATAAATATGCTCGCACCAAAAGTGAATGAGATAAATTACACTCGATACAAAATGGCTTTAGGTTGTCCTCTTCCCCCTAATCCAGGATACCTTAAGAAAGTTCAGGCCACTAATGAAACTTTATATAATGGTAGTGTGCTATTGTCTGATGAGCATGATCCTCCTAGTGTGCATGATTCCGAGGAAACTACTGAACTTGCTGTAGAGTCTCGTTTAAGAATGCAAAAGCTTGATAAAGAAGTGATACCCGTTTATTATCCGAAAGTTAACCCGCCAACTGTTTTTGTTCGGTCTAAAACGAATACTGAAATGCTTTTGCTACCAAGTGAGGAATTGTCTGATGACCCTCCTAAACCGAGTATCACTCGCCGATTTCTAAACGAGCTTAAAGATAACTTTGTCATCCTTAAACGTGTTGTTAATTCAAAAATAACTGGAGGTAATTTTACATCACCTGTTCAGATTGAGGTTCAAAAAATTCTTCAAAACGATATTAATCCAATTATTAATCAAGTTGATGCTCGGTTAGGAAATTTGGAAAACGCTTTTCTAAAAGAATTAGCCAACTTTGTTGAAGACTTTAAATCATTGACGAAGGTAAGCTGATGAATCTCTTGATAAAATTAAAGTTTTGGAAAACGATCTTGGACGCCTCTCTAAAGCTCGTGATTGTATTGATAGTAGCCCTGTTGAGTTAGGTACCTCTATGTCGCATAATGAAAACCTCCAAACTGAGCTCGATCTTATGAAAGAGAAGATGGAATCTTATGTCATTAAAAAGGATAAAGAATTCACCGATCTTTGGAATAAATTTGTCAAAAAATGTGATGAATGCAAATATGACAAGATTTCGTATGAAAAAGCTCAAAATGAAATGCAACAAACTATCATAAGGTTGCAGGCTCAGTTAGGAGGGGTTTCAGAAACAAATTTGGCCTCGTCAGGGTTAGAGAGTGCTAGTAGTGCTAATGTTCAGAAGCTTAAGGCTAAGATTGCAGATTTAGAATCTGTTGTTGTTTCATATAAGCGGGCTGTTGAACAAAGTAAGTCTGTCTATCAGAAACTTATTGATAAAATCTGTAAGAACTGTAAGTTAAAGGCCTTGTTAAAAGATAAGACTTCTGAATCTAGCTCGATTGTGGATACGATGATCCAGAAACCAGCATCCTCGGGACCCACTCGTATTGCTGTGACACCTTTTCCCAAGGTTGCTGGAACGAAAACTGCTGTGATTGCCCCAGGAATATTTCGTGTCAGTTCTCCCTCTGTGCCTAGCAAACAACGTAAAGCAAGCGTTAGGACAAAACCGATCACTATAACTCAACCACAAGTTATTGATCTAAAAAGTGCTAATTCTAATAGACGCGCGTCTTCTTCTACAGGAATAAACAACTACACTAAGAGCAGAAGGCCACAGCCTACGAGCAATACAAGGAATGATAGGGTCCCTTTTGCCTCTAGAAGTAGTCGCCCCAAGATCAATAATGTGGAAGTAGAAGAACACCCTAGGAATTTACCGCTTTTTAATCATAATCAGAAACCTAATTCATCTGAATGTAATGACTTTAAGCTTGCTATTCGGAATGAAAAATCTGAAGTTATTTGTGCTAAATGTAATAAATGTTTTTTTACTTTTAGTCATGATGCTTGTGGTTTGACTATGAATGGTTTGAATTATGGTGGTTACACTCGAATTGACAAGTTGTCAGTCAGTGAACAACAACGCACTCCTAAGGCTAAGGTGTATGTTCCAAAAAGTACGCATGTAGGGTCCACAGAAAGTCTTGCTAAGCCTAGTAGCCCTAGACTCACCTCTAAATGGTTGCCTACTGGTAGAAATTTTGACTATAGTGGCAAAAATTATCGACACTAGTAGATCTCATACTGACAGTGAAACGTCGGTATGTGATACGGCTTAATTATCTTCTAACCCTACAGGAACCTATTTCATCGGTTGCCAAAATATTTGTTTCTCTTATCATTGGTAGGCTGTTGAAATTTGTCTCTGGTACGTGGACTCGGGCTGTTCCAAACATATGACTGGGAATCGAAGCCTTCTCAAGAACTTTGTATGGCGTTTCATGGGAACTGTTCGATTTGGAAATGATCATGTTGCAGCAATTCTAGGCTATGGTGATCTTCATTGGGGAAATATAATCATCACCAGAGTCTCTTTTGTTGATGGCTTGGGACATAACTTGTTCTCGGTTGGGCAATTTTGTGATTCAGACTAGGAGGTCGCTTTCAGAAGTCATACATGTTTTGTAAGAGATCTTGAAGGAATTGATCTGTTGAAAGGAAATCGTACCACCAACCTTTACACCATTGATCTTTTTCAAATGTCTGCTGCTTCTCCAATTTGTCTCATGGCCCGAGCCACATCAACAAAGTCGTGGTTATGGCATCAAAGGTTATCTCATCTCAATTTCGATGCCATCACCCATCTCGCGAAAGATGGTCTCGTTACCGGTCTTCCAAAATTCAAATATACAAAAGACCATCTTTGTCCTTCATGTGAGCAAGGTAAAAGTAAGAAGAAGCCTCACAAACCCAAAACTGTTTCCAACTCAACGAATAGGTTACATCTCCTACATATGGATTTGTGTGGCCCAATGAGAATCAAAAGTATTAATGGAAAGCGGTATGTCCTTGTCATTGTGGATGACTATTCTCGCTACACATGGGTTCATTTTCTTGCTTCAAAAGATGAAACCCCTGATGTAATTATTAACTTCTTGAAGAAAACATCAGTTCTATTGCAAGCCCCTGTCATTATTGTGAGAACGGATAACGGTACATAATTCACAAATCAGAAATTGAAAGCTTATTTTGATGAAGTTGGGATTTCTCATCAAACTTCGGCTGTAAGAACTCCAGAGCAGAATGGAGTTGTGGAACGGAGGAATCGTACGTTAGTTGAAGCTGCTCGAACGATGCTTCTCTCCTCTAGTGCACCGTTATTCCTTTGGGCCGACACTATAGCAACTGCATGTTATACTCAAAACCGCTCCATTATTCACACCCGTTTCAACAAAACACCTTATGAGATCATTAATGGAAGAAAACCGGATATTTAATTTTTACATGTCTTCGGTGCATTATGTTATCCGAAGAATGATCGTGAAGATATCGGTAAACTTGAACCTAAAGGTGATATTGGCTTTTTCATTGGTTATTCTTCAACTGCTTGTGCTTACAGGGTTTATAATCGAAGGACAAGAAAGGTAATGGAGACTATGAACGTTACCTTTGATGAACTCTCGGGTATGGCCTCTCAGCATAGAAGTTCACATCCCGAGCTTCAAGGTCAGACTTCTGGACACGTAAGTTCAGGACTTGCACTTCAATTTGCGCCGTCAGCAATCTCATCGTTACAACCATCAGAACGTGACTTGGAAGTTTTATTTGGGCCAATCTATGATGAATATATGGAGGGTCCTTCGTCATTTGGTGTTCCTCAAAATGCCCCGGCTGCACCTGCTACGGTAGTTCAAGAACCTCCGACTGCATCTACACCATCGGCATCTACTTCTGCACCATCTACGTCAACCTCAACCATAGTGACTCAAAACATTCCAACCACTTCTCCGATTGCTGACGCAACTCAACAACATTCTCAGCAAATTCCTACTCATGTTCATCTTCAGAATGAAATAGTTGCTGAAAATGCAAACAATGCGATGCTCAACGAACACGAGTTTGTTAATCCATTTGCAGCTTCCACAAGCACTACTCAGCCTTCAGCACCATATGTGGATCCGTCGAGCTCGCATCAAGTTTCTCATACACTTCCACATGAACACAAATGGACTAAGAATCATCCTTTGGTTCAAGTGATTGGCAATCTCACACGACCAGTCTCAACACGCAATCAGCTGCGTACCGATGGTGATATGTGTATCTATGCCCTATCAGTCAGCATAATGGAACCAGCAAGTGTGAAAGAAGCAATGACCGATGCATCATGGATTGAGTCTATGCAAGAAGAAATCAATCAGTTCATCCGGCTTGATGTATGGGAGTTAGTACCTCGACCGGACAATATCGACCCCCTTACCCTGAAATGGTTATTCAAAAACAAGATGGATGAGGAGCAAACGGTCATTAGGAACAAGACTCGGTTAGTTGTGAGAGGTTATAAACAGCAGGAGGGAATTGATTTCGCCGAATCCTTCGCCCCGGTAGCTAGGATGGAAGCTATTAGAATTTTCTTGGCATATGCTGCACATAAATCGTTCACTGTGTATCAAATGGACGTGAAGACGGCTTTCTTGCATGGGCCGTTAAAAGAAGATGTGTATGTATGTCAACCTGAAGGTTTCATCAATACTGAACATCCAAGCCATGTCTACAAGTTGAAAAAGGCAATTTATGGTTTGAAACAAGCACCGAGGGCATGGTACGACGAATTATCATCATTTCTTCTACAAAATCACTTCAGCAAAGGAACCATTGATCCAACGTTGTTTATCAAGCACTACGGCAACGACATCTTGGTGGCTCAAGTTTATGTAGATGATATTATATTTGGTTCTACTAACCCAAAATATTCAATATTATTTGCCGACCTTATGAAAAGTCGATTCGAAATGTCCATGATGGGGGAAATGACGTTCTTTCTTGGTCTCCAAGTTCACCAATCCCCCCGTGGTATTTTCATAAATCAGTCCAAGTATGTGCTTGAGATTCTAACGAAATTTGGTATGGATAACTGTGATCCTATTGGTACTCCAATGGACATTAAACACAAGCTGGATTTGGATAAGAAAGGGACATTTGTAGATGCTACAAAATACCGAAGTATGATCGGGTCCCTTATGTACTTAACCTCAAGCTAACCAGACATTGTGCATGCTACTTGTTTATGTGCTCGGTACCAGGCTCAGCCAACCGAGAAGCACCTCAAGGAGGTTAAAAGGATATTTCGTTATCTCCGGGGAACCATTAACATGGGTCTCTGGTATACGAAGGATTCTGGTTTTAATCTCACTGGTTTTTCAGATGCAGATCATGCAGGGTGTCATGATACATTCAAGAGCACTTCCGGTGGAGCACAATTCTTAGGCGAGAAGCTAGTGAGCTGGTCATCAAGGAAGCAAGACTGTACGGCGTTGTCAACCGCGGAAGCAGAATATGTGTCTCTATCTGTGTGTAGTGCTCAAGTCCTTTGGATGAGAACACAACTCACGGATTATGGCTTTTTCTTTAACAAATTCCTATTTATTGTGATTCACAATCAGCCATAGCCATATCCTGCAACCCGGTCCAACACTCAAAGACCAAGCACATAGCTGTCCGATTCCATTTCATTAAGGAGCATGTGGAAAAAGGAACGATCGAACTGTTCTTTGTCAAGACGGACTACCAACTAGCCGACATCTTCACCAAAGCTCTTCCTCAAGACAGATTTGAATTCTTGGTTCGTCGACTTGGTATGCGTAGTTTCACTCCTGATGAACTTGAACGTCTTGCACATTCACAGTAATCTTGTATATATTTATCAGAAAATCAAAATACAAAAATATAAAACCTATAAAAACAAAATAAAAACTGAGAAAACCTTTCAAAAAATACCAACAATATTCTTCTCCGACATGTCTCTCAGCATCGATAATATGGACGTGCTTAGAAATGTTGTTCAATAACGACACGGGTACGTACATAAAGTTCGAATGAGAGTTTAAATGTTTTCAAAACATGTCTTTTCTATTTTTCTTCTCATAATGGCTTATAGTCACATGTCAGACTATAACCCGGTCCCTAAATAAAGGGAAGTCTTTGACTTATCCTCAACAACGAGAAATTCATTTTTCTCGGTCATAAGCTTTTATCGAAACATTCAAAGTTTTAAGCTCATGAACACAATTTTTCTCGGACTTTTAAGCATAATTTTTCAAATTATTTCAAAACAATGTGCTCATACACTCCCCTATTTAAATACAATCTCTTTTCGAGGGGGAGTATAATGTTTTTATAAACATTTGTTCCAAACTTTCATGACACATTATTCTCTCCAAGTTTCATCACTAGTTTCACAAAAATTTCAATTTCATGCAATTTTTGAGGGGGAGAATAGTGATTAAAATGTGTTATCTTGAATAAGATCTTTGATATAAGTGCTTTCTCTTCCTAATATGTGCAAAAATCTCTTCTTTTATGATGCACATATGTAGGGGGAGCGTTTTTGGTGATATAGAAAACTTTCAAGGTGTAAACATTGATTTCATCAACACCTTGACTGCATTTTCAGATGATCTTTCTGGTTACGATATCTATACCCTTCAACACATAAATTCACGATGGTATTGGTGTCAAAAGGTGGTTAGGTATTCGTCCTATGATCCAACCAGAACCGGAGGGATCTTCCCAGGGACAATCCATTAGAACTTAGAAGTCCTTAGGAAAGATGGAGTAGTTGAGTGTACGGGAATAATGCCGACTAGTGACTTAAGCTAGCACTGGAACAATCACAACAAGGTGCTAGTTATGACGTCTTGGTAAGCATTAAAGGGGTTGAAGAATGAAAAATAAATGTAAGGATAAAGGGTGTAAAGAAAGAAGCCATCCATACAACTTAGGCAGAAACCAGGTCAATACATCTATTATCAGAATCACTTTGATGATTTCTGATACTGAAGACAAAGCATCATGGACCCAGTGATGCAATGCACAACCCTTCCTAGCCTACTCAAGCTTCTCTCAAAAGAAGTTTGTTTTATTGTCACGGAGTTCAACTCATTTCTATCAACTTTCTCACTCCGAGATAGTAGATATTGAATAGGTGGCAGTCTGCTCCAACCTCCGATCACCAAATAAACGTGCACTTATAGAGTCTAGAGCCAACGAGACTCATCAAAAATCTCATTAGGACACTTATTCCATAGATCAATTGTTGTTCATCATTAGAACACAAGCGATGATTTACAGAGTCCTACGCTCTATCCTTGTGGTATTGCTAGAACATTCAGAGTGATACTCTTTAGTATTCACAATGATGAATGGAAATCCTTCCAGTGTTAACATCAAACAGCACTGCGGTAGGTCATATGTAAGATTCACTTGAATTAAACATATGTTAACTGGAAAGCAACAGTGGTTTGATTCTTAATTGATTCAAACTCGTTCCAGGTTTCGACGCAATATCTTTTATGATCTTGCCAGAACATTTAGAGTAATACTTTTCAGTATTTACAATGACGAATGGAAATCCTTCCAGTGTCATCATCAAACAGCACTGCGGTAGGTAACTTGTGCGATTCTATATGAATCAAACTTGTGTCAACTGGAAAGCAACGATGGTTTGATTCTTAATTGATTCAGACTTGTTCCAGGAAAGTGAATTGACGACTTAATCAGCAGAATGGAACTGCATGATTCACTCCTTAATTTGAATTATCTTTCGATATATTCAAGTATTGAGAACGGCTACCATAGCTGGAAATCCTGTCAAGGAAGTTCTTTGAACTTACCTGATCACAGGTACAGTATTCGTACTGTATAACGGGAAACCGGTGGAATGCAAACGGTGGCGTTATCTCAAGAGTCGCAATTCAAGGCCACATATTCAGGATTATTGAAGAAAGCTCAAGAACATCTAAAGACAAAGACTTCCGCTACTCTGATGATCAAGGGAGATTGTTAACAAGCTTTCATGTCAACTCAAAACATGAGTATGTGGGTAAAGACACAAGAACACAAGCTGGAAAAGTTACAAGATCAAGTCAAGGCAAAGATCAAAGATCCAAGATCACAAGTCATGAAAGGAACTATGAAAGAACTCTCAAGACAACGAGCTTCAAAGTCTGCAACACCAACGGAGTGAAGTCACATATTACATGACCACCCCTTAGGGGGAGATTGTTAGCCGTATTTAAAGTGATGGTCATATAATATACCGTTGCGAAGCTCGTGAAAAATACTATTCAACGGTGTCGAGAGTTCTTAGTTATTAATGTTTATGTAACGGGAATTAGTCCCGAACACACAAATGAGGAAGGCCTCCTAAACACTTACTACTTAGTATAAAAGGCCTCATAAGCCTCATTTGTGTGTGTGTCTTCCATTTCATTTGTTTTGTAGAGAGAGAAACGTTTATGTTTCTCTCACTAGGAATTCACAACCTTGTTTTTCTCTTTTCCTTCATCTAATCTAATCTTTCTTTTTTGGTTTAATCTCCATCTACATTTCTATATCATTATAAGTCGTGTGTTACAATCCAACAATTTTAATCCACAAATGTGATAAATCAAATTCAGTGCACAAGCATATCTTAAACTCAAATCTTACAGGAAATCAAATTCAGCAGGTATATATAACTAACAGTATAGCAAACTAACAATTTAATAGCTAGTTAAGCACACAAATCTCAAATTCATTATCATTTATCTATAAAAGCTATCTCAGTTCTAGAAACTATACTCACTTAAACAAAATGCAGCAACAAACAATATAAAGTACACGAATTCGCAGGTAAATTACTATGTTTAACAGACTAAATCCACCAGCCAAGATACTAAAACTGAAAATCATGAATCAGTAGAAAAAGTTTAATTAGCATCAATGCACACAAGTGACAAGACTCAGAAACTCATCAAATTATTCAGTAAATCCTAAAACAAATAAGAACAGCATAACAAAATATTCAGCATTCTCAGTTACGACAGAGATCAAAATGCTTATTCAAACATATCAGCTAGTTCTAACACACTAATTTGGATCATATCCAAGCATGAGAACTCATCAAATACAGATTCAGTAGTAGATAAACAACTCAGACAGCATAACATCATTCAGCAAAATCTAAACAGATTAATTCAAACTAAATAAGCAGTATATTAAACTAACATTTACATATAAGAATAAACAAGAAATTAAAAGGGGAATGACACCTTTTGATGAATCCTTTGAGAAGAAAGCAAGCGCTGAGCTGCCTTAGAACCGTATTACCACCACCAAAAACCATTCAAATCACCAAAGTAGATCATCCGAACCAAAAACACCACGATCCAACAATTTTATTCGAACCAGCAGATACATTTTTAAATGTTTATCAGTGGATAAACATGTTTTCCCTATTTCTTCTCAATTATTCAAATAAGCTATGATTTAACTCACTGAATAATATTCAATTATAACAATAGTTTTAAGATTCAGATTGCAATTATTTCAAATATAAGAACAAGACAAGAGATCAACAATTTATAAAACTGAAATTCGAACTTTTATTAAATCAATAAAAACATTACAACTTTGAAAAGAGAAATTACAATATCTAAAACTAAACTAGCATTATAACTTTAAAGAAAGAAAAAGGATGCATTACACAAGAAAAATGGGGGTATTTATAGCCCCCCCAAAGGCATCCTTCTGCGAATATCCGAATATCCGAGGGGATATTCCTTTTGATTTTTAGCCTTTGATCTTCATTCTTATCCTTCTCTCTCTTTTCAGTTTGGATCCAAGGGTGGATATTAATCTCTCCTCACACGGATTGCCAAGGTGGCAATCCTTGTGTTTGTTGTGCTTGTTTTGAGGCTCCTGATTGGAGGATTAGGCTAGATGAGGTGTTCATACCAATAGCAAACCGCCACGTATCTCTTTTCTTCCAGCCATTCTCTTCCTATAACTATGGGGTTTTATTTTCTTTTGGGGTGAATTAATTGATTAAATGGAAAGCGCCATTCAATATCAATTTTTACCCATCTAGGGTTTTAAAGGAACAGTAAACTTTAGCAGGTTTTGGGGTAAAAGAGTTGGGGGAGAAGGAATAAGATCATAGAAAGTATCGACTGATTTTTTAATGTGTGAAACGAATGGTGAGTGGGTGAGAGACAATAAATGGGGTAAGAATAAAGACGTGTGGTGTAAACACGTTTTTTATGAGAGAATAAACGAAAATCTTATTTGTGAATGGACGGTTTATTTAAGGTGAGAGTTTAAAACCCTAAAGCCCATTTACAAGTTCTTTAATCAGTTTGGGCTTAAAGCCCATAACTCCATCCGTATATTTGTTTTCCCATTTTGGGCCAATGCCTTGGGCCTTATCAATCTTAACACAAACTAATTTGAAAATTAAATGGGCTTTTAAGCCCATTTTCCCCATTGTGGGACCCACTTGGCTAAAATCTTGCAAATTTATTAAATCCGCTATTGTCGAGCTCGGTTTTGGCTTCTCCAATCTTTTTCTTCATTCTCGTGTCGGTTTTCATCAGTTTACGCGAACTTGGTACCTAAACACATGAAAACAAGAAACAAGCAAATCCAAGGCATATTTGATAGATAATGTGCAATATTTCATTGTTTTAAGCTACTAATGATATGAGTAATATCACTCATATCATATGTACAATTTAGAAACCAAACATGGTTTTTTTATAACTTACCTTGTTCGCGAGTTGCAGTTGCAGTTGCAGTGTCCAAATCCTTGTTCGCAGTTGCAGTTGCCTTAGACATTGGAATTATCACACCCTTCTAAACTCCACCAGCACTAATCAACGTCCTTTGCTCCTCACTAGGTATCGTATTTAATGTATTATTTTCCAGTGATAATACCTGCATTATATAAGTATGTTAATTGTTATTGGTATTACATACTGAAAATCATCATATCAAAATAAGAAAACTAGTCTTACATTTGACTGATTTGGCGTTAACTCTTCTATATTAACCCTATGTGCAGACATAACTTTCAACATTTTATTAAAAACTTCTTGTGTTTGTGACATATGTTTGGTTAATTGAGTGACTATAATCTCTTTATCTTTACGCGCCTGTCTCTCCTTATCAAGTTTAGTTTCAAGCATCACAATCCTTACATCAGTTCCTTGTTTCCTTCTAGGAAGATCAAAGAACTTCCTGCACGTAACCCTACCTCCCACTCCTCTTGCATACCCTCCCTTTTCCTTCCCAAATACATGCGATAATGAATCTGTGCCACTATCAGCCATCAAGGTTCCATCTTTGATCTGGTCCTCTGCTTCCAACTGCACACAAAAAATGGTAAATAATTTATTATATGAATATAAACATAATATACAAAAAATTTCAATAACACTTACAATCTTAGTTCCCACTTTGATTGTTTTATCATCTGTCTCTGTAGAAACTAGAAGGGGGGGGGGGGGGGGTTGAATAGTTTCTCTTCGATTGGTGACCAAATTAAAATTTCTTTCAATTTGGTTTGTATCAAAACTATCTTTTACTTAAACCTGAGTTGCATAATGATTAGGTTCAATTAAAATGCACTAGCAAGAATAATAAGCAAGTATAATGATAATGAAATAAGTAAAGAGCAAGGAAGGAGACAACCTAGTGAGAAGACACCAAGATTTATAGTGGTTCGACAACGAGGCTCTATCCTCGTTTCTACTCCACTCCTCGAGTACACCTACTCGAGATTTCCACTATATCCACAAGCTCCCTTCTCGGCGGAGAAAACCTTACATCGTTGCTTACATTATTTTCCGACACTAAGCTAAATGTCGAGACCTAATCTTTAGCTAGGACCAATCTACACGACGTTGCCTACTTCATAATTTAATGACACAAGGCTAGATGTCGAGTTCTAATCGAAAGCTAGAACCAATCTTCACGACTCTTCACTTTGAAGCTAAGTGAGAACTTCACACAACACAACTACTAATCACTTTAAAGTTTAGTGAGAACTCACAATACACAACCACATCACTTTATAGTTTAGTGAGAACTCCTAATAAAATCTATTACAACTCAACTAGACTTATCCAAGTACACACATGTAGCTTGGATTTACACAACACAAATCCAAGCAAACACATATGCAATGGATGTACACAACAAATCCAAGTATTCACAAATAACTTGGATGAACACACCTAGTCCAAGTATTCATAAATACATTAGATTGACCTAAAACACAAAGGTATCATGATGAATATGACTAGCTCATAAATTCATCTTTATCACTACACTAGTGAGTGAGTGATCTTCTCATTGGACATAGTAAAGGAGGGGATCAAGAGGATAATCATATGTAAACATCCTTAACAAATTAAGTGATCATTTACTAATGATTATGCTATAGAAAATAGAAAAAGGGCTGAGAAAAACGTCCAAGAGGCTTGCTGGAAAATGAGATTTGACCCACTATTTAAAGGAGACAAAGTTACAACAGATCTATAACGGCTACTGTGCGCGGTACCTTATCTCACCCCGCGGTACCATATCGCTATGGTACCGCGTAGGTACTTAAGGTACCGCCACTAGAATCCGCTCCGTTTTTTGTCTTTTAGTGGGATGGGAATATCTGAGGTATTTGAACCCTTCAAAGGATATTCTAACAGCATTTGGAATATGCCATTTTCAAATTTTCATTTTCAATTTTAATAAAACATTTTATAAAAAAGAAAGTTTATTAAAAAGTCTTTTGTCTTATTAGCAAAAGTGAGTTTTAAGGATAATCATTTTGATGATCACTAAGTAAGATTAAGAAAGGTTAGTGATATGATTATTACCTTGATGATAGTGTTAGTTAAATAATTCATTTTGTGTTTCTACACTAAATGTGTTGTATGGTTTGTTGTGATCAAAACTAAGAAAGATTAGTTAACACTAATAATGTTTTTAGGCATTACTTGCATTAACAATCTCCCCCTTTTTGATTACGACAAACGATAAACTCATTTACGTATAAACACAAACTATGTAATTATTAACTAGTTTATCACTATCATTTCTCCCCCTTTGTCGTAGCAAAAAGGTTAGCATAAGTCTTTGAAGTGCATCAAACTATGCTAGTAGCCCCCCCTTGGTGGTTGCTCCCCCTTGCTCGGGGCACCAAGTTTGTGAGCTAAGGTGACATGCTACACAAAGGTTAGTAGAAAGGAAAGAAACACCAATGTATATATGATCACTACCTACTAAGTAACTTGAGAGGGAGAAAGAGAAGAAATCTCAAATTAGAAGCAAGTATTTTGCTAAGTATGTCCAAAGAGGTAATTGACAAAATCAAACTTCAATAAAATGAAGATGATAAGCTTGTCAATGGGTTAAAGCTTTAGAATTGATGGAATCACCCATAAGCAATTGTAAAAATTTAACCAAGATCAACTCAAAAATAGAACTAATTAGATAGCACACAAATAACACAAAAGTTACAAAAAAATAATACAACAAAGAAGATAGTCATACAAATAGTATGAGTATCTAAAAGCAATAAATATGGAAAATAAACCACTAAGCATAAGCTAGTCTAATAGTGATATTTTCCAAGATTGCAAAAAAAAAAAACTAAAAAGACGACGATGCATCATTCGAAGTTTTGTCCGCCGGAACGAAAACTTGAATAGGAGGTCGAGTGAGGAGGAATTCAAGAAAATTTAACTTCTCATACACATGAGCAAGTTTAATTTGTTGAAATCGGCAACAATCACACGAGGATCCATGATGCAACACAAAATCGTTTGATGGGGGTATGGCATAAAACTTAGGGTTTGGTGGTGGTGGGGTAAAGGGTTTGGGAATGTTTTCACAATGCCTTGTGAGGTTTGGGAAGGTGGAAAGGTCATTGAGTTGGGGGGTATTGAAGGATTGTGGTGGTGGTGGAACATTTTCTTTTGCTCCGGTGATGGGGTTTATGGTATAAGTCTCATTCCAATACTTGATTAGAGAGAAGGTAGGGTTTTTGGGTGGTTTGGACGAAGATGGTTCATTCTTCTTAACCCAAACGGGTCGAACCAAGATTTTCGGTTTCTTTGAAAGCTTGGATGAGGAAGCTTTGGGTGAGTGGGGTTGTGACAAAGAAATGTCAAGGTTAGGAATGTAGGAGTTAGGCATTGTGAGAGTGTGAGAATGATATCTCAAGGTTGTGTGAGAATGAATTCTCAAGGTTGGGAAGGTGTGAGAATGAAATCTCAAGGTTGGGGTATAAGTAAAATGTAATCAAGGTAAGAATTTGAATACAAAATGTGTATTGTCAAGGAATGTTTAGTCAATTTGAGTAAACAAGGAATCTTGACTGGGAATAGGGTTTAAAGGTTTTGACCAAAAATTCGTCAAAAGTCACTTTCTGGCCGCGGTACCTTATATGAGCCGGCGGTTCCATATCACTAAGGAACCACGGGTCCTTAAGGAACCGCGTCCAGTGGACTTTAAATAATGTTTTTCCTGGGTTTTGGGAAAAACTAAGACTTTTTCAAAAAGTTGCAAATCTTGGAATTTTACCTCTATTAGAACTAAAATATGCTAGGGTTGCATAAAGCAACACATTCACAAAGAATATCTTGACAAAGGATGACAGAATAATTTAGATATCATTTTGAACCAATTTTAGTCAAGTTTAGGGGTTGTGATAGATTTAGGTTCAATTTTATTTTCAAATTAAAGTTGATTAGTGTGCACAAAAGGATAGAATCACACAAAGCTAAATCCATAACACAACAACAAGAAACATTCATTAATGAGGAAACAAGTACAAAGATAAATAAAACTAACTAATACATAGCTAGCTTATCATAAAATCTAGGTAAGTAGTTTTCTTAGGCTTAGTTTTGTTGAAAACTCTTATTAAGACAACTCCATCATTCATCTCCTAGGAGGAGGCATGGAGAACAAAGTAAGCAAGAAATCTTGCAAACCCCTATGTAGTCCATACATATCCATCCTTAGGTTTTGGATGAGGAAGTGGTTGTAGAGACAACATGGACATCTAGGACCATGAGTTTGTTGAAACCCAAAGTAAGGATCACCCAAGAGGAGTGATAGGTGTGTAAACACCCCTCCTTTTACCACTTAATTCTGGCTAAAACAAGACCAAAACACGTATTTAATATCATTTGTTTGGAATTGTGCGTGGTTTTTGTGTTTATTGTGTTTTCAGAGCTAACCGGATGAATATTAAAGAAAACATGGGATTGCACGGGGTTTTACCGAAGAAAAAGACTCAAGATAAAGTCTATTGTCCAAGAGATGCAAAAGATTTGAAGTCACTGGGCCTATTCAAAGATTTATCGAAGAAAAGGACCAAAGATGGAAGATTTATATAAGTCGAAGAAACTCAAGTCTATTAAACGAAGAAATTAAAAGACGAGTTGAATTTAATCGACGACAAATCCCGAATCAGAATCAAAAACGTCAACTTTTCTGAAAAGCGAGAAGACAAGAAGAACGGGAGAAAGCCCACTCACCAACCAAAGAGAACACCTATATAAAGGGTTCCCCTCACACACTTTGCATCCAGTTTTTTTAGTTTTTTTAGTTTTTCTTCTCCCCACCTTTTTCTCTTTTTCTGTTTCGTAGATATCACCAACACCACTAGGGTGTTTGGTGATTTTGATCTTTGTTTTTCAAATCTTGTAATTTTAATCTTTGTTTTGTGATTGTTAAAACATTTATCATCAATACAAGTTCTTGTTTACTCTTTCCATTTCATCTTGTTCATCATCATCTTTCATTTCAAGTTCTTGAGTTCTTATTTGGTTGAGTTTTGATTTTAAAAAGTTGTTGGATTTGCGTTTTTATTGATGGGATTTGTAGTTTATGGTTAGTAGATGCTTAGTGATTAGTTTATTTATGTTTTTGGTGAAAAACTTGGTGATTTTTGGATTAAAATTGTTTTCCTTGTTCTTCGGGTAAGTTACTGTTCTTGGAGTTCCCCAGGTTCCGAATGAACCAAATCTTCCGGATGAACATTAAGTTCCGGATGAATAGCTTAAGTTCCGAATGAGTTTATGTTAAGAAAAGTTCCGAGTCAGTCTAGAAGTTCCGAATAAATTTCCCTTTCAAAAGTTCCGAATGAACTTAAACTTCCGAATGAACCAAAAGTTCTGGATGAGCACAATCTTCCGAATGAACTGAAAGTTCCGGATGAACACCAACTTTCGAATGAGTTTCAAAAGTTCCGAATAAATTTCTTTTCCAAAACTTCCGAATCAACTTCCGAAGAAAGTTCCGAACTAAGTTCCGAGTGAAGGTTCCGAACGAAAAGTTCCGGGTGAACTTCCGAATCAAAGTTCTGAATGAAGACTTTCGGGTGAAAAGTTCCGGATCAATAGTTCCGAATCAATGTGACTTCCGAATCAATTTTCTTTAAGTGTTACTGTGTTACTGTTTTACTGTTTCTTACTCTTTCTTTATTTTTATTTTAAATTTTAATTCAAGATTTTATTAATTGTTATTAATTTTAATTGTCATTAATTTAATTGCTTTCAAATTTAAGTTTACATTTACATTTTCGTGCATTTAAACATTTAGTAGATTAAAAATCCAAACCCCCTTTTTGGTAACCAAGAACAATCATTCCACTTAGAACCGAGATCAATTCGAGAGGATATCGAGAGACATAATTGAACCCATTGAAAAACCTTGTATCAAATGGCGCCGCTGCCGGCTCCTCTCGTTAAGATCAAAAGTTTTTTGTGAGAACTTGGATTTTGGGATCCGTTCCCTGTGAACGTTACTTTCTAATAAATTTTTTTTTTTTTTTTCAAAAAAAATCCTAAAAAATATAAAATTTTAAAAAATACAAAAAAATTAAAAAAACATAAAAACCAAAAATATTTTTGCTTTGTTTCTCTTTGTTCGTTCTTTTGCAGGTGTATGCGCACTCGATCCACGTCTTATCAAGAGCCCGAGCCTCTCGATCACTTAGACATGGCCGGTGTACAAAACAACAACAACATACCACCTCCAAACAACAATAATAACAAAAGCAACCCACCTTTCAACAACATGAATAATAATAATAATAATGAGCCTCAACTGGATAATCGCCCGATGATTGAACTGCTACAAGCTCATGTAGATGGCAACACTGATCCAATTGTCATACCTCCAATTGCCGCCAACAACTTTGAGCTCAAATCAGGCTTTATCCAGATGGTCTCTGCTCAACCATTCTTGGGGCGTACCATTGATGACCCACATGACCACATCAAGAGATTCTTGCAACTCACCAACACGGTCAAATTCAATGGTGTTCCACAAGAGGTAATCCGTCTACAACTTTTTCCCTTTTCTTTAGAGGGACAAGCCCGGCATTGGCTTGCTAAGGAACCGCCACAGAGTATTCTCTCGTGGACGGATTTGGAAACCAAGTTTATCAATTACTTTTTCCCACCCTCTCGTACTACCGCTTTGCGGAATGAAATCATAAATTTTGAACAAAAGTACGATGAGTCGTTCAATGAATCTTGGGATCGTTTTAAAGATCCTTTAAGAAAATGCCCACAACATGGTTTTACCAAAGTACATCAAATTAATACTTTTTACAATGGTTTAAGCATGAGTGACCAAGATTCACTAAACAGTGCCTCGGGGGGAAATCTTTTGGCTAAGACTTCCAATGCTGCTTGGGATATCATTGAGAATAAGTCTCGTGTGCAAACCAAGAGTGTTCAGACCAATGTCGCTAGTGCTAGCACTAGTGACAGCGACAAGCGACTTGACAAAATCACTACGTTTCTTGAATCGCTTGTCACCCACACCGTCAGCAACAACAACAACAGCAACGCTAAAAATGCTCAAATCAGTGCTGTTAACCAACCATGTGAAATATGCGGGGGTCCTCACTCTTACACCACTTGTACCGCCACCCAAGACTACTCTTCTGAGAATGTGAATGCAGCTTATGGCACCTATCCTCAACCCGCTTATCAAGCTAGACCTCAAGGTGACCGTAATTTGCTTAGCTACAGCTCTAACAATTATCTTTCCCCACCCGGCTTTCCTCTAACCAACCCAAACCAACAACAAAACCTCAATCGCCCTACTCAACAACAACAACAACCTCGTACACCATACATCCCACCTCACAAACAGCAACAACCACCTCAACGTAACAACCAGGTTTACCAACAACCTGCTTATCAACCACCCGCATACAATGCTCCTCCCAACCAACCCACAGCATTACACCACGAGGTTGCAACCTACATGAGGACCAATGATGTGATCGTGGAAAATCTCCAATAGGAAGTGCGCAACTTGAAAGCAGACTTGGTCAAACAAGGGAACGATTTGAGAGCCGAAATGAGAAATACGTTGGATAGCCAAACTAATGACTTGAAGAACATGATGGCTAGTTTTTTCCAAGGTAATCAACCCTCTTCTTCGGGTACTCTTCCGAGTAACACCGTTGCAAATCCAAGAGGGGAGATGAAAGCAATCACTACTCGCAGTGGCAAAGGTACCAAGGAACCCGAGCTTCCTATACCTCCACCGGTGGTTGTGACTAAGGAAAACGAGTCACCTGCTCCTATTCCTCATCCTTCTCCTTCCCCAATTTCTCCACCTCTTCCTTCTACCCCTCCTCCACCCAAGGATGTGCGTGATCCTATTCTCCCAAAGCCTTCCTCTTCTTCCAATATACCTTATCCATCTAGGTTGAGGAAAGAGAAGCTCAAAAGCAAGGACGATATTCAGGTTTCGAACTTCCTTAAAATGTTTAAACAACTGAATTTCAATAACTCCTTCGCTGAGGCTCTTGCTCACATGCCTAAGTATGCGAAAATGTTTAAAGATCTTCTGAGCGACAAGGAAAAGCTGCTCGATATTGCCAACACCCAACTTAATGAGAATTGCTCTGCAGTGCTCTTAAGGAAATTGCCAACCAAGCTTGGTGATCCAGGTCGTTTCTTAATCCCTTGCAATTTCCCGGGAGTAGAGAATTACATGGCCCTAGCCGATCTAGGTGCCAGTATTAATCTCATGCCTCTAAGCGTTTGGAAGCAATTATCTCTCCCTGAGCTAGTCCCCACCAAAATGACTTTGGAATTAGCTAACCGTACGGTTGCTTATCCAGTGGGGATAGCCGAAGACGTCTTTGTAGGAGTCGACAAATTCACTTTTCCTGCCGATTTCGTCGTCGTCGACTACGAGATGGACCCTCGTGTTCCCTTGATCGTGGGTCGTCCATTCCTGAGGACCGGTCGCACTCTTATCGATGTTGAAGCCGGTGAGCTTATCATGAGAGTGGGTGACGATAAAATCGTCTTCAACATGGGAAAGTTGTCTAAACAACCTTATTCCAACGAGAGTGTTAATTGTATTGACGTTCTGGATGAGGCTTGTGAAGAACACTTCAAAGATGCTTGCAAAAGTATTCCTACCTCTCTTCCCAATGTTGAAACCGTTTCCTCTATTGATTCATCACTGTCTCTATTTGGAGAAAGTGATTTTTTTTGGAACAATCTTGAAGACACCATGGGAGATGTGAATTTAGCTACTGATGATTCTCCCACCGATGGGGATGAAGACATGCATTTCTTTGACAACCTTCTCAACAAAGACAATCCTTCTCCTCCATCTCCCACGGTTATTGCTATCGATACTCCGACTTTGAATACGCCTCCCGTCGAAAATCCTCCGGATTTAGAACTTAAGGAGTTGCCGCCCCATATTGAGTATGTATTCCTTGAAGAAGAGAAGAAGTCGCCAGTCATCATTGCTAAGGACCTAGAGGAAGAAGAAAAAACCCGACTCATCACCGTGTTGAAAGATCATAAGAAGGCTATTGCTTGGAAAATCTCTGATATTCGCGGAATTGATCCTCACTTCTGCACACACAAAATTCTCATGGAGAACGACTTTAAACCCACAATTCAAAGCCAACGAAGGGTGAATCCAAAAATACATGAAGTCATCAAAACAGAGGTTATCAAACTTCTTGATGCGGGTATGATTTACCTTATTTCGGATTCACCATGGGTTAGTCCAATCCATTGTGTGCCCAAGAAGGGCGGCATAACCGTTGTTCCCAATGAACACAACGAGTTGATTTCCACTCGTCTCGTTACTGGGTGGAGAGTTTGTATAGACTACCGCAAACTCAATGATGCCACGAGAAAGGATCATTTCCCTCTACCTTTTATGGACCAAATGCTTGAACGTTTAGCGGGTAATGAATATTACTACTTTCTTGATGGTTTCTCGGGTTATTTCCAAATACCCATCGATCCCCAAGATCAAGAGAAGACAACATTCACTTGTCCCTATGGCACATTTGCTTACAAAAGAATGCCTTTTGGCTTATGCAATGCCCCCAGGACTTTCCAAAGGTGCATGTTAGCTATCTTCCATGACATGGTTGAACAAACCATGGAAGTCTTCATGGATGATTTCTTGGTCTTCGGGGATTCCTTCTCTTCTTGCCTTGCCAATTTGGAACGTATGCTTAAGCGATGCGAAGACACTCGCCTTGTTCTGAATTGGGAAAAATGCCATTTTATGGTAAAAGAAGGCATCGTGCTAGGACACACGATTTCCAAAGCCGGTCTTGAAGTAGACCGTGCTAAAGTCGATGTTATCGCTAAGTTGCCTCCACCTTCAACCGTGAAGGGTGTGAGAAGTTTTCTGGGTCATGCGGGCTTCTACCGTCGATTCATCAAATATTTTTCTCAAATCGCTCGCCCGATGACCCACCTCTTGGAAAAGGATACTCCTTTTATCTTTTCCTTTCCACAACAATTGTGTATACCGATCATTCCGCGTTGTCCTTTCCACAACAATTGTGTATACCGATCATTCCGCGTTGAAGTACTTGTTGACAAAGCAAGATTTCAAACCAAGACTTCTTCGCTGGGTTTTGCTTCTCCAAGAATTTAAAATCGAAATTCGCGATAAGAAAGGAGCTGAAAACCTAGCCGCGGATCATCTCAGCAGACTTGAGGATCCTTACCAAGGGGATCATCCGAACAAAGAAATCAATGATTCTTTTCCCTTGGAGACCTTAATGTCTATAAATTCGAATTCTGATAAAACCCCGTGGTTTGCGGACTTTGCAAACTATTTGGCGGGTGGAATTCTCGTTGACGGGTTAACATCCCAGGAAAAGAAAAAGTTTTTCAAAGACATTAAGACTTACTTTGGGATGACCCGTATCTATTCAAACAATGTGCCGACTTGATTATTCGCTGATGTGTTGATGGACCGGCAGCTTTAGAAATCCTTGATGCTTGCCACAAAGGACCCACCGGTGGTCACTTTGGTCCCAACTACACCGCCAAAAAAGTGTTTGATTCGGGATTTTATTGGCCCTCCATATATCGTGACGCTCACAATATGGTTAAATGATGTGATGTTTGCCAAAAACAAGGCACGATCACACATAAAGACGAGATGCCTCAGAATTTCATACAAGAATGTGAAATCTTTGATGTTTGGGGTATCGACTTTATGGGTCCATTACCTTCCTCTAAAGGAAACAAATACATCCTTGTAGCCGTTGACTACGTTTCAAAGTGGGTTGAAGCCAAAGCTTTACCTACTAATGACGCAAGGGTGGTTTGTAACTTTTTGAAAGCTCTATTCGCTAGATTCGGTGTGCCTCGTGCCATTATTAGTGATCGTGGGACTCATTTTTGCAATGACCAATTTGCTAGAGTCATGGCTAAGTACGGTGTAAATCATCGTCTTTCCACAGCCTACCACCCACAAACTAATGGCCAGGCTGAAATATCCAACCGAGGACTTAAGCGAATTCTTGAAAGAACCGTGGGAGAGCATCGTGCCTCATGGGCTGATAAACTTGATGATGCTTTGTGGGCTTTTCGTACTGCATACAAGACTCCGATTGGTTGTACGCCATATCGTCTCGTGTACTGGAAAGCGTGCCACCTCCCCATTGAGTTGGAGCACAAGGCTTACTGGGCCTTGAAGTGGGCTAATTTTGATATAAACAAAGCCGGTGACCTACGCAAGATCCAACTCAATGAGCTCAATGAACTCCGTAATGAGGCTTATGAAAATTCTTTGATCTATAAGAAAAGAACTAAGCTCATTCACGACTCTAAGATTAAGAACCGAGAGTTCTATGTTGGAGACAAAGTCTTACTTTTTAACTCTCGGTTGAAAATCTTTTCGGGCAAGCTAAAATCTCGTTGGTCCGGCCCATTCACCATTGCCCAAATTTTTCCATATGGTACTCTCTAGCTCGCTCAACCTAATGGACCTAATTTTAAGGTGAATGGCCAACGAGTGAAGTTGTACTTTGGTGAGGACACCTCTCTGGAGGTGATTCCATCCCTCACCACGTTTCCCATGAACTAATTTTGGGTCGAGTCAGGCTCGTGACTCGGTTATCAAAAACAAGCGCTCCTCGGGAGGCAGCCTGAGTATCTATCCTTTTCCGTTTAACCTCCTAAGTGTAGGGGGACCTCTATAGGGTGTTTGTCTTTTTGTGGTGATGTGATTACAGGGATAAGTGCACTCTTGGAATCTCTGAAGAACCGTGCTCCCGTGTTATCCGAAATCCGGTTCTATCTCTCAACTATCATGATTCAATTTTCTTCATACTCACATTTGAAATTGATCACTTTAGTCGTCTCTTCCTTAATTTGAGTTAACCAACGTGCACAATGTCATAAGTGTAGGGGAGATTTTTCCCACATGCTTAAACATTGAGGACAATGTTTATCTTAAGTGTAGGGGGGACTTCTATCGAAGTTTTAAGTGGACTTTTCCATGAAAATGCCTTCATTTAACCAGGAAATCATATTTTTCAACATTTTTCAAATTTTTTATTAACTTTGGCCATTTAGTCGTAATTTTTAAATTTTTATCTTTGCTTTCATATGTATATATCCCACAATAAAGTCAAAAATATTAATAAAGTGGTGTAGCTTGTTTTGAAATCTTTGACATATTAGGCCCGTTGCGTTTATTTTGACTCAACCCGAATAGACTTATCCAAGTTTATTCTAGCTAGTATCCTTAACCATGTAGACCTTAATTGGTTTATTAGGCTAAGTATCCACGAGTCTCATTACTTGAGATTTTAAATTGTGGAGGACGAGAAATGATAGAGTCAATTATAAGTCGGTATTCTTGCGCAAGCTCACTTGGTGTAATTATTTGCCTATTCTCCCATCACTTGCTAATAATTTATCTGCAATAAGTAAGGTCGTACGATTTGAAAAGTTACTTAGCTTCTAGCCCAAGATCGTTTAAAATTTGCTCGGTAATGATAAGAGTTCATAGCCAAGGCATAACTTATGAAGCGGGGCGCGAAGATTGGCGAGTCCGAAAAGGCCCTAACAAGGCATGAGGATTCCATTTTATTTCTAAAGATCCAAGGTGATGTGAAAAGCATTATTCCCAAAGTCAATATGAAGGATCAAGACTCACGACGAAAAGCAATCAACTCCCATAAAGATCATGGAGAAGTCTATCCGAAAAGACCCTAACAAGGTATGAGGATAAATAGATCCAAGTCCGAAAAGGAGGCGGATCGTTGTATCTCAAAATACCAAATAGAGATTGAAGAAATAATCATGAAGTCGTGGTCAACAAAGTTGGAGTACCCCTCAAAAGTCTCCAAAGTGAAGAAACTCTATTACGATGAGAAGACCATTATCTCAAGAACGTCTCTCGAAGATATGAAGTATGAAGTACATGCCAAATATCGGCCCGAGAAAGGTCTCAAATCGTGAACCGAGTTATGCCAAGATATGAACTTTTTGATATCCCGAGAAGCAGTTTTAAGAGATTTTGTCCTTTAGCTAACTATTGATCAAATCGTCCTACTTTGCTTTCTGCCTAAATAAACTATCGAAATAAGTCCAAAAATGCATCTTCATGATCATTCTAAGACAAAAATAAAATATAAGAGATACACCTAGGAATAAGGGAGTTTAAGCATATAATTAAGCCATATGTGTAAGTGTTTGATTTACTAACTTATAATAACAATGATCTCGTTTTTAAGCTTAGTTTGGGGAACGTGAAACTTGAGGGTGATAAATCTTCGCAGCACCAAAGCCCTAATGTAAGTCATTGATCTCTTTGCAAGTTATTTCCATGTAGCTATTTTCAAGTGAAAATGGTTTTCTATCCTTTTGTTTACTTTAAAGTTTTAATTTCTTTTAGTACTTTAATTTTGTTTAGTAGTATTTTAATAAGGCCAAGGTTGATTGATTATGAGAAAAGTGTAAATTTGCTTTATCACTAAGCATTGCATGAGGGCATGGCAATGGTTAAGTGTAGGGGATTTGATAGGTGTGTAAACACCCCTCCTTTTACCACTTAATTCTGGCTAAAACAAGACCAAAACACGTATTTAATATCATTTGTTTGGAATTATGCGTGGTTTTTGTGTTTATTGTGTTTTCAGAGCTAACCGGATGAATATTAAAGAAAACATGGGATTGCACGGGGTTTTTCCAAAGAAAAAGACTCAAGATAAAGTCTATTGTCCAAGAGATGCAAAAGATTTGAAGTCACTGGGCCTATTCAAAGATTTATCGAAGAAAAGGACCAAAGATGGAAGATTTATATAAGTCGAAGAAACTCAAGTCTATTAAACGAAGAAATTAAAAGACGAGTTGAATTTAATCGACGACAAATCCCGAATCAGAATCGAAAACGTCAACTTTTCTGAAAAGACGAGAAGACAAGAAGAACGGGAGAAAGCCCACTCACCAACCAAAGAGAACACCTATATAAAGGGTTCCCCTCACACACTTTGCATCCAGTTTTTTTAGTTTTTTTAGTTTTTCTTCTCCCCACCTTTTTCTCTTTTTCTGTTTCGTAGATATCACCAACACCACTAGGGTGTTTGGTGATTTTGATCTTTGTTTTTCAAATCTTGTAATTTTAATCTTTGTTTTGTGATTGTTAAAACATTTATCATCAATACAAGTTCTTGTTTACTCTTTCCATTTCATCTTGTTCATCATCATCTTTCATTTCAAGTTCTTGAGTTCTTATTTGGTTGAGTTTTGATTTTAAAAAGTTGTTGGATTTGCGTTTTTATTGATGGGATTTGTATTTTATGGTTAGTAGATGCTTAGTGATTAGTTTATTCAAGTTTTTGGTGAAAAACTTGGTGATTTTTGGATTAAAATCGTTTTCCTTGTTCTTCGGGTAAGTTACTGTTCTTGGAGTTCCCCAGGTTCCGAATGAACCAAATCTTCCGGATGAACATTAAGTTCCGGATGAATAGCTTAAGTTCCGAATGAGTTTATGTTAAGAAAAGTTCCGAGTCAGTCTAGAAGTTCCGAATAAATTTCCCTTTCAAAAGTTCCGAATGAACTTAAACTTCCGAATGAACCAAAAGTTCTGGATGAGCACAATCTTCCGAATGAACTGAAAGTTCCGGATGAACACCAACTTCCGAATGAGTTTCAAAAGTTCCGAATAAATTTCTTTTCCAAAACTTCCGAATCAACTTCCGAAGAAAGTTCCGAACTAAGTTCCGAGTGAAGGTTCCGAACGAAATGTTCCGGGTGAACTTCCGAACTAACTTCCGAATCAAAGTTCCGAATAAAGACTTCCGGGTGAAAAGTTTCGGATCAATAGTTCCGAATCAAGGTGACTTCCGAATCAATTTTCTTTAAGTGTTATTGTGTTACTGTTTTACTGTTTCTTACTCTTTCTTTATTTTTATTTTAAATTTTAATTCAAGATTTTATTAATTGTTATTAATTTTAATTGTCATTAATTTAATTGATTTCAAATTTAAGTTTACATTTACATTTTCGTGCATTTAAACATTTAGTAGATTAAAAATCCAAACCCCCTTTTTGGTAACCAAGAACAATCATTCCACTTAGAACCGAGATCAATTCGAGAGGATATCGAGAGACATAATTAAACCCATTGAAAAACCTTGTATCAAGGAGGGAAAGTGGGACACCCAAAATTGGGATGTTTGAGTTGGGTGGAGGTGGAGGAGGCATGTTCTCCAAGGGTGATGTGGGTGAAAGTGGAGGCATGTTCCCCAAAGGGGAAATGGGTGAGTGTGGAGGAAAATTCTCCAAGGTTGGTGAAATGGGTGAGTTGTGAGGGGTAAATGGTGAAGTCACCAAAGAGTCATCAAAGTCATTCTCAAAAGGAATGCTTTGGATTGGTTGAGGTTCTGTGGTCACTTCCAAGGGTGCACTTGGAGTGAAGGGTGAAGAAAGCTCATTCATTCTAGAATTGAATGAAGAGGAGGTAGAACCAACGGAGTGGTTAGTACCATGGGTGGAGGAGGTCTTGCATGGGGCAAAAGGTGGGGAAGGTGATGAAGAAATGAGGATAGGAGCATTCTCATTCTTAGGTGTGTGGAAAGGTGAAGAGTTAGGCTTAGCTACCTTAACCCTTATTTTGAGTGTTTTTCTTGGGGTGGAGGTTTTGGAAGTGTTTGAGGTTTTGGTACACACCATGGTTGATTAGGGTGGTTTAAGGTTTGGGGAAGTATGTTTGATGTGTGGAGAACATGGCAAACAAGGTGGGTTTAAATGGTTGAGGGGATGATCCAAACTAGTAATGGGTTAAAATCATTTTAGGTGAATAATGAATTTAGATACCCTAGTTTAGGAAATGTGCAGTTTATTACTGAAAATCATGCAAGGTTTACACAAAATTAACAAAACAGTGTAAAGCAAAGATGTTGTCGTGCACAGTGGCCGGTGGTTCCTTATCTAGGACCGGCGGTACTTATCGATAAGGAACCGCGGGTTGATATGGAACCGCGACCAGAAGGTTTTCAAAAATTTCCCATCCCAGTTTTTGATAAACCCAGATTTTTCCCAAAAGTTTCACAAGCCAAAGTTAACTACAGATCATAATCTAATAAGCTAACTATCAAAAGGCATGCACAAAGCTATGTAAAACACAAACATGATGGCATAATAAACATTAAGGATCAAAATAAATGGTAATCCAAGCATGCAACACAAGTTAATAAACAACTAAACCAAAGTGTTAATAAACAAATGTTAAACCATCAAATCCAAACTTTGACACAATTTCAAAGTCTTCACCTCCTTTTCTTTCCTAAACCCTTGATCATCTTTCCCAAATACTTGAACCCTTTTCTTGACTCCACTCGGTGTTCATATAATTCTCCCCGGGTTCTAAGATTCTCACGATAAAGATGCTCCATATTGAGATCTTCAGGAACATCACTAGAAGGGTGAGGAGGAGGAGCTAAGTCTTCAAAATCATCCTCGGATTGATTTGAGGATGGATGGGAGTTGCTCGAAGAGTCAAAATGAGAACTAGGACCGATGCCATCACCATCACTTGGTGGCATATCGGTGTCCTCCTCATCTGGCTCTTGATGGTCGGATTTTCTCGAACCACGGTCACTTCTTAGCTTTCGTTGATACGCCTCTTGAATAGGCAACATAACCCGTTGAACCGGGTGAAAGCAAGAAAGATCGAGTTGAGGAAAACCTTGACCAACCCTTCTAAAGAGGCGAGTAAGAAGCATAGCATAAGGGAGGTTTGTTTTGGGTTTGGAAAGAGCATAATTTATACGTCGAGCGATGTAATATGCAAGATTGTACTTGGTGGAAGTAAACATGCAAAACAACATATGCCCCATGCAAGCCGGGATATGATCCCGGTTCCCACCAAGACAAAACACATTTTCCCTAAGGATGTTTGCCCATTGGAGCATATAATCCTTAAGGTCGCTTGAGAGCACTTCATACCTATTCACATTTCGCACATTTGTATGAAGGCTTCTCACAACGTTTCCACTACGCTCTTTCGTGATGATTTCAAGGATGAAATTTAGATCAACTTCGGTGGTGTCATTTGGAGGTTTGTCGTTTGACTCCAAGAGAGCATCTAGTCTCCACTTATCCGTGAAACGACAAGTGCCTTCAAATGGCACACCAAGAATATCACCAAAGTCATCGAGGGAATATTGAATGATTTGACCATTCAACAAGAAACGGATAAAGATTTGGTCGTTGATTTCAAGCATGGAGTAAGTACTAAAGAACTCAAGAAGGAACAAAGGATAAATTACCTCGTCTATGTAAAGAAAACAATCAAACCCAATTAGCTCGAACATAGAGTTGATATAATTATTTCCCGCTATTCTTGAGTCTACAATCCTACCCTCATGGAAACAACGAGAGGAAAGGGATGGAAAAGCGTTTTGGAGTTGAGGGGAAACAAAGGTTTGAGAGATGTCATGCATATACTCTCTAGTGAATTGATGATCTTTTTGATATTGAGAAGGCATGATTAAGTACCTAAACACAAAACAACATTTCTCCAATCACTCATATGAAAATCAAAAGGAAAACGAAAAATGAAAATGTGTTATATCAATTTCTTGACAAACATAGGATTGAATCCATATCATTTTCATGTTCACAATGTGTCTATTCCATCATTGACCAAGAACACATGATCTATGTTAGATCAACAATGGATTAGAACATTGGTTTTTCAAAACAAGGTTTTTAGGTAAGCATTAACAATGTCATTACCTACTTGTTCATGGGTTCATCTCAAATCCATCCTTTAACCAAAATCATTTAGCTTAATTTTGGATTTGTTCTACAAGTGGGTTTTAGTGAAATCTTAATGAATATGAACCTAAGGAATCATAGTAAAATAACTATGTCAACCCACATTCCTATTAAGGTTTTAATTCAATTTCAATTTTAAAAATCCCAAATTATGAAAGGATGAACCCTAGAACAAAATAGATGAAATTGAAAGAAAATACTTACAATTAATTGATGTTAGATGAAGGATGAGTGAAACCCACAACTTGGAATCAATTAATTTGAGTGATTGAAGGTTTTGGAAGCTTCAACAATGGTGGAAAAGGTAAAACCTGTCGGCTGTGTGTTTTTGGGAGAGAGAGGGTTTGGTTTGAAAAAGAATAAAAAACACAAACTGGCGCTCTGACAGAAGTTACTGCCCGCGGTACCTTATCGATAAGGAACCGCGGGTTTGAGCCGCGGAGATAAGGAACCGCCTGCAGAGGCAGGTTTCTATCTCTAAAAAACGCCAAATTTTGAAAATCCAGTTTTTCTAAAATACTTGAAATTAAATCATGAGCCTTTTAGAATATCATTGGATCATCATAACACTAAGCAATATGCCTTAACGAAGGATTATGAGTTAAATCAAGATCGAAAAGAACCGAAACGGACAAACGACTACTCGTAGCAAAACGACTAAATGGAGAGAAATCAAGGGAAGTGAATCAAGACTAGGATCAATGCTCAAGGGATTAATGACAATCTTCAAATAATGGTAACGAGGAGCTTGTGTCATATATAGTGGTTTAAGACGTGCCTTTCTGGCGAAACGTTAAACGGCTTTGGTAATAAATAAGCACAAAGCAATTATTTAAGTATAGACTAAGATCACTTTCAATAATAGTCTTAGTCTAAACAAAAATATAAGCAAGGTATTAATTCACTTTCTCTCCCACAAAGGGCCTACTAACCGTATGGGTGCAAACCATAGAAATCATGCTTGATACTTTAAGCTTCTACTAACTCACTCTACATCACCATAGTGAGTCAAGTATCCAAGCAATGAAGGTTTGAGAGGATAAAGAAAAGAAGCACAAACCACAAATAAATGTCAAGGCAAGGATGTCGAGAACAAGCACATAGTCAAGCAATGATCAAAAGAATGATCAAAGGGCGTGTGGAAGAACGAATGCGTACCTTGGCCACAAAGAGCAATCCATGAAGGAATAAGTGCTATGCCCAATAAATGACTATGATGAGTACTAAGTCTTCAAGGACTAGTATCATTCCAAATCATCTTGGTATCATCATTCAAAGATGTTAAAGATCAATGAAAATGATTCTTCTACAAGTGCAAGTAACTCAATCCACAACCAATTAAGTGATTGATGTTCATGAGTACCTACACAAAGCAAGATGCAAACTAGTAGATACTTTTCAAGAGTATATCTAAAATGCATAAAGGCTACTAATCTTAAGTGGGATGCAATGTTATCAATTAAAAGACCTATTTTTCAAAGAAAACATAGTTTTGACCAAAGAGAAACTTTAGTACAACTAGACCTTCTAATTTGAGGAGACAATGGATCGATCCAAGTTTTAAAGTACAATATACTTCAAAGATCTTGAGTGACCATCGCTCTGATACCAATTGTAGAAACTAGAAGGGGGGGGGGGGGTTGAATAGTTTCTCTTCGATTGGTGACCAAATTAAAATTTCTTTCAATTTGGTTTGTATCAAAACTATCTTTTACTTAAAGCTAAGATGCATAATGATTAGGTTCAATTGAAATGCACTAGCAAGAATAATAAGAAAGTATAATGATAATGAAATAAGTAAAGAGAAAGGAAGGAGACAACCTAGTGAGAAGACACCAAGATTTATAGTGGTTCGACAACGAGGCTCTATCCTCGTTTCTACTCCACTCCTCGAGTACACCTACTCGATATTTCCACTATATCCACAAGCTCCCTTCTCGGCGGAGAAAACCTTACATCGTTGCTTACATTATTTTCCGACACTAAGCTAAATGTCGAGACCTAATCTTTAGCTAGGACCAATCTACACGACGTTGCCTACTTCACAATTTAACGACACAAGGCTAGATGTCGAGTTCTAATCGAAAGCTAGAACCAATCTTCACGACTCTTCACTTTGAAGCTAAGTGAGAACTTCACACAACACAACTACTAATCACTTTAAAGTTTAGTGAGAACTCACAAGACACAACCACATCACTTTATAGTTTAGTGAGAACTCCTAATAAAATCTATTACAACTCAACTAGACTTATCCAAGTACACACATGTAGCTTGGATTTACACAACACAAATCCAAGCAAACACATATGCAATGGATGTACACAACAAATCCAAGTATTCACAAATAACTTGGATGAACACAACTAGTCCAAGTATTCATAAATACATTGGATTGACCTAAAACACAAAGGTATCATGATGAATATGACTAGCTCATAAATTCATCTTTATCACTACACTAGTGAGTGAGTGATCTTCTCATTGGACATGGTAAAGGAGGGGATCAAGAGGATAATCATATGTAAACATCCTTAACAAATTAAGTGATAATTTACTAATGATTATGCTATAGAAAATAGAAAAAGGGCTGAGAAAAACGTCCAAGAGGCTTGCTGGAAAATGAGATTTGACCCACTATTTAAAGGAGACAAAGTTACAACGGATCTATAACGGCTACTGTGCGCGGTACCTTATCTCACCCCGCGGTACCATATCGCTAAGGTACCGCGTAGGTACTTAAGGTACCGCCACTAGACTCCGCTCCGTTTTTTGTCTTTTAGTGGGGTGGGAATATCTGAGGTATTTGAACCCTTCAAAGGATATTCTAACAGCATTTGGAATATGCCATTTTCAAATTTTCATTTTCCATTTTAATAAAACATTTTCTAAAAAAGAAAGTTTATTAAAAAGTCTTTTGTCTTATTAGCAAAAGTAAGTTTTAAGGATAATCATTTTGATGATCACTAAGTATGATTAAGAAAGGTTAGTGATATGATTATTACCTTGATGATAGTGTTAGTTAAATAATTCATTTTGTGTTTCTACACTAAATGTGTTGTATGGTTTGTTGTGATCAAAACTAAGAAAGATTAGTTAACACTAATAATGTTTTTAGGCATTACTTGCATTAACAGTCTCTTTTCCTTATTTTCTGACCCTTCAGTTAAACCACAATACACCACGGGGAGGGGGGGTTCTTGATCTGGTTTAATTTCTTGTTTTATGATATTCCAAACATCAAATACATACAGATGAAAAGGTAAACCAACATAGACAACAGTGTTAGGATATTACACAAATATAACCTTACCATTTGCTCTTTTACATATACATAACCACCACGTCCCATTGTATGCTGATAAAGAGACTTGGAACGCGCCAATTTATTTGCAGCTGATTTCATCTAACAAAAGAGATTACTAGATGAGAATTTGCTAGTATGTAACAGAGTTTGTTTTTCATACGGGGTTTCCAAACAATGCATAATACGGTGATTAAAAATGTAAAACAAAATAGAAATTAACAAGCTTAAATTCTTCTGTGGTCGTGTGGTTTACAAAAGCAACCCACTATTTGGCATTGACGATTGCTCTATGAGTCTTTGGAACATCATTTAGTTTTGCAGGTTTATCTAGGTTGGGAATTATGTGATTTGCTGCCATTTTACTTCTGAAATTTCTTAGTAGTTCACCTAGCTTATTCATAACCAACTTTTTGAAGGACACATCAACTTCAAAGTATTGCTGCACATATTAATATAATGTTAAAGTAAATGCAGGAATAAGACTAATAGTTACGTAATAAAATTTGTATGTGTGTCGTGGTTTCAACCCAAAGTTTTTTTCTTGCTTCATCTTTCACATCTTTCCACAATAGAATCTTCAATCCTATCTGCTCCTGAACCATGTCTCCTAAAAAACAAAAAACAATGATCTGTTTGTCCCTAATATTCTATTCAGTG
Organism: Glebionis coronaria; assembly: GCA_025667525.1. NCBI lineage: Eukaryota > Viridiplantae > Streptophyta > Magnoliopsida > Asterales > Asteraceae > Glebionis > Glebionis coronaria. The sequence continues at coordinate 101,214,048 of CM046875.1, forward strand.
CATCAAAGTTTACATTTATCTTCATGACACCTGCTTTTCCATATTTTAACCGACACTTAGATAACCTAGTTATAGCTAATAACTGATTTTTTGGTTAGTTAATAAAATAGTGGTTGCAAGATCTTTCTTTGTGTTGCTCATACCCAATTATATTTGTCGTTGTTTCGTTCTCGGTATCTTCTCGAATTGATCATGGTTCAAAGTGGAATTGTTGTAATTGGTGACTAAAAGGGGGAGCTTTTTGATCTATATCTACTTAAAAGGTAAGTGCGTGAAGTAATAAAAATAAACTAAAAGCAATTACTAAAAATAAAAGTTGAATTAAAATTAAACTAAAATAGTAAATTACCTTAACTCAGAAAAATTATTGATTCGGAATGTTTCTGTTGATCCGGAATAATCAAGGCAAAAGGTTCATTCGGAATATTCATTCATCCAGAATAAACAAATGCTATCCTTCATCCTGAATAAGGTCTTCGTTCGAAATAATCAAAACAACTCAACTCATCCGGATTAAAACTTGATCCAGAATAAATCTGCTTATTCGGAATATCACTCATTCGGAATATAATGCTTAATGCAGAATATTGGTTCATTCGGAATAATGGCTTCATTCGGAATATAAGGCTCATTCGGAATACGAACTTGATCCGGAATAAAACGTTTATTCGGAATAAAGAGCTTGGTTCAGAATAAATGATATAAAGACTTCGTTCGGAATATTCAACTGATTCGGAATAAAGAAAACTAGGTGCTCATCCGGAAAACATTGCTCATTCGGAATAATCAATGCAAAAGGCTTCGTTCGGAATATATGATGCTGGTTCGGAATAATCACTCATCCGGAATAATATTACTCATCCGGAAAACATAGTTCATCCGGAATACTTTGCTGGTTCGGAATAAATGTTGACCCGGAATAACTAATCACAAAAGACTGGTTCGGAATATCAACTGCTCATCCGGAATGTTTTAGACTAAAACCTTCATTCGGAAAGAAAGCTTCGTTCGGAATATCTGGGTAATAGAATACGCGAAGAACAGGGGAAACACCACAATACGAATTTTAAACCAAAATCCACCAAGTTTTTAACCAAAACTTAAATCAATTTAACCACTAATCATTTACTAATGATAAACATCAAACCAAATTAACAAAAACTCAAAACCCACTTGTTTTTGAAGATCAAAACCAATAAAATAAAAACTAAGAACTTGAGAATCAATAAGAAAAGGAAGAACTAGATTAAATGGAAACTTGTATTAAGGATTAAGATTCAAACAAACAAAAGGAAAGATTAAACTTACATAATCATGAAGGAATCAAAGGAAAATAAAAATCACCAAACACCTTAAGGGTGTTGGTGTTCCTACGAAATAGGAGAAAGGAAAACAGAAAGAAAAAACTAGTTTTTCAAGTTGTGAAGGAGGTCTATTTATAGGCCTTGGCTTTGGTTGGTGAGTGGGCTTTTCTCCTCTCTTTTTGTCTTCTCGTCTTTTCAGTAAAGTTGACGTTTTCGACTTCGATTCGGGATTTGTCGACGAATAAATTCAACTCTTCTTTTTATTTCTTCATTTAATAGACTTGAGTTCTTCGACATATATAAATCTTCCATCTTTGGTCCTTTTCTTCGATAAATCTTCAAATAGGCCCATTGACTTCAATTCTTTTGCATATCTTGGACTATAGACTTCGTCTTTTCGTCTTTTTATTCGATAAAACCCGTGCAATCCTATGTTTTCTTCAATATTTATCCGGTTGGCTCTAAAAACACAACAAACATACAAACCACGCATAATTCCAAACAAATGACATTAAATACGCGTTTTGGCCTCGTTTTAGCAAGCAATAAGTGGTAAAAGGATGGGTGTTTTCACACCTATCAAATCCCCTACACTTAACCATTGTCGTGCCCTCATGCAATGCTTAGTTTCAAAGCACATATTACATTTCTCATCATAAATAACCCACCTTGGCCTTTATTAAATTCTAAACACTAAGGAAACCAAAAGAACAAAACAAGTAAAGTATTCAAAGACTTACATTGGGGTTTTAGGTTGTCATGAATGTTCATCATTCTCAAGTTTCACGCTCCCCATACCAAGCTTAAAAATGAGATCATTGTTATTATAAGTTAGCAAACTAACACGAACTTATGTGGCCCAATTATTCACTTAGACTCCCTTATTCCTAGGTGTATCTCTTATATTTTATTGTTGTCTTGAATGATCACGAGGATGCATTGTTTGACTAATTTGATAGTTATTTAGGCTGAAAACAAAGTGAGACATTTAATCAATAGTTAGCTAAAGGACAAAATCTTTTAAAACTGCTTCTCGAGACCTCATAAAGTTCATATCTTGGCATAACTCGCTTCACGATGTGAGACCTTTCTCGGACCGATATTTGGCAGCGACTTCGTACTTCAAATCTTTGAGAGACGTTCTTGAAATTATGGTCTTCTCTTCATAATATGAATTTCTTCACTTGAAGTTTTGAGAGATTCTTCATACTTGGACCACGACTTCTTCATTTTTCTCCAATCTTTATTTTGGACTTTAATATACAACGATCCGCCTCTTTTTAGGACTTGGATCTATTTATCCTCATACCTTGCTAGGGTCTTTTCTGATAGACTTCTCCATGATCTTTTGGGGAGTACTTGCTTTTCGTCGTGTGTCTCGATCCTTCATATTGATTTTCGATAAATGATTCTTCACATCACTTTTGGATCTTTTGCAACAAAATGTAGCCCTCATGCCTTGTTAGGGCCTTTTCAGACTCGCCAATCTTCGCATCCCGCTTCAATAAGTTATGCCTTGGCTATGAACTCTAATTAATACCGAGCAACTTTTAAACGATCTTGTGCTAGAAGCTAAGTAACTTTTTAAATCGTACAACCTTATTTATTGCAGATAAATTTATTAGCAAGCGATGGGAGAATAGGCTTATAATCAACTAACATAAATTCACGAAAGAATACCAAACTTATAATTGACTCTATCATCTCTCGTCCTCCATAGTTTAAAATCTCAAGGAATGAGACTCGTGGATGCTTAGCCAATTAAATCAAAGTTTTGGGTTTTCGAGTCATCTATAGGATCTTGAAAACTCTTAGATTTTTTCAAGTTTAGAAATCGCATTTTAAAGTTCCCTTGATAAACAACTCTCTAGGATCAATTATAGGAACTTGCGAAAAGTTCTTGTTCTTAACCCGTGAGAGTTAAGACTTTCACGTTTTAAAGTTCCCTATATAAAAGCCTAGCAAAACTTGACTTAAACACGTTAAGGATACTAGCTAGAGTAAACTTAGATAAGTAAACTCGGGTCGAGTCAAAATATTCACGACTTTGAAAAATTTTAAAACCACTTTATTAAACTTTATTTTAGCAAGGAAAGAAAATAACCATAACAAAGCAAAATACAACTATACAACTAGGCCAAAATAGATTAAAGATTTTGAAAAATGTCGAAAAATCAAATTTTCCGGTTAGAATGAGGGCACTTTAATGGAAAAGTCCACTTAAAACTTCGATAGAAGTCTCCCCTACACTTAAGATAAATATTGTCCTCAATGTTTAAGCATGTGGGAAAAGTATCCCCTACACTTATGACATTGTGCACGTTGGTTAAATCAAGTTAAGGAGGAGACAACTAAAGTGATCAATTTCAAATGTGAGTATGAAGAAAGTTGAATCACGATAGTTGAGAGATAGAACCGGATTTGCGGATAACATGGGAGCACGGTTCTCCAAAGATTCCAAGAGTGCATTTATCCCTGTAATCACATCACCATACAAAAACAAGCAACCTATATAGCTCCCGTACACTTAGGATGAAAACGGAAAAAGAGGGGATAGATACTCGGGTTGCCTCCCGAGGAGCGCTTGTTTTTGTTAACCGAGTCACGAGCCTGACTCGGTCCCGAAACTAGTTCATGGGAAACGTGGTGAGGGATGGAATCATCTCATGAGAGATGTCCTCACCAAAGTACAACTTCAAACGCTGGCCATTCACCTTAAATTTGGGCCCATTTGGCTGAGAAAGCTCAATGGTGCCATATGGAAAGACGTTGGCGACGGTGAATGGACCAAACCAGCGGCTCTTCAACTTGCCCGAGAAGATCTTCAACCGAGAGTTAAAAAGTAAGACTTGATCACCAACGTGGAACTCTCGGTTCTTAATTCTAGCATCGTGGATGATCTTGGTCTTCTCCTTGTAGATCAATGAGTTCTCGTAAGCTTCATTCCTCAGTTCATTTAGCTCGTTGAGTTGAATCTTGCGAAGATCACCGGCTTTGTTGATGTCGAAGTTAGCCCACTTCAAGGCCCAGTATGCCTTATGTTCCAGCTCGTTAGGGAGGTGGCATGCTTTCTCGTACAGAAGACGATAAGGTGTACAACCAATCGGTGTCTTATAGGCGGTATGGAAAGCCCACAGAGCATCATCAAGTTTATCGGCCCATGAGGCACGATGCTCTCCCATAGTATGTTCCAAAATTCGCTTCAATCCACGGTTAGATATCTCGGCTTGACCGTTGGTTTGAGGATGATAAGCGGTGGAAAGACGGTGATTGACACCATACTTAGCCATGACTCTTGCAAATTGATCATTGCAAAAATGAGTCCTGCGGTCACTGATTATAGCACGAGGAACACCAAATCGAGCAAACAGTTGCTTCAAAAAGTTCACAACCACCCTCGCATCGTTCGTTGGGAGAGCCTTAGCTTCAACCTATTTAGAAACGTAGTCAACGGCTACGAGGAAGTACTTGTTTCCTTTAGAAGAAGGGAATGTCCCCATAAAGTCGATGCCCCATACATCAAAGATTTCACATTCTTGTATGAAATTTTGAGGCATCTCATCTTTATGTGTGATCTCGCCTTGTTTTTGGCAAGCATCACAATGTATAACCATCTCGTGAGCGTCACGATAAATGGTGGGCCAATGAAATCTCGAGTCAAACACTTTCTTCGCGGTGAAGTTGGGACCAAAGTGACCACCGGTGGGTCCTTTGTGGCAAGCCTCGAGAATGTCTAAAGCTGTCGGTCCATCAAAACATCGGCGAATAATCAAGTCAGCGAATTGTTTGAAGAGAAAAGGGTCATCCCAAAAGGAAGTCTTAACATCGTTTAAGAACTTTTTCTTTTTTTTGGGATGTTAACCCTTTGATGAGAACACCAACCGCTAAGTAGTTTGCAATGTCGGCAAACCACGGGGTGTCATCAAGATTGGCACGAATAGTCATTAAGGTCTCAAGGTGAAAAGAGTCATTGATCTCTTTGTTCGGATGATCCCCTTGATAAGGATCCTCAGGTCTACTTAGATGATCCGCGGCTAGGTTTTCAGCTCCCTTCTTGTCACGAATTTCAATGTTAAATTCTTGAAGGAGTAAAACCCAGCGAAGAAGTCTTGGCTTAGAGTCGTGCTTAGTCATCAAGTACTTCAACGCGGAATGGTCCGTGTATATAATTGTGGTGGATAAAACGAGATAGGGGCGAAATTTTTCCAAAGCATAGACAACAGCTAAAAGCTCTTTTTCAGTTGTCGTATAATGCAATTGAGCCCCCGTCATTGTCTTGCTAGCATAATGGATTGGTTGGAAGTGTTTATTCACTCTTTGGCCCAAAACCGCTCCAATAGCAAAGTCGCTAGCATCGCACATCAATTCAAAAGGTAACTCCCAATTAGGGGTGACTAAGACCGGTGCCTTAGTTAGCTTATCCTTGAGAAGATTGAAGGCTTCAATACACTCTTTGGAAAAGATAAAAGGAGTATCTTTTTCCAAGAGGTGGGTCATCGGGTGAGCGATTTTAGAGAAATCCTGAATGAATCGACGATAGAAGCCCGCATGACCCAGAAAACTTCTCACACCCTTCACGGTTGAAGGTGGAGGTAATTTGGCTATGACATCCACTTTAGCACGGTCGACTTCAAGACCGGCTTTTGAGATTTTGTTTCCTAGCACAATGCCTTCTTTTACAATAAAATGGCATTTTTCCCAATTTAGAACAAGGCGAGTGTCTTCGCACCGCTTAAGCATACGTTCTAAATTGGCAAGGCAAGAAGAGATTGAATCCCCAAAGACCGAGAAATCATCCATGAAGACTTCCATGGTTTGCTCAACCATGTCATGGAAAATAGCCAACATGCACCTTTGGAAAGTCCTGGGGGCATTGCATAAGCCAAAAGGCAATCTTTTATAAGCAAATGTGCTATAGGGACAGGTGAAGGTTGTCTTCTCTTGATCTTGGGGATCGATGAGTATTTGGAAATAACCTGAGAAACCATCTATAAAGCAGTAATATTCATTACCCGCTAAACGTTCAAGAATTTGGTCCATAAAAGGAAGAGGGAAATGATCCTTTCTCGTGGCATCATTGAGTTTGCGATAGTCTATACAAACTCTCCACCTAGTAACGAGACGTGTAGGAATCAACTCGTTGTTTTGATTGGGCACAACGGTGATTCCGCCTTTCTTAGGCACACAATGGACTGCACTAACCCATGGTGAATCCGAGATAGGATAAATCATGCCCGCATCAAGAAGTTTGATAACCTCTTTTTTGATAACGTCATGGAATTTAGGATTCACCCTTCGTTGGCTTTAAATTGTGGGCTTAAAGTCGTCCTCCATGAGAATTTTATGTGTGCAAAAGTGAGGATCAATTCCGTGAATATCGGAGATTTTCCAAGCGATAGCTCTTTTATGTTTCTTGAGAACTTCAATGAGACGAGTTTTCTCATCGGTTTTTAAGTCCTTATTAATGATAACGGGAAGTTGATCAATGTCCTCTAAGAAAACATACTCGAGATGAGGAGGTAAGTCCTTAAGCTCAAGAGTAGGAGGATCCTCAATAGATGGTGTAACTAACGATGGATCATCATTAGTCACATCTTTAGGAGAAGGAGGAGAAAAAGGGTCTTCATTGAGAAGTTTCTCAATTGTACGAATGTCTTCTTCCCAATCGGTGGGAGAATCATCAAACTTAAGATCGAGTGGACCCAAGCTAGCTTCAAAATCATCCAAAAGAAAGTCACTTTCTCCAAATGGAGTCAATGACGAAGCAATTGAGGCAACGGTCTCAACATTGGGTAGAGAGGGAAGATTACTTTTGCAAGCATCATGAAAGTGTTCTTCACACGCCTCATCAAGAACATCAATAGCATTAACACTCTCATATGAATAAGGTTGCTTAGAAATCTTACCCATGTTGAAGACAATTTTGTCGTCACCAACTCTCATGATTATTTCGCCCGCGGCTACATCAATGAGAGTGTGACCGGTCCTCGAGAAGGGACGTTCAACGATTAATGGAACACGAGGATCCATCTCGTAGTCAACGACAACAAAATCCGCCGGGAAGGTGAATTTGTCAACGCCAACGAAGACGTCTTCGGTTATCCCCACTGGATAAGCAACCGTACAGTTAGCTAATTCCAAAGTCATTTTGGTGGGGACTAGCTCGGGGAGAGATAATTGCTTCCAAACACTTAAAGGCATTAAGTTTATACTAGCACCTAGATCGGCTAGGGCCATGCAATTCTCTACTCCCGGGAAGTTGCAAGGAATCAAGAAGCGACCCGGATCACCAAGTTTGGTGGGTAATTTCCTTAAGAGAACCGCGGAGCAATTCTCGTTAAGTTGGGTGTTAGCAATATCAAGAAGCTTCTCCTTGTCACTAAGAAGATCTTTAAACATCTTCGCATATTTGGGCATGTGAGCGAGAGCCTCGGCAAAGGAGATGTTAAAATTCAATTGTTTAAACATTTTGAGAATGTTTGAAACTTGAATATCATCCTTGCTCTTTTGCTTCTCTTTCCTCAACCTTGAAGGATAAGGTATATCGGATGAAGAGGAAGGCTTTAGGGGTGTAGGATCACTCACAACCGCGGGTGGTGGGGGAATGGGGGTAGAAGGCAAAGGAGGTGAGGAAAGTTGCTCTTTTTCCTTGTTCACAATCACGGGTGGAGGTGTAGGAAGCTCGGTACCGTATAACCTTTTCCACTACGAGTGGTGATTGCTTTCATCTCTCCTCTTGGATTAGCAACGGTGTTACTCGGAAGAGTACCCGAAGAAGAGGGTTGATTACCTTGGAAGAGCGAACCGATCATATCACGTATGTTATCCGCTTGAGTGTTGAAAGAGTCTCTCATGTCTGCGCGAATATCATTGCTTTGTTTCTCCATGTCATTCCTTAGCTCGGCTCAAATATCGCTCCCTTGTTTCGCCATGTCTCCCTTCAAGTTGATGAATTGACTCTGAAGATTCGTCACCATCTCTCTATTAGTCCTCATGAACGTCTCAATGTCTTAATTCAACGTCGTTGGTTGATTGAGAGGTGGAGCTTGGTAAGCTTGAGAATTTCCTTGAGGTGGGTATGGGTTTCTTTGGGATTGATATTGATTGTTAGCACGAGATTGGATTTGTTTATTTCGGTTATAGCTTTGTTGTTGGTTTTGGTTTTGAGGAGTAAAACTGGGTGGTGCAAGATAGTTGTTTGAACGATAACTTAGCAAGTTACGATCTCCTTGAGGACGAGCTTGATAGCCTCCCGTGGGATAAGTACCGTATGTTGTGTTAACGTTTTCACAAAAATTGCCTTGAGTAGAAGGACAATCATTGTAAGAATGAGGACCACCACATGTTTCACAAGAATTAGCAACGGCTTTAGCTTGTTGAGTGTGGTTACTAGCCAAAATTTGCATATTTTTGCTCATTTTGATAATGGCTCGTTCCATGGCGGACATGTCGGTGGTGGAAGAAGTAGATGAAACATTGACTCTCGGATTAGATCTTGAGGATGCGGATGAATCCTAATTCTTGTGGTGAGTAGTCATGTTTTCAATCAACTCTCTACACTCCTCCGGTCTCCTTTTCATAAAAGTACCACCAGTGGCGGCGTTGATCGTGTCACGATCACGAAAAGTGAGACCATTGTAGAAAGTATCAATGAGAGTGACGGGGAGCATGTTGTGATTTTGACAACGGTCGATCAAATCATTGTAGCGTTCCCAAGCATCAAAGAGCGACAAAAAGCGTTGAGTCATGTCGTCCCAAGTATGAATAGAATTCTTTGGGAGACGGTCAAACCATTTTTCGGCATGGTGAGAAAGCGTGTGGGGAAATAGTTGAAGGCGAAGTACATCCATAGAAACACCGGCATCTTCATGCTTTGGGTAATGGTAATGAATTTGTCGAGGTGCTTGTTGGCATCATCATCCGGCAATCCGCGAAATGGATTAGTTTGCACTTGTTGAATCATGTGATGCTTCAACAAAAACTCCTAAGCCGTGATTTGTATCGGCGTAATCGGGCCTCCACGTCCATTCATCGTAGGTTGGCATAGCTCCTCCATGGTTCGTAGGTCAGGTAGTGGTGGATTATTCATGTTGGGGTGAGGTGGATTATTATTGTTGTTGTGTACACCGGTCATGTCTAAATTATTGAGAGTCTCGGGCTCGGGATAAGACGTTGATCGAGTACGCATACACTAAAAATAAAATGCAAGAGAAAATATTTTTGGTTTTTATAGGTTTTTAATTTTTTTTGTATTTTTGAAAATTTTATATTTTTATGGGTTTTTGAAAATTTTTGTACTTGAAAATAACGTTCCCGAAAGAACGGATCCCAAAATCCAGTTTTTCTCACAAGAAACCGTTGATCCTTACGAAAAGAGCCGGTAGCGGCGCCATTTTAATAACTGATTTTTTGGTTAGTTAATAAAATAGTGGTTGCAAGATCTTTCTTTGTGTTGCGCATACACAATTATATTTGTCGTTGTTTCGTTCTCGGTATCTTCTCGAATTGATCACGGTTCAAAGTGGAATTGTTGTAATTGGTGACTAAAAGGGGGAGCTTTTTGATCTATATCTACCTAAAAGGTAAGTGCGTGAAGTAATAAAAATAAACTAAAAGCAATTACTAAAAATAAAACTTGAATTAAAATTAAACTAAAATAGTAAATTACCTTAACTCTGAAAAATTACTGATTCGGAATGTTTCTGTTGATCCGGAATAATCAAGGCAAAAAGTTCATTCAGAATATTCATTCATCCGGAATAAACAAATGCTATCCTTCATCCGGAATAAGGTCTTCGTTCGGAATAATCAAAACAAGTCAACTCATCCGGAATAAAACTTGATCCGGAATAAATCTGCTTATTCGGAATATCACTCATTCGGAATATAATGCTTCATGTGGAATATTGGTTCATGCGGAATAATGGCTTCATTCGGAATATAAGGCTCATTCGGAATACGAACTTGATCCGGAATAAAAGGTTTATTCGGAATAAAGAGCTTGGTTCGGAATAAATGATATAAAGACTTCGTTCGGAATATTCAACTGATTCGGAATAAAGAAAACTAGGTGCTCATCCGAAAAACATTGCTCATTAGGAATAATCAATGCAAAAGGCTTCGTTCGGAATATATGATGCTGGTTCAGAATAATCACTCATCCGGAATAATATTACTCATCCGGAAAACATAGTTCATCCGGAATACTTTGCTGGTTCGGAATAAATGCTGACCCGGGATAACTAATCACAAAAGACTGGTTCGGAATATCAACTGCTCATCCGGAATGTTTTAGACTAAAACCTTCATTCGGAAAGAAAGCTTCGTTCGGAATATCTGTGTAACAGAATACGCGAAGAACAGGGGAAACACCACAATACGAATTTTAAACCAAAATCCACCAAGTTTTTAACCAAAACTTAAACCAATTTAATCACTAATCATTTACTAATGATAAACATCAAACCAAATTAACAAAAACTCAAAACCCACTTGTTTTTTAAGATCAAAACCAATAAAATAAAAACTAAGAACTTGAGAATCAATAAGAAAAGGAAAAACTAGATTAAATGGAAACTTGTATTAAGGATTAAGATTCAAACAAACAAAAGGAAAGATTAAACTTACATAATCATGAAGGAATCAAAGGAAAATAAAAATCACCAAACACCTTAAGGGTGTTGGTGTTCCTACGAAATAGGACAAAGGAAAACAGAAAGAAAAAAAACTAGTTTTTCAAGTTGTGAAGGAGGTCTATTTATAGGCCTTGGCTTTGGTTGGTGAGTGGGCTTTTCTCCTCTCTTTTTGTCTTCTCGTCTTTTCAGTGAAGTTGACGTTTTCGACTTTGATTCGGGATTTGTCGACGAATAAATTCAACTCGTCTTTTAGTTTCTTCATTTAATAGACTTGAGTTCTTCGACATATATAAATCTTCCATCTTTGGTCCTTTTCTTCGATAAATCTTCAAATAGGCCCATTGACTTCAAATCTTTTGCATCTCTTGGACTATAGACTTCGTCTTTTCATCTTTTTCTTCGATAAAACCCGTGCAATCCCATGTTTTCTTCAATATTTATCCGGTTGGCTCTGAAAACACAACAAACACACAAACCACGCATAATTCCAAACAAATGACATTAAATACGCGTTTTGGTCTCGTTTTAGCAAGCAATAAGTGGTAAAAGGATGGGTGTTTTCACACCTATCAATACCCCTCCTATTAACAACATTCTGTTTACTGATGTCTTCATCCTCATCTGATTGATCATCATAATCCTCTGATTCATAATCTACCGGATTATGGTGATTTACATCATGATTATTAACCAAAGAATCATCATTTAAATCATCATCAATAACCATATTCTCTTGATCATCGTTTACAATGTTCATGATTATTGACCACAGATCTATGTGTACAAGAAAAATAAGTGGAAATGGTATGAAACTAATGAAAAAATAATTGAGTTTTGTATATTTTATGATTTTGGAGAAAAATCAGGGTTTGAGATGGAGATGGAGTTCGAAAATTATGGAAACTGCATATGCATTAACTTAGCATGGTAATTCAAAATATTCGTGAATATTTTGGCTCCAAATACAAAAATTAAACAACCAAATATTTTGAACTCTAATTTGGCTCCAAAACATTCAGTTACCTCCAAATTAAACATCCAAATTAGTTAAACTTTCCCTTTTAGTTTCCTGGTAAAAATAAAGTTTGAACAAATTATACTAATTTACAGATTCTAACATTCCACCAAAAACTTTAGTTTACACTGCATAAAAAATTGAACTCATATAATATAGGAAAATGGATATAATATATAGTGAATTGTACATAGCCTTAAAATACTTATATTAACTAGTTAACAAACTCATATTGTTGATTACAAATAACTAATAATTGTTTCATAATGATAGTAATGCATACAAATCTATTAAATTGTTGCGACCTGTAGGTTGAAAATACAACAGGTTCCCAGTAATAGCAGACCAACAAAACACAAAATATTTGTTCATATTACACAGGGAGAACTGACATCATCCAACCTTTCTTTCTCCTTTGTTGTTTCTCCCCTTTGCAGCATTCCTTGACCGGACCTTCTGACATTACGTATGCCTACAATAGAAGTTTGAAAAAGTGGAGGACGAATACATGGAGTACTTGAAGAACTTTTGGTCAAACTCCAAATCGGACTTCTATTGCTAGGGTGTGGGCGAAATTTAGCACTTTTAGAAGTAGATGATGAAGTGTCTGATTCAATATGAATAACTTCTGTAAACATGTACATATTAATGTTAGTTATATGTCGACGAAGGGAGTGTTTGGCAGTATGTGTAGCATGGTTGTGGATGCCCTAACAAAATTTGGATTTGGTTATGCATATGTGTGTATAGAGGACCATATCCAACTGATTTCAAAAAACCTAAAACAATATCTTACCAAAAAAACCCTCAAATTATAATATACCATGGGACCATATGCAGACACATTAACAAAATCCATAACCTAGATTGAAACATAGACCATATAAACACGTTAATTAAAAATGACATAAATTAAGAAGGGTTAATCATATAAAACGAATCACGTTAATAAAAAATGACATAGGTCCACATACATGCATTAAAAATTAGTGTAAACCCTAATACTATAACAAACTTACACTATTCGTATGAACCCTAATATTTAAATTGAACAATACTGATTGTTGCATTACCTTTTTCTTGATGTTTCATGTCATTAATGATTGTGTAGATTGGCGACTATTGTGTATGAGGGTATTATTTTTTTATCGTTTATTGGATGAAGATTTAGGGTTTGTTCTTCTTGTGTGCAGTGTGTGATGGTGAAGATGGTGGCGGTTACAAGATGGTTGTTGGATATTATTTATGTTTAATGAAAATGTAAATATTAAATTTACTTAATGAAAAAATTATAATTAACATTTAATTTTTAAAAGTTAATAATAAATAAATAATAAGTAAAAGCATATACGTTGTATTTTTATTTTAAAAAATTGTCAAAATTAACTAACTTTAAAAAGTTTATAATTTTAAACATAAAATTAAAATATTGCTTTAATATTAAACATAAAATTAGTTAAATAACTTAAACATTTTAAGTTATGATAATGCTTGACAACCGTGAGACAAATATCTTTTGGTTTTTATGCAGTATGTGTGATTTAGTTGAGCTTTATATCAATCACCTTGTATAATCATCTCAAGCAAGTTTAATATGCATAAGGTCGATTTTAAATGGTCGGTTTAATAAGGTTAGGGTGACAACATTATAGTTTAGTAATGGGTTAGGATTTATGGTTTAGGGTTAGGGTTTAGGGTTTAGGGTTTAGGGTTTAAGGTATAGGGTTGAGGGTTAAGGTTTAGGATTTATGGTTTAAGGTTTATGATTTAGGGTTTAGGGTATACTTCTTTAGGTTTAGGTTGTATGGTTTAGACTTTATTGGTTATGGTTTAAGGTTTAGGATTTATGGTTTAATTAGCTAGGGTTTGTGGTTTAATGGTTAATTATGATTTATGGTTTAATTAGCTAGGGTTTGTGGTTTAAGGATTAATTAGGATTTAAGGTTTATAGTTTAAGGTTAAATGGTTTAAGGTTTATGATTTAATGTTTAGGGTTCATTGGTTTAAGCTTTAGGGATTAGGGTTTACGGTTTAAGGTTTAGGGTTTATGGTTTAAGGTTTAGGATTTATGGTTTAATTAGCCAGGGTTTGTGGTTTAAGGGTTAAATAAGATTTAAGGTTTATAGTTTAAGGTTAAATGGTTTAAGGTTTATGATTTAGCGTTTAGGGTTCATTGGTTTAAGATTTAAGGTTTAGGGTTTACGGTTTAGGGTTTATGGTTTAAGGTTTAGGATTTATGATTTAATTAGCTAGGGTTTGTGGTTTAAGGGTTAAATAGGATTTAAGGTTTATAGTTTAAGGTTAAATGGTTTAAGGTTTATGATTTAGTGTTTAGGGTTCATTGGTTTAAGGTTTAAGGTTTAGGGTTTACGGTTTAGGATTTATGGTTTAAGGTTTAGGATTTATGGTTTAATTAGCTAGGGTTTGTGGTTTAAGGGTTAAATAGGATTTAAGATTTATAGTTTAAGGTTACATGGTTTAAGGTTTATTATTTAGTGTTTAGGGTTCATTGGTTTAAGGTTTAAGGTTTAGGGTCTAGGGTTTACAGTTTAGGGTTTATGGTTTAAGGTTTAGGATTTATGGTTTAATTAGCTAGGGTTTGTGATTTAAGGATTAAATATGATTTAAGGTTTATAGTTTAAGGTTAAATGGTTTAAGGTTTATGATTTAGTGTTTAGGGTTCATTGGTTTAAGGTTTAAGGCTTAGGGTTAAGGGTTTATGGTTTAGGGTTTATAGTTTAGGGTTTATGGTTTAGGGTTTATGGTTTAAGGTTTAGGATTTATGGTTTAATTAGCTAGGGTTTTGTGGTTTAAGGATTAAATAGGATTTACGGTTTATAGTTTAAGGTTAAATGGTTTAAGGTTTATGATTTAGTGTTTAGGATTCATTGGTTTAAGGTTTAACGTGACACCCTAAATTGGTCAAATGAAGCGGAAATAGTATTTGGGTGTCACGTAGGTGGATCAACAGCAGATAGTATGTAGAGCAACAAATACAAGATTATCAATACAATTATTACATGAATTAAAGTGCAAATGTTATAAAAATTGTCTTAAACAGTTATTCAACAGTTTGGATGATTTCCCCGTTTATAAAACCCTAGACGAGCTCTATAAATGCAGCCTATCATGATGCTGGACTCCATGCACATCAAATACCTGCTTCAGTTTCCTGAGAAAAACATGCTTAGAGAGTCAACATAAAGTTGGTCAATTCACAGGTTTAAATAAATTAAGTTTGGACAATAAACATTCACTGAACTAGTAATGCACATAGCATCAATACTTAAAGGTAACTACATTTCCTATTGCCCGAAACTGACACTTGACACATTAAGCCCACAACAAATGAGTACCCTTCGCATTAATAAAAATGCACCCAATATTCTGTTCCGACATGATAAAAATCTGTTGTCCTGGCCCACGCACAGTGAGCGCTACTCACCCAGATGGGGATGGTCAATCCTAAATAGATCTATTTATACATTCAGGAAATTTAATAATTTTAACAGTTCCATTTCCCGGGTAAGGGAGGCATTCTACAATAGGCAAATGTAATCAAAGGTTTCGTAGTTCAGTCTATGTCCATCAAACAAAAATATGTTGCATGTTTTCTTCCCCATAAAAGGTTTTAAAGTTTGTCAATATATAAAGTGGGGCCATGAACTCACCTCAGTAGTACATAAATAAGTCACAACTAATCCAATGTGGTGCTCACGACACAGTCAACAACCTAAATAATTATATAGTCTCAGTAAATGCATAACATAATGCATAAAAGTCTCTGAATAAATTTGTGCATGCTTATACTGGTTTTAAGCATTTTATTATGATCTCTGTAATTTAATTCATCGTTGTACAAGTAATAGAAGTATTTATTTTTAAGCACGTAATAAATAATATCCTTCAAGTAATTAATTCGTTTACGTAATATTCCCGTACTTGTACCGTCGTAAAGTGGTTTAAATATTTATAAAAGAAAGTTTTATATATATTTAAAAGATGGAAAAATAATAAATATAATTAATATATCTATTTTTATAAATTAATAATATTCAATTTATATAACTTATATAAGTGACGTTTATAAAATGTATAACATTTTATTTAAGTCCCCGAAGTTTGTATAATTTATCAAATTATATGTTTGGGAAAATAACAATTTTTGTACATTATAAATTTGTTTAAGTTACACTTGTTAATATTAGAATTATATATATAATTAGGGTTTTGTTTAATTTTAAGAATTTGCAAATTAGTCCCTCATATATATAATAATACCCACGGCATATTTCCATAATTACCCCTAGGGCTTATATTAGTTTTGACATATGTCAAAACAAGTCCCTCAAAGTTACATGTGTAACTAGGGCTTGTAATAGTTTCGCATATTGACACATTTGGTCCTTATAGTTTCGGCTTAGGTTTATATATAAAAGATTTTACAAAACAGCCCCCTTGGGCTTAGAATACTTCGGCTTATGACATTTTTGGTCCCTAGGTTTAGAGTTAGGGTTTATAACTTCCCACATGTGGCGATAATGATCCCTAGGGTTTCTAAGGGTTTCGGCAAATGGCATAATTGATCCTTAAAGTTCTATTAGGGTTACACATGTGTATTTAACTTACAAGGATTTACAAAAACAGTTCGTATACTTTCATTAAGTCTCGAATAGGGTGTTTTCAACCCTATACTTTCAGATAATTACGCTATAGGTCCTTGTCCTTGGTATTTTGTTAAAATGAATTTCAAAAGTCATGTTTTAAACCTTAGAATTTATTTAAATTACATTTTTGATCCGAAAGTTTTGTGTTTCACCTTTTTGATCCGAAACTTTTGTAAATCACATTTTTGGCACAACAGTTTTATAATATATATATATTTGACAAATCAAAAGTGTATTTTAAGTTCTAATATCTTAAGTGGGTTTATGAAGCATAATGGGCCTAGTGGGCTCCTAGTCTTATTGAGCTTATATTTTGGGCTTAATGGGCTTAAACTAACTTAGTGACTATTCATTAGGCTTACTAGTCCATTAAGGTAAACTAGATAAATATATTAAGAGGAAACATAGATCTAGTAATTTCTAAGCTTTCTATAATATATCTAAGTTATCCATCAACCTCAAAACCATAGTATGGCTCACGACTATATTTATGTGCATGGTGGTTTTCAGAGTTTTCAAGGTTAGCATGTTTATATGTTCATGGTTGTCATAGTTATCTAGGTTTTTCATCATCTTTTGTGATATATCATTTTTATCCGTGACCTACCATAGGTCTAGGTTTTATAGATTAGAGTTTATAGCTAGTTTATACAAGGAGTTTCATACAAATGTTCATGTAAATGAAAAACGAAAGTATTTAAGTAAGATATAAGCTTTCATGGTACTTACTTGTTAAGTGAGTTTAAGGAAAAACAAGTGAACTAGGAATGACTTTAGCTTGTGATAAAAAATGGTGGAATGCTTCAACAAAAACAAGTCATGGCCTCCATTGGTTATTTCTAGGGTTCTTGTGTTGCCTTGTAATGTAAGTTAGGTGTAGTAATGAGTAATGATTAGCATTTATGTAGTAAGAGACATGCTTTTAGGTTAGTAAATTGTGTATTAATGGAACTTTGGTGAATCTTGGTGAAGAAAAAAAAGAAGCCGAGAGTTTTGAGAGAGTGGAAATGGATCTTAAGTGTTTTGTGTTTGTGCTCCTTGTGGTTTTTGGATATATTAAGGTGAGAGAGAGATATGATGTATCAAGTTTTAGTACTTGTGTATCTTAGCAAGATACATGGAAGATATGATGTGATATGCATGTACTATATCCCAAAACTAGCAACAATTCTTCTCATCCCAAATGGTGTCTTGTCGTATAGTTTAAGGTCAAATGGGGACATGATGTGTCTTCAAATAGTGTTCCATGTATGGCTACATAGTATAACACTTTGACTTTGTGGCATGGTTACTTGTAAGTTTTGTATGAATTAATGGATGTGTATGTACATATACACGGCTATAATATGTATAGTAGGGTAGAAATTGTGTTGACTTGTCTAAAATTGGGAGTTAATATAAGTCCATGTAATATAGTGTAGGTACTTGTAAGGTTTCTGTGTATTTTGGTTAAACCTTTAGATCATTTGGTGAAAGTATATAATGTGTATAACATTATAATTATAATACTTGAAGAAAATAAATAAGTGTAAATGTGAGATAATAGACATTGTTTTATGGTGACATATGTTTGTTCATAGTATAAGGTATATGTAAATATATACATATAATATTAAATCCAGGTACTTAATAAATTAAGTAAATATAATCACAGTTTTCCAAAAATATGTACTAAGGTGATGAGTCCTTGTTTAAAAATGTGGCCAGTCAATTGCCAAAGTAGTTAGAAAAGACTAAAGGTTCATATGTATAATAAAAATAAATATGAAATGATAGTACGACAAATGAAGATGGTACTTAATTAATCATATAAAAGTGGAATTATGGAGATTCCAAAAATAAAGAGTACAACAGTTGACAAAGTCAATAAGGTAAAATCAGAGGTTTTACAGCAGAATCCCGTTATTTTAGCTTTGTCCTCAAAGCTTAAGATGAAGTCACCGATCAACTGAACAAATGTGGGTACTTGGTTATGAACGAGTCTTCGCGTTCCCATGTGAACTCAGGACCTCTCCTCGAGTTCCAACGTACCTTGATTAACGGGATGCGACTGCGTTTCAATTTCTTAACCGTTCTCTCAAGGATTTCTACTGGTTCTTCTGTGAACTGGAGCTTGTCGTCAAACTGAACTCCTTCCAATAACATAGCCAATGGTTCTTCAGCATAGCACTTCTTCAGATTAGACACGTGGAAATTAGAGTGTACCCGGCTCAATTGCTGGGGTAACTCTAAACGATAAGCTACATCCCCGATCTTGGCTATTGCTTTGAAAGGGCCGACATAACGTGGATTTAGTTTTCCACGTTTACCAAAGTGTATGACACCCTTCCAAGGTGATACCTTGAGCATGACGTGGTCACCTACTTCAAATTGCATAGGTTTATGCTTCTGGTCCGCGTAGCTCTTTTGTCGATCGCAAGCAGCTTGAATTCTTTGCTTTATGAGGACGATCTTTTTGGAAGTATCTTGGATTAAATCGGGTCTAGTGAGCTGAAATTCACCTACTTCTGCCCAGCACACGGGTGAACGGCACTTTTAACCATATAGTGCATCAAAAAGGGCAGCCTTGATACTGGCATGATAACTGTTATTGTAGGAGAACTCCACTAAAGGAATGTGGTCAACCCATCTATTTCCAAAGTCAATCACACATGCTCGTAGCATGTCTTCTAGAGTCTGGATGGTTCGTTCACTTTAACCGTCGGTCAGTGGATGATAAGCAGTGCTCATGTCCAAATTTATACCTAAGGCCCATTGAAAAGCCTTTCAAAAGTTCGATGTGAACCTACCGTCTCGATCACAGATTATTGACACGGGTATTCCATGTTTGGTCACTATCTTCTTCAGGTACGTCTTTTCTAGCTTTGTTTGGGAATCATTTTCCCTAATTGGTAGGAAATGAGCGGACTTGGTGAATCGGTTGACGATTACCCAAATAGTATTGTAACCGTGAGATGACTTTGGGAGTTTGGTGACAAAGTCCATGGTGATGTTGTCCCACTTCCATTTTGGTATCTCGGGCTGTACAAGTAAACCCGATTGTCTCTGGTGTTCAGTTTTGACACGTGAACATGTCAAGCACTTCTGAACATAAGTGGCGATGTCAGCTTTCATATTTGGCCACCAATATAACTTTTTCATATCCTGATGCATCTTTTCAGATCCAGGATGTATAGAATATTTAGACTTATGAGATTTGTGCATGATCACGTTTCTCAAATCTCTATAACAAGGTAACCAACTCCTTCCGTGAAGGCACAGAGTTCCATCTGCTCTTGGTTCTAACTTCTCCTTAGTAAGGTCGGTCCTGAGCATTCCCCTTACGTCTTCCTTCACGAGGTTTTCAGGTACTTGGGCTTGATTCTGAGCTTCCAAAATATGCTTGGGTAGGTCCAAACTGATTGTCATAACCAGTGCTCGGACACTCATAGGAGGGTCTGTTTCCTTACGGCTTAGAGCATCAGCATCCACATTTACTTTATCGGGGTGGTATTTGATCTCATAGTCTTAGTCACTTAACAACTCAATCCAACAGCGTTGTCTCATGTCCAGCTCCTTCTGATCCAATATGTGTTGCAAACTTTTGTGGTCAATATGCACAGTACACTTTGTTCCGTATAGGTAATGTCTCCAGATTTTGAGAGCAAATACTACGGATCTAAATTCTAGATCGTGAGTGGTATAGTTCTTCTCGTGCTTCTTCAGTTGTCTTGAAGCATAGGCGATCACTTTCATTCTCTGCATCAGTACTGCACCCAAACCTTTGTGTGAAGCATCACAATATAGAACAAAAACATTGTTGCCCTCAGGTAAGGCTAAAATAGGTGCACTACACAACTTCTGTTTGATCAGCTGAAAAGATGATTCTTCCTTCTCTCCCTAATAGAACTTTATTCCTTTCTGAGTGAGTTTGGTCATTGGTTTGGCTATTTTGGAGAAATCTTCAATAAATATGCGGTAGTACCCGGCAAGGCCTAGAAATTGGCGGATCTACGTCGGCGATTTAAAGGATACCCAATCTTTGACAGATTCAACCTTTGTTGGATCTACGTGAATACCGTCACAATCAATGACATGACCGAGGAATTACACTCTTGTAATCCAGAATTCACATTTGGAGAATTTAGCATAAAGTTGTTCCTCCTTGAGCACCTTTAGTACTTGTGCAAGGTGTTCCCCGTGTTCTTGTTCGTTCTTGGAATAAATGAGAGTAAAGTCAATGAAGACTATCACGGATTTATCCAGGTAGGGTCTGCACATACGGTTCATAAGATCCATGAAAATTGTTGGTGCATTGGTCAACCCAAATGGCATAACCTGAAATTCGTAATGACCGTAACGGGTTCTGAAAGCTGTTTTTGGAATATCTTCCTCCCTGACCCTTAATTGATGGTATCCAGATCTCAGGTCGATCTTGGAATACACACTTGACCCTTGCAGTTGGTCATATAGGTCGTCAATGCTAGGAAGTGGGTAACAATTCTTCACCGTTAACTTATTCAGTTCTCTGTAGTCGATGCACATCCGGAAAGAACCATCTTTCTTTTTGACAAATAAAATAGGATCTCCCCACGGCGAGGAACAGGGTCGGGTGAATCCTTTCTCAGATAATTCCTGAAGTTGTTCAGCTAGCTCTTTCATTTCTGATGGTACCAACCGGTATGGAGCTTTAGCCACAGGTGCAGCTCTGTGAAGGCCTACTTATTCTAAGGATTTGGTAAATGGATGGATTAGATCTATGGATTTGGTGGAAGAGATGGGGAAGATGGAGGATTAGGTGTAGAGAGAGAAAGGAGAGGGAAGAAAAGTAGAGAGAGAAAGTGATTAGATAAATGATTAGTGATGTCAATGAATGAAAAAAACCCCCTCCTAACATGCTAGGAGGGGTATATATATAGCCCACCCTACATGTGGGCTATATGGACTATACTTAACTAAGTGGATCACGAGCCCATTACATAATTATCGTTGGAGCGACCGATCCTTCACAAATACGTAAAACGTATTTCCAACAATCTCCCCCTAAGGGAGGTCGCTCCAAGTTACAAAGTTCTAAATATACTATGGCTCGTGATCTATGCTAATAATGATGTGACCGAGACTTTCTTTGGGAAAACACATTTCCAACAATCTCCCCCTAAGGGAGGTCACACCATTTTACAAAATCTTAAACCTAGCATCTATGCTTGAGTCTTCGATCTTGTTCTTGTGAATATGCTTGATGTGATCTTTGACTTTAGTCTTGAGCATGTTTCCTTGCCTTGACCTTGTGCATGCATCACTTGTGAAATTTGCCTCTTCGTGACTTCATGTTCCACATACTTATACCTTTAAATTCTTGAAAGCTTCAGAGTTTGATACAGCGGAAGACTTGACCTTCAGACTTTCTTGAATTTGTTGAAGTACTAAGTGTATGTAGTATAAGCATGTGGTAACGACTTCTTCTGGATTATACACCGCAATGCCACCTTTTTGTTACGCTGCATAAGACAGTTAGCAACAAACCATATACACGGATGAAATGGCCTTGAACATTTCATTCTAATTCGGTAGCATTTTACCTCCGGTCGGTGAAGACCGTTGGACGATATTAGATATCGTACCCGTGACGGATAGTTTCAATTAAGTAACTTCCTGACAGGATTTCGCGGGTAAACCCGTTCTCTTTACTCGACCGTCCAAAGCTGACTGCGAACGTAAAGAGTGAATCATTTGGATAATATTATCCGCATGATTTGAAGCCGTCAATTCATGTTCCTGGAACAAGTGAAGTTCAATTAAGAACCGCACCATCGTTGCTTTCCAGTTGTCACTAGCTTGATTCATAAAGAATCTTGCAAGTTACCTACCAAGTGCTGTTTGATGTTAACACTAGAAGGATTTCCACTCGTCACTGTGATCAATAAAGAGTCACTCTGAATGTTCTGGCAAGATCATATGATAATGCGTAGAGGCCTGGAACGTGTTTAAATTCATTTAAGAATTAAACCACTGTTGCTTTCCAGTTATCACAAGTTTGATTCATAAAGAATCGCACAAGTCACCTACCATGAGCTTTTTGATATTCGCTCAAGAAGGATTTCCATCTTCATTGTAAATACTTTCGTATTACTCGGATGTTCAGGCAAGATCATGAAGATTTTGCGTAGGACTCTTAAGATCTTTCTTACTTTTCACATTGTGTGAAGAAGCAAGTGAATATGAAAGTGTGTCCTAATGAGATATTTGATGATCTCAAATGGCTCTAGACTCGATCGTGCATTTTGGATTTTAGTGATCGGAGGCTGGAGAGGAGTGCCACCTTTTCAATACCAATTTATTCGGAGTGAATAAACCAGTAGATAATGTGTTGATCTCCGTGTGATTAAAACAAATACCTTTTGAGAGATATTTGAGTTAGCTGGGAAGGGTTGTGCATTGCATCACTGGGTCCATGATGTCTTTCTTCAATATCAAGAATCATTAAAAATGATCTCAATAGCATATGAATTGACCCGGTTTCTGCCTAAGGTTGTAAGGAGGGCTTCTTTCTTTACACCCTTTATCTTTACATTTCTTTTTCATTCTTCAACCCCTTCAATGCTTACCAATACGTCATCACTAGCACCTTGTTGTGATTGTTCCAGTGCTAACTTAAGTACTTGGTCGGCATTCAGCTACATTCACAATCTTTCTCCATCTTTCCTAAGGACTACTATTTCTAGCTATGGAATGTCCTTGGGAAGATTCCTCCGGTTCTAGAGAAATCATTGGACTTTAACCTATCCTACCATCCTTATGTCACCACAATCTTCATCGTCGTGAAAAGAGATGTTTTGGGTAAGTGTGTGTCACCATGAAATCTATTTTGAAGTGCAAATCCATTTTGCTCCCCCTTAACATATGCTACGATATTCGAAAACATTTCGCACATGTCGGGATGAGCTAACACGTTAAGTCAAACCATTTATGATTGATCATATCCCATATTAAATCACATTTTCTCCCCCATATTAAAAATATTAACCCAATCGATGTTTTTAATATCAATTGATTTAATAACATTTTAAGAAAATTTGGGAAGAAAAATGCAAATCCAATTATCTTCGTGATTTTAACAAGCTCCCCCTCAAATTAATGAGGGTGTACTTGAAACGTAAATTAAATACCTTTTAAACACAAGTGTAAGGTATTTATTACGTGCAAAGATCAGATATAATAATGAATTCACAAGATTAGCAATGTACGAGGTTGGACCTGAATAATGGAGAACAGCATATGAAAGAAGCACATGGTTCTTGTTCACGAATGTTGGTCACCTCGTCACGTCCCCGAGAAAATTAATTCTCGTTGTTGAGTCAAAGCTTTCCGGTGAAATGCTTGACTTGATTATGAAAAGCGGGTTGCTATCTGAAATAATAGCAAACCATGTTGAGCATGTTTTAAAAGTTTGAACTTCTGCTCGAACTTTATTTACAACCCCGTGTCATTATTGAATGACATTTCTAGGTTCGTAAATATTATCGATTCCAGAAGACATGCTCGTTTTATCAAAACGTTTTTGAACACACAATTTTGAAAGATTTAGAAAAATTGTGTTCAAAGTTTTGAAAAAACAATTACTTGAGCTTAAGATGTTGAATATCTTAAAAGCGAGCTCAAGTCCGAGAAGTTGTGAACTTCCCGTTGTTAAGGATAAGTTACCATCGGCGATAAACTTTCCTTTTATCTGAAGGACGAGTTCTAAGCTGACATTTACTTAGAAGTCGTGTTCATGAGCTTGAAAACTTTGACTGTTTTAACTGAAAGCTCATGACCGAGAAAGGTTAATTTCTCGTTACGAGGAAAAGTTCTCTTATTTAAAAGATACACTTTCCTTTCTGAGCTTAAAACTTCGAATGTTTTAATACAAGCTCATGACCGAGAAAATTGAATTTCTCGTTATGAGGATAAGTTCATCATTAATGATAAACTTTCCTTTATTTGAAGTTCGAGTTACAGTCTGACATTTAACTGTAAGTCATTGTGCATGAGCTTAAAAACTTGGAATGTTTTTGATATAAGCTCATGCCCGAGAAAAATTAATTTCTCGTTGTTAGGATAAGTTTATCATCGGCGATAAACTCTCCTTTTTTTTTTTGAAGCACGGGTTACCATCTGATATTTAATGATAAGCCTTTTACACAAGCTTAAAACCTTTGAATGGTTTTAGGGTAAGCTCGTGTCCAAGAAAAATTAATTTCTTGTTAAGAGGGTAAGTTATCGTTGCGTAGATAAACTTCCCTGTCTCTGAAGTCCGGGTCGTCGTCTGTCATTTAACGAGGAGCCATAATGCATGAGCTTAAAAAACTTGGAATGTTTTTGATATAAGCTCATGCCCGAGAAAAATGAATTTCTCGTTTTTAGGATAAGTTTATCATCGGCGATAAACTTTCCTTTCTTTGATGAGCGAGTTATAGTCTGTGATGTGACTATAAGTCCTTGTTTGCAGCTTAACCATGAATCCCCTGAGACATTTGTTTCTCTGATATCTGCTTCTTCAGCAACCAAACTCTAAGAGTGTCCTTAGTTGAACGGTACACAACGATTGGACCGCTTCGTTCTTTTGGAACATCAACTTTGGTACCTGCAATCTCGTTAGGAATTTGCATGCTTTGACGTGGGTTAGCAATATCAATTATAGAAGCACATGGGGGTTCACAGTTGGCTTTACTTGTTTCAGAGGCGACCTGAGTAGATGATTCACTAGTCTTGGCTGGCAAACGTTTCCTTTTATAGAAAACCTTAAGTTTAGGCGTAAGTGAAGTATCATCTTTATCAGTTTCCTCCCTAGTAGACTTAGTAGAATCAGAGACTATCCTAGTTAAAGGGCACTCGTTTCCTACAATAGTGAAAGTTCTACCAGTGGGGCGCCACATTTTACCAAAGGGTTTGATTTTAGCGACCCACTGGGATTTAAGTCTAGCACGGGAGTTCACCTCATTAAGCAATTTTTTGATACAAGCATCATGATTTGCCGTAAAGACACATTTTCTACATGTTTTACAAGTAGCATATTTAATGTCCGAGTAAGATCTAGAATCCCTAGACGATTGATTGATGCTCCTAGGATTGGACATGCTACGGTTAGCAGTGTTGGGTAAACTAGAAGGCATCTGACTAGGTTTGGAATTCCTATCTCTTACATGTGTCTTTTGCTTAGCTTCCCTAAGATCAGATTCATGGCAAACGTCATTTGAACTAGTTCTGGACGTGGTCTTGATATTTTTAGGGAAACTAGAGGCAATCATATGATTTGGTCTTGCTAAAGTTGGAGTGATCACATTGGGCCTAGTTGCTGGAGTGACATTTCTAGAAATATGACCCAAATCAACTTGGGAGGCAAACCGCGGTCTCGAGGATTGTGATCGCTCGGATCCAAATGCAGTAGGTTGTCTGACAGTCGGTTGTCTGACGAACTGATTTGTAGGCGGTTTCCCCAAGATTGATGGTTGTTCAAGCTTAGTGTCCACACTAGGTCCTCTATTTTTCCTTAACTCGTTTTTCAACGCGGCTATAGCAAAGACCTTTTCCTGTACTTGGGCTTTTAAATTCTCATTCTCTTTGAGCACGTTATCTTGGGATGCCAACTTAGATTCAAGCAGTTGAATTTGTTTCAAAAGATTATCCTTTTCAGCTTTAGAATCTAAAACAGTTTGATCCAATTTTCTTTCAAGAACAACGTTTGATTTTTCAAGTTTTTCAAAGTATGTTTCAAATTTGACCGTTTTCTTAGAAAATTCAAGTTTGGCATCCTCAAGATCTTTTGATTGCCGAGCTACGATCGTTTCGAGCTCTTTAATCTTGGAATCAGAATCAGTTAACGAGGCAGTTATAAAGCATTTATCATGATGAACTATAGCATTTTGAATAATCTCTCCCCCATTATGACTCACATCGGATGAATCAGAAGTGGTATTTCTATCACTCTTTTCCATCCCATGTTTGTCATAATTAGGTTTCGAATGCTCAATATGCGGTATGTCATCAACATATACATCATAATTAACATCACATTGTACCATGTTTGCAGGCTCTTCGTCATAAACGGGTAAGGTGTCATCAAGAGTGATCTCGTGAACAATCCCTGACGTACCACTGGTATCATGTTGTGCTCCTGATTCCGTGCTCTTGCCATCTTTAGGCTCCAATTTTTCAACCGTATGACAATTCTCCTCTTGCATCTGCGGCATTGATTCTTGCACTCCATTATCATACGTTTGCTGAAGTCGAGATCTTTCATAAATCGAAGACGAGACCGATGACATGAGTTTCAAAATCGCATCACGGAAAACTCGAAGTTCGGTATGTGTATCTCGAAGAAATGATTGGCAAATCATTGAACTTTCAGGCTTGATGATATTAAATTGGAGGAAAGGCGTGAGGTGTGTCACAAGAGCCTTATATGCAAGTGCCGATGCTGAGTGATTAAAGGTTTCATTGGTGAGTTGCTCTGCCAGTTGGGGTAAGATGGTAAAAATTGAGTCGATGAATATATGACGATCTTGTCCAAAGATTGTCACAAATTCGCTCCCTCCTTGAATCCCCGAAAGAGTGACAAGATGAGACTGGAGTAGTTGAAAGGAGGTGATGCCACTTTTCTTAACTTCGTTTTGCCGTAAATATAACTCTCCCTTTTGACATGTCGAATCGAACGAATCCATTAAAGATCGATTAAAACGAAAGACCCGTAAATAATACTGAAAATTCCTCGATGGATGGTATAAATGAAGCTCGTCACTTTGACTCGTCACGTCTGTCTTTAAATCCGGCCACAAAACTTTTAACCCGTCACTATAACTCGTCACGATAACCCGTCAAAAATTTTCACGATAACTTCGAAAATACCCGCTTCGACACGATTTGCCAAAAAATTAATAAACAAAATGTTAAAAATATAAAAGTGACAAAATAAAAAATAGAAAAGTGACAAAAGTACAAAAAGATAAAATGTGATAATTTTGAAAATGTGATATTTGAAAATAAAAAGGATTAATTTGACTAAAAAAATAAAAAGTAAATGTGATTTAGAAAAATAGTTTTGGAAAGAAACAGTCAAACAGAATAAATAATAAAAAAATGCGTGACTCTTGTTAACTCCGTCTGGTTACACACGTGGCCCAAAGCAAATAGATATTACTTCTTTGGTTTCTCCGTCAACCAAGACACGTGGACCAATACCATAAAACCACCGCCCCACTTTCCTCTTCTTGTTTACTCCGCCAGTCAACCCTAATATATCTCTCTCCTCAAACAACTATCACACAATACATTTAACCTATCTCTCTCTCACAGATAACTCCTCCACTCATCCGCCCCCCATAACATAGCAAAATCCCAGACGCAGCCTCTATTTTCTTTATCTTCACCGATTCACCTAAATCCACTCAATCACAATCTTCAATTATCAATCAAACAAGAAGAAACAGAGGGTTTTTCTGGCTTCAAGATCCAATAAAGGGTCTCGGGTAGGTTTGTAATTGTGCATGTGTTTGAGTCTGTCTTCTATCTTCTGTAGTGTCCTTCTATGTGTTTGGTGTCGGTTTGTCGAGAGTGTGAGGGTTTGAGTGTTGTTCGAGTCTTGATAAAAAAAAATGGAGTCTGTTTTGGTTGTGATTCGAGAGTGTTATTGTGACGAGGGTGTTGGATTGAGGTCTGTTTGGTGAGGTTGAGATAATCTGAGAGTGATGTGCAAGGGTCAAGGATGGGTCGAGGATGGTGAGAGTCGGGGGAGTGTGGGTCTGTGTGAGATGTGAGACGAGGGTGGGTAAATGAGTCACTGTTTTGGGTCTGTTCGAGGTGATGGTGTGTCGAGTCGAGAGGTGTTGGTGAGGGGAGGGTGTGTCGAGGGTGGGTCTGATGGTGAGGTGTGTGTTTGTGTTTGTGTGAATCGGTTCGAGAGTGAGTGTCGAGTCTTTCGAGAGGTGTGAGAGACTTGGTTTCTGTTTTAGTCGGTTCGAGGGAGTTTTTGAGGGGCTGAATTGGGTGAAAGGTGAGACGAGGGATTAAGTTGTTGGTTTGTCGAGAGGTTTTTGTTTGGGGTGAGGGGTTCGAGTGGGTTGTGATGGTTGTCAGAGTTGAGTCGAGGGTGGGGGGTCTGTTTTGGATTAGAATCGGTTTGGTTTAGAGTCTGTTTGGTTTAGGGGGAGTCAGAAAAAGAGTCTGTTGATTTTGGATTTGAGAGTCCGAGTCTTGGTTTAAAGTGGGAGTCTGTCGAGAGGTGTGGGTTTGAGTCTATGCGGAACTTTTTTCCCTAGTCGGAACTTTTGACCATTCGGAAAACTTTGTCCATTCGGAAAGTTTTGACCATGCGGAAAGTTTTGACCATTCGGAAAGTTTGGTCTATTCGGAAGTTTTTCTTATTCGGAAGATTTTCCTATTCGGAAAGTTTTGACTATGCGGAACTTTGTCTATGCGGAACTTTGTCTATGCGGAACTTTTGTGTCATGCGGAACTTTGTGTCATGCGGAACTTTGTGTCATGCGGAACTTTTTGTCAATTCGGAAAAAATGTGTCTATTCGGAAAATAACGACCATTCGGAAAAACTGAAATCAGACCACGGGATGGATCAAACCTGACTGATGACACTTGACAGATTTGGACTAAAAATTTTGGATCAAAAACTGATAACTATGGACTGATGACATTTGACAAATTTTGGACTGAGTGGACAATTTTTGGACAATAGACAGATTTGGACAATAGACAGATTTGATAGACTTGATTATTAAAAAAATTTAATAAAAAATAGATGATTTAAAAATTGATAAACCTGATAAAACTGATAAAAAAATAAAAAAAAAAATTGATAAAAAAACCTACGTAACAAAATAACACTGATAAAAAATAAAAAATTGATAAAAAATTTATAAAAAATTGATAAAAAGTTGATAGAATGATGAAAAAATTGATAAAAAATTAGAAAAGAAAGGATTTTTACCACCAAATCAAAAGATAAAAAGATGCAAATCCTAAGATTCAACCATGGCTCTGATACCAATTGAAGGCCTACTTATTCTAAGGATTTGGTAAATGGATGGATTAGATCTATGGATTTGGTGGAAGAGATGGGGAAGATGGAGGATTAGGTGTAGAGAGAGAAAGGAGAGGGAAGAAAAGTAGAGAGAGAAAGTGATTAGATAAATGATTAGTGATGTCAATGAATGAAAAAAACCCCCTCCTAACATGCTAGGAGGGGTATATATATAGCCCACCCTACATGTGGGCTATATGGACTATACTTAACTAAGTGGATCACGAGCCCATTACATAATTATCGTTGGAGCGACCGATCCTTCACAAATACGTAAAACGTATTTCCAACAATCTCCCCCTAAGGGAGGTCGCTCCAAGTTACAAAGTTCTAAATATACTATGGCTCGTGATCTATGCTAATAATGATGTGACCGAGACTTTCTTTGGGAAAACACATTTCCAACAAATCAATTTGAAATTCCACTTGTAGGGTTGGTCGTAAGCCTGGCAACTCATCAGGAAAGACCTCAGGAAAATCTTGGACGATAGGTACATCCTTGATTTGTTTCTTCTCGGGTTTGTCTTCTTCATCTATTTGGGAAATATGAGCCAAGAAGATAGGACATCCTCTCAACAAATATTTCTGAGATTTAGTACAAGAGATAACACTAAGTCTAGTGTCAGTAAGGTCGGTGTTACCGTCTCCTCGAATGATCAAGGTTTCGTTTCCCCACGGAATACGGACTATTTTTTCATCACAAACAATGACTGTGTGGTATCTTTTCAACCAGTCCATGCCAATAATAACGTCAAAACTACCAAGTTTTATGGGGATAAGGTCAATGTTGAAGGGATGTTTAGAAAGATTTAAGGTACAACCTCTAATGATAATGTCAGCTTCTACAGTTTTACCGTCAGCTAATTCTACGGAGTGGCGATGATCTAGAATTGATGGGACGACTTCTAATACATTGCTAAATTCAGTGGATATAAAACTTCGGTCTGCTCCAGTATCAAACAAAACATATGCATAACGATTATCCTTTTACCACTTAATTATAATAATAACCAAGCCAAAACGTGTATTTTATGTCGTAAATGTCGGAATTATGTGTGGTTTGTGTTTTTGTTGTGATTTAGGATCAAAATGTGAAAAGGGAAGAAAACATGGGCTTTCAAGGGCTTTTATCGAAGAAAAAGACAAAAGATAAAGTCAAAAGATCAAAAGTGCAAAAATAACGGAAGTCCAAGGCCTATTCTGAAGATTTATCGAAGAACAAGTCTAAAGACGGAAGTTTAATAAAGCCGAAGAACTCAAGTCTAAATTAATGAAGAAATTATAAGACAAGTTCAAATAATCCATAGACAAAGTCGAAAAAGTCGAAGAATTTAGAAGACGAAAAGATGTTGGAAATTCACTTTATGTGACGACATTTAAGAATTCCCATTAGTTATCATAGTCACACACGCAAAGACTAGACTAGGTACAATGTATAGTTTAAGGGGCGTGTGTGACTATATATACCCCTCTTAGGATTCTAAGGAGGGGTGTTGCTTGTGTCTCATTTGTGTTTTCATTTTGTAAATACACTTTTCTTAATCTTTCACACACAACCTCTCTTCTCTCTCTCAACAATAGCTACCACCATCTTCCACCACCCACCTAGACCACCGGATTAGCTTATTAGCAAATACACAATTGGCATCAGAGCCATGGTTCAATCTTTGGATCGTTTGTTCTTTGTGTTATTATTTTGGTGGTCTAAAAAAATTTTTTTGGGTCCGATGTGTTAATCTTATTGTCATGTCTTGTTTTTTTTTGTTTGTTTGTTTTGTCACGTCTTGGTACTTATCATATTTATCCATTATCAATGTCTTATGTTTATCACGTCTTGTTACTTATCAGATTATAAACAGTTTCCATGTTTATCATCTCTTGTCTTATCCATTATCACTGTCTCATGTTTTTGTGTTTCGTATCTGTCCAAACAGTCCAATTTTTTTCCCGGTCAAAAGTCAAGCCTGCATCTTTTCTTGTATATGGTATTACATTTTCTAGTATAACAGTTTCAAAAGATGCATGATCCCAAAATATCGGAAATAGTACAGATAAGATGCGAGATGCTCATTCAGATTGGAATATCGCGATCGCAAAACCAATGGTTTCTACATCGCGATCGAATATTCCGATGGTACTCATTCGGTGCATTCCGATGGAACACATTCCTACGGATGCATTCCGACGGATGCATTCCGACGGATGCACTCTGACGGATGCATTCCGACAGATGCATTCTAACGGATGCATTCCGACGGGGTGTTGAGTAGACATTCCGATGGACTCACTGTTTTTAAAACATTGTGATGCAAGTTTAAACATTGCGATGGGTTTAAATGTTGACTTTGCGATGGTTTTTAGAGATCATTCCGATGGCTGTTCAAAACCATTGCGATGATTTTTTTTACCTTTAAAGAAATTGTGACAAGTTTTAACACAAACAGTATGTATGTTTATAAAAACAGACAGAGATCAAGAGTTGACCAGAATAAGAAACAACAGTTCACATCCAACCTTTTAACTCCCAATCAACACCATCACTAACCTAAAGCCCATCGTCTCCTAATCCCCATCGTATCTATAACCACAACATAACATAAGTCAATGAATCTAGACTCGAACAGAAAACTTGATCTCAGATTCTTTGTTTTTGTGTTACATAAGTTAGTTAAGACCTTTGATATATCTAAAAACACAAAACTAAAACATCATCATAGATCTGTGAAGGTTAAAAACCTTGTTTGTTATTCGATTTTAATGAAGATCTATAACATGCATGTCATAATCTTTCATTCAATCGATTTCAAATCACAATTTAGAGTGGTTCAGCATAGATATGTATGTAGATGGTTCTACACATATCGCTTTTATTTGAATCCTAAAGAAAACAATTAACAACATTGTTATTGTTCTTCTTAGATTCGTTTAAACAAAAATCAAACATAAACCGACATGCAACAATTAAACCTACCCGAGATCTCTCTTAATGATCTTGAAGCTATCACCATTGTATCTTCATTCGATTAGGATTTCTAGGGGTTATGAGATTCGAATGATCTAAATTTAATTCGGTTTGGTTTCGAAAGGAATGATATTGAGATGGACTCATCTCTCTAGTTAGTTGTTTGGTGGGAGCTGGTGAGATTAGATGGAATGATGGAGGACGGATTAAACGAAGGGGATGCGATGAGTATTTGGGGGCGGATATTACTAGGATAGGGGATGAGATGGTATGAGAGAGAGAATTTTTTTTGTGACTGCGTTTTTCTAAAGAGTGATTAGGGAAAAGTTATGAGAGTAAAATTAGGGGTTGTGGGAGTTATATCCCAATTGATGGACCGGGTATTTTAACAATGATATGGGCCATGGACTCGATTTTTTTACAATGCAATGATTAGGGCCTTGCATTTGATTTGGGCCGTGTGATTTTATTTATATACACACAATTTTTTTAAAAACAAATTTGTATTTTTTTATAAATTTGGTGTGTATTAACTTATACTTCGGTCATCATCGGGACGAGACAAAAAGTGACGTGACATAGTGACGAGACAAAACTGATGAGACAAAGTGACAAAAAGACGTGACTAAATGACGAAATTTTATTTTGATGAGACCAAGAAAAAATGGGCGATTTTTTAGTGACTACAGATTTTTTTTGGATCGGGTATTAATTATTTGAAGACGGAGACGAATTTCTTCGAAGGCGTGTACTTATTTTATCCTTGAACAGATAACTTGCTCGTGCTTAATCATAGAATGAAGACTTGTTTATCTAGTTTCCGGGTTCGGGGTGGTTGGTTGATGACTTGGATAACTATCACTTCAAGGGGTTACATTGTTGTACTCAGTGTCACGCGCTTAGTCGACGTGGATAATTTCAAGAGGTGTTGTGCTTATAGACTTCTTTAGTGATGCATTGGGCACTTAGAGATTTCTTCACCGTTCCTCATTCAACAATAGTGCAAGCTTAAGTCACAAGATCAAAGGATTTTTATTCAGCTTCATGTTTGATATATCTGGTTCATTCTATTAGTGGTCACTTCAAATTGCTTACAAGTGGGTTGGTAAAGATGTCCATGGAGAGTTTATGAGTAGAGATTTTCGATCAACAGCTTATTCTCACCGAATATAAATAAGCTTATTTATTATTCTCTCGAGATTTTCAGGTTCATGTGCTTACGGTTTATTGATGGTTCCGAGTTTCGAAACCATCAAGGGGGAAGAAGAAGACACATTGAACGCACAACGAGTACACGTGATGAACTTCATACCTTCTTTTGATTTGAAGACATTCCAGGATGACATTTGTCATAGCCGCAGAGAAAATCAGTGTTTTAACTCGTGGCGTTATCAATCTCTAAACGATACACTACTGATTAGATGTTTAATTGTTTGGTTGTTGCAATTATTCATCATCATTATCCTATATGCATTCCCGGGACTTAATTGACTCTGGTGCATCTCCGGAAGAAGATATGTGCATTTTCGGGACTTAATTGACTCTGGTGTTACGATGTCAACTTCATGAATGGGATAAAGTGTCTACTTCAGTATTTGAGCTTCATACTCGGGATTTATTTACTTTCTTCAACTATGTGGGGGAAGAAATGTCTTGATTCTTTCTAGTATGCATAACTTGATTTCTCAGGGGGAAGAAAAATTCAGAAGAATTATTCAAGCGTGAGAAGAGAAGTTGTTGATCCACTTGGTGTGCCCCAAACTTCCAATCCCTCTTAGCAACGTTATCATGTTATATGATGGGATTTGCTTGTTAGATTCCGTTGTGCGCTTAATCATTCTAAGCTTTATTGAAAGCTTTGAAGTTGCTTACGAGGATTGTCGGTTTAGGGGGAAGCTATTTAAAAGCTTCTACATCAAGTTTATGTGGCATGATTTAGAGGGAAGTTAATTCAGAAGCTTCTCCTTAACCAGAAGTGTATGGGTTACTTAGCTCGTGTCGTTACAGTATTTCTACTACAAGTTACTTTAAAGATGAGTCGTTTTGAAGTCAAAGGCCTCAGAAGACATCATCAGCATTGGACGCGTCATGAAAGCTCTTGTTCTTAATCATTATGTACTTGTTAGGAAAAATATTTTAAGGAATTCTACATGTCGTCCCATGGGGGAAGATTGTTGGAAATTCACTTTATGTGACGACATTTAAGAATTCCATTAGTTATCATAGTCACACACGCTTAGACTAGACTAGGTACAATGTATAGTTTAAGGGGCGTGTGTGACTATATATACCCCTCCTAGGCTTCCAAGGAGGGGTGTTGCTTGTGTCTCATTTGTGTTTTCATTTTGTAAATACACTTTTCTTAATCTTTCACACACAACCTCTCTTCTCTCTCTCAACAATGGCTACCACCATCTTCCACCACCCACCTAGACCACCGGATTAGCTTATTAGCAAATCCACAAAAGACGAGAAAGAAAGAAAGAAGGAAGCAACACATGCTTAACCTCCCTAATCACTATAAATACCCTCCTAATCTCACATTAGGAGGTGTTGGCTATTTTGACAAACTAGTCTTCCATTTTAACTACTTGCACTTTTCTTAATGTTATTTACTTAATTGCACCTTTAATTTCTTGTCTTGCACCTTAAATTTGTAAGCTTTTAATTCTTGTTTTTACTTTAATTGTTGAATCTTAATTTTAATCAAGTTTTTAATTAATCTCTCATTCTACCTTTCTTATTCTTGATTTAATCTTTATGCTTATGTGCTTATTGTCATGATTATTTGATTATTTTTCATGTTTTATGTTTATGATTGTGTTAGCTTATTGATTTTATAGATTATTGTGTTTCTCGTAAATTTGATTAAGTGATTCTTAGTTAACTTTTATAAAAAGTTGATTTTAAATATTTTTATTATTTAGTGTTTTTGAAAGTTTTTAAATTTTGGCTTATTAGCTTTTCTTAAATTTGATTTGGTAAAAGTTTTAGTTAAGTGCTTAATTGGTTTTAGCTTAATTTTAGTTTTTAGCTTATTTGCACTTTTGTTATCCGGGTTTCCCTTAAAACCCTTTTATTCCGTATAAGCCTCAAGTCCAACTTTCCGAATAGTACTTCAAAGTCGAATTCCGGATAAGCAAGAGGATTCACATTCCGGATAAGCACACGAAGCAGGATTCCGGAGAAGGATATTAAGGCAGATTCCGGATAAAGGATTTTTGGATCTTTCCGGATAGGTAGCCTCATCAGATTCCGGATAAGCTGAAGCTGAGTATTCCGGATAAGCAACTTGATATGGATTCCGGATAAAGGGTGTTGTGTTCATTCCGGATAAGGACCCGAAAATCATTCTGGATAGTGTTCACATCTTCATATTCCGGATAAGCCATCATATTTCAGATTCCGGATAAGGAACCGAAGTTATTTCGGATAAGGAGGTTTTGATTATTCTGGATATCGGTCTTTAGTGGGTATTCCGGATAAGGATCCGGAAACATTCGGGATAGCCACGAGCAGGTTATTCCGGATAACGATTGGGAGTAGATTCAGGATAAGGGTGACAGCCTTATTCTGGATAAGCTGTACTTTGTTGGGTATTCCGGATAGTGAAAGTATTTTGGATCCCGGCTTAGGTTCTGTTTACTTTTTTTTTATTTTTAAGGATTTATTTTCCCGTCATTTTTCTTATATGTTATTTTAATTGTCTTTCTTTATTTTAAATTTCAAGTTTACATTTTTAGTAAATTGTCAAATTTACTTTTCGTCGAGCTTTAATTTTTGTCATTAAATTTATTTACTTTTAAAAGTTTTTAATATTGCACCATTTACTTTTTAATTAGTTTTTAGTTTTAATTACCGTCATTTACTCTAAAGTTTTGCAATTTAATTATACTACAACGACAAATATTCTTTTTCACCAAAAGACGACTGAGTCGCACTTAAACCAGTAATCAATTCGAAAAGATCGGACGATAACTTTTAACCCTAGCAAGATCATACTTTCAAATGGCGCTGCTGCCGGCTCTTTTCGTAAAGATTAACGGTTTTCTGTGAGAGACGCGTTGAATTTTGGGATCCGTTCACTCGTGAACGTTATTTTTCTTGCTTAAAAATTTTCAAAAAATCCATAAAAATTAAAAATTTTCAAAAATCCAAAAATATTTTTATTTTTATTTTTACACGTACATATATATTCTCTATTTCTTTGGTATCTTTTTCTTTTGCTTTTGCAGGTGTATGCGTACTAGATCTTCAACTTATTCAGAGCCCGAGACTCGTGAAGATTTAGATATGGCTGGTGTGAACAACAATAATAACCCACCGCACCTCAACAATAACAACAACAATGTTCTTGCACCACCCGATCTTCGAACGATGGAGGAGCTTTGTCAACCAACGATGAATGGACAAGGAGGACCGATTCCGCCGATGCAAACCACGGCTCTAGAGTTTTCGTTGAAGCATCACATGATCCAACAAGTTCAAAATACTTGTCCATTTCGCGGATTGCCGGATGATGATGCCAACTGTAAAACCCGCATGCTTTTACCATGAATAGTGTCCTTAAGATCGTACGTCCTAGATTAAAACTTACCCTATTTAGTATTGATCACATTCATGTGCTAATAATCAAGCAAGTGCATACGTGTATGACATGATAAATATCGATTACGTACAAACTCATGATAAACAGTTAATAGATATTTCACGTGAACATAATTAAATCATGATCACCATTTTAAAACACGAACTAAAATAATTACGTAAGTACTTAATTACGAGTGTAAATAATACGATAAACTACATGATAAAATAAACAGGAACACTTTAAACACGAACACGTTTAACCACGAACGAACACGAAACATCGGGACACGAAAAAAGGTACGGGTACCCCATGTGGGGACCCATACCCACGGCACACATAACCAAATGGGCTAAGCCCATTGACTTTTTACATGAAAGGGGGGGTTATGGTAAATATTCATTTCATTTCCACATTTCAAGAAAGATATTCATTTAACCTAAAAAGTTTTCTCTCCTCCTCCTTGGTTCCTCTTTGTGCCGCCACCTTTAACACCTCCATAGGAGGGTGTTGGTTGATTTTGATCTTGAAAACCATTGCTATAAACCGTGTTTGTTCATCATCTTCCAAGCTACGTATTGGTATATCTTTTCTAAACCTTTCTTTTCATTTCTTTAATCTTTGATTATTCTCATGAACATGTTGTAATTATTTTTGTTAAAACATAATAATTAAACATAGATCTAACATGTTTTGGTATTAATTAAAATCAAAAGACGTTATAGGGGTGTTTGTTTTTGGCCGCATGGTACAACCGACCCCGAGGGGGGTTCGGTTTGTTTTTAGCCGACCACCACCAAGACCCTTTTCGTCTTGGTTGGTGCGTGTGGGACCCACGACAACAAGGGGACACGAGTACCCCGAATTGGTTCGGGGTACGGTGTCGAGTTCATGCCCGATTCATGGTTCGTTGGTTATATCATGATTTATGCTACATGTTAATATTATAAATTATGAACTTAGGATATAAATTAATTAATAACATGAGATATTAATTAAACCATGACTTAGGTTATTTTTAATTATTAATTTAGCATGATATTAATTTAACCTAAGGATTTTTATGTTATAAGTTATAATTAATTAGTTATTTAAAACATGCTTATAATTAATTAATTTAGACATGACTTAGGTTATATTATTAATACATATTAATATACATTTTAACCTAAGTAATTTATTCCATTTTAATTAAAACATGTTATACTTTAATTAAAATGCTTAACCTATAGTTTAATTAAAATGCATGAAATAATAATTAAACTATACACTATATCATATGACTTAAGAAATAAGCTTATAAACACTTAGACTTATATTTTAGCTTATGCAACCATCTTAATTCTAATTATGGAAACTTTTATTTATAGAAACTTAATTAAATAAGGCAACTAATCTATTAATGGAAACCTTCTATATATGGAAACTTATTTAATTAAGGCAGCTGATCTATTTTTAGAAACTAATTTATTTTAAGCAGTGAATTCTATTTTTGGAAACTTTCTGTTTTTGGAAACTTTCTATTTTTGGAAACTTTCTATTTTTGGTAACTTTCTATTTTTGGAAACTTTCTATTTTTGGAAACTTTTTATTTTTGGAAACTTTCTATTTTTGGAAACCTGCTATTTTTGGAAAGTTACTTATTATTACACAGTAAGTATAATAATACATGAATTACCAGTAATACTTTATCAGATTAATCAGAGTACAAGTTAAACACAGATAGGGCTTTAAACAGTAAACCATGACCTAAAACATACAAAGTAACCTAAGATGAGACATAAAACCCAGTACGTAATCAGTGATTCGATACTTATACACGTGCGTATTCATGTAGCATTAGTGATTCAGAAGTAGGAGTCTCTCTTCCGTTCATTCACTGGACTTGAGGTACGGATTCCCGTCCTTTCAGTATGGACATTCTTTCCTTATTAGGATTTCCCCGTATGCAGCCAATTGTTTTCCCAGTATTTGTTTTATATGTTTTTTAATGGCTTATGTTTAATTAGAATACCTAAAGCCATATACATGCATGACCAAGGTTTCACCTAGTTATGGAGGTACCATAACCATAACACTAGAGGCACTGGTGTTATGACTTCACCATGGCGGAGTGATTGCTCGTGGCGTCCCGTCAGCTTTTGGCCATATTATCATATTTATCATGTGGGGCGTATGGGTGCATCCTAGTTACATGTTTCAGTCAGGATTTCATGGTGAATGTGGTGTGTGCCTTGCATCCTTCACAAGGAGCTGATCCCTCCTACCCAGAACCAGTATATTAAATTAGAGGCAGCCCCTCTAATTTGCATGATGAGGTCACCCCTCCAAGTATTCATGCACGGTGGATTTTCATGACTTATATTGGCTAATGGTAAAATATGTTAAACAGTTTTCATAAGATAAACATAAGGCTTTTCAAACTATAAAACCAGTTTTATGAACATGTTCCAGGTTTTCCAGGACTTATACATTTCCGCTGCTATTAAGTCTTTATTATGCTTAGTCATTCATACTATGTCTATATCCGTGCACTGAGCATTTTGCTCAGCCGTTACTTTCCTTTCCATGTCCCAAAACGGCAGGTACCCTAGGGAAGACTCGAGCATTTGGAGGACGTGCATAGGATGGAAGCTGCTAGAGACTTCTTTTCCTTCTTGCCCTCATATACTTATGCTTGTTTAGTTTTTTTCATTCATTTCTTTTGCTTTATTATGTTTTGGGCTTATGTTGGGAACCGATGTTTGATTCTGGTTATCCCTATGGTCATGTAATGTTTTAGACATTTATCCTTGTATGCTTTGATGACACACCATAATTACGCGTGACATTCCATTATCAAAATAGGGTGTTACAATTATGGTATCAGAGCCCAAGGCTTCGACCTGTAGGCTCTAAAACTTGACCTGTGACTAGTGGGTAGTCACCAGGAGCTTCCTAAGTCAACGCTTGTTATTCCACGTATTGATATTTTCAGCGCATTGTTGTTTTAACCATGATATTTTCAGCACCTTGAGGTTTTAACCTTGACGTTTTCATCGATATTGTTTTACTAATATGGATGGACAACCGTCATTCATATTTAGTTATGTGTCATTGTTTCATGCATAATGTTCCTCGTGAACTGTGGCTATGTGGACTGAACCCCAGTAGTTCATAATTAGTCACATAAATTTTGTTTTTTTCTGATAATTTTTGACAGATAAGTTTCATTTATTCATGTTTCATGTATCATAGTTGCAGGGATTATGACTATGTAATGGTTGGTACAGGACTGGCCCTATTTAGTCGCATGTGCTCTTATCGAAACTTTTAACTTTGGGACCGACCCATAGGCGTCCCCTCGCCATGTCTTTTGTTTTGGAACCGACCCATAGGCGTTCCCTCGCACATATAAAGGTTTTATAAACTACATTACGCATTCATGCACTGTTTTTCATGCATAAAATTTTTCTCATGATTTAAATTGGCATAAATTTTTTTTTTCATGTCCCCTCATAAGTTATTATGTTTTTATGCCAAGTATGTTTTCATACTGTCATGTTTAACTTCAGTTTCATGCTGATTATGTTATACACTTCTTCGTGATAGATGGTTTCATGTTTCTTCATGATAATTCCGTCTTCATGTTGATTATGTTTTACGCCTCTTTTGTCATTTACGTTGTTCCGCAAGACATTGTTGGATTTCATTGAATTCTGCTTTCATGATTGTCATGGTTGGTTTTCATTGATCATGCTGTCAGGCAAATCATCGTTGAATTTTGTGTAACCACACTTTAGCGTTTCTCTATGCAACCAGAATGATGTCTATGCTAATACTGCCAGGTTATCATGGTGGTTTTCCTAACTGTTTAACCGATATACTTTCCTTAAATCATGATAAATGATCGACCCCATACCGATCATTTCATGTGTATTCCACGTGTACTCTACGTACCGTATTCCATGTATATTACATGTACCTAAATCCATGTGTATTTCATTTGTAATACTTCGCGAATATTCGCTAGTCGATTCTGAATCATCTCAGGCGTATTCTCAATTGCTGATATTCTACTAGATTGCTGATGCCGCT
The DNA here is from genome assembly GCA_025667525.1 of Glebionis coronaria. Lineage (NCBI taxonomy): Eukaryota > Viridiplantae > Streptophyta > Magnoliopsida > Asterales > Asteraceae > Glebionis > Glebionis coronaria. The sequence goes on from CM046875.1 coordinate 101,255,348, forward strand.
CATAACTTGGAGATGTTACTAAAGGTTGATGCTGCTGACGTTCGGAGACGCTACGAGATGCGGATGTTGTTCACAACCTGGAGATCCTACAAGACGAAGACAAAGGCGTTAGATCGAAGCGGTCGGACGAGATGATGCTTCACCACCGGAGGATTTCCATCACAATCCATGTTCTTACCTTATCATATGTCATAAGCCTTTCAGTTGTCTTTTCAGTCACATGAGTGAGAACCGGTACCAGCCGGTCACTCAACTGAATAGTTACATGAATTACAGTCATGAAAATGACAGTCATGGAACTAATAGACAAGGCAATAGTAACCATTACTTTGACTGCAACCATCCTGGTAATCACCATAGAACACGGTCACAGACATGATCGGGTATTACAAGGGCTAGCGTACAAATCAATTCGCCAATTTTGGCATACATAACCTAGTATTGTAGTTCTATTTGCTTCACATCTCGAGACACGTGTCAAGACATCAGTCAAGACACATGTCTCACGTATACTTTTGAAGACACATGTCAAGACACCAGTCAAGACATATGTCATGCTTATACTTCCAAGACACGAGTCAAGACACATGACTCACGTCCAATGATGGAACATTTCTAAGAAATTCAGGGTACCCTCACAGGGTATATACATTTTGTTGTGCCATGTATTAATCAGGCCACAAGAATTTCAGTACCATTACCGGCGTAACGTGAGAACTGTCACGTTGTTGATGACACTTTCACTTCTTTCACCATATTTCATACGATTCATGACCATGAAGGACGTCTTTCGTATTCTCCATGTATACGAAGATTTTCCTTCAGCTTAATGATGAGATCCAAGCTGCTAACGCATTTCCTCGGACAGACACGAGATGAATTTCATCCTAATTATGGACTAGGAACAGCACACCATGCTACGATTCATAATTATGTACAGTAATGTCCAGCCTCCTGAATACATTCAGCTTGATTTTCCATCAGGGAAAATCTGTACAAATTATCTACGCTTACAAGCAGGTTCGTTGTTAGCCATGGTCGCTAAAATTTTCTAGCTGTCAGTAAGACACGACTACTTAAGTCCTTTTACGCATAGCCAGTTGATTATTCCAAAATCTTCCTATACATTCCAGAAGAACCTACAAGGAGAAGAACGATACCATGAGATTATGTGTCGACTTCCGTCGACTTAAACAAATCACCATTCATGACCATTATTCTCCTCCACGTATTGACAACATGTCCAATCGACCTTATAGTGTTAATCACTTTTCCAAGATCGAATCCATGATTATGCTGCCAACAGTGACGAGTGAAAGAGCAGGACATGTACATGACTGCTATTCGTATACGACTCAGTCATGCTAGATTTATGATTTTGGATTAGTCTCATCAATGCTCCAACAGCATTATGGACTTAATAAATTGTGTTTCCATGAACTCCTAAACAAATTCATCAGCATTTTCATTGAGGATAACCTGATTTTATTTAAGCCTAGAGAACAACAGGAAGACCATATCTGCACTATGTTGCAAATTCTTGACAAGAGAAATTTTACCCTAGAAATTTTCCAATATCAATTCTGTTTGATTACAGTGACATGCTGTCACATGGGTTCCTACGGTTAATCTTACCATGACTCTGCTTATGCATAAAGGAGAGAACCCTACACTACATTAGGTGTTCTAGGAAATCCTACGCTAGGAGAAGTCTGATTCAAAGACTCGGAGTTTCACAACCTTCTATGTATCAAGTTTCTACGAAGCAGGATACAGCTACGTTCATATCTATGTACCTGACATACCAACAGGCTAAGATAGAACACCAACAAACTAGATGTTTTCCACCATCAGAAATTGTGATCAGAAAAGGGACAAGATCTCCATGAATTTTGGTTCCCAGATTACAGCAAACTCAGATGAAGCATGATGCTATCTGGGTCATGGTCAACAGTTTGATCAAGTCTGCCAAATCCTTGCATCCGCGAAGATTTAACAGTAGTAGACTTTATGATATTTCAGCCAAAGATCGTACGATCACTTGACCTCTTCCAGATATCAGATTAGATTTTCACTCATATTTAGATTCATTTTCTTACGATCATGCCTCCAGCCAATTTCATGATTTTCTTCAGCATTCACGTTCATGAACTATTCATGTTCATGATTGTATTCTAGCTTACGATGTAACTCCCTATTTCATTCCGATAAGTTATACGAACTTGGGAGACCAGACTTAAGTTCAATAATTTTCCATCTTCAGACAGACATTTCACGTCACACTTCGCGTCTTACCCATACCAGTTAACATTGTCATCTAAGTTATTCTACGTTCATGATATGTTCCCATATCATGGACCGCGATGTGTTTACTCATACTACACTCACCAGATTTTCACGTATTCCGTTCAAAAATTTTCACGTATTCCGTTCAAATTTTTCACGTACTACGTTTCATTATCTCTCGAGCATCGTTGCGAATTATTCGTTCAGTTAAATTGTTTTGCACAATAAGGTTTCGGTTACTCTTATACGTTAATTCTTATTCCCTCGATCAAATTCAGGGGATCCATCTTACGTTGATAACCAACAACTTGTTTCGGATTTTTTTCAAATCAAGGTCAGGAGGACCAAGATTTATCATACGTGGCAAGACCTTGAGAAGGAATTGTTCCAAGAGGGAAGCCGCTCGGAAACGAACAAGTTCATCCGGACTTCTTGTCCGCTTTCTCTTATCAACCAGATATGTCCTTTCAGTCATGTCACGTTCCATGTCTTTTCAAGACATGTCACGTTCCACGTTCTTTTGCCAGATCACCTGCACGTTCATTATCTCACATAACCTCTCAGTCTGATTCAGGTGTGTTCCGCTTCTAATTACGTTATCTATAATTCGGGGATGGATTATTCTTTTTAGGGGGGAAGAATTGTAAAACCCGCATGCTTTTACCATGAATAGTGTCCTTAAGATCGTACGTCCTAGATTAAAACTTACCCTATTTAGTATTGATCACATTCATGTGCTAATAATCAAGCAAGTGCATACGTGTATGACATGATAAGTATCGATTATGTAAAAACTCATGATAAACAGTTAATAGATATTTCACGTGAACATAATTAAATCATGATCGCCATTTTAAAACACGAACTAAAATAATTACGTAAGTACTTAATTACGAGTGTAAATAATACGATAAACTACATGATAAAATAAACAGGAACACTTTAAACACGAACACGTTTAACCACGAACGAACACGAAACATCGGGACACGAAAAAAGGTACGGGTACCCCATGTGGGTCCCCATACCCACGGCACACATAACCAAATGGGCTAAGCCCATTGACTTTTTACATGAAAGGGGGGGTTATGGTAAATATTCATTTCATTTCCACATTTCAAGAAAGATATTCATTTAACCTAAAAAGTTTTCTCTCCTCCTCCTTGGTTCCTCTTTGTGCCGCCACCTTTAACACCTCCATAGGAGGGTGTTGGTTGATTTTGATCTTGAAAACCATTGCTATAAACCGTGTTTGTTCATCATCTTCCAAGCTACGTATTGGTATATCTTTTCTAAACCTTTCTTTTCATTTCTTTAATCTTTGATTATTCTCATGAACATGTTGTAATTATTTTTGTTAAAACATAATAATTTAACATAGGTCTAACATGTTTTGGTATTAATTAAAATCAAAAGACGTTATAGGGGTGTTTGTTTTTTGCCGCATGGTACAACCGACCCCGAGGGGGGTTCGGTTTGTTTTTAGCCGACCACCACCAAGACCCTTTTGGTCTTGGTTGGTGCGTGTGGGACCCACGACAGCAAGGGGACACGAGTACCCCGAATTGGTTCGGGGTACGGTGTCGAGTTAATGCCCGATTCATGGTTCGTTGGTTAAATCATGATTTATGCTACATGTTAATATTATAAATTATGAACTTAGGATATAAATTAATTAATAACATGAGATATTAATTAAACCATGACTTAGGTTTTTTTTAATTATTAATTTAGCATGATATTAATTTAACCTAAGTATTTATATGTTATAAGTTATAATTAATTAGTTATTTAAAACATGCTTATAATTAATTAATTTAGACATGACTTAGGTTATATTATTAATACATATTAATATACATTTTAACCTAAGTAATTTATTCCATTTTAATTAAAACATGTTATACTTTAATTAAAATGCTTAACCTATAGTTTAATTAAAATGCATGAAATAATAATTAAACTATACACTATATCATATGACTTAAGAAATAAGCTTATAAACACTTAGACTTATATTTTAGCTTATGCAACCAGCTTAATTCTAATTATGGAAACTTCTATTTATAGAAACTTAATTAAATAAGGCAACTAATCTATTAATGGAAACCTTCTATATATGGAAACTTATTTAATTAAGGCAGCTGATCTATTTTTGGAAACTTTCTATTTTTAGAAACTAATCTATTTTAAGCAGTGAATTCTATTTTTGGAAACTTTCTATTTTTGGAAACTTTCTATTTTTGGTAACTTTCTATTTTTGGAAACTTTCTATTTTTGGAAACTTTCTATTTTTGGAAACCTGCTATTTTTGGAAAGTTACTTATTATTACACAGTAAGTATAATAATACATGAATTACCAGTAATACTTTATCAGATTAATCAGAGTACAAGGTAAACACAGATAGGGCTTTAAATAGTAAACCATGACCTAAAACATACAAAGTAAGCTAAGATGAGACATAAAACCCAGTACGAAATCAGTGATTCGATACTTATACACGTGCGTATTCATGTAGCATTAGTGATTCAGAAGTAGGAGTCTCTCTTCCGTTCATTCACTGGACTTGAGGTACGGATTCCCGTCCTTTCAGTATGGACAATCTTTCCTTATTAGGATTTCCCCGTATGCAGCCAATTGTTTTCCCAGTATTTGTTTTATATGTTTTTGAATGGCTTATGTTTAATTAGAATACCTAAAGCCATATACATGCATGACCAGTTTCACCTAGTTATGGAGGTACCATAACCATAACACTAGAGGCACTGGTGTTATGACTTCACCACGGCGGAGTGATTGCTCGTGGCGTCCCGTCAGCTTTTGGCCATATTATCATATTTATCATGTGGGGCGTATGGGTGCATCCTAGTTACATGTTTCAGTCAGGATTTCATGGTGAATGTGGTGTGTGCCTTGCATCCTTCACAAGGAGCTGATCCCTCCTACCTAGAACCAGTATATTAAATTAGAGGCAGCCCCTCTAATTTGCATGATGAGGTCACCCCTCCAAGTATTCATGCACGGTGGATTTTCATGACCTATATTGGCTAATGGTAAAATATGTTAAACAGTTTTCATAAGATAAACATAAGGCTTTTCAAACTATAAAACCAGTTTTATGAACATGTTCCAGGTTTTCCAGGACTTATACATTTCCGCTGCTATTAAGTCTTTATTATGCTTAGTCATTCATACTATGTCTATATCCGTGCACTGAGCGTTTTGCTCAGCCGTTACTTTCCTTTCCATGTCCGAAAACGGCAGGTACCCTAGGGAAGACTCGAGCATTTGGAGGACGTGCATAGGATGGAAGCTGCTAAAGACTTCTTTTCCTTCTTGCCCTCATATACTTATGCTTGTTTAGTTTTTTTCATTCATTTCTTTTGCTTTATTATGTTTTGGGCTTATGTTGGGAACTGATGTTTGATTCCGGTTATCCCTATGGTCATGTAATGTTTTAGACATTTATCCTTGTATGCTTTGATGACACACCATAATTACGCGTGACATTCCATTATCAAAATGGGGTGTTACACCAACAAACACCTCGACAAGTTCATTACCGTAACTCAAAGCATGAAGTTGCCCGGTGTTACTATGGATTTTCTTCGCCTTCACCTATTTCCACACACCTTATCCCACCATGCCGAAAAATGGTTTGATCGTCTTCCGAAGAATTCAATTCATACTTGGGATGAGATGACTCAACGCTTTTTGTCGCGCTACTTTCCACCATCCATGGTCACGAGCCTTCAGAATCAAATTAGTGGTTTTACACAAGCACCTAATGAATCACTTTTTGATGCTTGGGAACGATATAATGTTTTGATCGATCGATGTACAAACCATAACATGCTCCCCGTTACTTTGATTGATACTTTCTATAATGGTTTAACTTTTCGTGATCGTGATAAGATTAATGCAGCCGCCGGTGGCACATTTATGAAAAGAAGATCCGAGGAGTGTAGAGAGCTTATAGAGAACATGACTACTCATCACAAAAATTGGGATTCATCCGCATCCTCAAGATCAAACCCGAGAGTCATTGTTTCTTCTACTTCTTCAAACCCTGATGTCACCGAATTGACCCGCGCAATGGTCGAAATGAGCAATAATATGCAACTTTTGGCTACAAATCAACAACAACAACAAGTTAAAGCTGTTGCAACTTCTTATGAGACCTACGGCGGTCCTCATTCATACACTGATTGTCCTTCTACTCATGACAATCCGGAAAACATGTATGCAGCTTATGGTAACTATTCAACAGAAAACCATCAAGCTCGACCTCAAGGTGATCGTAACTTGCTAAGTTACCGTTCTAAGAACTTTCTTTCACCCGGTTTTTCTCCTCAAAACCCAACCCCAACAACTACAATAGAAGTAACGCAAACCCACCTCGAGCTTCTAATCCTTATCACCCACCCGCTCAACAACCACCACCCATTAATCATGATGTTGAAGCGTTAATGAGGACCCAAGGAGAGCAAATTAAGAATCTGCAAAGCCAAATTAACAACTTGAAAGGAGATATCACTAAGCAAGGTAATGATATTAGATCCGAGCTTCGACATGATATACAAACCTCTTTTAGCACTCAAACAAATGATTTGAAGAATATGCTGGCTAGTTTCTTACCAACTCCTCAACCCTCTACTTTGGGCTCTCTTCCTTCTAATACCGTCACCAACCCGAGAGCGAATGTGAGTGCTATTACTACACGCAGTGGAGCAACCTTAGTAGGACCATTTATCCCTCCCCCAGTTACTCCATCTACACTTCCTCCACCACCATTTATCCCTCCTACTCCCACGCCTAGTATTAGTTCTCCATTACCGTCTCCACCTATGCATGAAGAAGCACCCAAGAAGAACCCTTCACCAACCCCACCTTCCACCTATAAACCCAATATCCCTTATCCTTCTCGCTTAGACAAGGCCAAATTGCAAACCAAGGATGACATTCAAGTGTCGAACTATTTGAAGAAGATTTCAGGACTAACCATCACCTTTAGCCTTGTTGAAGCTCTAGCCCAAATGCCTAAATTTGTTAAGATGTTTAAGGAATTGCTTAATAAGAAGGAGAAGATGGCCGAGTTTGTTAATACTCGATTGAATGAAAATTGTTCTGTCGTCCTTCTTAAAGAACTTTCGGAAAAACTTGGAGATCCCGGTCGTTTTGTGCTACCATGTACTTTTAACCAAACCGAAGAATTTACTGCCTTAGCCGATCTCGGGGCAAGTATAAATTTGATGTCTTTAAGTGTTTGGAAAAAGTTATCATTACCCGATCTTACTCCAACAAAGATGACTCTTGAGCTAGCAAATCACACTCTCGCTTACCCCGTTGGTATTATGGAAGATGTGTTTATTAAAGTTGGCACCTTCACTTTTCCGGTCGACTTTGTTGTTGTTGATTATAAAATGGACCCACGTATTCCCTTAATACTTGGTCGGCCATTCTTGAGAAACGGAAAAGCCTTATTCGATGTTGCCGAAGGTGAGTTAATCTTAAGAGTCGGGAATGATGCACAAGTATTTAAAATGGGAAGATCACACCCACACCCAATGGAAGAAAATCAGCGAATATGATTAATATGCTTGATGATTTTGTCGTCTACAACAATCCTCTATTCGATTCTTGCTATGACAATCCACTTTTCAAAGATGATGTGGATGATTCTCTCTCCAATTTAGATCCTCCACCAATATATGAGTCTCCACCGATCTATGATGACTATGATGATGATTCTAGTTCTGATATGGATGATTCTGATGATTTATCTTCTGAGTATAAAGACATGCCAACATATGATGATTTTGAGGATGTCGATACTCTTTCGAGTGATTCTTCACATGATGACCTTGCACCTACTTTTGATGAAGATCCTCCACCAACCATGCTTGATCCTACTTTGGATGACTACTCATTTGAGGAAGATTTTGCTACTTTTCTCAACACTTACTTCCCAAATGAGAGTGATGCCCCTCCTTTAGACTTTGATGATTATGGTCCTTATCCTACTTTGGATATGAAGAAACCCGTTTCAAAGGAGAAGAAGCCGGACGACACT